>OZ005742.1:104980018-105643890 GCA_963930735.1 Dioctria linearis
GCCAAAACCCTTAAACAAAAACCAGGGGGCGAAAGCCCGTAAAAGCCTGAAAAAGGGAACTAAAAAGAGTCCCAGAAAAGAAGGTCATCCTTAATGACCAGAAGCAGGAGTGATATTAGGCTACTCCAAGTGAATCTTCATCATGCAAAAGCTGCATCAGATGTGCTTAGCAGAAGATTCATTACGGGAAGTATAGACATAGCACTCCTGCAAGAACCTTGGGTTCTTTGAAGTCAAGTAAAAGGGCTTCCAACTAAACAAGGTAAGTTGATTTATGATAGGAACCATGCCACCCCAAGGGTAGCAATGCTTTTTAAACCTAATATCAACTTCCTTCCTATTACAGAATTAATCTCTCGGGACCTAGTGGCTGCCCTGGTGGAGGTGCCAACAGATAACCGCAAACATGAGGTGGTAATGGCCTCAGCCTACTTCCCGGGTGAGATGGATCCACCTCCTCCAGAGGAAATTACAAAATTGCTGGCGTTCTGCAGAAAAAGGAATAAATCCTTCATCATTGGGTGTGATGCGAATGCCCACTACATCGTATGGGGAAGCAGTGACACCAACAGACGAGGTGAGTACCTTTTTGACTACTTAGTTAAAAATAATGTAGACATAGCCAATATAGGGAATGAACCAACATTCTGCAATGCTATTCGCCAAGAGGTGCTGGACTTAACACTTATCAGCCCAAATATGGCGGATGGCATTGTGAATTGGCATGTCTCAAGCGAGGCCTCGATGTCGGACCATAACCATATCAGGTTCGATATTAAGGCCTCCCCTATGCAAAGGGAGGAAACAAGAGTTCCACGACTCACTGATTGGAATTCCTACAGGGAATACATCAGAATGGGTCTGGAGGAACTCGATAACGGCCAAATAGAGACCCGTACGGATCTAGACCGTATCTCCTCCCAGTTGCACAGACCAATAATCTGTTTCTATGCACAAAGTTGTCCTGCTAAACAAAGGGAAACAATACGAGCTGTACCCTGGTGGAACAGGGAACTAGATAGATTAAGAGCCAAGTCCAGAAGGCTCTTCAACAAGGCAAAAACAACTGGTGCTTGGGATGAATACAAGCGCGCCTTGACTGAGTATAATAAAGAGCTTAGGAAATCCAAGAGAAGAACTTGGAGAAATCTGTGCGAGGGTATAGATGATCTACCCACAAGTGCAAGACTTCAAAAGGTTCTCTCTAAGGATCACTCCAATAGTATCGGCCTTCTACGGAAAGTCGATGGCAGCTACATGAGTAGCCGGGAAGAAACAGTAAGTTTGTTATTACAAACTCACTTTCCTGATTCAAGAGTTATGCAAGATGACGACGGAACCCCTGAAGAGCTAAGACTTGAATGCAGGGCTTCCAACAGGATTAAAAGTCTCTCTGGCAGAATTTTTACTCAAAAGAAAGTTAAATGGGCCGTCAACTCCTTTAAGCCACTCAAATCGCCTGGAGCTGATGGCATCTTTCCGGCCCTAATTCAACAAGGGCTAGAGGAGATACTGCCAAATCTCATTAAGACCTTTAGAGCAAGCTATGCTCTAGGGTATATACCCAGGACGTGGAGGGAAGTTAAGGTATCATTTATACCTAAAGGGGGAGGGCGTTCGCCTGCACTACCCAAATCCTACCGTTCGATCAGTCTAACGTCATTTCTCCTCAAATCAATGGAGAAAGTGCTAGACAATTATATCAGGAGCGGTGCACTTAAGCGATCACCGCTGCACCCAAACCAACACGCTTACCAAGCAGGGAAGTCTACTACAACTGCCCTACATAGTCTTGTTCTAAGACTAGAACAGGCGGTAGAGGATAAAGAGACAGCCCTATGTGCATTCCTAGACATCGAAGGAGCATTTGATAATACCTCCTTTGAAGCCATTGAGAACGCAGCTACCAATAAAGGAATCGAACCTTCCTTGATAAAGTGGATAAAAGCAATGCTTGAAAGCCGGAGAATCACAGCTAACCTGGGGGAGGACTCTATAACAGTAGTGGCTGCTAAGGGATGTCCCCAAGGTGGTGTTCTGTCCCCTCTACTATGGTCACTGGTTATAGATGATCTTCTACAGAAGCTAACCAACTCCGGCTTTGAAAATCAGGGATATGCAGATGACCTGGTTATTACAATTAGGGGCAAATATGATCAGATAATCTCTGAACTATTGCAGAATGCCCTAAACATAGTCTGCAACTGGTGCCAAACAATGGGACTTCGAGCCAACCCGGGCAAGACAATAGTTGTTCCATTCACAAGAAAAAGGAAGCTTTGTTTGAAAGCGCCATCTCTTGAGGGAACAACAGTGGAATTCTCAAAGGAGGTCAAATATCTGGGTATTACCTTAGATAATAGACTAACCTGGAACTCCCACTTAAAAAGAATACTAGATAAAGCTACAGTGGCAACATGGACATGCCGCAGGCTTTTTGGCAAAACTTGGGGTCTAAAACCAAAAATGACTCTGTGGTCATATACATCTATTATAAGACCCATGGTCACATACGCTTCACTCGTTTGGTGGCCAAAAACAGAACAAAAGGCGGCTCAAGCTAGTTTGCAAAAACTACAACGGCTTGCATGTCTAGGGGTAACAGGTGCCATGCGTACCTGTCCAACCACAGCCTTAGAGGCTATGTTGGACCTGCTACCCTTACATTTGCATGTGAGAGGGCAGGCCATACATAATGCAATAAGACTGCAAAGGGCAAATCTCCAAATCACAAACAATTTGGCTGGCCACCTGAGAATCCTCCAGGAATTCGTAGAGGACCCGATGACTAACCCAATTTCAGATGTTATGCAAAAACGCCATAACTTTGAAACGCCATTTAAGGTGATCTTGGGGGACCGTCAACAGTGGCACACTGGGGACCTACCCTTTGAAAAAGGATCTCTTAAATGGTACACGGATGGGTCCAAAATGGAAGGTAAAGCAGGCGTGGGCATATATGGGCCAAGGTGCCATCTCGCAAAGGCACTGTGGGCCTCACCAAAGATTTTTCAGGCAGAAATACACGCAATAGAACTCTGCGCTCGCGAGATAATCCATAAGAATATGCGTGGAGCAAAAATATACATAATATCAGATAGCCAAGCAGCACTTAAAGCGTTAAACTCGTTTACGTTTGAGTCTAAGCTGGTTTGGGACTGTGTTACTGTCTTGAAGCAACTGGCTGAGACAAATAGGGTGACACTAATATGGGTACCAGGACATGAAGGCATTACGGGGAACGAGATTGCGGACCACCCTGCAAAGGAAGGAGCCAAATCTCCGTTTATTGGCCAGGAGCCTGTCTTTGGACACGAGTCACCTCCTGGCTCAGATCAGGCTTTGGGAGGACAGAACTAAAAAGGAATACTGGGAAAACACCCCGGGGCTGAGACATGCGAAAAAATTTATAAAGTATTCGCAACAGAGGACAAAAGAACTCCTCACACTCAGCAGAAAGGAACTAAGGCTGATAACGGGCCTACTTACTGGGCATTGCCCAATTAGATACCAACTCAAAAAGATGGGTAAGGTCGATGATGAGACCTGTCGATTCTGTATGGAAGACGATGAAACTGCTGAGCATATCTTGTGTGATTGTGAAGCTCTGTGCCGCATAAGGCTAAGACATCTAGGAAAGGCATTTCCAATGCCTGAGGATGTTGTTAAAATTGCCCCCAAGGACATTATAGGTTTCATTAAAACCTTAAGTTCGAATGGGCGCCCTAGGGCGTTTAGGGGTAATGTCACAAAAGATCTCCTAGGTCGCGGTGGCAGGATGAGAGGCGGGAGTCCTGTCTGCATCCCCCGGAATAATAATAATAATAAAAATAATAATAAGTGTAAATTTTTAGAGAGGAAAGTAGAGTTCCTAGGTTACATTATAGAAAATGGCAGTATTAAGCCGTCTACGGAAAAAACGAAGGCTGTAGTAAACTTTCCAATACCAAAGTCAGTCAGAGACATTCGAAGCTTTCTTGGATTGACAGGATTCTTCCGCAAATTTATTCATAACTACGCTATGATAGCCACACCACTAACAGATTTGACAAAGAAAGACGTACCATTTTATTTCAGTGAGAGGGAAATGTTTGCCTTTAACCAGCTAAAGGAATGCTTGTCTCAGGATCCAGTTCTAAAGTTGTTCGATCCAAAGCTAGAGACCGAGCTGCATACGGACGCTAGCAAATCAGGATTTGGAGCCGTTCTTCTGCAAAGGCATAGTGATGATGGAAAGTTTCACCCGACATTTTTTTTAAGTTTTAAGACTACAAAATGCGAGGAAAACTACGCGAACTACGATTTGGAAGTACTTGCCATAATAAAAGCACTGTCAAGACTTCCATGTTATTTGTTAGGACTAAAATTCAAGATCTTCACAGACTGCAAGGCATTTCAGCTTACGATGACGAAGAAGGAGCTCTGTAGCCGCGTGGCTAGATGGGCACTTTTTCTTGAAGAATATGATTGTTCGATACACCACCGCTCAGGAACATCGATGCGACATGTCGACGCTCTTAGCCGATATCCAGTTATACTTACAATAGAAGACAGCTTGCTTTATCGGATCCGAAAGGCGCAAGAGAGAGACGAGACCTGTCGGTTAATTACGAACTTGCTAAGTTTCGATAAATACGAAGACTTCATCTTAAGAGACGGAATTGTATACAAGTTTGAAAAGGGGTCTTATTTATTAGTGCTACCTAAGAGTATGCAAGAGGAAATAATAAAATCAGTTCATGACAAAGGTCATATCAACGCTCGAAAGTTAGAAGCAACTATTCGCCAGGATTACTTCGTACCTAGTTTAGCAAAGAGTCGAACGAGTAATATCAAATTGTATTCCGTGTATCCTGATTTCAAGAAAGGCAGGCAAACAAGAAGGAGTCCTAAACCCTATTGAGAAGATAGATATACCATTTCATACCTACCACCTGGATCACCTTGGACCCTTAGCATCAACGGCAAAGAACTACAAATACCTTTTACTTGTTATGGATGCTTTCACCAAGTACAGTTGGATCTACCCTGTGAAGGATACGTCATCATGTGAAGTTTTAAAACGACTGGAGTTACAGAGCGAAGTTTTTGGTAACCCATAGAGGGTGGTAACAGATCGGGGTACAGCATTCACATCAGGTGCGTTTAGAGAGTACTGCATAGAACGCAGTATAAATCACGTTTTGGTGACTATGGGAGTACCAAGAGGAAACGGGCAGGTTGAAAGGCTAAATCGAGTTATATTGGCCGTACTAGCAAAAATGTCTGTACCAGAGCCTGAGAAATGGTATCAGCACGTGCCAAAATTACAGCGGTATTTAAACTCTACCAAGACGAGAGCCACTAACAAAACACCGTTCGAGTTGTTAATTGGGGCTCCTATGAGGAATTCGGAGGATCTGGACTTATCACAGCTTATAAAAGATGCTATTATCGAAAACTTCGAGGATCAAAGACGAGAGATGCGAAGCAGTGCCAAGGAATCTATAGCTCGCATTCAAGACGAAAACCGGAAATACTCACTACGTAAACGAAAAGTGGCGCATAAATATAAGCTACGCGACTTGTTGGCGGTCAAGAAAACGCAGTTTAGCCCAGGAGTCAAACTTTATCCTAAATATATGGGCCCGTACGAAGTTGTAAAGGTGAAAGGCAACGATAGATACGACCTTAAAAGGGTAGGCAATTCCGATGGACCAAACGCGACGACTTCCGCTGCTGACAATATGAAGCTATGGTGCAACGATGAGGAGGATGAATCATCTGAGGCAAATGATGAGCAGGATGGCCGAATGTAGGATCCTCGCCAAAACTAAAAACGACAAAACTAATCCATGCATAATACTTACCCAACTTACCCAAAATACGTCCAGTTATAATCATGAGTTCAGATCATGCGATGTCAAAACACAAAAGAATACATGCCGACAAACTCCATCGCTGATAACAGATCAATGCGATAGTGAAGAACACTCCCGCTACGTAGTCATCGAGAGCAGATTAAATTTGTTAAGCAGAAACGAGAACTTTATACTTACCTACAGTTTGCCTATTTTTAGTAACTTTTATTGTTTGATTTGCATTAAATAAATTCCTTTATAAAAAAATCTCGCGCTTTTTCCCTAAATAACCAAAATCCCACATATATACTTTAACACTAAAGAACCTAATCCAGAACTTTGTTTGACATTCCAGTTAAACACAAAATTTTAATTAATTGTCCACAAAGGTTATCAAAAAAACTCAAACAAGCGTTATCTCTCTCAATCCCATTTCCACCATCGAAAATCAATTACACATTACTTGCAAAATTTAGAATAAGGTACTGGTTATATTATAGGTATAGTAATAGTACCCTTGTTAACTCACCGTAGTGTAATGATGCCACCTACCGTTATTCTTACTCATATAATCGCTTCATATTAAAATGGTTTCCATGATTGATGAGAGAATATGAGACAGGATACTTCGGTACTCATATCTCAGAACTTTACTTTCTCTGCGTTTAAACCTTTTCGTCAGGATACCCTCACAATTCATTGGCTGTACAAAAACTTAGTAGTAAATCAACCTACTATCCACCAGCCGCAGACAATTTTCTTTTCTTTCTGCAAACTTTTAGGAAAATCAACTTCTCATACGAGGCACTCGAATATTCACGACCAAAATAATTTATCAACTGATCGGCCTACGGAACCCTGGGCAGGAAATAATCCTAATGCCACTATTATTCGATACAACAATACTTCACTATCGTAAACCACTGCGGGACCGATATACTTTACAACAACAACAAAAATTCTAGCTGATTACATAGAAACACTAGCGTTTGCCTTCGACTGACACCTTCATAGCGGGGAAAAATAAACAAAAAAACTCAAATCAACGTCAAACTTTGCATTGCGAGGGCTACTCCAGTTTTCAATGTATTTACCAACGAGCATTTATGTGTACTTAAATATATGAAATAATTCCACGATTTTTATGTTGCTAATCTGTCGATTAGATTATAATGGTATGGCCCCACGTTGGACGCCAAATTTGTTACACCTTTATTTTCTTAACAAAGCGTAACTTGGGATTTCACCCCCTTTTTTTGCAGCTTAGTGGAGAGGGCGTTGGTCCAACGTGGAGATCTGGGTTGGGCGCCACGTGATTTTTCTTCTCTATAGAGCGCAACCGAGCTAAATCACGAAACTCGCGTTGGAAAAATGAAAACACAACACTGACCATACAACGTTGTAATTATTCTTTTTTCTCTGTATCAAAAAAATTACAAGAACTGTAGTAGCCTAGCAAATACAATAAACTCGAGTCACAGACCCTTTTCAAAAGGCACGCACTAAGAATTACCATTCGATCGGAAATTACTGTAATCCGAGGAATACCGTAACCTTGAGCCGAGGCCCGTTATTAGCACACTAAGGACTACAATTCCATTGGTCACAATCAATGCAATATACCTAAATTATAAGTTAAACTCACTGAATCCAAGTGACAAAAAAAAATATATATATATATACTTTAACACTGAAGAACCTAATTAACATAGGCTAACCTATAAATTCGAGTACCATCTGGAGCCCTGGGGCAAAATCAATATATAATATAATAGAATTGATACGTTTATACGTTTCACCAAAAATGCGAAAGGAAGAAAAGTATACTTAACTTTTAACCTTGTAACCACTGCTTTCGGGAAATCAACTAGATCGCTTCCGCAACAAATGTTTTAATTTTCCTTTTTTTCCCACGTTGACGTTACTCCCCGAGTCTCCTCGATTATCTTCTCTTCTTTTCCTTTCCGCCTTCTTTTAATTAACTTTTGCTTTTTGGTTGGAAAAGAATAGTTCGCCAAAAATTTTCTTTTCCTTCTCTGCTTTTTATTTTTTTTATTTTTTTTTTCTATTTAATTTTTTAAGAATACTTTTAGTTATTTTCGGAGTCGACCACTTCACTTGTTGCTTGCTTGCCAGGTAGAGAGAGAAGCCTCCCGTCTTCTTTTAACTCTCGTCCCCATAAACCACGACCACGAAAAAGGTCACTGGACTGTATTTTGTCGAACTTATTCGATTTCGTTCTTTTGGGTGGTGTTCCGAATATTTCAACTGGTGTATTCTGAAGGTTGGCGCTCATTTTTAAAATTATTTTCAGATAGGCTTTTATTTATTTAATATTTTTCGTTGGCGACCCGGAAGTAGTTCCGCGTTTATACAATTGATGATTTAAAAACCTAGTAGAGCTTGATTTTCCAAATTGAGTGGTGCAAGATAAAAGCAAAGGATAGTAATTTGTAATTCTGTAATCCATTGGCTATAAGTCCCGCGGCTCCAGTGACAACTCCAAGTACAATTCTTAATTATTTCAGAAGTACGTTACAATTGATGTTTCCACTCTTTTTAAATATTCTTAACTAATTAGCTTTTACTTTAACTCTACCTATTCTTAACTAACCATGAAATTCAAGGATTTAAAAATAACAAAATCTTGAAGACTGTTTAGCTGTTCTCTCTCGTTTAGCTCGTGGCATTCATTCTCCGGACCACCAAATGGGTTCACCTTATTCATCCTTCAAACTAAGGGAGGAATTTCCTTCTGGCAGCATTTACTTTTTCTTTGTTTTCTGAAATAGAAAGATCTCTTGCAGCATTACTTCAAATATTATTACTAGACATCACGACATATATGTAAATAGAGCCGAATTCGAGAGGGCAGCATCTGCGGAGGCTACTCTGAAATGCAACATAACAAGGTCGGTTTACCACGACGTATGAGCCTATGGAGGAAAAATAGGGATTTACGTATAAGATAAGCCTCCAGAGAGCAACCAAGTAGAATAGACTTAAACTGAGAAACATGATCGAACCTCCGAAGACCAAAAACGAATCTAACACAGTCGTTAAAGGCAACATTCAACCTACGCAAGCATACAGAGTCTAATTTAGAATAGATTAAACTGCCATGAGAGAAGTGAGGTAAAATCAGAGCCCTGATCAGCTTCATCTTAATGCTTGTACTCAAGATTTGAGCTGACAGCCACAGTCTACGTAAACCTCCTTATACTTTGCCAACAATAGCTGCAATGTGATCGCAGCACGTCAATCTAGAGTTCATCTTTACACCCAGATTAGTAATGGTTTCCACAATCGGCAGCGCTTGTCCTGCAAGTAATACTGGGGGGGATAGGTGTTAGTACAGTACTGTGATATAATACAAGACATTGAGATTTTCCAGGATTTAGAGAAAGTTGGTTGTGTAGCGACCAATTATATACTCTGTCCAAATCATCATTTATCCGAGCCATACAGTCCTCCATAAGCCCAATAGGCCTACTGTAGTATAACTGAAAATCGTCGGCATACATGTGGATGTTAACATCGAGAATGATATTTGGTAAATCATTTATGAACATACTAAATAATAAGGGTCCTAGGACAGATCCTTGAGGTACCCCATAGTGCAATGGTAATATGTCCGAGTGCATATCATTTGCATACACTTGCGGAAATCTGCCATCAAGAAAGCATCCAATCAAATTAGTTGCTGAGGCTGAGAACCCAAAAATTGAGGACAGTTTATTTAGCAGTATTCGATGGTTAACGCTATCAAGGCCTTTGAGAAATCTAGCATGACAAGGATACCGACCTCATCATTATCCACGCTGCTTCTCAGATCCGATGTTACCTTCAACAAAGCTGTATCACAACTATGATTCTGTCCGAAACCGGATTGCCAACGTGATAACAAATTGTTATTTTCAATATATTTGTGAATGTGATTACAAATCACCTTTTCAAGAACTTTAGAGAGAAAACACAGAATGCTAATGGGGCGAAAGGCTACAGGACTACTAACCATCTTTTTCTTCGGAAAAGGCAATACTTTAGCCAATTTCCATCTTGATGGGAAAACAGACTGGGTTAAACAAGAATTAAATGCATACAGTATATGCTGTCCGATGAAAGGCATTAGGATCTTAACAAACTTTGGTGTGACGTTGTCCGGTCCAGTAGCATCCGATTTAATAGAGTATAGGGCGCCAATAAGCTCATCATAGTCAATACAGCGAACGGCGAATAGACTATTACGGTTTTGTTGCGAACTACTGATAGACACTGTAACATTATTTAAGGCTGCTGGATTCGGATCAGTAGAGGCAAAAAATCGATTTAAATCATTGGGATCAAATTGATGACGCTGGCTATATATGGATACTGCGACCGGAAATTGTGCCAAATGTCTATTTATATATAAAAAAAAAACACAATACCTTTTATCCTAAGGCCAAAGATGATGCCCAGAAAAATTGTGCAAATGTACAAATAAAATAAAAATAAAAAAAAAAATAATGCGATTATACTAGTGCTGCAGCTAAGTCAGCTGGAAACTGTGCCAAGTAAGCCTAACCTATAAAAAAACAAATGCGTCTATACTAATGTAAGAGAATATTCACCTGAAAATGTTCCGAGTATGTATATAGAAAGGAAAAACCGAAGAAAGAGACTGTATAAATGTGTTTATACTAATCCTGAAGATAATTCAGCCGAAAATTGTGCCGAATATATAAATAAATGAGAATTAATGCGTTATTGCTGATGACAAAGAATATTCACCTGGAAATTGTGCCAAGTATAGGTAGAAAAAAGGTAAACCTGCGTTTATACCAATTACCAAGATACTTCAACCGAAACAATGCCAAATGTATAAATGAAAAAATAATAATGCGTTTATGCTAATGCTGAAGATAATTCAGCCGAAAATTATACCAAGCATATATATATATATAAACAAGAATTACATTTACGCTGATGTCAACAATGATTCAACCGGAAATTGTGCCAAGTACATATAAAAGAAATAACGTCAAAGATACTTCAAATGGAAATTGTCGAATCTACCTGAAATCTATTTTAAGGGACTTGCTATTGCTCTCAAAAGAAACTTCTCTCTAATACTGATATCCTAAAAAAAACTTTTTTTTTTTAAATCATTAAGTCCCGCGTATTCTACACAAACAATTTATTCTACCTATGTGTATTAATAACGTTTTCATTTATGAAAGGGGTGTCGGCATGACGGATCAACGCGGAAGGACCGCCTATTCCACCCAACCACGGATGTGAGTTGTCAGTAATTCAGTGGCTGCCAGTACTCAGGTGAGAAGCAGTAGCCGATTGTATGAATAAATATCTCAAAATAATTACCACGAAGCAACAAAAATGAAAGCTCATGCATGCCAATTGTGACAATACAGGCCTCAAAACCTTACAAAACCCAAAACGAAAATGGCTCACAGCCCGTAACAATATAGAAATTTAATAAAATACTGGCTTCTCCCTGGAACTAGCAGATGTCAGCGCAACTAATTTCAACAGCGAATGCATCGCATACAACGCTGACTGACCACTGCAAACTGAACAACTGAGGGAGTATCAATAGGGATTACAGAATTTTACGAATAAGGGAAGAAGGGTTTGAACAAAAAAAATCTGGTACGAGGTTGCACACTAGAACCGGTAAGCTGACACCAATGCCCAGACAAGGACCAACAACTTGCTAGGTTTGAGTCAGCTGACCAGCTCGTCATGCAGGTAAAGCTGTCAAGTGGTCGTCATCTCGGCGTCCACGAGCCGAAGCTTAGCTTCAGAGGAGGTACGCCTCGCGCACAAGACTCGCTTGCTGCCGAGGAGATGAGCACTTAAACAAGGGAAACCGTTGAATGTAGGGCGGAAATTACTCTGGACTTGACCAAAGGTACTTTACTAACACTCATGCAGCCAGGACCATGGCCGTGTGACCCAACCGCGATACAAAGGTCGATCCCAACGAGGGCCAAAAGGGAGCTATAATGGAAGTAACGCACTTCACAGAAGCAAGAGGAGCTCTGCGTGGACTCAGCACCTTGTATCCAGTCAGGCAACCCACGTCCGGGCACACACTGCTGCCAACAAAAGTAGCATGAGTTCCGCCGACAAACCAGATTAAATTGAGCGAAATCGCTTGCGTCAGCTTAAAACACTGAGGCCTTCCATTACAGAAAACAAACAAAAAAAAGATCTAATAATGATACCAAAAATTAAGAAATGATTCTTGACCAGAACTAGTCATAGAAATAATACTTGCGCTTTAGTCAAGAGAAGCCTGACTAAAGGTCGAGAAGAAAAAACCATGTGGGCGCCATTTGTAACACAAATGGGCGACCAGCAAAATCAAAAATTGAAACTTAAAATTGTTCTTACACTTTAGTCAAGGGAGGCTTGACTATAGGCCTGAAAAAAAACCGCATTGGGCGCCATTTGTAACACAAATGGGCGACCAGAAAAATCAAAAATTCAAACTTGGAGCTATACTTGTGCTTTAGTCAAGAGAAGCTTGACTAAAGGTAAAAAAAAACCTATAGATTGGGCGCCATTTGTAACACAAATGGGCGACCAGCAAAATCAAAAATTTAAACTTAAAATTGTTCTTACACTTTAGTCACGGGAGGCTTGACTAAAAGCCTGAAAGAAAAACCGGTTTGGGCGCCATTTGTAGCACAAATGGGCGACCAGAAAAACAAAAATTAAATTTGAACTTGTACTTACACTTTAGTCAAGAGAGGCTTGACTAAAGGCTGGAAAAGAAACAAATATCGGGCGCCATTTGTAACGACAAATGGGCGATCAGAAATAATCATTGTAATAGTAATTGCACTTTAGTCAAGAGAAGCTTGACTAAAGGCCGAAAAAACCAAGTTTGGGCGCCATTTGTAAAACAAAGCTTGTCAGTCGGCAGATCTGCCTACATCCACTCTTACCTGGATATAGACGGGTACCGCGTCCGACACCTCCTTGCTACAAAAAATCATGTCCGAGATATGCCTGGGTGGCTGCACAGCCAGTATGCCGCTAGCGATCAGCCGGCTTTTGGTGGTTCTTGCCACCCACATCCCTTCAATTCTTGTTAAGCTGTGCATGATCGACAGAATAACTGACCAGACAGACAGACGGACCGAAAAAAAAGGGAAAGGAACTTGCGAGTGACTGCAGACGGACAGACGGAAAAAAAACGAAGACCCATGCGGGCTTCCTTCTCCTTGTGGAACCTACAAGCCTAGAAAGAAGAAAAGCTAATTTATTCAATGCTGGAAAAGAAAAGAGCGAAAAACCTCAGCAACGCCGAACAATTCTCAATCCAACTGGAGAGTTCTGCAACGCCGACGAGAGAAAAGAATGAGAGAAAGAGAGCAGAGGAAGCTCCAGATGAAGTTGGAACTTCAGCTTTGGGGATTGTTTTGGGCCCAATCACCTCCATCCACCCTGGCTAAGCCTCCAAAGCATCGGTAACAATCTTAGCCCCCATTTGTGGTGTGTCGTTAGCTAGCGCGATCCCTCAGCTGCCTACCCTTCATACGGCGAGGTCTAACCGATCATTGTAACACTCAAACCAATGGCTATAATAATCATAATATCATAATATCAGAAGAGAAAATCAAAAGAAAAATCTTAAGTTAAAATCAAAAGGGAAATAAAGTTTAAAAGAAAAGAAAATGTGTACTCATATGAACAGCTGACTACTTTAATTTATTCGTTAAGATACGCAATTCGACGGCGATTCACCTCATTGAGTAACAAAAGAAGCACTTTATGACTTAATCTACGTTCTTAGACCCTGCTAGCTATCTTAGTCTAAGTAAAACATATGTAGCTGTCTTCATGCAAATAAAAAATATAATAAAAAAACATCTGTTGCAACATTGTACGCTTTGCCAATAATTATTCAAATATATTAAAGCAAAATGTAAGCAAATATATAAGAGATTTTAAGCATGCTTAACTAATTACGACACCTGCGTTCTACCGGTTGGCAGCTGTGACACCCCACGCTGGACTGGAACTTGCTGGTAGGGTGCACCCAACTTTTCTTTCTTGACTGCAACAGGACAAGTACACTTCTGCGACGTCCCCTTTTCTCTGTGTGTTTTGGGCGCATTGGCCTCTTTTTTGTTGGTTCTTTTTCTCTTTATTTAGGTGGGTACATTGACCTCTTTTTTTTTATTTGTATTTCTTGTTCTTACGTCTAATCGCTTATGCTAACAAGTTGACAAACCGACGTCTATGTGGTGAACGACGTGAGAATATGCTCTCGTATCAGGTAATTTGTAAAACAAATAGGCTATTATACAGTCACCAAACCAATATTATTTCGACTTTTCAGGTAATTAACGCACATATGTCGCCTCTGCTCAACGCAGGTAATTTATAAAACAAAATAAGCTGTTATAAAGTCACTAAACTGATATAATTCTCCACTTTCAGGTAATCATCGCACATACGTCGCCTCTACTCAACGCAGGTAACTTATAAGAAGAAAAAAAAATATTTTTGAGTCACTAAACTAATAACATTTTCACTTTCAGATAACTAACGCACATACGTCGCCTCTGCTCGGCGCAGGTAATTTATAAACAAAATGAAATGATTTCGAATAATAAACTAATATAGCTTTCCACTTTTCAGGTAATCAGCGCACATACGTCGCCACTGCTCAACACAGGTAACTTATAAGAAGGAAAAAAAAATATTTTAGAGTCACTAAACTAATAAAATTATTACTTTCAGATAATTAACGCACATATGTCGCCTCTGCTCAGCACATGTAAGTTATAAATAAAATAAAATGATCTCGAGTCAATAAACTAATATTGCTTTCCATTTTTTAGGTAATCAGCGCACATATGTCGCCTCTGCTCAGCACAGGTAATTTATAAACAAAATGAAATGATTTCGAATCAATAAACTAATATTGCTTTCCACTTTTCAGGTAATCAGCGCACATATGTCGCCTCTGCTCAGCGCAGGTAATTTATAAATAAAAATTAAATATTCCAGAGTCACTAAACTAATAATAATTTTTCTCTCTTCCAGATAATTAACGCACGTATGTCACATCTACTCAGCGCATGGAATTGTAAATAAGAAAAAATCAAAATAGTTCTGGAGCCAGTAAACTAATGATATTTTTTTCACATTTTTCAGATAATCAACGCACATATGTCGCCTCTGCTCAGCGCAGGTAATTTGTAAAAAGGAATATATCCAAAAGTCACTGAACTAATAATAATTTGATTTCAGGTAATCGGCGCACAACTCGCCCCACTGCTCAGCGCAGGTAATTACTAATTCCTAATTCTAGAGTCACTACACTACTAATAACTTTTCTCACTTTTAGATAATTTACGCAAATAGGCCGCCTCTGTTCAGTGCAGGTAATTACCAGATAAGAAATGAACACATAATAATTCTAGAGTCACTACACTAATGATATTTTACTCACTTTCAGGTAATCCACCCGTGATTTCCAACCAACTTAAAAGAAAATCGGAAAACGGCCGCTACAGTATTTAGTTGACGCGAACTCAGTTTTCTACTCACTTTTCTTTAATGTTCTTTTTGTTCTTTTCCAACAATTTCCTACTATCACAGAAACTTACTGGACGTGCGTCGACCGACCACCGTACTTTACCAAGGTTCAACATCAACTCCCCGAGTTCACGCCGTCTCCCTACATCACAGCCGCTACGACACCCAACCAACAGACAAGCCGTTCGTCGTCGGTCGGAATCCGAAATTTTTACTGACGGCCGTACTGCTGGCTATATGAGCGGTTGTGTGTGTATCCCTACTAGGTAGAAAGAATATTTTGTTTTCGAGCAAAATTTTCTGGGAATTTTTTTTTGCATTTTGCGAGCCTGCTGCAATATATTGCATGATGGTATCATGCGCTGTATTACAGCTAGGCGAATTACCGTTTTCGTCTTCTCGATGTGGATGACTAGTGGTAAGTTTAGCATGGAAATTGTAAATTGTGCGCGATTTTGCACAATTTAGAATTTTAGCACTTCGAAAATTTTTGCTTTTCTTTGCAGGGTTTTTTTTCATTTCGCAATATGGAGAAGTAGCATAGGGTTACTCCCCGGAAATAGCTAAATTTTATTTTTTCAGTAAACTCTGGGAAATCATGGGGGTTTCTCTACAGACGTAGAGAAGCCAAACAAAAGTAGCGGAAGGGGGTATATGCTACAAAATTCACTGTCTATACTGACCATAAACCTCTCAAAGGTGTCTTCAATGTGAAAGGCCCTACTTCCCGTCTGGTGAGATTTCACCACAAATTATCTGAGGTCGATTACAACATCGAATACAAACGCGGGAAGTACAACACTAATGCAGATGCACTAAGTCGCTTCCCTCAAGCACTAAAAGAAGGCAGTTTAGGCAATACCTTAACGGTAAAAGCCTTAGTCCACCATACGATGGACTCAGATATGGAGGAAGACAATTCCACAAATAACAAGAAAACGAAATCCGCTCATTGCTTCGTCGTGACTCGAGCTCAGAAGCAAAAGGCTCAAGAGACAATAAATAGATCCAGTGTGGAGACAGAAGAGCACCCGAAAGCGGGCCAAAACGAAGTTCAACTCACGGAGGCGGAAACATTAAACCCAGCGACGCTTGGCCCGCATGTAAGTACTGGTAAGACACCCGAAGTTATTACGAGCTCCACGGAGATTCAAACAATCCTAAAAGATTACCACGATTCTCCATTTGGTGGCCATCAAGGTGTCATAAAAACTTACAAACGTATAAGACGCAAGTATTCGTGGAGACACATGCTAAACGATATCAAGAAATACATTAAAAAATGCCCAAAGTGCCAGACGATGAAAGCATCTCCACAATATAAAATGCCAATGGTTATCACGGACATCGCAGAACAACCATTCGGCAAAGTTTACCTCGATATTGTAGGTCCATTAGAAGAGACCACATCAGGTAACAAATATATCTTGACCTTCCAAGATAATTTAACAAAATTTGTCGACTGGTATGCCATACCTAACGCCGAAGCAGTCACAGTAGCGCAGGTTTTCTTTGATGAAATCGTCACGCGCTATCGCATACCCAAAAGAATACTCACCGATCAGGGAACAAATTTTCTGAGTGAGCTATTCAAAAGAGTATGTAAGCTTCTAAAGGTAAAGAAGGTACAGACTTCAGCATACCACCCACAATCTAACGGAGCACTAGAACGTGCACATAGACCCCTGATAGAATGCCTGCGAACAATCGTAGATGAAAATCCCAAAACATGGGACCAATACCTACGGCTGCATTCGTGTATAACAACAGTGTACACGAGGGTACTTAACTTACTCCAATGGACTGCCTATACGGCTTCACAGCGGATGTCCCATCAAATTTAAAACGGGATCCCGAACCCGTTTACAATCATGAGTGCTATTATCATATACTAAAGTATAAGCTCCAAAGATCATATGCCACGGCACGAAAGAACTTATCGGAAAGTAAAAGTCGCTCAAAGCGGTACTACGATAAGACAGTACGGCCCTTAACTTTCCATGTAGGAGACATGGTCCTCATCAAGAATGAAAGCAGAAAACATAAGCTTTCTCAAATCTGGGTAGGACCTTATCAGGTAATCGCAATACCAAGCGATGTGAATACCACAATCAAAATTGATAAGCGAATAGTAACGGTACATAATAATCGTTTAAAACCATATTCCGACTAAAAGCAAGTTGAAAAAAAAGAACCAGGTTGGCCTTAAATTCCTACTTCAGTGTCCATTAAACCTCATTTCAATACCTCCCCCGAAACATTTGCGGTGGAGTCACTCCCCTGCCCAGTTTAAGACGACACAATGCAAGTACAAATATACTTAAAGGATTGTTTTCTTCTTCCGAATTGTTCACAGACATGGCGCTAAAATTCATCATATTTGCCCTCTTCATCCAGTACCCAACTAGAGCAATCGTTGACAAACCCTTTGTAATGACCCAGCTAAATGGCTCGGGTATATTTTTCGAGGACCTATGTAACCTCGTGGTATATCATGACACCTGGAATGTCCTCACCGAGATAGATTTGGATAAGTTAGATGCCCTGATAAGGCTAGCAGAATATTCAGAGCACTTGGTGCATAAACTCTGTACAAATACAACAAACCCAGAAGACCTGTGTAACGTGCAGTAACTACACATACACGCTATAATAGACAGATCGCTATTTGATGGAATAGGCAGTGCCATGAACTATTTATTTGGGACTATGGACAGCAATAACGAGAAAAAAAATTTACAGCAAATTAGAAGAACTTGAATCGAATACACAAGCCCTAGCCGAGCTAGAGAAACAACATGTTAGTGTTGTAAAAACTACCTTGGAAAAGATTCAAAAACCGCTGTCTATGTTAATAGACAGGGGAAAAAAAATAGCACACCAGATAAACGATCTCCACCATGTGGCCGATGATTTAACTAGGAGGCAACTAAGACAAGAGATTATATCAAGCTTATTGCTCCAAATCATCAAAGTCGAATATCGACAACAAGCCCTTCTGGATATAATAATAGCTAGTAGAACCAACCATATTCACCCAGTCCTCCTGTCTCCACAAAACTTGATACAAATATATCGCAAAACAACCTCGAATTGTCCGAATGATCAAAATTGCCTGTCTGTCCTATATCAGACAGCAGGAGCTCAGTCACTCCTTATGCAGAACAAATTAGTGGTGAGAATTACTCTCCCAATTTTTAATCTGCCAAAAATGAGGCTACAACAGATTTAATGCTATCCGGTACCCAAATCAGCAAATAATTCATTAATTCCAGACCCTGGAAATTCATACATAGCCAATAGCGCAAAAACTCAGCAATTTCTCTTATTAAAAGGCGAGGACATGAAAATTTGCAAGAAAATAACAAGTAATTTGGAAGAAAACACGTATGTAGGCCGGCTGACCACGCTTATAATCAAAGCGACAACATCCAACGAATGTGCCATTAAATTATTATATAATCCTTTAAATGAAGTGCCCAAATGCAGAACCAGAGTACAAGCTCCCCAAAACGACATGTTGATTAAATTAAACAAGTCAAATGCGTGGCTATTTTCATTTCTCACCTCCTCGGTGCTACACATCACATGTCCAGATCACTTTGTGATCTCGAAACTGGAAGGACAAGGGATAATTGAAATATCCCAGCCATTTCGAGTTCAAATAGGTGCCAAAGTGCTTAAATACGAAGGTCAAAGTAAATGTCCACTAAAAATTATTCAGCCGAATCAGTTTCCAGAGTTGAACCATTCTCTGCTCAAAGTAAACCTGCCAGAAATTTTACACGAATCTCAGAACCACAGTATGGGGAAAATCGAGATTTTAACGGGAGATGATATTCACAAAACAATTTATAAGGGTACGCACTCATTGGAAGAAATCCAAAATAAAATTGAAAAAAAAACACTAGGAAAAGATATCTAGTAAAAACTCCCATATCCTGTCCATAACTTCTCTATCAATCACGAGCCTACTAGTTCTGGCCATACTGATTGTTGTGGCAGTAAAATATCTACAGCCTGATGTCATGCTCCCCAACCCAGTTTATGGCGAACTAGAAGCCTCGCAAAAACCAAATCGGTTCAAATACACACACAAATACACTGTCAACATGGATCACCAAATCAATGTAAAATTGAAACAAAAGGAGTAGCCCTGGTACACTATATACAAAATATATATAGATTTAAAAATAATTAGATTAGTAATACTAAAGAAAAAATTTTGTTAGAATTAATGCTACATAAATATAAAATAGGAAAAATAAAATAATAACGGCGGTTGGTTACACAGTCGAGTTTTTAGTGTCGAATTAAAAACGGAAAAAGCAGAGTTAATTTTGAGTCATCGAAAATAGAGCTGGGGAAAGTTTTGTTTGAACTTGGCTCGGCGCGGTCTCGGGTTTGAAAATAAAAGAATAGTTGGTATAGAAAAGTTGTTTGTATAAAAGATAAGTTGGTGTAGAAAAGTTTTTCGCTAACTAAACGGAAAGATTGTTTTTTGAAAAGTTTGTGATAGACAAAAGAAAAGTTCGCTCAGAAAAGTTTGTGATAAATAAAAAAGATAAAAAAGAAAAAAATACAAGTGCAGTGTTTTATTTTAAAAGAAAAAGCCGGCGCACCAAAACAAGGAATAGCAGTGAACAACAAGTAAGCGAAAGCTGTGAGTAACCCTAACTACCACAAGGAGCGTGTATATAACAAGGTAATATATACTCTATTGCTATTTTTTTTGAAGGGTCGGGCTTTATGCCCTCGTCAGAGATAACATGTCCCAGGTAAGTTACCTCTTTACGCCAAAATTTGCACTTACTCGGCTGTAGTTTTAAATTATAAGATTTCAAACATTGAAAAACGTCCCTTAGCTTATGATTGTGATCATCTATATCGTGCCCATAGACCACTATATTGTCTAAATAGACGAAGCAGCGAATACCTTGTAAGCCAGTAAGAACCACATTCATTAATCTTTGGAAAGTGGGAGGAGCGTTTCGTAGTCCAAAAGGCATTCTATTGAGCTCGAAGTGTCCATATGGGGTACGGAACGCTGTCTAGACTTTTTGTCTTCCTCTGTCACTTCGATTTGGTGGTATCCATTTGCCAAATCCAAGGTAGAAAAATATTTGGAATTCCCAAGCTGATTTAAAATGTCCTCGATATTAGGCAGGGGATGCGCGTCGGCTAACGTGATTTCGTTCAGTTTACGGAAATCTACCACCACGCGGCATTGTTTATTACCTTCTGCACCTGGTTTCTTGGGCACTACTAAGAGTGGAGAGTTTCAGGGACTGGAACTAGGACTAACTACACCATCTGTTGGCATTTGGTCTACTTGATTCTCTATTTCGGACTTATGTATTTCCGGTAGTCGGTAAGGTCGCTTGTTGGCGGTTGATTGGGCTGAATGGGTATAGAGTGGGTTATAGTGGAAGTGGAGGTGAGTTTATCTCCCTCAAGGTGAAATATGGCATTGTATTCGCGGCACAGTTCTAGTATGGACGTCTTTTCCTCGGAATTCAAATGTTTGAGGTCCAGCGACTAGGATAAATTTATGTAGGTATTGATTTATTTCAATTTCATTTTGCACGTATTGGAGGTTATACACTTCGAAGTTCCGTGTTTTATCATATTTTAATTCTACTTCTCCAGAGATTTCTACATCGCCTTCGGAAGAATTCAATACGGGAAGAAATACTTGACCTTCATTAGGCGTTGCTAAACAGCCTCCAGTAAATACCTGAGGAGCTAATTGGGTCGGAAAACATATAATTTGCTCATTATCTCTGATTGGACCAAATTTAATAAATTTTTCTGTTCTGGCAGGGGTTATAAACGTTTTCCGTGAACACATGAAATCCAGAACAACTTCGTTTTCCTTGTGCAAAAATGACAAATTTCGCGTTTCGTAATTTAATATAGAATTAGTTTTTGAAAAGAAGTCTCCTCCCAGAAGCACAGTTATACAACAAGTGCCATATGTTGAGAAGCTTTCTGACGAAACACCCTGAATCAATGTTTTGTGATAGATGCCGATTTCAGTTCCACCCCGAAGAACGTTTAGTTTCACGAGACTTATCGATGCTCCGATATCTAGTAGTAGTAAGTTGGGATTATTGATAGCTTCTTTGATTGATAGTTTGATTTCACTTTGAAAGGTTTTATTTGTATTTAGATTTATGAGCGCTGTTTGTATTCTGGGTGAATACCTTAATTGTGGCGAATTCGGTTGTGGTTCATTCCTATTTCTAGGGAAACCTTCCCTACTGAACGGATGAGTACCAGTTTGAGGACTGGAAGCGCTATTAGAGTAAGCTCCATTTCACTTAGAATTATTATATTGCCTTTTTCGGCATTCTTCTATGGTATGCCCGACGTTTTTGCAATATTAATATGTTGGGGTATTACGGACTGTGTTTACACGTCCACTATTGGAAGCAAACTTAGGAAAAAGGATGTTGTTGTTTGGTTGGAATGTGAGTTTTTTCCTACATTCAAAATATGTGTGTCCAGAAGGGCCACAAAAGTTACACCTCTTTGGGCTCACTGATATT
Organism: Dioctria linearis; assembly: GCA_963930735.1. Taxonomy (NCBI): domain Eukaryota; kingdom Metazoa; phylum Arthropoda; class Insecta; order Diptera; family Asilidae; genus Dioctria; species Dioctria linearis. The sequence goes on from OZ005742.1 coordinate 105,001,971, forward strand.
TGATCACTTTCGGAAACTTGCTCTTCGGCAATAGCGTAATCAATAGCTTCACTTAAAGTTTCGTGTTTAGTGGGCTTTACTATTAATTTTAGAGGTGACCTTAAACCCCTCTTAAAATTATTAAGGGCAGTGGTCTCATTAATCTTCTTGATAATTTTTACACCTGCGGCATTTTGGTCTTGGATACTGGCAATATTTAATTCTTCTAGAAAAGTCTCGATTTTTTCAGCAAAGATAGCCACGGATTCTCGAGGTTCCTGTTTAACCATGAACAATTCAGCCTGTATGACCTGAGGAGTTCGGAATTTAAGGAACTGTTTCTTTAGATCCTCTTGTAGAGTTTAACAATCACTATATTCCGTGCAGCGGAGAAGGTTATTGTAGGCTTTGCCAGATAGCTTGGAATTTATTACGTCCAGAAATTCTGTTTTCTCTTCTTGACTAACTGCATAACTGAATTTTGTATTTCGGACAATTGGAGGAATCGTGCTAAGCACTTGGGATCGCCATCGAATTCTGGTATTAGTTTTATAGCACTTGCTACGTTAAACCTAGACTCAGGCATGGCTATTTTGGATTTTTCACTACGGGTATCTGCAGCTGATGAGCTTGTGTCAGAAATATCAGACATGTTACCCAAACTACTGTTACGTCGGATTTTTTTTCCACTTCTAAGAGACAAAGTAAATGAAACTGTAGACATATACACAATTGTATATTAAGGGAAGCATTTGAAAAACACGAGAACGACACAGGCTAATTTTTATAAACGTAGTTTTATACACATGCTAGATTTTTGGATTGATGTCAATAAATCTTGAAATAAAACTAGGTTCTTTTCACCAAAAATGTCATTTACTTTGCATACAGGAACGAAAGGTCTGCAGAATTTATAAACAAGCGACATAGAAGGTTAGAAAGCCGGAAAATGGTACACGGAAGAAGTGAATTGTGAATAGTACATTTTCCACTGGATATTTGTTAGATAAACATATAATTGCTGTATTAAAATAATGAAAATATTTTCACGACACTAAATTATTTCATTTAACTCATTTCTCTCATATGTGATTTTACAAATGATTTTCAAACAGCGAATACGTTCTTGTATTAATTCGGGTACAAATAAAATATTCAAAAAAAGGAAAAAACGAGGGAGAGAAGTGTCGTCGCTGTATACATTTACAAAATTGTTTTACTGCGTCCAGATTCTGACAAGCGATATCCGATTATTTATGAACTCATCGCGCAATCACACTTTTAGTTACATCCTTTCATCAGTTTAATGACGCTTTAATACACTTGACTGAACTAATTTGTTTGCTCGATACTTCACCGTACACATAAAAAAAAATAATTATTTGTATATAATATATGTATGAATATGTATGCAATAAATTTCTATTTATTTATTTATAATTTTCAATTTTATTAAAAAGAGGAAAACAGGGAGAACCCAAAAATAGTCAAATTGAGAGAAAATAAATCATTTCAATATATATATATAGTTAAATTGAAAGAAAAAAAATTATTTCACTAATTATCCATAACATCTCAATCAGTGTGATGATTACTTACGGCGTCCTTTACAGCATGATGAAATAATGATTGAAGGTGAAAGATATTTATGGTTGTTTGTTATAGCAGTAAGGATGATTTCATCAGTAAAGGTAATTGTGACCAATTTAATCGCAGTATGTTGGTATTTATCTCGGTTTTGAGTGCCTCACATCTGTTGAGCGAATTGAAATTGAATATCTGTTGCGCTAATTGAAATTGAATATCCGGTGCGGGAGTGTTGTTAAGAAAAGAATAAAACTTTAAAGCACAATATTTTAAAACACAATTATGCACGATTGATTAAAACAAATGAAATGTATTTAACCAGCATCACTTGGATCCCACCGATGCCACCATTTAGTTGTTGCGGAGTGCCATTAGGGTAGTGATTGGAAAAAAAATATACTTTAATAGAATTTTGGTTTTATTTTATTCTAAATCAACTAACAAATAATAAACTCGACCGCACCGATTGGATTTTAAAATTACACTCATTGAACTCGATGTTTTACACCTTCACCAGCAGCACATTTCCCACACCGAGACGTAACATGAGACGCCTTTTGAACAGAAAATAGATAAGAAAGTGTTTATTTTGCATTTCTGTGTTTCTGTCTTTACATTTTGTGCACTTAAGAAACAAATAAATTACATTTCTGCCTTTAATATTTGAATACTTGAAAAAGGAAATATTTGAAGAGTAGGAAGAAATATGATATTATTAATTTGGTTACTACGATTTATGGTGCATCGCATGTGTACTTGATGTGGGGAATGTGCTTCACAACACTTCCAACTATTTGGAAGACACTTTGCATCGCATGGCGACTCCTATAAGCTCATGCGAGAGTTAACAACAGACATGTATGATGCACCAGAGATCTTGCCCATCAACCAAAGACTCCACTTGTTACGGGAGCACATCAAACTGCACCTGGCAGAAATCTACTAGAGATACTCTGCCAGGTACAATCTACGAACATGCGAAAGAACGTTCGTACCTGGACAGACAGTTTACGTTAGAAACTTTGTGCAAAGTAATGCAGTGGATCATTTTGCTGCTAAACTGGCACCTAAGTTCTGCAAAGCAACTGTGATAGAATGCATAGGTCGAGTTTAATACTGTCTAAAGGACGACAACGGTCTTTCGATATAAAGTCCTAATCATAGTTCAGTTAAGTCCTGGTAGCCCTAAGAAGGCATCCGGCCCGCTTCACTGGTAGCTATAGGATACCAATGAGCCGCTTAGGATCTGCTCAACCTAGCGGCCGGTATACCTCTCGTTAGTAAGCACCTCTTTCTTTATTTTTTCTTTCTTTTTCTTTATTTTCCGACAACCCAGGGTTTTTTTTTGCATGCCCGGCTTGAGACTCTTGTGGGTCGTCCCCACGTTGGGCGCTGTTGTCAGTAGATTATTCAGTCCCTACTCACCTCCCTAGTTCCTGGTTTTCTTTGTCTTGTGTCAGAGCCCGGCTTGGGACTCTTTTCTCAGTGGGTCGTCCCTACGCTGTAGCGTTTTGCCTGCACGCAATTTTCATTTTTTCTTTCCCTTTTATTGCCCTGTTGCTGCTATATTTCTGGGGTGCCTAAAAAGGGGTAAAAGGATATTTCTTTAATTTTGGAAAGTAGCCCTCTGCTACTTTCCCATAAGAAATCCACCCAAAAGAAAAGAAGAGAAAGGAACCAAAATTTTTCTTATCTATTTCCACAAAGAAAGATTTTAATTTGTGCAGAACTGACACAAAAAAAAATCTTTCATGTTAACCCTGAAAAGAAAATACATATTTTTTTGTTTTTTTTTTCATCTTTCTCAAGCGAAAATTCTAATTCGTGCAGAACACGCACGAATTACAATTTTGGTTTAAACTCAACATTCCAGAAACGAAAAACGGTATTTCGCCTAGCTGTAATGCATCGTACGATACCATCATACAATGCATTACATCAAGCCCTTCGAAAATTCCACAAAATTTTGCGCCCACAGCAGCACAGATGCTTGTCGTTCATCAACAAATTTCATAAAAAAAAAGACTCGCCTGTCGGTTGAGTTGAACGACGGGACCACTGAATGTAGGAAGACCGCGCCGAGTTTTTGGGCAGTTGATCTTGAGCGGTGGTTGAGTACGTTACTTCTTGATTAGATGCCGGCGGGACTTTTTTTTTGATTAAATTTCTTTTTTTTATATATACAGTCAATCGCGTTCTAAAAATTTTACTCGTGATCACATATTTTTTATCGAGAACTTCTTATGCTGCGTAGGCAGCTCAACTAAAAGTGGATAACTTATGTTGGCGGTGAACATATTTCTTACTATATACTTACCGTGCGTTATAAGTACAAAACTTTTTATGCTGCGTAGACAACTCATCTAGAAGTGGATAACTTATGTTGGCGGTGAACATACCTGTGCGTTATTAGTGCAGAACTTTTTATGCTGCGTAGACAGCGCATCTAAAAGTGGATAAATCATGTTAGCAGTGAACATATTTCCTATTAAACACTTACCTGTGCGTTCTTAGTACAGAATTTTATTTTAAGCTGCATAGTCAGCTCATCTGAAAGTGAATAAATGTTAGCAGTGAACATATTTCTTATTAAGCACTTACCTGTGCGTTATTAGTGCAGAACTTTTATGCTGCGTAGACAGCTCATCTCAAAGTGGATAAATTACGTTAGCAGCGAACATATTTCTTACTAAGCACTTACCTTTGCGTTATTAGTACAGAATTTTATTTTATGCTGCATCGTCAGCTCATCTGAAAGTGAATAAATTATGTTAGCAGTGAACATATTTCTTATTAAGCACTTACGTGTGCGTTATTAGTGCAGAACTTTTTATTCTGCGTAGACAGCTCAGCTAAAAGTGGATAAATTTTGTTAGCAGTGAACATATTTCTTATTAGGCACTTACCTGTGCGTTATTAGTACAGAATACTTTTATTCTGCGTAGACAGCTCATCTGAAAAGTGATTAAATGATGTTGGCAGTGAACATATTTCTTATTAAGAACCTGTGCGTTATTAGTGCAGAATATTTTTTATGATGCATAGTCAGCTCATCTGAAAAGTAATTGCATTATGTTAACAGTGAACATATGTCTTATTAAGAACTTACCTGTGCCTTATTAGTACAGAATTTTGTTTTTGTGCTGCGTAGTCAGCTCATCTGAAAAGTGATTAAGTTATGATAGCAGTGAACCTATTTCTTATTAAGAACTTACCTATGCGTCATTAATACAGAATATTTTCATGCTGCATAGACAGCGCAGTTAAAAAGGTGTCTGAATGAATCAATGAGTGTAGTTCATTGAGAATTTACCTGGGCGGCATATATGCGGAAGCTCCCTCTTGAGCTATAAAGAAAGCTTTGCTTTTGTGAGTCTCATCAGCAATTTCATTCGTCAGAGGCTTACTGCGAGTTCGTCGCATTCGAAGAGTTCTCAATAGGCCAAAGAGAAAGTTTTTTGTTGTTTTGGAAGAAATGTCTTTCAAGGGCTTATACGCCCCGGCACCAAACTGAACAAGAAATGAAGAGGAAGCAGTGGAGCGATCGAAAGAAACAGGAAAGGTGAGGTGATATGAACACCACCCCACGCCCTCAGGATTTGCAAGTCGCCAATTACTAAGTATGGATGTGATAAGGTCAGTTAGCCTATGATATTGTCTTTTTTTCTTCCTTGTTACTAGCTTTAGTTTTCTGAATTATTATTTATTCTTTCGGATTATTATTACTATTATTATTATTTTTTTTCTGTTGTTTTTCTTGTGAATTAAATCTTTTCGCGGCCACGGGCCAGCACCCCATAGAAACTAAGTAGAGACGCGTGCACGACCTAAGTAGGGCTAGAACACCTATTATGTTTGAGAAACAAAGTTTTTTTTTGTTAATAGCTATAGATGAATCACCAAGTTATGTGAAGTTGGTGGCGATTTGCGAAAGGAGGATAAAGAAAATTAAATAAATCTGTTTTTATGTTGAACTTTAGCAACGCCTGCATAATTTTACTTCCCTTTTCCTACCTTTCTTTCTTTTCTTCTTGCTTTTCTCTCGATACCTTGCACTCAAACCCATTCTAGGGCCGAGATGAAGATCTAATTGGAGCAGCACGAGGGAAGTAGGGGCATGATGTGGCCGCAGCAACGCTCACTACGATATTTCCAGCTGTAGTGAACACATGCATATCTTGGGGCTAAGTAAACTTTGAGGCTCTTGGATGCTTAACAAGGATGGTAGAGGACGATGGGCCCACACACTCCATAGGCTGAGGCTCCACCAACATCTGGAGCCTCCAAAAACCTCTCTCTCTCGCTCACACCCACACTACGTTGAACCTTCTCCGGGGGCTTTTCACAGGTATGGCGTGGGCAGCATTTCAAAGAGCATTCGCTTTGCATCTTTAACCTTCATATAAATAACTCTTCTTTTCAGCTATCCAGGCTTCATGGGAAGCAGTCACCTATCCACAAAGGATCGTTTTTTTTTGTCCGTCCGTCCGCAGTCACGCATATAAACTTCTTCTTTACTGTTCGTCCGTCGGTCTGGTCAGATATCTTGTTCATTTTTGCACAACTTTTCAAGCATCAAGGGATGTGAGTGGCAAGAACCACCCCAAGCCGGCTGATCGCTAGTGGCATATTTGCTGTGCAGCCACTCACGTTAATCCTACGATGATTTTGCAGCAAAGAGGTGTCAGATGCCGTATCTATCTACATCCAGGTAAAAGTGGATATAGGTAGATCTGTCGACTGACAGGCTGTTCGCTACACTGGAGCCAATAATCTCACAACAGCAATTGAAACTCAAGCGAAGCTCCAGTTTTTACTTCAAACAGCCGGCTTTAAATGGAGAAAGTGGTGTGCTAATCACCCCAGTCTTTTAAAGAGCTTTCTCCGATAAGACCAAGAACTTCAGTTGGATTTTTATAGCCACAATGAAGATTACACAACGGCAGTCGGATTAAGCTGGTTACCAAAGGGTGACAATGTCTGCATCAAAACTACATGGAAGATAACCACTCGAGTAACCAAACGAAATGCCTTATCAGATATAGCACATCTTTTTGATCCTTTAGGCATTTTAAGCATTATGGCTCCCGTAGTCGTCGTTGCCAAGATAATCCTCCAAAAATAATGGGCCATGAAATGCGACTGGGATGCGGCACTTCCGCAAGAATTACATTCCTATTGGCTTAACTTTCGAGAGGGTCTAAAGGCACTAAATGACGTAAGATTTCCAAGACATGTGCTTTCCCAAAGTATCCGTAAGACGATTCAAATCTACATCTTTGTAGATGCCTCAGAAAAGGCCTACGGAGCGGCAGCATACATAAGATCCGTTGACAGAGATAATATTGTAGCTGAACGACTGTTATGTGCGAAATCTAGAATTGCCCCGATCAAGCAAGTCTCACTCCTACGTCTGGAATTGTGCGTAGCGAAACTTGCAGCGGAGCTAGCTGGACGTCTAGAAAGGGTATCTGAAATTCATAAATGCACCTATTTATCTCTGGACAGATTCAGAAATTGTTCTGGCATGGATTAACTCATCATCATCGTCATATCAAACGTTTGTAGCTAATCGAATAGCAGTAATCCAGCAGTTAACAATTTCGGAACAATGACGACATGTCAGATCTAAGGATAATCCCACAGACATTTTGTCAAGAGAAATGGCTCCAGAGAAGTTGGGAAATTCCGTCATCTTGTTTTATGGTCCAACTTTCTTTCATGGTGCTGACACATTATGGCCGTCGCCATATACAAAGAAAATGGTTGCGAATGACAGCAAAAGAAGACGAGCACATGTGGTGGCGGCATCCAATGAAATCAAAGTAGGTGAAACAATTCTAGTAGATATAATATGGCGTCACCAGATCACTTTTTTAAGCCTCCAGGATTTCGCCACAGATGGCGCCACCGTCGCTAGGTGTTTTGAACCCATACTAAATGCAGGTTTGTGTCTTGGTTGTATTGGTTTGGGTCTCGGCTGCGCCCTAGCGGGATTAACCGGTACTACCGGGATATGTCATTTGATCTTGACTGCACCCTAGCCGCATTAGCCGGTACTAACAGCATGCTCCCGTACTACGGTTTTCTTAAATAGATATGTGTTGCGCCTAAATGTAGGCTTTTGGTTTCATTGAGTCTCGACTGCGCCCTAGCGGGATTAATCGGTACTACCGGGATATGTCGTTTGGTCTTGACTGCGCCCTAGCGGCACTAGCAGGTACTACCAGCATGCTCCCGTACTACGGTTTCCTTAAATAGATATGTGGTGCGCATAAATGTAGGCTTTTGGTTTTGAACTAATATTAGTAATAATTAAAGTTGACGCTAGGAAATTTTTGTTCATGCCAATGGATTCTAGATGGTTGGGGTGGGGGTATTATGGGGGACGAAATTTTCATCAGAAATCCTCTACGGGCTCTGGTTTTCGAGATATTAGCGAATTTACCTTTTCTTTTATAGTTAATATTATTAATAATTCAAGCTACCTAGGATAGTTTTGTTCATGCCAATAGATTCTAGAAGGTGTTAGAGGGGCGTGGGTTAAAGAGGGAACGAAATATTCATCAGAAATCCTCTACGGGCTTTGGTTTTCGAGATATTAGCGATTTTACCTTTTTAGATATAGTTAATATTAGTAATAATTCAAGTTTTTTTGTTCATGGGGTGCTGCGTCTAAATGTAGGCTTTGTTCAGCATCATTCGAATTTCACAACATGACATCACCATGAACAGATTCTAGAAGATGTCAGTGAGCCGATTCTACCAGCATGCTCCGGTACTACGGCTTTGGATGTGTGGTACGATTCTCTTGGATGTTTTTTGCTTCACTTTTGGCCCACACGTGTCAGCATGCTACGGTTTTGGGAAGTTTTTTGCTTCACTTTTGCCCACACGTGGCAGCATGCTACTTTTTTGGGAAGTTTTATGCTTCACTTTTTTGGATGTGTGGTGCGCCTAAATGTAGGCTTTTGTTGTTTTCAAGTGTTGCGCCTGGTTTTGAATTAATATTAGTAAAATTGATTTTTCTTGAGCGCCTAAATGTAGACTTTTGGTTTTGAACTAATAATTAAAGTTAATAGTAGGAAATTAGGAAATTTTTGTTCATGCCAATGGATTCTAGAGGGGTGGTATGTAGGGGGGATAATAAAGATAGTGAGGGGGGTAATGAAATTTTCATTAGAAATCCTCTACGGGCTCTGGCTTTCGAGATATTAGCGACATTCGTTCGGGCGCAAACGCCATTTCTTGAGTAAGGTTCCCTAGCGGACTTAGCCGGAACTACCAACATACCTTGGTTTTGCTGTTTTCTTTTACTAGCAGGAGAGTTCTAGATATCAGCATGACGTCATCATGGTTTTGCTGTATTCAAATGCTGCACGTTTTCTTAGCAGGGAAGTTGTAGATATCAGCATCATTCGAATTTCACAACATGACATCACCTTTGCTTGATGTTTTCTCAGCAAATTAATATTATTGGGTTTAGGGGGTGCGTGTATTGAAAAGTCACAGTTGCTCTTTCGAGTGCAAACACCATTTATGGAATAAGGTTCCCTAGCGGCATTAGCCGGTACTTTGTTATGGAAGTATGTTGAGAGTGACTTGGTCAGGACGTGAAGTCCAAACTGCCAGCCTAAGCTGACAGATCACTCGATGACAGCGATAGCACAGGGTGGCATGCTAGCACCTCGGCTAAGGGTGGCGAAGAGTGTGGGGAGGTTCCCGAAATACCTGCCGCTGTCACCACCCATAATCAAAAAAATCTTCATGCCTACTTGAACGAGCCAGCACACACTCGGTCCTGAAGGGACCCTTACGTCAATTACCTATGCTCCATTGAAGGCGCAGATGGCATGCCTTCCTGCCAAGCCCCATCCTCCCATCGACTTTGGGTGGCACAATCGTCCAAAGTCCCTTTGTTGACCTATAGGAAGAGAGAGAGGCTAGGCAAGCCTAGACGACCCTGGTCTCATGCGATAGAGGGCTCCGGGATGTGAAGGAAAAAGTAAAAAACTCAGCCAATCATGTTCACGTTATAATCGCAAGTGTTTCCTTCTTACAAAAATTTGCTATTGATTCCTATAATTAGTTTAATTTTAAATCGACGCGACGTTCATGGCAAGACTCATTGCTTATGTTTAATTTTGCTTCTCACATTAAAACAAATAAAGCTAAGATTAATGATCTTCCTAGGATAATAATAGAGTAAAGATAAATACCATTTAAAGAAAATGATTCCATATAAAAATATCTCGATCTTGCCCTGCAGCCATAATTCATAAATTTCGGCTTTTAATTTCAGACTAACTTATCATAAGAAATGTTTCAAAATGTATGTACATAAATGTTTGGATGATAATTCATTTTTTTTCTTATCTACCCTTAACTAAACGAGAGAAATTAAATATTAAAATTCTTTTATATAAATGTGTATGCCAGTTTCATAGTCTCAAAAATATGCCGCGATGTGAGGTGATAATCTAACATATACGTACGATGCGAGACGGAAAATAAATGAGAATATATTGTTAGCTGTTAAGAGATTCAAAGTAAGTAAAGAAGAAGTAACTTGTGCGCACAAATCCCCAACCTTAGCTTGCCTTGTGTATGTGGGTGTAGAATCACTCTTAAATATTAAAATTTAGTTAAGTTTAATTGATTGTAAGATGACATAACTTTGAGGTAAGTATCTAATTTAACAGGAACGTATGTACGTATTTCATGTGAGCATTACTGTATTCAATGATTCAAGATAATACCTAATATGCAGATATAAATGAAGAAGAATCTTTAAAGCTTTTCATTATTTTCTCGATTTTGAGACAATGAATGCGTGTATGTATATTTTCCTTTATAATGACAGGTGCAGCCTGTGTACGCAGAGTGATAATTTGAACTCCCGAAAATGCTATTTGTATATTTGCTATGATTTACCAAAAAAAAGTCTTAAGCTATATTTATTTAAAATGATCTTTGCTGCACATTTAATAATTGGTTCCCTGCTTTTGTTGTTTTTTTTCTTTGTTATTCTATTATTAAATTACTTGCTAATGGTACTTAGCTGTATTGCCGCTGCAATTTACCCTTCTGTAAAGAGATGCTCTGAAGTTTCAATACTATTTCGGCGTTTACTTCCTAACATTTTTTGTTGCTTGTTCTAGAGATTCTTGGTAGAAGAGATTATTTGATTCTCCAGGTAGAGATTCTTTTGTTTTATCTATATGCTATGTTAGTCCGAGTACTATTTTAAATACTGATTTTGCTCCCAGTTTTATATGTTGCAGCTGTTGCTGGTGAATATACTGTACTAAATGGTGTAGAATCATGGAAGAATTTAGAACAGGTAATCCAGTTCGCACTACGGCTGCCAACTCTTCGAGCGGTAGAAACTTGTGCATGAATCGCCATAAAACAGGCATCCATGAGTTCAACAGGGTTTTGCCTGAAATTGTGCTAGTGGTGTAACAATTCGCCCAGATTGCCGATGTACTTACAGTGTACTTACTGTCGAGATATTTCGGAATATGTCGGCTGGAAGTGAACGAAAAATTTTCTCCTGGTGATGAGGAGAATATTTTTACGAATTAATAATAGGTTCTTGCAGGGATAATTATTATTTCGGACTTACATGAGGGATGGATTTCCACCGATGCCGTTGAAATTTTATGATTTGGTTGTCTTCAACTTTTCACGTCCTTTCACTTTCACGTTTTTGACAAGACAAAACGATTGTCTTCTTCTTACTTGTCTTCAACGACATGTCACTTGAGCTTGAGTAAAGCACTTCTCCCAGTCAAGGTGCGTTCGCTTTCCGCTATGGACAGCAGGCGACATACACGCTACAGTACGTGTAGCATATTGCTATATACAATACGCTACGACCATAACAGAGCAGAGTGGTCTGCGCCACCCATGGTTCAGACAACGCTGAAAAATGGTCGACTGAGCTAGCCGGTCTTAAACATAGGCCTCATCACTGCGGGCGCTCAATGTGTGTCTCGACCCACGACCCACTGCATATTCCTCATCACTCGGGCTCTTCTTGATCGATGACGCATCGAGGACACATCCCCGAAGTCTCGTCAGTCCGTGACCAGACTTCGACATCCTTCTCCGTGTGGGAAGCCAAAGGTACATCGACAAGCTGGTAACCCAAAAAATCCAACTGGTCGATGCCTCTCTGCCCTCCTTCACCGAGATGCTGAGGAAGCCCCGCGATCAGTAACCTAAAGAACTCATCATTAAGCTTTCCCGGCTCAACATCTCACTCTGATCTCTGACCGGCGATTGTTCAGGGGTGTGTCGCCCAAGCGTCGTTGAAGTAGTGACATGCTGACAGCCTCATCCAGGAATGGATTTCAACAGGTATATCACCCATCATTGACGGGGCAATAGGAGGGCTTCGCGATATCCTATAGTTTACCAGTAAAGCTGGCCGGATGCCTTCTTAGGGCTACCAGGAATAAACGACAATAGGTATAGACGATGTTCTCACAATGATGGTCACTGCTTGATATCTTTGGCGTGATAGACACCTAACAGTTTTCCCCGCAGATCCTCAAGCTCGTATAGAGAATTTCCTTTCTTGGCTCTGACTCGAAATTTGACAAATTTCGGTCCCAGTTTTGCACTGGTCTGCTGCTGGAAATTGCTTTGGGCAAAATTCCGTCTAAATACCTCTTGACCAACTTTGAACTCCACAGGATTCGCCCTGAGATTGTAGGCTCGTGAACCCTGTTCGAATTCGTGGTGTAAGTTTTCCTGCACTCTCGCACGGATCAATCTCATTTTTTCTTCTGCGTCTACTCTAAATGGCTCATTAAGAGTTCCAAGGCTTTTCAAGATGGAATAGGAGCTGCCATGTTCAATCATTTGTTGACCGAAGAGTGTTCGATAGGGAGAGAAACCAGTAGCTTGATGGAAAGAGCTCCTGAGGGAACTAGCTACATGGCTTAGTTTCTCATCCCATCTCGTGCGTTCCTTCTTGATATATGCTCTAATCCCCGACAATAGAGACCTATTTACTCGCTCTGAGGCGTTTGCATGCGGCGAGTAAACTGCCGTTCGCATGTGCTTCACCCCATATTTTTCCAGTAATCTGGTGAACTGAGTCGAGCAAAACTGGACTCCATTGTCCGAGACGATCATTTCCGGGACTCCGAACACGTGAAACACTTCAGTCTCAATGAATTGGCATACATTGAGCGTAGACGCTTTTCTCATAGGTTTGAGAAGTGGAAATTTAGAAAAGTGGTCAAGAACTATTAAGATGCAGACGTTTCCTTTTACTGACCGAGGATATGGACCTAGAAAATCAATGTACAGCTTTTGCCATGGTCGTTCTGTCTCAGACTGGACTCTTATAGGTGGTCGCAAAATAGTATTAGGAGCCTTTGTTTCCTTACACACGTCACAGGCGCCTACGTAGTTTCTGACATCAACTGTCATTCTTGGCCAGTACAGATGTCTTCGCAGACGTTCCAGTGTTTTCCCTATACCTCCGTGTGAAGCTAGCGGTGGATCATGAGCCCTTGAAATGACGTCGTTGACAAGCCCTCGTGGAATCCAAAGCTTCCAAGCTTCTTCTTCCTGAATAGGATCGCCTGTTCTCGGAGCAGTCTGGATATAAACGAAGTCATCCCTGACGCAAAGATCTGGTAGTTTGCCAGAAGTCGTTTTAACCTTATGCCTCAGTTCCTCATATTCCAACGAGTTGAAATATGGCGAACTAAGGTCAACTTCCGGGCCAGGATCTTCGTTTGTGTTCAGGCTGTCACAATGAATGCGTGACAGCGCATCAGGGACAACGTTCAGGCTTCCTTTCCTGTGCTCAATAGTGAAGTCGAAGCCCTGAAGCTTCAAACTCCACCGTGAAGTCTACCGCTGAGGTCCTTTTGAGACATCAGCCATTTCAAGCTCGCATGATCAGTCACTATCTTAAACGGCAAAAGTTCTATGAAGGGCCGGAACTTCTGCACGCTGAAGAGCGCAGCCAAGCATTCTTGCTCTGTGACGGTGTAATTTCTTTGTGCTGAGTTCAACTTTTTCGAGACGTAGGCTATTGGCTTCTCGTGGCCATCGTCATCTAGTTGAAACAGCACTCCTCCAATACCTTGTTGGCTCGCATCGCACTGGATAACGAACGGTTTGGTGAAGTCTGGACTCACTAGCAACGGAGCAGAAGTAAGTTTCTTCTTTAAAAGATCAAGAGACGTCTGGGCTTCCGGTGTCCATTTGAACTGACTCGGGTATTTCAAAGTGTCTGTAATGGAGGCAGTCAAATCAGCATAGTTCGGGATGAACCGTCTATACCATCCCGCCATACCTAGTAGGCGTCGGGCTTCCCGAACAGTTTTAGGTGACGGATAGTCAACTATGGCTGAAATTTTGTCAGGGTCAGTTCTCATACCTCCCCTTCCTACAATGAATCCCAAGTATTTAGTCTGCTTGATACAAAATTTACTCTTCTCGACGTTGATAGTAAGGCCAGCTTTCCTCAAACAATCCGCTACACGGGCTAGCAGTGTGAGATGAGTATTGAAGTCTGAAGACAGAATTAATAAATCGTCTAGATAGACGAGAACGTTCTCACGAAGATCGAAAGGAATGACCTTATCCATGAGGCGACACATAGTTTGTGGAGCGTTACATAGGCCGAATGGCATCACCGTGTACTGATAGAGAGGATGACCAGGTACTGTGAAAGCGGTCCTCTCTCTGGAATCAGCGTCCAGTGGGATCTGCCAGAATGCGTCTTTCAGGTCCAGGCTCGTTATGTAATTTGCCGGAGGAAGTCGACTAAGAAGTGCGTCTATCTGCAGTAGCGGATAGGCATCCTTCTTCGTAACAGAGTTGACCTTGCTGGCGTCAAAACAAAGCCGGACCTTTCCAGGCTTCCTTACCAGAACAACTGGAGAGCTCCAAGGACTCTGGCTCTCCTCTATCACACCCAGTGATAGCATTCGCTCTAATTCAGCATCCATCAAACTTTCCACTGCCGGCGAGATCGGATAAAAGCGCTGTTTTATCGAGGCGGCGTCATTCGTTTCAATCCTGTGAGTGAACAGTGATGTTTTCCCAAGGCCTAACGAGGCGAAAGAGGGGAAAAGCTGTTTTGTGGCTTCTAAGCGCTGCTGATCGAAACTAGAAAGGATGTGGCAGTCGGTGTTGAAGGTAGCTATTCCACTTGAATTCACTTCTGCGACTATACCCAGGACATCTGGAGCCAACCCAAATAGACGCCAGAAGTCTATTCCCAGATATAGTGCCTGTGTGAGCCCAGGAACCACGTAAAAACGCACGTTTTGGGTCTTACCACGGAAAGTGACGTCCAAACTCACATGACCATGAACATGGCACCATTAGCTACTTGGACCTGTGTCCGATACTTCTTCCATTCGACATCTGCTTCCGCAAGCTTCTCGAGAGCTCCCTGGCCTAGAATACTGACAGTGGCACCACTATCAAGTAATACATTCTCAGTTCGCCCGAGCAGCTTTACTTCGGCGTACGGTCGAATGTCGTCTGGCATCGACACGGAAATCTGTGCCAGTTATTTTCTTTCTTGTTTCATTCGTCGACAGTATTTCGGTCTCATATCCCGATCCGGAAACATTATTTCAGCTAACTCCGCCACTGAGGAGAAGATTCGGTCTCTGGCTGCTTTGTATTTCTGCAGACGCGTATGATACGGCGTCAGCGGATGTAAAACTGGCTCACGCCCACTCGTCATATCAGAGCTTGGTGGCCGTCTCAACACAGAAATGACAGGAGGCCAGATCTCCTGCTCAGCAGCCTTGTTAGCTACACGTGCTATAGGTGTCAACGGGACATCTAAGAGTAAAGACTCTTCTAGAGAAGTGTCTAGCAATGTCATGAGCTCCCCAGAAGTGGAAATGGGAGCTTGAAGATCTGCGGAGAAGTCCATTAAGTTCTCCGCCTCTGCCAGTGAAGTAGTTGTACAATCCGGTGCTTTTCTGATATCACCAGAGTCACTGAATGATATCAGAGGACATGTTAGGGAGTTATCACGAGTGTCTACTAATGGAGCGGGCTTTCCTCCTTGTTCAAGGCTGGAATTGGAGGGTTCGTTACAGTTGCTGCTTGCGACGTTGACGCTGGTCGGGAAGAGGTGTTGGTATTCCCGACCCGTCTCTCGTTTTTCTGTCTGCAGTAGCGGCAATCAGGCTTGAAAACATTCTTGCGTCCGCATCCATAGCATAACACAACTCGACTCTCTTGTCTACAATCTTGATAATAATGACCGGACTGGTTACAATTCCAGCATACAATAGCGTTTTTGGCTGAGATGCTCGATACGTCACCTAGGCTATGGTCACTGCCTGTCGCTGCTGCCAGTTCAGGGTCCAAGTTCTGACAATTGTTAACTTCGTGCACTCGTTGGTTCCGGTAAGGATTCCAACTACCAGCTGTAGCAATACGTGTCTGCGTAGCTTGGATACGCGTAACCAGCGATCTCAGCTGTCCTATAGTATCAGTGGGGTGCAAACATATTTTTTCCTGAATCTCAGGCAGCAAATTGGATTTAACAATCTCTAGAAACTCTTGGTCTGACATGGCGGTCTGTAGCTGGTCACGCAGCAATACTAAATGGTGGTGGTACATAGCGAATATTTCGCCAGGTTTTTGCTTTCGAGACATAAGCTGTAATCGTATTTTTAAATCATCCTTGGGCACTCCCCATTCCATGGACAATCCCGTTTTGATGAATTCCTAAGTTGGAAAAGGGTTATTCCTCAGTATTGACCAGTACCAATCTTTAGCTGGTCCTGTTAATAACGTAAGCATGTTCCTTACCAGCAGATCGAAATCCCCTTCCAGAGCGGAGTGCGTGAGCGCTTCGACTCTAAAAATGAATTCGTCTACCGAGAGCTCTGCGTTATTTCCATTGTACGTCAGGTTCCATCTACGGATGGGACTTCCGGATCGTCGCTGTCTTACATGTGCAGGAACACGAACAGGTGGTGTTGGTTGAGGTGGGGCGAGGTTTGGCATAGGCTGACCAAGGGCCGAAGGCGGTCTATGGAATGATTGTCACCTCGTATTGGGAAAATCGTTCGACGTTCTTGGATTACCCATAGACGGGGGCGGTCTAGAGAAATCCCTTGGTGGCATTGCAGCTGTGATCTGTTAGCGAATATTATCTACGAGCTCAATCCGCAAGACATTGAAGCTCTGTTCGAGACCTTCGCGTACCAAGTCTTTCATTTGAATGCGCAGGCCTGCCAGCAACGCATCCGTAGCAGCTGAGGTGTGGCCTTGGGCTGGTGGTAATGGACTGTCTTACCGTGAGTTGGAATTAGTGAACGTCCGGGAATGCTAATTGAGCATTCCTGGAGACAAAGAGCGTCTATTGGGTGGTGGTGGGTCGAAAGTAGGCAGATTGAAGCTCTGCACGTCGTGCTTAGTAGACTTCACAGGCTTCACCTTCTTCGGTCTCTTTGGGATTGCACCTGTGTATTCGATAAAGTCTTGTTGTGTAATATGGCACCGACAGTTAGGACAACTAGCATGTTCACCTATCCAATGCTGCAGGCATGCCTGGTGAAAAATGTGTTCACACATGGTTATTACAGGCTTCCTTTAGACTGACCAGCTTGCATCACGACAGATGGAGCATGGTTCAGGTAGCATTTTCATACCGTTTGTCGCAGGTGGTGGCGTTCTTACTGTAGCCATAGTGAGTCAAAATTGAGAACGTTTTGCAAACCAAAGGTTCGAAGGAGAATGTCAGAGAAATTTAAAAAGTCAAAAATCGAGATCAACGGCTCAAACAGGATCGAAGCTAACGAGCTACTAAATTTATTAGCGCGTACCTTGTAACTAAAAATAACCAAACGTAGCTAACTAACAAGAATATAATTATTATCGCTAAAATGTTATATACAACAGTTACATACTCGTAACATAAAAATCCATTGTTGGTATGTAATATGTGTATCTGCAATAAGCAACGAAAAACCTTCGAATGTAGGAAAATATTGTATATTCCTATGAAAAACGAATTACTGGGCCGATAAACAATATAAACTTCTCTTCTACAAAGTCCAAAATTTCTCATAAATTTACAGTTTTGTCTTCTACCTAGTTACCATAAGTAAAAGAGGAAGCTTCTATATACTATTAGGAGACTCCCGCGCTATTTTATAAGCCTACTAAATTTGAAAATTTGAAAGTTGGGATGAGATACTATAATCCAAGGAAATATCTTCCCAAGCGTCCGAAAAAAATTTTTAAAAAAATTTTGCAAAACAAAGATTCGAAGAGTTAATTTAAGCTTCTTAAATCGAGATAATATGAGGATTGAATCCCCAGAACAGAAACCAATGTCAGGAAGCGTCAATAACTTCGTCGACTAAAACTTCTCATAAATTCTGCAAACTACAAAGAATCAAAAAAAAATCGCAAAGACAAGTCAAACGTTTCAACAATTTTCAAAGATCAGACAATTTCTCCCTCACTTCCGGGAGCCAACCCTCACATAAGGTATCAGGCCGCCCTCCCTCTTCCAAGGCCAGAAGCAGATATAAGCAAGTGACGTGAGTGTGTGCATTGAAAAAGTCAGAGCTCTTGCAGAAATCTGGGAAGAGTAAAGTCGGAGGTATCAAAGACTGAGAATGCTGCTAGAGATTCTTCCGCCAGGCAGTTAGCAATATGCCAACTCCTGATCACTGAAGATCTCCAGCATCAATCCCATCCTCCGAGAACTCGTTCTCCTCTCCTCACCGAATCTTCGTGTCCAGCTAGTTCGCTAGCCGGGCAGAGTCACGAGTTTGGTCAACTAATTAGCTGGAAGCCAAGGAGTTGTCTCGCAGATTCATAACTCTGTCCAGCCAGTCTCCACAAGAGCTCAAACAAAAAATTTCGTGAGGCCACCTACCATTTCCATGGCAGAAGGCCAGCGGGAAAGATCAATTTCAAAAACTTTCAAAAACAATAAAAAAATTCAACAACTGTTCAGGCTTGAGGCTTGACCGGAGTCAAACCTAAAGCTGAATTTCAACTTTCAATAAAAACATTCGTTACTCAAACGATTCAAAAACTTTACGTTACTCTACTTTCAAAAACCTTAAAAACTTTTTAAAAACTTTACTTTACTTTACAATTTACTTTACAAAAAAAATTCAAATAACAAACCAATTGGACTCAAGTCTGCCTATAACTCCCACTGATTATGAGATTACCGAGTCAGACTATGTAGCTAACAGCCAAAAGTCCATATCTCAAGTAATCTCAGTCCTCAGTCAAAGTCATAATCAGACCACCGAAGTCCAACTGAGGTGGCCCCACGTTGGGGGCCATTTTTGTTATGGAAGTAACAATGGACGCGCACAACGTATCAAACCTAGAATAATGGACAACCCTTGAACAGAAGGTTCACGTGAAGCCGAGTACTGAAGTTATCCCTTCTCCACTGGATGTGAGAATACCGAGTCAGACAATCATCTGAAAGCCAAATGTCCATATCTGCAAAATAATCTCAGTCCCCAGTAAAGAGGTCTGACGTACTCAAGGTGTTAAGGCCCCGCGTTGGGCGCCATTTTGTTATGGAAGTATGTTGAGAGTGACTGTTCAGGACGTGAAGTCCAAACTGCCAGCCTAAGCTGACAGATCACTCGATGACAGCGATAGCACAGGGCGGCATGCTAGCACCTCGGCTAAGGGTGGCGGAGAGTGTGGGGAGGTTCCCGAAAATACCTGCCGCTGTCACCCATAATCAAAAAAATCTTCATGCCTACTTGAACGAGCCAGCACACACTCGGTCCTGAAGGGACCCTTACGTCAATTACCTATGCTCCATTGAAGGCGCAGATGGCATGCCTTCCTGCCAAGCCCCATCCTCCCATCGACTTTGGGTGGCACAATCGTCCAAAGTCCCTTTGTTGACCTATAGGAAGAGAGAGAGGCTAGGCAAGCCTAGACGACCCTGGTCTCATGCGATAGAGGGCTCCGGGATGTGAAGGAAAAAGTAAAAAACTCAGCCAATCATGTTCACGTTATAATCGCAAGTGTTTCCTTCTTACAAAAATTTGCTATTGATTCCTATAATTAGTTTAATTTTAAATAGCCGCAACGTTCATGGCAAGACTCATTGCTTATGTTTAATTTTGCTTCTCACATTAAAACAAATAAAGCTAAGATTAATGAACTTCCTAGGATAATAATAGAGTAAAGATAAATACCATTTAAAGAAAATGATTCCATATAAAAATATCTCGATCTTGCCCTGCAGCCATAATTCATAAATTTCGGCTTTTAATTTCAGAGTAACTTATCGTAAGAAATGTTTCAAAATGTATGTACATAAATGTTTGGCTGATAATGCATTTTGTTTTTTTCTTATCTACCCTTAACTAAACGAGAGAAATTAAATATTAAAATTCTTTTATATAAATGTGTATGCCAGTTTCATAGTCTCAAAAATATGCCGCGATGTGAGGTGATAATCTAACATATACGTACGATGCGAGACGGAAAATGAATGAGAATATATTGTTAGCTGTTAAGAGATTCAAAGTAAGTAAAGAAGAAGTAACTTGTGCGCACAAATCCCCAACCTTAGCTTGCCTTGTGTATGTGGGTGTAGAATCACTCTTAAATATTAAAATTTAGTTAAGTTTAATTGATTGTAAGATGACATAACTTTGAGGTAAGTATCTAATTTAACAGGAACGTATGTACGTATTTCATGTGAGCATTACTGTATTCAATGATTCAAGATAATACCTAATATGCAGATATAAATGAAGAAGAATCTTTAAAGCTTTTCATTATTTTCTCGATTTTGAGACAATGAATGCATGTATGTATATTTTCCTTTATAATAACAGGTGCAGCCTGTGTACGCAGAGTGATAATTTGAACTCCCGAAAATGCTATTTGTATATTTTCTATGATTTACCAAAAAAAATTTTAAGCTATATTTATTTAAAATGATCTTTGCAGCACATTTAATAATTGGTTCCGTGCTTTTGTTGTTTTTTTTTTCTTTGTTATTCTATTATTAAATTACTTGCTAATGGTACTTAGCTGTATTGCCGCTGCAATTTACCTTTCTGTAAAGAGATGTTCTGAA
This sequence comes from Dioctria linearis, assembly GCA_963930735.1. Lineage (NCBI taxonomy): Eukaryota > Metazoa > Arthropoda > Insecta > Diptera > Asilidae > Dioctria > Dioctria linearis. The sequence continues at coordinate 105,022,633 of OZ005742.1, forward strand.
GTTTCAATACTATTTCGGCGTTTACTTCCTAACATTTTTTGTTGCTTGTTCTAGAGATTCTTGGTAGAAGAGATTATTTGATTCTCCAGGTAGAGATTCTTTTGTTTTATCTATATGCTATGTTAGTCCGAGTACTATTTTAAATGCTGATTTTGCTCCCAGTTTTATTTGTTGCAGCTGTTGCTGGTGAATATACTGTACTAAATGGTGTAGAATCATGGAAGAATTTAGAACAGGTAATCCAGTTCGCACTACGGCTGCCAACTCTTCGAGCGGTAGAAACTTGTGCATGAATCGCCATAAAACAGGCATCCATGAGTTCAACAGGGTTTTGCCTGAAATTGTGCTAGTGGTGTAACAATTCGCCCAGATTGCCGATGTACTTACAGTGTACTTACTGTCGAGATATTTCGGAATATGTCGGCTGGAAGTGGACGAAAAATTTTCTCCTGGTAATGAGGAGAATATTTTTACGAATTAATAATAGGTTCTTGCAGGGATAATTATTATTTCGGACTTACACCACCGATGCCGTTGAAATTTTATGATTTGGTTGTCTTCAACTTTTCACGTCCTTTCACTTTCACGTTTTTGACAAGACAAAACGATTGTCTTCTTCTTACTTGTCTTCAACGACATGTCACTTGAGCTTGAGTAAAGCACTTCTCCCAGTCAAGGTGCGTTCGCTTTCCGCTATGGACAGCAGCCGACATACACGCTACAGTACGTGTAGCATATTGCTATATACAATACGCTACGACCATAACAACTTCATATGTTGTTCACCTCGAGGGAAAGTAAGGTTCCCTAGCGGCATTAGCAGGTACTACCACCATGCCTTGGATTTGTTGTTTTCGTTTATTAGCGGGGGGTTGTAGATATCAGAATGCCGTCATCTCGGTTTTGTTGTTTTCAAGTGGTGTGCCTAAATAAGTTTTCTTAGGGGAAGTTGTAGATATCAACATCATTCGAATTTCACAACATGATATCACCTTGGCTTGATGTTTTCTTAGCAAATTATTATTATTAGGTCTTGGGGGTGCATGCATTGAAAAGTCACAGTTGCTCTTTCGAGTGCAAACACCATTTCTTGAGCATGGTGCCCTGGTGGCATTAGCCAGTACTACTCCAGCATAGGGAAATAGCATAGGATTTTGATTTTGTTTCTGAAGTTTGCTTATTTTTCATCTCGAATCTTGGGGATACGAGACCACTTTGGGGATACGAGACCACTTTTAGCGCTCTCCAGCATAGGGAAATAGCATAGGATTTTGATTTTGTTTCTGAAGTTCGCTTATTTTTCATCTCGAATCTTGGGGATACGAGACCACTTTGGGGATACGAGACCACTTTTAGCGCTCTCTAGCATAGGGAAATAGCATAGGATTTTGATTTTGTTTCTGAAGTTCGCTTATTTTTCATCTCGAATCTTGGGGATACGAGACCACTTTGAGGATACGAGGCCACTTTTAGCGCTCCCCAGCATAGGGAAATAGCATAGGATTTTGATTTTGTTTCTGAAGTTTGCTTATTTTTCATCTCGAATGGTCCCCTGGTGGCATTTGCTGGTACTACCAATTTTTGTTCATCTCGGGCTTGGGGATACGAGATCACTTTCAGCACTCTCCAGCATAGGAAAATAGCATAGAATTTCGATATTTCTTGAGTAAGGTTACCTAGCCGCATTAGCCGGAACTAATAGCATGCCTTGGTTTTGCTGTTTTCTTTTATTAGCGGGGAAGTGCTAGATATCAGCATGGCGTCATCTTGGTTTTTATTGAAAAGTCACGACGTCGACGATGACGTCCTGCTAGTAAAAGAGAAAACAGCAAAACCAAGGCATGCTGGTAGTTCCGGCTAAGTCCGCTAGGGAACCTTACTCAAGAAATGGTGTTTGCGCCCGAACGAATGTCGCTAATATTTCGAAAACTAAAGCCTGTAGAGGATTTCTGATGAAAATTTCATTCCGCCTCCCACCCCACATCGCCAAGAATCCATTTCCATGAGCAAAAATAACTTGAAATATTAATACGCTAATATCTCGAAAACCAGAGCCCGTAGAGGATTTCTGATGAAAATTTCATTACCCCCCTCACTATCTTTATTATCCCCCCTACATACCACCCCTCTAGAATCCATTGGCATGAACAAAAATTTCCTAATTTCCTACTATTAACTTTAATTATTAGTTCAAAACCAAAAGCCGACATTTAGGCGCTCAAGAAAAATCAATTATTACTAATATTAATTCAAAACCAGGCGCAACACTTGAAAACAACAAAAGCCTACATTTAGGCGCACCACACATCCAAAAAAGTGAAGCAAAAAACTTCCCAAAACCGTAGCATGCTGCCACGTGTGGGCAAAAGTGAAGCAAAAAACTTCCCAAAACCGTAGCATGCTGACACGTGTGGGCCAAAAGTGAAGCAAAAAACATCCAAGAGAATCGTACCACACATCCAAAGCCGTAGTACCGGAGCATGCTGGTAGAATCGGCTCACTGACATCTTCTAGAATCTGTTCATGGTGATGTCATGTTGTGAAATTCGAATGATGCTGAATAAAGCCTACATTTAGACGCAGCACCCCCATGAGCAAAAAAACTTGAATTATTACTAATATTAACTATATCTAAAAAGGTAAAATCGCTAATATCTCGAAAACCAAAGCCCGTAGAGGATTTCTGATGAAAATTTCGTTCCCCCTCTAACCCCCGCCCCTCTAACACCTTCTAGAATCTATTGGCATGAACAAAACTATCCTAGGTAGCTTGAATTATTAATAATATTAACTATAAAAGAAAAGGTAAAATCGTTAATATCTCGAAAACCAGAGCCCGTATAGGATTTCTGATGAAAATTTCGTCCCCCCTAATACCCACCACCCCAACCATCTAGAATCCATTGGCATGAACAAAAATATCCTAGCGTCAACTTTAATTATTACTAATAATAGTTCAAAACCAAAAGCCTACATTTAGGCGCACCACATATCTATTTAAGGAAACCGTAGTACGGGAGCATGCTGGTAGTACCTGCTAATGCCGCTAGGGCGCAGTCAAGACCAAACGACACATCCGGGTAGTACCGATTAATCCCGCTAGGGCGCAGTCGAGACTCAATGAAACCAAAAGCCTACATTTAGGCGCAACACATATCTATTTAAGAAAACCGTAGTACGGGAGCATGCTGTTAGTACCGGCTAATGCCGCTAGGGTGCAGTCAAGATCAAATGACATATCCCGGTAGTACCGGCTAATCCCGCTAGGGCGCAGCCGAGACCCAAACCAAATACAACCAAGACACAAACCTGCATTTAGTATGGGCACAAACCACCTAGCGACGGTGGCGCCATCTGTGGCAAAATGCTGGAGGCTTAAAAAAGTGATCTGGTGACGCCATAGTATATCTACTAATTCTCAGTCATATAAACCAAGGAACTCTTTTTGAAAGGTCCAATGAATCGTGGCGTACGTTCTTCGATCTATCAGACACACGAGGAAACTTAATCGAGACCCTGCAGCTACATTTGTCTTAATTGCAGAGGAATTAGACGAAGGTCAAGCAATGGTGGTGAGACTAATGCAGTAAGAAGGATTCAATGAAGATTAATCGCATTTACAGAGCTGAAAGAATCAAATCTAACATATCACGTCAAACATCCAATGCTTCTGCCATACGCTTATCATCCAACGAAATGCTTCTGCCATACGCTCATCATCCAACAAAATGCCTCCTCAACGATATACACAAAGAAAAATTGCACATAGGCCCTCACACGCTTCTCGCCATAACCAGCCAGAAGTTCTGGCCATTAAAGGGAAAAACTCTGGCTCGCTCTGTGGTGCAACACTGTGTTCCATGTGATAAATCCAAGCCAAAACTTTTAACACAGTTGATGGGTAATTTGCCACAGATAGCGTCCAACCAGCAAGACCATTCGTAAATGCTGGCGTAGACTTGTGGACCAATATATACTCATTTTAAAATTCGGGGACAAATACCACAGAAATCATACATCGCTGTGTTTTGCTGTTTTTCTACTAAGGCTACGCACTTAGAAATAGTGAGTGACCTATCCACACAAGGTTTCTTTGGGAGCCCTACGACGTTTTATGGCTCGACGAGGACACTGCCGAACAATTTACTGTGACAACGCAACAAATTTTGTTGGGGACAACAATCAGTTGCAAGAAGTGAAATATATGATAGAATCCAGTCACTCTCGAAACGAAATTATAGCAGCATGCAGCTCAAAGACCATTGATTTTCGTTTTATTCCACCTCGAGCTCCACATTTTGGCGGGCTCTGGGCAGGGGCGGATCCAGGATTCTTGTGAGGGAGGGGCGCAACGTTGGTTTAAAAACGGTATGAGCTGGAAACAGATTAAAAGTTCGAATACACTCGCAAATGTCAAATACATAAAATTTATCATTAAGATACGTGTCGATCAGATAAGAGAGCGGCTACCACTCGGAACGAAGAAACTTGCTCAACGTTCAACTTTTGCAACTCGCGAAAGTCAAATGATGTGTTAAATGATTTATTTTGTTTTAGTTTGTAAATAATGGAAGCGTAAAACTTCCAAATCACCCATTGTAGTTAGTAAAAATAGGGAAACACATTTCTAGCAAATGGACGAATTAATCATAAATTGTAACTTTGCAAAATACAGAAATTAAAAAGACTACTATTACTACTACTACTACTACTAAAGTCAACAAAGTTTGATTTTTTTATGCTATTAAGGTAAGTACAGGGGATACCTTATGATATAAAGTACAGCATGGCAGGAACGTGATAGTGAAACGAATTAGGGAACGCGAGGAAAGCGCCAGAGTTGCTGAATGTCACCTTTAAACTTTCGCAGATTATGTGTTGGAGTAAAGACAGAAAATCGTAGACTGTCCACATCCACACAGTTCGGGATAAAAACCATCACGATATTTTACTGCATGGCCGAAAGTAATTTGATGGGCGGTTTTCTGCGCGAGTTTTGCGGGCAGGAATTATTCTGCAAGGGATCAGACGAGATATTTCATTAGTACATTGACCACGCATATAGCGATAAGGGAGTGAAGGGCATCCATCATTGCGGCGTTGTTCGAGTGAGTCGATATTTCAAGTAATTGCCACATCGCCAGTGAGCTTGAAGGTTCTCTTTTCGACAATATCCAATGAAGGTAAGACTGTGCGCTCGGCAGCGGGCCCAGATGTGGAAATTATATTATATTCTAGGTCTGGTGTAGGACTTGTAGAGGATCTCTAGATTCGATGGGTTGAAATATTTCTACACCTTTTCAGTAATCCTAGACATTTTTCTGCTTTTTTGGCAAAACAAAATATGTGATCTGTCCAGCTTAGCTTACAGGAAATATTAAAGCCAAGAATGTAAAAAGACGGTGTATAGCGAATCAATGCTCCATCAAAAGAAATGGGAGTGAAAAGCTTTGCTGTTGCTTCAAATGGATGAGACAGCTTTGGCACTTAGATGCATTGAATTCGACGCGAATCGCTTTACTCTAAGCGAGAACATGATCATTGATCTAATCACGCAATGTCGTTTGACAGATGTGACATTCCCTCTGGAGTCCATAAGAGTATCAAGGGTACAATCAACGGCAAAATTTGATATTATCAAGGTCGTTATTGAATGATCTAATCAAGCCATCTCGTTTGACAGATATGGAATTCTATCTGGAGTCCCAAGAATGTCAAAAAGGTAAGCGAAATCAAGGCTACTGTCATAGGCAAAACTATGGATTGGATTAAAAGTACGGGAAATAAGATCATTAATGAAAATTAAGAAGAGAGATAACAGAGCCCTGGGATGTCTCGGCATTTAAGGGTGAGGTTCTGGTTAAACCCCATCTAGTACAACCGGCATTATGCGATCAGGTCAAATACTTTCAATATATAATATAAGATGAGGGGAGAGACCAAGTGCTTTAAGTTTAACTAAACCGGCTGGATGCCAGATTCTATCAAAGACCATTTATATCTAGAGCAACGATTCTGTGACTACAAAACACCATTGTGCACGGTTCGAATGTTCCGTAAGAAAAGTCAGCAAGTCTCCAGATGCGAGTCCTGTTCGGAAGCCATAATGCCGATCATTGATGAGTTGTTTGGTTTCTAGATACTTCATTAAATTGGAGTTAATGATAGATTCAAAAAGCTTTGAAAGAATCGAAGTGATTGCAGTTGGTCGATAATTTGAGGCGTCGCTACCCTCACCTTTCTTGGGAATAGGCTGAACGTGAGCTATTTTCCAATCATTTAAAAATTTTCCTGTCGAATAAGACAAGTAGAATAGTTTGTACAAGAGTTTAGCCAAAGATGAGGGACAGCTTTTGAGAAACCATCAGGACCTACGGCATTGGAGACGTTGATCTCTTTAGGGACCTTGAACACATCCCTCTTACGGATGTATATTGACTGTTTTATATAGAATTTGAAGCGAATCTACCAGTGAAGATACTCGCTTGATCAAGAGAGTCAACAATAACTTCACCGATATTAAGTAGTAAAGGTATAGAGGAATTGCTGAAGTTGTTCTTGATGGTCTTGATCGGGGACCAGAAGCCTTTGCTCTTCTATTCTGATCAAAAGGAAATTTTTCTCTCCGGATAATGGACTTCTAGGTGTTCTGGGCAGTCTTGTCGACTTGTTTCAATTCTAGACATGAATGCAAATGATACGCGCGAAAAGCAGACTATTTCGCTTTTATTACATTACTTGGTTGAACTGATTGTTAAACCAAGAGCGATTTTACTTTTGTTGAGATCTGCTGTAAGAATACGGAATGTATTCACGCATGCCAAGACTTCTCTAAGGCTCTGATTTAGAATTGTCCAATTAGCATTTAATTTTTTTTTGTTTAAGGTTTTAGCTAAATATTCTACTATTGCATTTTACGAAATAATAAATCTATTTTCCAAAATAAATGTCTTGCTTTAAATGTAATAACTCACTACATCAATATACAATGATTTGTTTTCCGTTGTGTTTTCAATTAAAAGAAATCTCCCATCGCTTTTACCGGAATAACTTCTGCTTCAAATTGAACGTTTCGAGAAATTTTTATGTCTTTTGCACAAAGTGCAGTTGTTACTCCCCTCGTGGAATAACGAGGCTAGTTCAGAAAAAGGGGGGTTCGATTTGTTATACACACTTGTTCTGGACGCCAGGTGGTTTTGGAGTCCACCAACTCGTGTATTAAGTATAGATAGAGATGAAGGGAATTATTATAGAAAAAAAAATTTAATTAAAACATTATAAAATTTATTCCGAAACAACAAAAAAAGATTAAACTAAGAAAAAAAGAAAACAAAGAATTAACCAGGCCAAGCACAAAAAGCAATGAGAATATATATATCTCTTTAAAACAAAAAGATTAAGGAATAAAACAAAAGGCAGGCAGTACTTATCTTTTGTAGATAGTTATCCAACTCCTTTCCTCTTTCTGGTCCCCTTCAGATTTTTTTTTCCTTTTGATTTCAATTTATTTTATTTAAAACTAATTACTCGGTACTTGCTGATCTTGAAATTTTGACAAAAGACTGGCCCCTCGTCTTACTTCGGGTCGCGATTTATAGACTTTTTCCCCCTATTTGGAAATCACTTCCAATTTTATTTCCAATCGAGGCAATATTCCAATCAGTTCAATTTAAAATAATTATTTGTTTTTTTTTTTGTGTTTTAAAAGGGTCTCTCCCATTTATTAATTATTCTAAGTAAGCCAAGAAAAATTATTAGGCACTTAGAAATTTATATATATTTGATCGACGGAAGTACTTGACAGTTGCCTACAAGATTGGATTTTCTTTTTTTTCTTTGTTTTGTTATTGTAATCCCTATGCGAGTTGTGCTGATAAAATTTTATTGAATGGCTTTTCGTGAGCCTCCTCGTTTTACCGTACATAAATCGATATATGCGTTATTTCCTTATTTTATTTTGTTTAGCGTTGCGTGTGAATTTTCCGGTAGTCCTATGGAAATATCCTGGACTGTGCTATGGGCTTGGATGATCCAACGTGACAGTGCTCCAACCGTTTATTTTTTCCTCTTTTTTGTTTTTGTGTACCCGCGAAAGAGCTCCGGTTATCAACCTCATCCGTGACCTAAAATAAATGATTTTGCAGTAACTTGTGTTGGGTACAGGAATGCAAAACAACGCCACAACAGGTAGGTAATTTATTTAAAAAAAAATGAATAATAGAATTGATTTTTCTCGTTATTTTTCAGAATGGTGTGTGGATTTTGGGAACGTAACACAGTAGAAGAATTCAGAAGATCTACTGCAATTTTTTTTGGTCTCCAGGGAGGGGCGCGCGCCCCCCGCGCCCCCTAGCTGGATCCGCCACTGGCTCTGGGAGGCAGCAGTCAAATCAGCGAAATATCTCTTGCAACGGACTCTAGCGTCAGACTCATTAACCTACGAAGAGCTTAAAACAGTTGTTGTGGAAATAGAAGCAGTGCTTAACTCTCAGCCAATAACATCCATGTCTTCTGATCCAAACGACTTGACAGCGTTAACACCGGGTCACTTCGTCATCGGAGAGCTATTGACTAGTACCATTGATCTAAAGGCTAAATCGTCAAATTCCAATCTCATCACTAGTTTGAAACGTGTTTCACACATCAAAAACGAATTTTGGAGGCGCTGTGCCATGGAGTATTTAAGCCAATTGCAACACAGGTATAAATGGAAACAACGATGGCCACTCGGACGTATTATTAACACGATTAGAGGAAATGATGGATTGGTTCGGGTAGCGGACATCCGCATTTCTAGTGGAATCATCCGACGTCCAATACACAGGCTTGGACCATTACCGATAGAAGCGGAATCCTCCGATGATGCTGCAGCTAAAAACGAGACCGAGAATAAGGAAATCATTACAACTATAACAAGTTCAAACATACGTCAACCAACTGCAACATCTGGAGATGAACCCACAACATCATACGAACCCACTCAGCCAAGAGGAGATGCCGATCCTAGAAAGAAACAACGGAGATCGATGGGATCTGCTTTTGTGACTTTACTTGACTTGTCTTATACTCCCATCAAACAATAGTTCTCGCATCGAAACAAAACCCTTCACTTATCACCCAGGAATCTACTTTGAGAATCTGGGAGCTGCAAACATCGTAGCTAATGAATGGAAACTAGTCGTATTTAACGAAATGACAGCTTATTGGAAGGAATTTGCTCTTCTTCAAAATTGCACCAGGGCTTTAGAGAAATTTAGCCAAAGAATCAATGAAAAAGAACAATGTTTGGGAATCATTGCACACATAAAACAGCTGCAATTAGAATTGGACACACATAATATATTACTATCAGAATCGAGCAATTCGAACAGATTAAAGAGAGGAGCTATCAACTTTATTGGAAATATCGTCAGTGCATTATTTGGTATGTTAGATTCCGAGTATGCCGAAAAGATGGCACAAACGATAAATGACATTGAAAAAAATGAAAATCACTTTCTGGATCTGATAAAAAATCAGACATCAATCATGGATGCCACCTTGAACATAATGAAGAAGGAAGAACAATCTATTGATCATCAGTTTCAGCAAATAGAAATACAGATTGCCCAAACAACTCAGCAATTACATGACATAAGGGAAGAGGCGTACCAAGAAAAATTGTCACAATCATTCATGTTGCTAACCTTGTCCGCAATTCTCACAGTGTCCAACTTCTTCAGAATTCAAAGCTCAATTTTAGACGTCATCATTGATACTCATCACTGAAAAATCAGTCCGTTATTGATTTCACTACTGCAGTTAAAACAAGAATTAATAAAAAGCAAATTAATCTCCCTCCATCATTGCCCCTACCAATACACACATTGATGACTATCGAAGGAACGGTCGCTGAAGGATATATTATATTCAAGCTAACTCTTCCCTTATTATCGCTTGAAGAGTTCGAACTATTTAAGATCACTCCAGTTCCAGTACAAACTAATGACACCTTTGTGACAATCCAACCATCCTTCCCATTCTTAGACATAAACCTACATCGGGATCGATATTATCCCCTCACAGAACAGGAGTTGCAACTATATCTCATCATCGACGAAGGTCAACATCTTTGTAAACAGAAACAACCTCTATATAGAAGGGGATGGAACATCAGTGCCTCCGAAATAAACTTTCTTAACCACCTGCCGCAGTCACCAGCCTGCCAGATAGTCAAGGGAAGGGATGGACCTCATTGGATCCAAATGTATAGTCCAAACCAGTGGATATATGCGCTGAGTGAAAAACCCACTATCAATGTAGTATCTGACAAAAATACTACTCAGTATGTCATTAAAGGAACAGGAATTTTGAAAATCCGAGATCACTGCCTCATAAAGCAGCCGTTGGTCAGCATACAGGGACATAGTGTCTATCCTACCAATACAAGCTCATCATATATACCAACAAGTAATGTCACCGAATTTATCATAGCCGCTTTCGATAACATTGTTCAACATCAATCATACACCTGTTATGAATCCCCAAAACAATCCAAATAATATGATCAAGCAATAACCACTTCAATTGCCTCTGATTCATAACGCATTACCTAAAAAAATCAAGCAAACATCTCTCATCCATAAATCACGGTTATCCGACCCCACAGTGAGAACCAAAACAATAAACAAACAACTATGCGCACACGACTGTGGTCAAGTTGCAGCACATAATGAGTAATCGTTAGATGTACCCATGTCCACGGTAATAATTCTTAGGTAGATAAGGCCTGTCACCTTTCTACACGTAAATAAGAACCTTTGGACTTCTTGCTTGAGAACAATCAGCCAAACGTATAATGGAATCACCTGATTAACTCAAAGCGATAAGAAGTAAAGCATGGTACTCGCTAAACGATTTTACCTCACACCCGCTGTGCACCATATTGACCAAAAGAAATTGCCTTAGCGGAAGCGCCGGCGTCAAATTTCTTTTTGTCATTTGTACATAATAAAGCAAGTGAATTATTGTTTTGGGACTCGTGTGAAAATTGATACCGTTGTTTTCATACAATTGTTCCCAATTATTTTTTATAATTTGCGGGTGAAAAATCAAATTGCATTAATGCAATAAATTTTTCACCTTTATTGGAAAAAATGCTTGATAGGTGATTTTGGGTTGTTTTTCAAGAAAAAAATGCTCAATAGGTAATTTTTGATTGGTTACCACAAAAATTGCTAAATAATCAATCTGCAAGTGGAAGGGAGTATTAACCACTGCAGATTGATTTTGAATAAATAGAGAGTTCTGATGCAAGGAAAATCAGAAATATTCTAAACCCGAAGCTAGAGAGTCCCCCTACCCAAGGTAAGGCCTCTAGTGGAAAGTCAAAGAAAGTTGTGAAATAGAAAATAGAAAAACAGAGTTTTATTAAAGTATTTTGTCAAAGTAAAAATTGTTTAAAGTAAAAAGTTTAAAAAAGTGTTAATAAAGAAAATCGTGGAACCCAAGCTCAGCCTTCTCAATTTTTGGAACCAGCACATTTCCCTTCGATACTCTACGGTTGATTGACCCTTGTTGCCGGCGCGCAACAACCAGAAGAAGTGAACTTTTGTTGCCGGCGCGCAACATAAATAAACTGGTGGCAGCGGTGGGATAAGTCACACGGTTAGTAAGACCCTCGACTACACCCACAAACTCATGTGCTGGACAAAAGAAGAAGAACATATCAGTCCACTGGGACTTTCTGACGAAGAGCTAGACTTCGAGCCAGAAGCGGACCCACAAGCAGACGCTTATTCGGAAGAAGACTCCTACTCAGAGGCGGACCTTTATTCAGAGACGACAGAGGTAGGCTCATTCTCAGAGCTTGAGGAAGATATTACGGACTGCTACTATAACCCCGGATCCGAAGGAAGCAGTGTGTCATCCGACGAAGAGGGAAGCATTGGCCCCATCTACAATCCCTGTTTGGACGACCTCGAGGAACACACAGACCCAATCGACCATTTGCTGGACATCCTGCTCAAACACGAGAACCCGTCAGCATACGCGATTTATAGAACGCTGAGATACCAGCTGTACCCAGAAGAGGACTTCAACTCAGCAATCGACGTGGACTTCTATCAAAAGGTACTGGACGCTCTAGAATAGAGTTATAAGGTTTTTATATTATAAATATTATATTCTATATAAGTATTTTACTTTATTATATTATACCTATATTATAACTAAAATATAACTATTTAATGTACTCCTGGTCTTCACCCCTTTTTTATTATTAACAAAAGTTCATATTCTCGAGTGTTTTTCTCATCAAGTGCTTTTCGGTGTTGTGAATATTTCTCCGGGATATTAGTTAAATTAATATACTCGTCAAGTTCAAAAAAAAAAAAACAAAAAAACATATCGGGAAAATATAAAAATTTTTTTTAAAAAATTCATACTCGACTACAAAAGCGTCGAGGCGTAAGAGATACGCTTCTTCCTGGGCTAATCATCCACAGAAGGCCTGCACGGAAACGAGCTCGCAATATGACCAACGATCAAGTTGCGGCAAGAGCCGAAAAATTATCTCTCAGTGATGCTAGATCACTCATTCCAGAATTCGATGGTAATTCTGATGATTTACACCGATTTCTGAATACATGTGAAATGTTTCAGAAAGAAGGTATTGCAGAAACAGAAAAAGCTCTATTTTTGCAAATAATCAAAACAAAACTGGTAGGCAGAGCCTATGAAGTTGTTAAATATAACGACGTAAATTCTTGGAAAGAACTCCAAAAGGCCCTGCAAGAGCAATTTTTAGAGACTCGTTCTAGAGTCTCAATACAAAATGAGATTCTAGCTCTCAGACAAAAATCTGGAGAAAATATGAAAGATTACGCCTTTCGTGCTCGCAAGTTGTTAGCATTATATGATGATGCAACCTCTAGTTTTACGAATGATCAAACACTCAAAAATCTTTTAGCTGGAGAAAATCAAAAAATGGTTCTCCGAGCATTTGAAGACGGCCTCAAAGACAGTCAGGTTCGTCTATTAACCAAGGCAAAAGGCCACGAGGAGCTGTCAGCTTCTATTAAATTTGCTATAGACCAATCCGAAAGGAACTCCACTTATAATGATCATTTTTCAACTTGTTCAAAATGCAACAGAAAAGGACATACAGCTGAAGTCTGTTATTCCACAAGAGTGAAAATGGAGAAACCCTCACTCATTTGTTCCTACTGCAAAATACCTAATCATCACTTTTCGGAATGTCGTAAAAGACTTTTCCAGCAAAGTTATCCAAGTAATAGCAGGTCATTCCCTCATACAAAAATACAAAGGGAAAATCAATCACAAAGGTATTACACTTCGAGTGTTCCACAGTATCAACGGAATACTCCAGTTAATCACCGTTTTCAAGGCAACCAACAAGAGGCCTATGTTCCTCAATATCAAAGATCCCAACAGAATTTCACAGAATCACCTAAGCGGTCGCCAAATATTAGAGCAGCAACTGCCAAAATAAAATCAAAAAATCAACAGAAATCGGAAAACAGCCGGCGGCGAGACGAGGATGCCATTACAGTCGCCCAGTCTCGCCTCAGCCAGATGACTGTATCCGCGGATGTCCATCCACATCCGAAAAATTAAATCAAATGCTTTATCTCCCTCTCAATGCTGATCGCCAATCACTAGTTTTGACGATCAGAAATTCCATCACAGCATTTGATACTAGTAATTTCTTAATCGATACAGGAGCCGAAATATCGGTCCTTAAAGCAACCAGATCACTTGGTGACACAATGGTTGATAGAACAAAGAGCTTGGAGGTATCACCTCTAGCTGGAAAAGCCCTACATACTTTAGGAACCGCCAAATGCGAATTTCAAGTAGGCAAAAATTTCTTTACCCACGATATACACATGGTGAAAGATGACCTCCAACTTAAATATGATGGAATTCTAGGTCATGACTTTTTAAATAAATTTTCTAGCATAATAGACTACGAAAACAAAAGTCTATCACTAAAAATTAATAAGCCCCAAGGAGGCAAAACCACACGCAAAGTTATTAAGGCAAATTCAGAGACAGTGTGCAAAAACGAATATGGAGGTTTGAATGACCCAAGTTCGAAAAAATTGTCTCGCCATAGCTCAAATGTCAAGTATGGAGGTTTGGATGACCCAAGCTTCGACAATTTGACTTACACCAGCTCAGATAGCAGGTATGGAGGTTTGAAAGACCCAAGCCAAGACTATCAGTTGGTACAAGTTGACAAGGCCCCCCCACAAAGAGGTGAGCCTAAGGGTAAGAAACAAAAAAATGTTTCAAAAATAATAAACAAAATAAATCAGTACGAAGCCGAAAGTATAAAAATACCGGCACGTACACAAATGGTAGCAAAAATAAAACTAAATCGAAGAGGTTGTTTCTTTAGTGAACACCAAGAACTGAAACCAGGAGTGATAACAGGAAATACGCTAATAGAACCTGACAACACAGGTCACGCGACTATCCTAATCCTGAACTCAAATCAGCAAGAGGTTACTATAAGAAACACAGAAATAAGACCTCATCTACGAAACTTAAATAATTATAGTATAATAAAATTAAATCCGAAAAAGGATCCAATAAAGCAGAGACTAAATAGACTCGAGAACGAGCTAAACCTCTCTCACTGCAACGCGGAAGAAGCCCAAACAATTCTAGATACTTGTCGAGAATACAATGACATATTTTATCTAGATGGGGATTTCCTAACTTGCACAAGTGCAGTTAAGCACCAAATACCTACGCTACCTGAAAAACCCATTGTCAACATAAGACCTTATAGACTTCCAGAATCTCAGCGTACTGAGATTAATTCACAAATAAATAAAATGCTTCAAGAAGAAATCATAAGCCCTAGTTCTAGCCCCTGGAACTCTCCTCTACTTCTAGTTCCGAAAAAACCTGATGCTTCAGGAAACAAAAGATGGAGAGTAGTTGTCGATTTCAGGCGCCTCAACGACATAACAGTCGGCGATGCCTTTCCCTTACCCAACATTACTGATATACTAGATCAGCTGGGGAAAGCTAAATACTTTAGTACATTGGATTTAGCTAATGGCTTTCATCAAATACAAATGGAGGACCATGATAAGGAAAAAACTGCTTTCAGTACACCTTACGGTCATTACCATTTTAATAGGATGCCATTCGGATTGAAACGTGCACCAGCCACTTTTCAAAGGCTGATGAACAATGTTTTAGTCGGACTCCAAGGCATAGAATGTTTTGTATACATGGACGACATAATTGTCTACGGATACAACTTGACAGAACATAATGCAAGACTCCAACACGTTTTCAATAGGCTTAGAGTAAATAATCTCAAGCTACAGCCTGAAAAATGCCATTTTCTAAGCAAACAAATAGCTTATCTTGGACATTTGGTTACAGAAAACGGAGTAACACCGGATCCCTCTAAACTAGAATCTGTCCAAAATTACCCAGTACCCAAGAAGGAAAAAGACATAAAATCCTTCTTAGGATTTGTTGGATATTACCGTCGCTTTATCCCTAATTTCGCTAAAATAGCTAAGCCTCTCACGGCTCTATTAAAGAAAGATGCTACTTTCAAATGGGATGCGTTCTGCGACGAAGCTTTCACGCTCATGAAAGAAAAATTATTAAATCCGCCTATTTTGCAATATCCTCGCTTTAACGAAGAATTCTTAGTTACTTCAGACGCAAGTAACTATGCAATTGGCGCAGTTTTATCGCAAGGGAAAATCGGAGAAGACAAACCAATCTGTTATGCCAGCCGCACCCTAAATCCGGCTGAGACAAGATATTCAACTATAGAAAAAGAGCTATTAGCAATAATATACGCGGTAGAACAATTTCGTCCTTACCTGTACGGTCGGACATTTACGATTATTACAGATCACAAGCCCCTTACGTGGCTCATGAATCTGAAAGACCCCACTTCCCGAATGATGAGGTGGAGGATTAAACTTGAGGAGTATGACTACAAGATCATACACAAATCAGGGAAATCTAATCTTAACGCTGACGCACTCAGTCGTATAGTACCAGAATCCAAAAATATTCAAGTGATAACAAGGAATCAACAGAGGGCACAAACAAACCAAACCCCTAAAATAGTGGGAGAAAACTCGAACAATTTACTGGAAACACGGAATATCAAAAGAAAATATTTCATAATTCCGACAGTAAACACCACATTTGAAAATTTATTAAAAACTTATTTACCTGATAATTATCAAATTCCATTAGGAGGAATCAAAGAATATAAACAAGGGAATATTACGTATATAGTGGGGCATGCACCCCTCCCTTTTAAAGAACAAAAAGATCAGGAATTAACAAGGAGTATATTTAAAAAATTCAAAGAATTGTCATCTAACGAAGAGATAATTCCAATTGCTATACCAATCCTGAACAGCACTTCGTACTTCGAGTTGAAACTCATATGTGCTGAAGAATTTAAGGATTCCGCCACGAGGCCTGTTTTCTTCCTCAATAAAATAGTACAATTAAAAGACCCAAAGGACATCGAACAGGTAATTAGGGATTACCATGTCACTCCTTTAGGCGGTCATCAGGGACAAACGAAGACTATCGGGAAGATAAGAAGAATCTATAACTGGCCAGGTATGAAAAAAGACATTCAAGAGTACATCAAGAGATGTTCTTCTTGCCAGGTCAATAAATCAGGTGCAAACAAGAAAATACCTATGAAGATTAGTACCACAAGCAAAAAACCATTTGAAAAAATCTTCTTGGATATCGTTGGACCTCTACCAACAAGTTATCAAAACAACAAATATCTATTAACGTTCCAAGATGATCTGACTAAATTTTCAGATGCTATACCCCTACCGAACGCAGAAGCCAAAACGGTAGCGGAGCAATTTGTAACCCACATCATTTGTAAACATGGTTTACCTGAATCAATCCTAACGGACCAAGGATCAAACTTCCTAAGTTCTCTATTTAGTGAGATTTGTAAACTTTTGAAAATACATAAGTTACAAACTACACCATACCACCCAGAGACAAACGGAGCTCTAGAAAGAAGCCACCGTACGCTTGCTGAATACCTTAGACACTATGTGTCTACAGATCCACTAACATGGGATACATGGATCCCTTACGCTATGTTCACATACAACAATTCTAATCATTCAAGTACAGGCTACACGCCTCACGAATTACTATTTGGATTTCACGCAGAAATCCCAACATCACTAAAAAAGGACCCAGAAGTTACGTATAACTACGATAACTATGCCAGTGAACTAAAAGCGCGTCTCCAATATGCTCATAAAATAGCAAGAGAAAATCTTATAAAAAACAAGGAGAAATCCAAAACGTACTATGATCACGTTACTAAGCCAAAACCTTTTATAATTGGTGACAAGGTATTAGTGAAGAATCACACGAGAAAAAATAAATTATCTCCCTTATGGGAAGGCCCTTACGAAATAGTACAAATTGCCTCAACCGAGAATTCAGTGGTAAGAGTTAGAAACAAAAATAAAAAACTCCATAACAACCATCTGAAGCTATTCATAGAATAATCGCGTTCTTTTCTTTTCTTCTATTCCACCAGGCCAAAATGCCGTACATAATACTAATCTTGTTATTAACATTCGGAGTCACGAGCGGAACAAAGACAACAAACTTCGCCTCAACTCCAGGAATATATTTCGAGGAATACGGAAACATACAATTATACAGCTCAAGTTGGAAACTAGTTACGTATTATAGCCTAGACGATTTTCAACTAGAACATAACCTCCTAAGATCCCAAACAATAGACATAGAAAAAATATGTTTACATTTTAAGATACAACACCCAACCCGCAACCACCCATGCGAGTCACAAATAAAAACTATCAAAATATTAATTAACGAGATAGAGCAAGATGCAGAAATTATAGATCCGAAACATCTGCGTGCTCGACGCGGCCTAATAAACGCAATAGGCAGCCTTAGCAAAACACTCTTCGGTACTCTCAATGAGGACGATGCCAAGCATTACAACTACAAACAAAATCAAGAATAATATCATCATCGAAATTAAAATCCCATTACCACTAAACACAATTTTCCAGGCTTACAAAGTTATACCATTCCCAAGTATAGTAAACACCTCTTTTCTTTACATAAAACCTACTACCGAATATTTATTGGTAGATTTTAACCGCGAAAAGCATTACCCCATGAATACAGAGGACTTCGACAAATGCCAATTGAGTTTCTCAAATACTCATCTGTGTCAAATAACACACCCAATCCTTAATAGTAATGCCGAACAAAACAAATGCGAAATGGATCTATTAAAACAAACTACGGAAATTCCAAAATCCTGCAATGTAAAAACAATAA
The DNA here is from genome assembly GCA_963930735.1 of Dioctria linearis. NCBI lineage: Eukaryota > Metazoa > Arthropoda > Insecta > Diptera > Asilidae > Dioctria > Dioctria linearis. The sequence goes on from OZ005742.1 coordinate 105,040,999, forward strand.
AAACATCTACTTTCTGGATCCAATTAAACAACCCAAATAAATGGTTATTCAGTCTTAGAAATCCTCTAACAATAGATAATATATGCGGCGACAGAATCGAACCGCTAACACTCGAAAGAAACGGTATTTTAGAAATTTCTCCAAATTGCTACATAAGAAGCAACGACCTAACGCTATACGGTCATTCCGAAAGAATATCAATTTCAAATAATTCATACTTACCCTCAATTAACCTAACAATGGCTAATCATCTTAAAGACATAAAACTCGAACTCCCGAAAATGATTACAATAAAAAACGTAAATCACCAAGCTCTATTCGATCTAAGCCAAGATTTAAAAACACTGGAGCACGAGGAAAAACAAAAATTAAATAATATTTCAACGCATGATATACACCATTATTCTTTCATATATCTATTAATTATAACACTTACTTCTTATGGTGTAATCAAAATAATCATGCGATATGTTAAAAAAGAGAAGAACCAGAAAACCTTAACAGAAAATAAAACAAATAATGAAGAAATTACTGAAATCAAAAGTATTTCCAGTAAAATACCATTATCTAGAATCACAGATAACTAATTAAGTACCTCTCAAATAAGTTGCTTTTATATAATACTATTATAATACCACACTTGGTAACAATTGATTTTTGTAAAATAAGAAACACAACATATATATATAAAAAAAAAAAAAATATATCATTCAATCTAGCATAAATAAATCATAAACGATGGAGCTAATGAATAAAAATATCATTAGCAACTAAATCTAATTTTGTATCATAATCATAACAATTAAATCTAACATATGTTTGTATCATACATACCATTAAGTACCATATAATATCATATCGTAGTACTAATCAAACTATGTACTCTAGATTTCCGAGCGTCAGCAACTCTCAAAATTTTTTTTACATCCTCTTAAAGAATATAAAAGAAAATTTTTTTTTCAAGGGGGAAGGTGTTATGAATCCCCAAAACAATCCAAATAATATGATCAAGCAATAACCACTTCAATTGCCTCTGATTCATAACGCATTACCTAAAAAAATCAAGCAAACATCTCTCATCCATAAATCACGGTTATCCGACCCCACAGTGAGAACCAAAACAATAAACAAACAACTATGCGCACACGACTGTGGTCAAGTTGCAGCACATAATGAGTAATCGTTAGATGTACCCATGTCCACGGTAATAATTCTTAGGTAGATAAGGCCTGTCACCTTTCTACACGTAAATAAGAACCTTTGGACTTCTTGCTTGAGAACAATCAGCCAAACGTATAATGGAATCACCTGATTAACTCAAAGCGATAAGAAGTAAAGCATGGTACTCGCTAAACGATTTTACCTCACACCCGCTGTGCACCATATTGACCAAAAGAAATTGCCTTAGCGGAAGCGCCGGCGTCAAATTTCTTTTTGTCATTTGTACATAATAAAGCAAGTGAATTATTGTTTTGGGACTCGTGTGAAAATTGATACCGTTGTTTTCATACAATTGTTCCCAATTATTTTTTATAATTTGCGGGTGAAAAATCAAATTGCATTAATGCAATAAATTTTTCACCTTTATTGGAAAAAATGCTTGATAGGTGATTTTGGGTTGTTTTTCAAGAAAAAAATGCTCAATAGGTAATTTTTGATTGGTTACCACAAAAATTGCTAAATAATCAATCTGCAAGTGGAAGGGAGTATTAACCACTGCAGATTGATTTTGAATAAATAGAGAGTTCTGATGCAAGGAAAATCAGAAATATTCTAAACCCGAAGCTAGAGAGTCCCCCTACCCAAGGTAAGGCCTCTAGTGGAAAGTCAAAGAAAGTTGTGAAATAGAAAATAGAAAAACAGAGTTTTATTAAAGTATTTTGTCAAAGTAAAAATTGTTTAAAGTAAAAAGTTTAAAAAAGTGTTAATAAAGAAAATCGTGGAACCCAAGCTCAGCCTTCTCAATTTTTGGAACCAGCACATTTCCCTTCGATACTCTACGGTTGATTGACCCTTGTTGCCGGCGCGCAACAACCAGAAGAAGTGAACTTTTGTTGCCGGCGCGCAACACACCTCTGAAATTGATTCCATCAAAAATGAATTATCACAGTTTAGAAAAACTCTTTCACGAAACTGATGTTCATCAATTCTCTGTGGGTTATGTATCTATAATACTGATGATTGTCGTAATCTCAATTTTGATCTGGAAACATCGTCACGAAATATGTGCAATAAGATCCAGGAAGATGGCACCTGTACCAACACCACGCCAACGCACAACAATGACGGACACATCATATAGCTTCAATGCATCCTTCGACGTTTGAAATCCTTGGAAACTGAGTTGAATTATTATTCAACGCCGGGGAGAATGTTTATTTACAACAAACATGGAAAATTACCATGACTTCAAAATTCGCATAACATAGAAAATTATCTTCAAAAATAAATTTCGTGTTGCATATATGTATGTAGCTTACACATTTAATTTCTCACGAGAAATTCTTTCAAGAGTGCGAATTCAAGAGTGTTCATGTTACACCCAGACGTAACTGGACACTTTTGTTTTTCTCGATTCTGGCTCATGAGAATTTTTACGTGAGAAATTTTATGTTCATTTTTTGTTGAATTAGCATTTTATAGCTCATATCTAGCTTAGGAAATAATATTTAAAAAGTGATATTAAAAAATAAATTATTATTGTTCAAAACGGTAATTTTGTGGTGTCGTTTGTTAAACATCATCAGAAAAGTGTAGCAGTACAGAGAACTGTATTACACATCATCTAAGCCAAGGTTTTTGTGCACCTTGACATTTGAAAGGTCTACAAAAGGGCACTTTGGTGCAAAATAACTAAACCTAGGGTATAGCGGTACACAAAGCCGTTTATATAATCGTTGTACCAGCCAAGGTTGATGTACCTTGACTGATTCGTCCATCAGAGCAAAAGAGTTCTGATCACACCCCTTTAAGCGATATATAGCCTCCATAACGAAACTCAGCTCCACTGCGATGCTAGTAGTTTCGGCTTCGGTGCCATCCTTATGCAGAAGTAGACAGATGAGAAGTCTCATCCGGTCTTTTATATCTCTAAAAGAACATCTACTGCAGAGTCGCGGTACCATAGCTACGAGCTAGAGACGTTAGCTATTATCTATGCGTTAGACGGTTTCGCCTCTATTTGTTGGGACTTGAATTTAAAGTAATTACTGATTGCCAGTCACTTACTTTAACACTTAGCAAAAAGCTCTTAGACCCTAGGATATCCCGTTGGGCCTTAGAGCTACAAGAATATAATTACGTCATTGCACAGAACACAGCTATGAAGTCCAGACTGTCAGCATGAGCTGACAGATCACTCGGTGAACAACGTTGACTGCAGGGCAGCACGCTAGCTCGCCTCGCCTATTGGCGTGCCTGGCTAAACAAAAGGCCGTAGCACACATTCAGTCCTGAAGGTACCTTTACACTACTTACCAATATCCTTGTGAAGGCGTAGATGTCATGCCTTCCTCTGCTCGCCCCAACCACCTAATCGACACTGAGGGCAGATCATTTACAGTGTCCCTGTTGACCTGAAAAGAGACGACGATAGCGGACCTAGTCAACCTTCATGTTAAGAGGGCTCCAGGAGAATGAAGGAAAAATAAAGAAACTAACCCACCATCACGTTATAAGTGTCTTCATTATTGAAAATGTGTTGATAAACTTACATAGATCGGCGACAAAGCTAAAAAAATTTTTTGACTTAAGTATTCAAAATTGGTAGCGAGCGAACATACTCAGAGTACAAGGTTATATAGCATCAAAAATCAATTTTACTTACTCAAGCATGACAATAATAAGATATACTCAATTTAATTATATCAGGTAGTAATAAAGTCTCAACACTAATCGTTCGAGCAGCATACTAGTACTATTGGATCAAGTTGATTAGACTCTGGGATAATAAAATTCAAAGGGAATTGTTACCATGTACTGATACGAGCTGCTCAAGCTAATACTAATAATATATACGAATAGAACTTCAAATTAAATCGTTGACATGGACTGGTACGGTATGCTCAAGCTAATAATAAAAATGTATATGAATAAGACTTCAAATTTAATCGTTACCATGTACTAGTACGAGCTATTGAAGCTAATAATTAGAATGTATGTGAATAAAACTTCAGAATTAATCGTTTCCATGTACTAGTACGATATGCTCAAGCTAATAATAAGAATGTATATGAATAAAACTTCAAATTTAATCCTACAACCAGTATAAATATACAACAGAAAGAAAAAGGTAATTGCGTAACACAACTTACCTACTTTGTTGGTGCGGATCCCTCGCAAAGGCGCCTGTATTCGTAATAGTAGAGTTAAAAGAATAAAATTTCGCTTAACACATCTTAAAATTCATTTACAAACAATCTTTCACTATGATTTTTTTTTTCTTTTTTTGCTGAAGCTATTTCCACCTTGAGCTCCTTTCGCGAACAATCGACTCTTATCGTCCTAATGATAGTCTCTGGATAATTTGACAGAACAGCTGCCTGACATCGGGTATTTTTCCTCCGCAAATATACTGGCTGCCTCACTGATAAGTATCAATGATTCCAGAAAATTTAGCCTGGGAATAAAAGGTTCCACTACACTTTTGTGAGTTGCTGTCTGAATGGGGCTCAACAGATGGTCTAGCGATCTCTGGTAATTGTCCAGATGGCTTGCGAACAAATAGGTGACAAATTCGATTCTGGATCTTCCCCTTTGCCAAAGGAATTTCATGGAGGTTCGGCGGCACAAATTTCACCACAAGACTTGGCCGGGAATTTTCAAGTTATTCACGTGCCTCCTGTTCTAAAATGTTTGTAGGGCAATGTTAAACTCCGATTGGAATATGCGACTTTTGTCCCAACAAGCGTGGATGACATCAAAAAATTCCGATCTTAATAGATCTCGCGAAGAATTGGGATTTCGCTCTTCCCTTCATTGTATGACTTGGAGAGAAAATATATTCCGAAAATTTATGAGCCCGCAACGTTTACGAGTGAAATTACTTGTCAAGTGCGTCGATTTAACTAATACTTTTACTGATAATTATCTTGATTTTCTCGGATTCTTTTGTCACCTCGTCAATAACACCATCTTTCCACAAGCGTAACTTTTTTTTCAAAAGACAGATGTCTACCCTCTTCTTCTTTTTTTTTTGTTCGTCGGTCTTCAGCGCGTCTTTCTTGTAGCGTATACCCCCTTACGCTACCTTTTTTTTTGTTTGGCTTCTCTACTTCTGTAGAGAAACCCCCATGATTTCCCAGAGGTACCTAGAAAAAAAGATAAAATTTAGATATGTTGGAGAAGTAGCCCTATGCTACTTCTCCATAGTACAAAATTCCCGAAAAAGTTAAAATTTAGACATTTCCGAGAAATAGCCCTATGCTACTTCTCCATAGTACAAAATTCCTGAAAAAGTTAAAATTTAGACATTTCCGAGAAGTAGCCCTATGCTACTTCTCCATAGTACAAAATTCCTGAAAAAGTTAAAATTTAGACATCTCCGAGAAGTAGACCTATGCTACTTCTCCATATTACAAAATTCCTCAAAAAGTAAAAATTTAGATATTTTCGAGAAGTGGCCCTATGCTACTTCTCCATATTACAAAATTTCTGAAAAGATAAAATTTCGATATTTTCGAGAAGTAGCCCTATGCTATTAAAAAAAATCCTGAAAACCTGTAAAGTACATAACCCAACAACAAAGAAATATTTTTTCTTTCAAACGAAAAATTCTAAATTGTGCAAAACGCGCACAATTTACAATTCATCATGCAAAACTTACCACTAGTCACCCACATCGAGACGACGAAAACGGTAATTTGCCTAGCTGTAAAGCATCACGCGATACCATCACGCTATGCATTACAGTAGGTCCGCCCGAGATTCCTAGAAAATTTCGGCTCGAATGTACACCAGCTGTGGCGAGAATTCGTGGTAGAAAAAGAAAAAGACTCGCCTGCCGGTGGATGGAGGCAAAGCGGCTGCGATGCTGGCAAGCTGAGTGAGTCGGGGCAGTCGATTTTGAACAAGCGGTGAGTGAATAGCTACAGGCGCGAAATGCTTAACGTCGAGTATTTTTTAGCAGTTTTCTTTGATGTTTTTGAGTACAGTATTTTTTTTTGTGAAAGCTTTATTGAGAACGTAAAGTAATTCCCCGTGCGAAGAAGTGCAGTTTTCTTACCTGTAATAAAGAAAAAGAGTACAATTAGTGATTTAATTTATTGAATTTACGATTTGCACAAATTGTGCGTACACATTGCTTTAGCAATTACCTGTGAACGGCCGAATTTCTAGAAATAATTCCCTGTGCGAACAAGTACAGTTTTCTTACCTGTAATCAAGAAAAAGGGTACAATTAGTGAGTTAATTTATTGAATTTACGATTTGCATAAATTGTGCGTGCATATTGCTTTGGCATTTACCTGTGAACTTCCGAATTTCTAAGGTGATCCCCGTGCGAAAAAGTACAGTTTTCTTACCTGAATTTAGAGAAAAAAAAGGGAAAATTCAGTTAGCGTTTGTTGAAGTGATTTAATGTACCTTATGGAGTCAGTAACTATCTAAGACGCTTATGTGAAATCACCTGTGCCAGTAGGACGTTTTTGTTTTATATATCCAGCGTCGGGTTTCCACCTGAAATTAGAAAAATTGAAGAAAATTCAGTTATTGATGAATTCTTCTAATTAACAATAAATTTAATAGCATTAGTAGTGTTTTAACCACACATTTGCTTACCGTGTGCATAGCGGATGATAAAAGATTTTCACGAAGTGTCTATTTGAAATAAAAATTGAAGGAAAAATCCAGTTATTGACCAGTTCTTCTAAATAACAATAAATTTAGTAATATTAGCAGTGTTATAAGCACTCATTTTCTTACCGTTGTACTGTGATTAAGTCGATTACGCAGCATTCATCTTTCTGTTTTTTTTTCTTTTCAAAGAAAAAAGAAAAAATGATAGTAGGCGAAGCAGTGTCAGGAAACGTGGATGTATATACATAGATATAATTTGTTTCTAGTATTACTATACCCGACAGTCAAAGATCGCAGGCCCGAAAGCACCCAAAGAGGTGAAAAGGACAAACAAAAAAGAGGTCAATGTACCCACCCACAAAAAAAATAGGAAACCCTAAACATCCAGAAGCCGAGGGCAGAAGTTCCAAAGGGTGCACCCCACCAACATCATTCCAGTTCTACGAGGGAAATCAATCGTCGTATAGGGTAGTAAAGTAGAGCTTACTATTTAGTTTTTTTTTCTTCTCAACGTAGTATTATGCAGTTAGCGTTTTCTTAAGTTAATGGTATTTATGTACATGAATAAAATAAAATTTGTAAATTAAAACTGTAAATAAATAGGTAAAGCATGTTAGGGAATAGGAGGGAAAATGTATAAGAAAATTGATGTAAGAAAGGCACTAAAAAAAATTTTAATAAAATTCAATGAGAGCCTAAGGAAGAATATAAATTCGGAAAAATAAAAAAAAATAAGTAAATAAAAATAGAATACAGAAAGCAAGAAAAAAAATTATAAGGAATGAAATATGAGAAGAAACTATGAGAGAAATTGAATGTTCCAAAAAAAACAAGTAGAAAAGTGAAATTAAATGTATGAATAAGTCTACGAAATGTAATATAGGAAATTTTTTTTTCGTTTTATATATCTAACAATAGAAAAAGATACAATAATGTTTAAAGAATATTAGAAAGAAATGAAATGTAAAAAGAAAAATTAAATGTGAAATGAAAAACAAAATTAAAGGAAAGAAAAGAAAAAGATAAGAAAAATGATGTAAATGTGAATGAATAGATGTGAAATGACATAAATTGAAAAATATAAGAAAAGGAAAATAAAAAGATTTAGGTAATAAGCATGTAATGAAAGATGTACAGGAATCTGAACTGAACCACGGCTTAAGATATTTTCACTTTTTAATTAAGACTGTTGCACTCTCCCGACCTAGTTCCCTGCGGAAACTAGTTTTTCCAAGGGGGAGGGATATTGTGACCCAATATACGGAAGATTCTTCCAACAGCCAAAGGCATATCTGGTAAAATAATCAGCGATTGCTAAACAATTACCTCGCACGGAATTGTTCTGCAACCGTAGAATGTTTTGCTGATTAGCCCAACAGCTGGTGGCGATGAGCGCTTAGTGGAGCAATCGACGATTACAATAATAATTAACCTCGCATGGTAAGTATTATGTAAGGCGATTGTTTACCACTAAGCAACTCAGGTGCTACAACCGGTAGAGCAAACGACAAGGTTGTGTTGTGTAGTACATACATACTACTCTCATATAAATTAACAGAAAAACCCAACATCAAGAAAACCCATGAGAAACAATAAAATCATTCAAACAGCAATCAATGAAAATATTTGAAATTACTTCACGCTAACAGGCGTGAAAAATATTCTAAAAAATTGCATCACTAAAATACTTCCGCCAAAGCATTCGAAATCATAAACACAACATATGTGTAAATGATGTAAGCCATTCTTACATCCAATTCATTCTTACCTTTACCTTCTTTTGCCGGCACCAATAAACAAATATTATGTAATAAAAACATTTCTCTTCATTGCATGAAGTTACGTATTCTGTGACAATGAATAGTGATTGCACATGGGTCAACATTTCTTGTGAACGATTTGCATTGCGATTGCATGATTGCTTTGACTGAAATTTTTGTCATATATGAAGTAATAAAATTGTATTTAGGTAACCTTAGAAATTATGTTGGTAAGTTAAGAAATTCAAGAATTTTTGTATACCTTATGAGTAAGGTCGATTATATATAAGCAGAACATTTTTGAATAAAAAACATTCTTTCTCGAGACAGGAAAAGAAGTAGTCTTTCAATACAAATTCTTCCTGGACCTTAAGTCGGCAGTTCTAGTTGTACTAGAACGCCTAATCATTACTCCGGTAACCATAGCTGGCCCTTGGCTTAGCTTCCGGAAGTCGCCAGCTGCTGTGAAGAAGATACCTCTGGGCATAATTGGAGATTCATTACCTGATTAACTGGGAAGTATAGTTAATCATTACATGGCGACCCTGCCTCCCGAGCTGATAGCAATTCTGAAGGAAGACCCTAGAGCTGGACCAAGACCAATATCCATTGAGGAATACCGTAATAGGAAAGCAGCCGAGCAGCCCACACAGAAGACAGCAAATAATATCACAAAAAAGAAGAAGAAGAGAGCCGGAAAACTGGTGAAACATAGACGAGAGTTAGCAGAATTACACAAGCTGACCACCCTAGCCGTCACCAAGGTTGAGAAGAACGCGTTCTTGGATGACATCCGGATAAAAAAGCAGCAGTACTGGATTGCGAAGAAGAAAGCACCACACAATTTACATTCAGGAGATAATACAAACAATGGGCGGAAAGGAATCTAAAAATAAAGAAGCCACCTCGAATCAGGACGCAGCAGCATCATCATCAGGAAATTCATTCTTAACAGCGGAAATATATATTGAACATGCGACGGATATAAAAATTTTTTTAGGATTAATAATAGCCTTAATTTTAGTAATGATATTATACAAATACGTTAAAAATAAATTCATAAGTAGAGTAAAGAAAGAAGCTAGTAAATTAGTAGTAGCAGTTTAAAATAGATTCATGTAAGAATTTTTTTTTAATAAACAAAGACAACAAAACAAAAACATGGCTTTGATAAAAGATGCAGAACCTCAAGACTCTAATTAAGGAATTGGAAAAGACTCTAGAAAATTTCAAGAAAAGTCCGAAGAGAATCTATTCAGCGCAGTTTTTGCTAGTAAAAAGGAATTGGACATACAATTTAAAGGCAACGTTTCTTGAAGAATATAATCAATTAAATACAGAGCAGAAGCAAATCAATGGCAAACTATTAAATAAATTTAAAACCTTATACGAAGAAATAAATAAATACATTATCATAAAAACACAGCAGATTCAAGAGGTATTGGAAAAATCCATTGAAGAAGAAGAAGAAGAATTTACGGACAGCTCAGACAATCATAATAGTTCAATAGAGGAAACCATAAATAATAACACAATGACATCCTTTGACATAGCGAGCGTCACTAAAATAGTGCCAATATTTGACGGCGACTCGCAACAACTAAACAACTTCATCAACTTAGCAGAGTATCTCCATGATAAATTAAAAACACAAGAAGATAAAACGAAACTGGTAAAATTCCTGATAAAAACAAGATTATCGGAAAGAGCTCGTAACAGAATAGTTAACGAAGCAGATCCCATAAATTTTAAATCTTTTAAGGAAACATTATTCAAAACTTTCAGACCGCACAAAAATGCACTAAAACTCCAAAATGATTTGTCTAAGGTTCGACAGGGAGATAAAACCTTGCAGAGCTACGTTTCAGAGATTGATGCTCTGATAGCAGATTTGAATAACATCCAAATATCAGAACAAGGTGAACAGAATAAAGACATCATTACAAAGATGAATGATAAGATTGCCTTGAACTCTTTTAAATCGGGACTGAGAAATGCAATCAAATATACAGTATTTGCCAGCAGACCTGCAACATACGCTGATGCTATCGATCTTGCACAAGAAATTGATTCAGAACAAGCCAAATCAGAAGAAAACAGAATCTACAGATTCCAAGCGCAAACTCGCAGATCTGGATCATCATATGCAAACAACTACCATAGATACAATAACTTTAACCAGCAATCACGTAAAAACTATAATAGTTACCAACCGCAAAGCAGATTTAATAATAACAGAAGAACATACTTCAATAGTAACGCTAGAGCCAACTTCGCGCAAAATAATTTCAGAAACAATGGAAATCCTTCTCAAAGACAGTACAACAATATGAACAGAGGGAATACCAATTACCAGAATAGACAACCACGACGGATTAATTTGTTAGACTCGGAAAACTACGAAACCGTCCCCGGAGAACACCTATCGAGGGACGAGGAATATCAAGAACAAATAAACAATTAACGAGGATACATTTCATTGATGTAGGCAAGCTAACAAACTACATATCATTACAGACTACCACAACTAAAGCTTCAGCCTCATCATGGTTTATAGATACTGGTGCGGACATCTCGATCGTCAAAATAAGCTGTATAGATTTTAATATTGTAAATAAAAGTGAAATTTGTAAAATAAGAGGCGTTACAAAGGGTGAAAGTGAAACCTTAGGAACATTAACATTGCAATTTGATGCAGAAGGTGAAAAATTTAAACATAAAGTACATATAGTAAGTGAAAATTTCCCTATCGCGACAGATGGACTACTAGGGAAAGATTTCTTCATAAAATATAAGTGTAAAATAGACTATGAAATTTTTATATTTACAATTTGTGCAGAACTTAGTGATATTAACCTACCCATTATAACTAAAATTCCAGAACAAGAATTCATTACTATACCTTCTAGATCTCAAATTATACAACCTATAAACATAGAAATAAGTGAAGATAGTGTAGTGCTAAGTAAAGAGATCAGAGAAGGGCTACACGTAGCGAATACTATAATACCAGCAAAAGGTATAAAACATATAAAATTAATAAATGTAACTGAGAATGACATACAAATAAAGAATCCGCAGTTAGAAGTTGTTCCTTTGAATAATTTTAGATTCATAAAGAAGACAATCAGACATAAGGTTAAGGAGGAAGAGAGATTAGAACAACTAAAAAGTGAGTTAAATGTACAAAATTTGGATGAAAAAGCAAAGGATACGCTATATGAATTATGCAAGAATTATACAGATATTTTCTATCTAACTAATGATAAATTAACAGTTAATAATTTTTACCAGCAGCATATATCGACACACGATAATTCTCCAGTATATATTAAAAATTATCGTCTTCCGCAGACGCAATTGGAAGAAATAAATAGACAAGTGGACAAACTGCTAGATGAAGACATCATTGAGCATTCAACAAGTGCATACAATTCCCCCTTATTGGTAGTACCCAAAAAGGATAACAAAGGTGAAAAGAAATGGAGAATGGTTGTTGACTTTCGTCAACTCAACAAAAGAATAACGGATGACAAATTTCCTCTAACAAGATTAGAAGATATTCTGGACAACCTAGGAAAAGCTAGATATTTTTCGACTTTGGACCTCACAAGCTCTTTTCATCAGATTGAACTGGATGAAGAATCACGACCACTCACAGCCTTTTCAACAAATAAAGGGCATTTTCAATTTAAGCGACTACCATTTGGTCTAAAAATATCAACCAACAGTTTTCAACGCATGCTATCCATAGCACTCGCAGGACTAGACGCAGAGACATTCCTATATGTTGACGACATAATTACTTATGGGTGCAACCTACAACATCACAACAGGAATCTAATAAAAACATTCAATCGCTTAAGAGAATACAACTTGAAGCTAAATCCACAAAAATGCAATTTTCTACAAACAGAAGTAGTTTACCTAGGACACCTTATAACCAGTGAAGGTATAAAGACAGATCCAAGAAAATATGATAGCATAGTAAACTACCCAAAGCCAACAAACGCCGATGAAGCTCGAAGATTCACAGCATTCTGTAATTACTACAGAAGATTCATCGCAAACTTTGCTGAGATTGCAAAACCACTCAATCAGCTTACAAAGAAAAACACACCATTCATATGGTCGGAGCAATGTGAAGAAGCATTTCAAACATTAAAACAGAGACTAATAAGTCCTCCAGTTCTCCAATACCCAAACTTCGACGAACCCTTTATCCTAACTACAGATGCTTCTGACTCAGCACTAGGAGCAGTACTATCACAAGGAGAAATTGGAAAAGATTTACCGATTTCTTACGCAAGCAGATCTTTAAATAAACACGAATTGAACAAACCCATCATAATTAAAGAATTGCTAGGAATTTACTGGGCTATAACTCATTTCAGACCGTACTTATATGGTCGCAAATTCATAGTAGTTACAGATCATCGTCCACTCGTCAGCCTATTTACTCATAAGAATCCATCATCAAAGATGACACGAATTAGAATGGAATTATCGGAATATGACTTTGAAATCATTTATAAAAAAGGAGCGCTAAATACAAATGCAGACGCACCTTCGAGAATTAAATTGAGCTCAGAAATATTAAAAGAAATGGTACCAAAAGAAATAAATAAAATAGAGAAGATATATAATGTGAAATCACGTGATAAAAATAAAAGCACGGACGAATCGTCAGGCCAACTATTCATCCATCAATGTGCTTCTATTTCAGAAATTAATACAATAAAAAAGTTAAAATTTATAAATTTAGAAGAGGATATCCTAGAAAGAAGATATAACAAGAAAAAGAATATATTTATAAAAAAGAAAGAAGTTGCAATCGAGTATAGTAATAAACCATGCCTTAGATTAGGTTTTATCTTGGAGACACTCTCACTCTCTATGATTAGCAACAGAATACAAAAGCTAGCTCTATCCACGAAAGATAGTATATTCAAGAATGTAAACATAAAAACATTTAAAGAAGAATTTAATAAAATACAAAGAAAGTTGATAAAAGAAAGAAACAGCTCCATAAGAATAATTTTATATGAACCTCCTAAAAATATAACCGACAAAGAAAAACAATTGGAAATAATTAAGGAATTTCACGATACACCACACACAGGTGGACACACAGGAATAAAGAGAACCATCAACAAAATCAAACAACGTTACTGCTGGAAAAATCTGAATAAAATGGTTAAATCGTACGTCAATAATTGTGAAGAATGTAAATTAAACAAAGTTGTGAGACATACTAAAGAACGCTTAACAATTACTGACACTCCCAGCACTAGTTTCGAAACATTAGAAATAGACACAGTAGGACCCTTAAGACAAAGTAAGTACTACAGGTACATACTAACATGCCAATGCCAATTGACGAAATACGTTGAAGCATTCCCGATGGAAAACAAGGAAGCGAAAACAATCGCGAAAATATTGGTTGAAAAGATCATCTTAAAATATGGTGCATTCACAAAAATTAGAACAGATAAGGGAACTGAATTTGTGAACAGTATATTCAAAGAAATATGCAAAATTTTCCATATAGAACATGTTACATCAACCCCATTTCACCATGAGACCATGGGTTCAATCGAAAGAAACCATAGAGTACTCAGTACTGAATGAATATTTACTCTCTACATGTAAAAACGACCAATGGGATGAATGGCTACCTTATTTTACGTTTTCCTACAATATAACACCGCACTCTGAAACCAATTTAACACCATTCGAACTAATTTACGGAAAGATTGCAACACTGCCCAACTTAAGAAATCAAGACATAAGTCCAATATATAACATAGATGATTATGCCAAAGAGGTCAAATATAGAATACAGCAAACACAAAAACTTGCAAAAGCCATATTAGAACTAACTAAGAAAAACAGAAAAACAATTCATGACAGAAACATCAAACCATTAAATATTAAAGTAGGAGATAAAGTTAAAATAAGAGTAGGGAATAAGAGAAAATCGGAGCCACCATACAAAGGACCGTACTTAGTTGTAGAAACAAATAATGTAAATAGCAAGCTTAACATTAATGGAGAAATTAAAGAAATCCACAACAATAGGCTAGTTAAGTACTAGAATAGAGTATATATCTTAAAAACATGTATTAAAGTAAGACAGAGGTTAATAAGATTAATTACTTACAAAAACATCACAGTAGGACAAGATAATATGCAAACGCAAATCAATTAAAAAAAAAAAAAAAAAATTTCAAACAAAATTTTTTTTCCTAATAAAGGGAGGGATGTAGTACATACATACTACTCTCATATAAATTAACAGAAAAACCCAACATCAAGAAAACCCATGAGAAACAATAAAATCATTCAAACAGCAATCAATGAAAATATTTGAAATTACTTCACGCTAACAGCCGTGAAAAATATTCTAAAAAATTGCATCACTAAAATACTTCCGCCAAAGCATTCGAAATCATAAACACAACATATGTGTAAATGATGTAAGCCATTCTTACATCCAATTCATTCTTACCTTTACCTTCTTTTGCCGGCACCAATAAACAAATATTATGTTATAAAAACATTTCTCTTCATTGCATGAAGTTACGTATTCTGTGACAATGAATAGTGATTGCACATGGGTCAACATTTCTTGTGAACGATTTGCATTGCGATTGCATGATTGCTTTGACTGAAATTTTTGTCATATATGAAGTAATAAAATTGTATTTAGGTAACCTTAGAAATTATGTAGGTAAGTTAAGAAATTCAAGAATTTTTGTATACCTTATGAGTAAGGTCGATTATATATAAGCAGAACATTTTTGAATAAAAAACATTCTTTCTCGAGACAGGAAAAGAAGTAGTCTTTCAATACAAATTCTTCCTGCACCTTAAGTCGGCAGTTCTAGTTGTACTAGAACGCCTAATCATTACTCCGGTAACCATAGCTGGCCCTTGGCTTAGCTTCCGGAAGTCGCCAGCTGCTGTGAAGAAGATACCTCTGGGCATAATTGGAGATTCATTACCTGATTAACTGGGAAGTATAGTTAATCATTACAGTTGTTTGTTTACATCCGCGTTGTGAGCAAAGAAAGCTTACTTCCGAATATTGGGGCATAAAATACCAATGACTGGTCTGGCGAGTGCCTTTTATCGTTCAGTTAAGTTTTAGCTGCTTTTGGAGCGCATCAAAGTTTCGTGTGTCGGTTCAGATTACCTAAGCGCGTAAGATAGGGAAAGTCGCGGTGTACATAAATAAAGAATTGTTCCAGTATAATTCGAGAACTGTATTTTTTTAATTAATTCGGTAATTTGTTGTTGTTTGATTCCATTGGGACACGGCAAAGGTAGGAATATATTCTTCAGAAGCATTCGAGGATTTGCGAAGGTAAATTATGTTTCCAGCAGAGCGTAAAGCGATAAACAATATTATGACTCATAGATTACTGGTTTCCGATTTTGACTATCAAAACATAAACATGGTAAACGTACTAACACCATATGACCTAAATTCATTTAATGATAAGGTTAGCAATATCATCCAAGAAATCGGAAGTATCTACCTAATAATCGAAGGAACGTACGCCATAATACGATTCCTCAAGCTATTTGTAACAACAAAAGAAATGCGAAAAAATTCACGCAAAGTACGGCTGGAATTGGCGGCTCGCAGCAGCATCATGGAATATGATGACAACCCATGTACTACACCAACACCAAACAGTAACACAACGCGATGCAGTACGAACATCACTGTTTACACACCCTATAAATCCAATTCCACAATCAAATAACTCTGATAAAACGTCAATGCAGGAAAGTTTAAGGGCTGGTTTCACAGTTCAAGTTTAAACTTAAGATGTGGTTTAAACTCAGTTTATCTTTTCAACAGTTTCACAGTGGTAAACTAAACCTCGTTTAAACTTAGTTTAAACCACCATACTTGAGCGTTTAAACTCAGTTTATCTTTAAATGTGAATGAAGTGACATTTCGATTTGACACTTGCTCAATCATATTGGTTCTTATGCCCTAGGCACACAGCACTCTTAATGAAGAAATAACTAACGAGTCATTGGTCTATAATGATTCATTATAAACTGCAGACACACATCCATTTCTTTAATTAAGTTCTGCTGTCAAACTGGTTTTGATGAACTTATCACATTAAAGAAGCAATATGCATCGAACGCGATAAACTTTGTTTACATTTATTTTATTTAAAATTTAACAATTTCCAAATGAGAAAAACATTATATTTAAAAAAATATTGATAATATAATTTGTGATTTGCATTTCTTTGCATTTCTTCTTCTTATTTTTCAAATCGGCAGATGCACAGCGGAGCTCCAGATTTACATTATATGCCAAATCTAGCACATTTTTCCTCATTATAACTATAATGAAGGAGGAAAACACTTCATTAGTGTACTTCATTATCATCTGATTTTCGACCTATAATGACATATACTATTTGACACACGGCATTTTAATGAATAGTTAGTACAAATGATTCATTAGTTCGTGCTGTGTCTAGGGTATTAGACAACATTTGTGTAATTATACAATTTGTGTGATGAATTCAGAACAGGAACATATTAGCGATGAAGAAATTTCAATCATGTTAACTATAACATCCAGACGACAAAGGACAATGAGAAATCAACCAAATCATTTTGATGAGTGGCACTCAGTCAATCCTTTTACATTCGATGATCTTTTTATGCCTTTCAAAAAATTTCATTAATAATGTTGTTTCTCTTGATGGAAAGTTCGTCGTGCGTTTCAAAGAGTCTTTACTCATTTTCGTAAGTTTAATTAATTTATTTTATTTTCACAACGATTTGGCCGGCAATATTTTGACAGCAAATAGTTTGCTAGTTCACAATTGTACAGAAAATAGCTTGTTAGTTCACAATTCCATAGTGCTGCCATATTAAAATGGTCGAACACTGTGAAACTCATTTTGGTTTAAACTACGAACGGAGTTTAACTAATCCTGAGTTTAAACTCGAACTGTGAAACCGTCCCTAAGAGAGTTAAGCCTAGTATTGTGTTCATTCCGCGGATAAATTTTGTATAGAAATTTAGCGGTGAAATTTAGTTGCGAAATATTTAGCCAAATCGTTGAAGAAAGTGATATTGTGTTTTATCAGCTAAAATTTTGTTTAGTTTTGACAAGAAGATGGCAGTAATTAATTCCTACAAACATGTATTTAGCATCAGATTTATCCGCTCAATACCTTTTTACCACGCTAAAATTTTGACGTTTGAAGTTGAAGAAATGGAATACAAGAGTGGCAGTGTATTTTTATTATTATTTTCTGACTAAACAATTTCGTCTTCATTTAGGCAATTCTTTTGAAAAGAAATTAAAACAGTAAGTATAAATATAATTTTCCTTACTATTTCGAGATTGGGTAATTGCAATTCTAGCAATCTAAAAGAACACGAAATAATATCTCAAATGAACGACAGCTGATTGTCAAAAACACCCACCCATAGCTCAAAACAATGAACAATTTTAGCCGTAAAAAATATCCCTGTTCGATTATTGCTAAATATTTATCCGCTAAATGAACACAATACCGGGCAAGGCGATAATAACCGAACGCCCAAAATATATCCAGCACTTGAGGAAAATATTTAAGACAACACTCACTTCTCTCCTCGCCTCTTTCCCATTTCCATATTTTCCTACCTTGTTATGGAACTATAGTGAGTGATTGGCTTTCAGACGTTAAGTCCAGACTGCCAGCATGAGCTAACAGATCACTCGACGGACAGCGTTGACTGCAGGGCGGCACGCTAGCTCGCCTCGGCTCACTGGCGGAGAGTGTGGGAAGGTTCCACGAAAAACCTGCCGCTGCCGTCAGCCATAATCAAAAAAAAAATCGTCGCGCCTTCAAACAAACTGTCGGCACACATTCGGTCCTTACCCATATCCAGTAGAAAGCGCAGATGTTCTGCCTTCTTTGCATGCCCCATCCTCCCATCTGACTCTGAGGGCAAGATTTTTTCAGAGTCCCTAATTGACCTGTAGAGAGAGAAAGACTAGACGAGCCTAGACAACCTTCATATGAGAGGGCTCCAGGAAAGTAGAAGGAGAAATTAATAAAAGCTTCAGAGCATTATTTACGTTATAATCGTATTAATCAATAAGATATATTTGGGGAGGAGCCAATACTAAACTATGGCCACACCTATCGTACTTTAGTCCATTTTACAAATGAGGATATCACTATTAATTCAACAAATAAAGTGCATAGTAACTGTCCTTCGGATTCACCTCAGTCATGTCAAACAAAACTATCAGATGAATCAACAGGGCCTATAATAATTAATTTTAAATTCAAATTTAATATGTATGTAGTTAGCATTTTCTTCAAAAACTTATTAATTCAACACTAGCGCTTATCATAATCTTTAAATTATCAGATGAATCAACAGGGCCGATAATAATTAATTTTAAATTCAAATTTAATATGTAGTTAGCATTTTCTTCAAAAACTTATTAATTCAACACTACCGCTTATCATAATCTTTAATCCTAATCTTTAAATTTTTCAGGTTTGTATGAGAAGGCACGAACGTGTCAACACTTCCCACACCTTTCCATTAAGACAAAGTGATCTTGAGGCCTATACTATAAGAGCCGCATTTGAATTTATACCGTAATATAATTTGAACAATAAAAATGGGTACTAAAATTCAACTTACATGTCTTTTGGTCCCTCGAAGGAGCTCCCTGGAGGAAAATATATGACGATCGACGTGCTGAAAAGTTGTTAAACAAAATTATGATTTAGTAGCCGGTAGCGGACCTCAGGCCCAATCTGGGATCAAAACAAATCACTTTCTCTCAACAAACCGACGGGTGATACTGGCCTAGCTTCACCTTCTATCCAAGAATAAAAAAATATTTGACACTATTCTCACTTAATGTCCTTTAAAGTATTAAATAACTAAATAAAGTTGAATATAAATACGGACTTTAACGACAACTAACAGTGCTGCCTGGAATAATTCCAATTTGTTTGTCTCCACTCCTTCCTGGGCTACTGAGCGATGTATGTAGCGGTTTGGTGTACTGCCATAGCGCTCCTTTTTCCGTGGGTATAGGTACTATGAATATATGTAAACTAGTCGGTGGAAATTTACCGTGTCTACGTGCTTATGTGTCTGGTGCTCTGCCCGAGCCATATTTGAGTGATGAACAGGAGTGGCAGGTGGTGCCTGAGCGAAAATTTGTTTTGTTTCCTTTATCCTTTGTAAATTTCTAAAATCACGCACAGGTGAAAACATACGCGATAAATAACCCCGATTTCAGTTTTTATTTCTTTTTTTGCCCTCGAGCGTAGGTTGAATATCTCTCAGCTTATTTGATGCAATCTTAATATCTCAATTCCCACTTCATGGTAACTGCGATACGCGAGCAACGTCTTCAGCGAGAATCTCACGTGGATTCTTCCCTAAAATTATTAATACTTTTATACCCTAGTAATTTTTCCACACATTTTGTTATCGAACCCTCCTGGGGAATCCTGGCGAAGTACTTTTGGCTGGATTTCTCCAGTTTAGTTTTATTTATTGTAGTAACTTCACAGAAATAAAATCGTCCGCGTTGTTAACTCTTTTATTTCTCGCAAGTATTTTATTCACAGCGTAGAAGCGGCAACTTTTTTTTTAATTTTTCTCCTGCTGAAGGGGATAATAATTTTACAAATCGAAAATAGGGTATTAGGAGAGATGAAAAATCGTTTTAAATTACGTGCGGGGTTTGTTTCCTAGCCGATGTTTTTCGAAAATTCTGGAGGTCACTCTTCACTTGTATACGGTGAGGAACATTTGACGGGACAGGATGATTGTCTTCATCTTTTCTTTCCGTCAACATGTCACACCGAGCTTAAGGAAACGCACTTCTCTCGGTCGGGGTGCGTTCAAGTTTTCCGCTTGACAGCAGCCGGCTTACACGCTCGCTTCAGTACTTCGTGTAGCATATTGCTATATGCAATACGCTACGACCATAACAACCTCATAGCTTTTAGGCGAGTTTTAAGACCTTAACTGCATTTGTTTATTTGGACGAAATGCCATTAAACCCAAAATGTAGATTTAATGCTTGTTTCAATTTTAATTATAGATTGAAATGAAAATATTTCAAGGCGGGCAGAATGTTTCGAAACCATACGAAATACCACATTCAGGGTCACTGCAGCGTCAGCCAAGCAACAACGAAGCTAAGGGGAAACACAATAATCGACAACATATTTACTAACTTTGCAGAACAATGTGGCACATTTTATTAATTTTTCAGTTATCAGAGGAAAACTTGGATTAGATTTAAAAACGATTTAAAATCGGTTAGTCGACTGTTCATTAATACAGTTCTGGTATGGACTGCGATTCGCGTTTTGTCTCTTTTGTAAGACTTTCGTGATCTGTTTTTATAAGCCTTAAATATTAAAGAGCCATCATATATGTATACATAATAATTAATAATATTATAATAAAAAACCAAGCTTACACTGTAAAGGTATTTATTTACCAACTAAAACATTTAAACCGTCTAGTCCTGATAATTTTCGTTAATTAAAACAGTTTATACAATTCAACAGGTATTAATTTATTCTTTTTCTTTCTTAATATCGGCTTTACTAGACTCCTTGGACTCATCCTTCTCACGGTCACGTTCTCTTTCATGGTCCTTTTCCCTTTCCTTATCTCGGCTTCTTTTTTTGAATTATTCTTATAATGGATTTTTTAAATGAACTATTTTACTTACCCTTCTGCTTTTGAAGACCTTTCCGGTTTTAAAAATATAGGCGAAATTTTGTCATAAATGCTTGAGAGAATGTTGCAATACTCGTTATACTTTTTCTGTAGTAATAATATACGGAAGAATTATATTAAGTTAAATATAAAACTTAAATAAGCATACATTAAGCGAGGATATATTCTGTTCAGCTTCATTAAGTTTTCTACTCAGATTTTTCTTTTCCGACTGCAAATCCTTTATCTTAGTTGTTGCCTTCGTATTATTGCTTTGAAGATCAGAATTTTGCTTGCGTAAATCGATTAATATTTTTTCAATTTCTTCACGAGCTTTTTCCGACCGCTTCGTCTGTTCCATGAGATTGTCAACATCCAGCAACCCTCCATTGTATGACACCATCCCTATTTGGTATAATTATATAAAAAAATTTCATATTATGTACATACATCCATACAAATATTATTTTTTTACTAAATGAATGCTCTGAGTAAAAAATAAATTCTTTTTCTATCCGCTGTAGCTTTCTGCTGCTGTTCAAAAGGTTGCCGATTGATATTCGGCTGCATAAAACTGAGATTATACTATACGAAGCTTTTTTGGTAATTATCTTCGTCAATCTTGAATCAATGATCGATCTAAGGAATGAAGATTCTTTAGATCAACTGTATTCTTCCGGTAGAGGAAAATTATCAAAACAATGAAATTAATCTGATGAATTTCTGCAACTCGAGCAAAATGAAGGACTCTACGCAAATTGCACCGAACGAAATCTGTACAAAAAAAAATTCTGTTGGGAGAAAGGTACTTTGCAGGCTAATCCTACAGATAGGACATTTATTTCAGTTGAAAAGTGGATATTTTGTGACAAAAATCCTGATTATCTTGAATTTGAAAATGTTTAAAGCGAGAGTTTTACTCATAAAGATTCTTGTGTTGTCCGCCTATTTGTCTTTATGCATATACATCATACTCGATTATACAGTCGATGATTAAAAAAATACAAGGCCAAATATGTGATCTTATGTGATTATATCATTTCTTTGGACTGGCGTTACAGAAAATATCGTATTCAGAAGCACTATCAGGAATCTACGAGATACATATGTTCATTACTTGTTAATATATAGAACACATATTAAAAAAAAATGTAATTATTACTTACGAGCTTTATTCTAGTTCTCTACATATAATTGAGAGTTTAAAGCTTTGTATGATGAAAAAACCAAGAAAATGTTGTGCCTTACAAAATAAAATAAAAAACGAAGACGAATTGTAATATTTATAATAATATTATTGATTTATACAATTTTGTTAAGTACCTCAATGAACATAGATTGCTGAGAATAGCAACTATATTTGCTGAAACGTAAGCCATCAATTTGTTATTTATTTGTAAATCCAAAGCTGTGTTCTTTTGGTTCCGTGCAGTGCACTGCAGAACACAGGAGATTACGAATTGAATTGACTTGTAGGGTGCATAGATGTAGAAAAGGTTTTGAAAGTATAGAGAAAATGATCAAATTGCAATGACTTGCAAAATGTCAAAATAGAACTTGATAAACTTTGTGTGCATATCGAACGAAACTAAATTTTCCCTTCTGTCTAAATTCATAAATATAATCGGAAAGAATAGAGAAATTAAAGTAATAATTCTCCAAAGTGCTTTGAAATGCGTGCGGTTAACTAATCGGAAACGAAGTGAACAGATATGCTTTCATTGCATATTGTTCTTATCGTTGATCTTCTAGGGTAGGTGATCAGAGATTACCAGACTGATAAGATTTCTATGATTGCTAGATAGAAGTTTATTTTTTTTCTAATTTCTGAGTAGTTTGACTAGTTTATATAGAGTACTAATAAGGATTTAGATCTTGTGTACTTATAGTTGTAATAAATGAATTATGAATTTTAATCTTATCTCCAGGAAATAGTATGTTAGGCGTGGTGTTATTCTTCTACATGCTAGCACTCGTTCCAATGCTTGACGAGTCACCCTGCCAAAATCTTTTTTTCACAGACTACAACGCATTCGGCAACGACACCCCGAATAAAAACGTTTGCCAGCATTTTTTTCGCGCACCACCTATTAAAATTTGGTTACATTCACTTTCATCTCTTTAACAAAATGTATGCTAGATAAAATTTTGATTTACAAAAGACATTAATTGAAGAATTATTTGCTTTATATTTAATGTGTAGCAATAACAACTCAGTTTAATAATAATGGATATTAAATTTCGTAAATTATTAAACTTTTCGACCCACCGATCAGAGAGGTCTCATCAGTATAGTTATCTCTGATCGCCTACCATAGAAGTTCAATTTTTTTGCACTTAAAATGCATTTTGTAAATTCATTGAAATTATTTTCAATAAGTTTCAGTCTGTTAAACGAGAAATCTCCTTCATGTAAATTAATAAGGACGTTTTTACTTACCAGTGGAATGTTCATCTGGGTTGCTATTATGATATTCATTCTTCATTAAGAATAACTTATTTCCCTGAGCCAATTTGGCCACATCGACAATTTTAGTGTCATTATTATCAGTAGATTCATTTGAGGTACCTTTGTCTTCATCTTTGGCTTTATCAGTTAACTTCCTATATAGAATATGCAAATAAATAGCAGTAAAATTATAATAGAATAAATAAATTAACCTATAGTAAACAGCGTCTCTCAATATTATTTTGCCCAATAATTTTCTCACTTGCGCACGTGATAAATTTAATCCTATTATATAAAATAATTCTTCGAGATCCTTTTCGAATATATATCCGCAATGGGTTGTATCGAAATAAATAAATGATAATAGCAATTCAGGCTTAGTTACAACAGTTTTTGATCTTTTTCTTTTATCTCCTGATTTTATAGAATAATCGTCGTCTTCTGTATCATCGTCGTAACTTTTTTTGGACACTTTTTTGTCCTGATCTTTTGTTGCTTTTCTTTCGATTCTATCACTATCACTTATTCTTCTCTCACGACTTTTTTCCTGTTCAATACTCTCTTTTGTCTTTTCATCATTTTCTGCAGCAGTGTTTCTATTCTCATCCTTGTTTTTACCATCTTTATCTTTTGGGATTTCTGGAAGTTCTACTACTTCTTTATAAATATTAAATCCAAAATCGCGCATCAACATTTCGTTAAATAGCTCAGCGAAAATAGAAACCTAAAATTATCACGATTCGTAAACAAAAATAATCATTTACTTCAATTTACTTCAAAAGAACGTTCCTTGGTATCTTCTGGTCTATAATCCAATAACACAGACAATGACATAACAGTGCAGTCAAACTTTCCCGATTTTGCAGACGTTGAGGGGTGAACAATAATATGTGGAGTTTCGGGAAGTTGGTAGCGACGTTCTAATTGCTGTCGCTCTTTTTCGTTCAACTTTTTCGGTGGTTCCTTGAACTTTCTAATATAAATATTTTCTTTTTAAAACGGTATATTTACCTTTTTAAATGCGCTACTTTCAAGCTCTTTTTTTCCATCAGATTCATCCATAGGTAAAGGGTCATTGATATTACCTTCGACAAGCTCTTCGTTTTGTTGTTCAGTTTCTTCTGAAAGCCGAGTGCTCTCAGTTTCATCTGCTTTTACGCTATCCTCATCATTTGTTTTTCTATCGTTCTGTGCTTTTTCAGTATTTAATGCTTTTGTTAAGCGAGCGATAAGTTGCGGTTTTAAGCCTGGAAAAAATTGTTACAAGGAAATTTATTTATTTAATTTTTTTTATATGTAATTTAAAAAGCTGTTGTTTTGAATATTGGCAAGCTTTATCCTGTTAGGCAGAATTTATACTTGAGCTAGCTTAGCTCAGCTAAATTTCACTGTGAGTACCTAGTTTATACAGTTTTAAGACTTGAGGTAATATATTATTAATGACTTGAATGTATAATGAAAATAAAGACGTTAACCCTAGATTTTTCAAAAATATACTAGTTCCGTTTTTAAGCAACAACTTTTTGAGTTACCTTTTTCATCAGTTATAAAGGTCACAAAGTAGGTAAATAGTTAGTCTGTATACCAATTCATCTCTAAAAGCAAGTTTTCCTGTTTTCGACCTTCTATTTTTTATAGCGGAAAGACGTAAGATTTGCGGGTTATACCTCCCAAAATTATTTTATTTTTCATTTTTTTTATTGGCTTAAATCATGCCAAAACAACCCTCGAATCAAAATCTACAACGCCCAAGTTCCGATCTAAACTCAAAAATTTTTTAAATGAATTTTTCCCAAACAGCTTCGATGATCCAAAATCACAATTTTCACTTATTTTAGCGATGCTCGCATTTTTGAATTTCGCGGCTTTGGAAATTAGGCGAAGTTACCTATGATCAATATCGTGCTTTAAATTTGAATTATAGAGGTTACTGCATCAAATTACGACGTTTACAACGTCTTTACAGCACATGTTTACTCACACTTGCACTGTGAAGGTAAAAAAATTATTATGGACTTTATTTTTGCGATTCTTAAGATTTATAACATTTTGGAACTTCAAACACGTTTTTCTCGAAAACATGTTTTCAAAATCGGCGAGCAGTAGAACTCAAAAAGGTTACATTCGACTGACTTGAAATTTTAACTGTAGCTTCATCGTTTGATTATCTAGTGAAGTACACACGATTTTAGCGATTGATCAACAAGAAAAAATTTATAAACAATTTAAGTCGATTTTTTTCGTCGAAAATACGATTCAAATGATGTTGTTATCTAGAAGTTATTAAGAATTAACAAGGAAAAAGAGAATTGGTCTAAGACCAATTCTTATGATATTCTGGATGACTAGTGCCCTATGTAATTTCGTATGGTGACCCGTCTATGGGGGTTTGATTTTTAAAGCGGTTTTTCGAATCTATTTCTAGAACGGTTCGTCGGACAGTAAAAATGATTCTTACCAATTTCATGTTTTTGTTTAATATTCTGAAGAACTTTTCATTACAATATAAACGTCTATGACTGATCGTTTTCACAGTCTTTGATAAAACCTGCCAGTATAGGAACTTTCCAGTCCTTAACTTTCTAAAGATCACAAAACATATTCAATCCTCACTACCTCTCTGTCCCTCCCAAAATTAATAACAAACTCTTGCGAGAAATGCATTTATTACAGCTGATGTGGCGCAGCAGCTGTAGGAAAAAGAACCAACAACAACAGGAGAAGTGATCAAAAACCAAACCAAGGATCAGAAAGAAGAAAAGAAAAGACATCGAATCAAACTGATGGCCAAAGATAAGCTTCAACGCCCTAAACAAGATAAATCCGAAGGATGTGAAAAATCATCAAAATAAATCCAAAGAAGGAAGACAAAGAAGAATTTTGAAAGGCGCAAAAGGCACTTGACTTGATCGTTTTCACAGTATACGTAAAACAGCTCAATTTTGGGTGTTCAATCTATTTTGCCTTACCAGCATCATTTCTATGCGTTACAAACGGAATGAAAAATTTAGTATATCCTATGGACTTCAAGGATATAAAAATATCTCTAGCTCTAATACTTCAACTACCGTTTATACGGAAAAATTGTTGAGGATTCAACCGCCAATATCGTTGCGCCCCTTCTTGATCTACTCATGTCCGTCTACTACTGTCCGTCTACTCACACACCGCAGCTATATCCTCAAAGTTTTTGAGCCATACCAAGAACTAATACTTCCCCCGTTCCCCAGAGAAAATATTAAGTGGATCTTCGACAACCTTAAAAGCCCAGCCATTAAGTATTTGATGGTGGTAGCTTTTGTTTATCGTCGTGTTTTGGCAAATATCCTGCAATTCCATTACTATCACTTGCAGACAAAACTTTCTCCCCCGAATTTTTCTATTGATGAGCAGTTGGTTCCGTTTCGAGGTAGCGTTTTTTTTTCATCAATACATTCCATCCTAAAGAGATAAGTACAATATGAAAATTTAGTGGATATGTGATAGTACCACAAGTTATTCCCCTTGTGGTATACCCTATCTCGGGCAAGAAGGACATCAGAGAGGTAAAAATTTTACTCAAAGAGTTGTGGAAGAGTTATGTATACGGTTTCTACGAAAATTCGAAACACAACCTTGGACAATTATACTACAAGCCTTGGTAGCACAAAATTTATTGTCAATGGGCTTAACTTGAGTTCTACTCTACGAAAGAACAAAACATGCATTTCACGAATCCGAAGATCCAGTGCAGAATATATACGTCGCAGAAGTGTAATATGCTAGACAGACCGGCAAAATGAATGATCATTCGTTCGTAATTTGATTTTTCAAAAATCGCTTTACCTCTGAATTTTAATTTTAATTAATAAAAGTGCGCTGTCAATCTATATAAGTAAAAATGAAATGCTGTTCGTTGGTAATCGCATCTCTCGATAACGGCTGGACGGATTTGGCTAATTTTTTTTAATGTTCGTAATAGTCCGAATAAGTTTTTATGGAAAGAAAAATTGGAATCCTTGGTGCTGTCATACAAAAATTTCGTTGCGTTCGTTGGTAATCGCATTATTTGAGAATGGCTGGATCGATTTGGCTAATTTTTTTTGTTTTAATGCTCGTAATAGTCCGAATAAGATTTTTATGGAAAGAAAAATTGGAATCGGCAGCCCCTTCTTGGTGTTGCCATACAAAGCTTTGGGTTTTCTCTGCCATACAAAACTTTGGTTTTTCACTATACGTTGACGTGAAGAGCCCAAATTTTGTGGCGTTTTAAAAAAAAGGAAATTTAAATTTAAAAATGGAACCAATCAGGCAACTCCTTCGTAGGGTTGCCATACAAAAATCTCGTTTTTAACTATATATTTGTGCACTCCTTGAGAACGCGTCGACGTAGATAGCTAAAATTTGGTGCACAGCGTTATCATAAACATACTTAATGAAATTTCAAGAATTAAATCGAGTAACCCCTTCCTGGTGTTGTCATACAAAACTTTGATTTTTGATACTTGGAAACTGCCTGAGAAGGCTCATATTTTGTACACTGCGTTTTCATAAAAATTTCAAATACAGGTCCACAAGCGGAGCAAATCGGGCAACCTTTTCTTGGTGTTGCATTACAAAACTTTAAATTTTCATTATATATTTGGAAATTGCCTTACACGTGGACGTAGAGAGGTAAAGTTTTGTACACGGGCCTTTTTTAAAAAAAAGGGAAATTTTAGTTCGAAAATGGGACCCAATAGGGCAACTCCTTCGTAGGGTTGCCATAAAGAAATTTCATTTTTTACTATATATTAGGGTAATGCCTAAGAACGCGTCAACGTTGCACACACGCACACACATGCGCGCGCAGAGTGGAGTTGGAAATGGATACTTTGCGTGAAATAAGTTAAGTACGGACATAAACAGCTTTCGGAGAATCGTATTACAGAAAAGGACAAGCGACATCTATAGAGTACGGAAATAAACTTTGGGTTTGGAGAATCGATGCTTCTAGAATAGAATTTTCGGAAAGGTTCTAAGATAATTTTTAGAGTATAAACACGGCACTTATCACCGCCAGAAGGCAGTCTTATTTCAAACAGTGAAGTGAACGAAGTAAACTATTTGGATTGTGATAAATTGCAGTACAGTAGTTACTAGCGATAACTAAAGAGTTGATTTGATAATTGTTTGTGAATGTTATAAAAGCAAATATTAAAGTTAAATAAAGCAAGAACTTTTGAATGATATCTGAAATATTGTGTTTTAAATAACGAGCTAACGTCACACTCGTAACAATATGTCTCCCTATCTCATATGTGAATGAAAGTCACATCGGGGTAGGATTTGTTATAAAATATAGTGGTATGATTAGGGTTAATGAAAGAAAAAAAAGTACGTAGAATTGAACACAAAACTTTTTTTTTCAAATGGATGCATTCCATGTGATCTCCAATAACTGTATATGAGATGAATGCACACTCTTAACTCTTCGTAAGCACACTTATTTTAGCCACACAAAAGGCATACATGTGAACACCAACCCACTAAAATTGCCAAAACCTTGTATAATAATATTTATTTATTTATTTATTTAAGAAGTTGATGCGATAGTAAATAGATAAATCCACTTACTTACTACTCTTAAACAAATGCAACTTTAATACAAAACTTAAAAAGATAAGAAGAACCACAAAACAATATACATAAAAATAGCTCAAATTAATATGTAATGTCGATTTCGATGGGACTTCGGTGCAACACCAGTATTGCACATTTTCCAGCAGTGCAACACTGAAAATGTTCGATTGGACAATTTTTATAGCAGAAGTGCAACACAAGTTTTGCACTCACTTCCCCTACCTTGCACCGGATATTTTGTCGGTGTTACATATCCATATTCAAGTTAATTGTCATCTGCACTGTCAAAGTGTACTGTCGCGATTATTTGTGAAATTTTGAAGTCAACTGAATTAAAAAAATTTGTTTGGGTAATTGGCATAAAGTTAAGAAGAACTTTGTTTGTATACAGGGTGTTTCCCCTTAGGAGGTCCATAGAGCGGGAGGTGATAGTACTCACCTAGACGAACCAAAAATTGTATGGCAGGGGGGGGGGGCAATATCAACCGTTTAGGAGTTACAGAGTGATTCATAACAAAAGCTAGGTTTTCACAAAACACCCTGTATATTAAAAAGTACAGGGCGTATGGTCACAGTTACTGTATGCAGAACTTCATGCCCTTTCCAACGACAGCTCAACCAGCCCCGTACCCCTCTCCCCTCAGAAGTTATGAAGGTCTAAACTAAAAATTTCGGATTTTCTTTCCTTTTTTTTTACTTTGACCTCTATTCTTTTTGCAAAATGGTCGTTAACATAACTCTTTTTTATAAAAACTATAAACTGTAGACTCTCCTCTTTAATATAACCTTTTACACCCAATGTGCTATCTGAAGCCCTTTAAGAGTTGATAATTTGTTCCCTTAGCACGTCATTTTAAAAAATATCGTCTTTTTTCGGTGTGACCTGAATAGGTTATGAGTTAATAACTGTTTAACGGCTACAGTTAACACATAGGATGTAATAGGTCAACTTAAAGAGGAGAGTCTGCAGTTTACAGTTTTTATAAAAAAAAGTTATGTTAACGACCGTTTTGCAAAAATAATGGAGGTCAAAGTAAAAAAAAAGGAAAGAAAATCCGAAATTTTTAGTTTATACCTTCATAACTTCTGAGGGGAGAGGGGTACGGGGCTGGTTGAGCTGTCGTTGGAAAGGGCATGAAGTTCTGCATACAGTGAGCCCTTAACTGTGACCATACGCCCTGTACTTTTTAATATACAGGGTGTTTTGTGAAAACCTAGCTTTTTGTTATGAATCACCCTGTAACTCCTAAACGGTTGATATTACCCCCCCCCCCCCCCCCCTGCCATACAATTTTTGGTTCGTCTAGGTGAGTACTATCACATCCCGCTCTATGGACCTCCTAAGGGGAAACACCCCGTATATCAATAAAGAGCATTTATTACGTTTGACAGTTCCGTGTATATAATACGTTTGTCCACAAATACAAGGAATATGACAGAAATATGTTCGATGGTCTTCAGTGCTCCCAGTTCTCCGCTGCCACAAAAAGTGCAACACTCAAATGGTCCCATCGAAATCGACATAAGTAATACAAAAGAAAAAATTCAAAGGAAAAGTGTAATAAAAACGAAAGCAAAATAAAACTATATAATAAGCGGAGAACTCAAAAACAAAAATTCAATACAGTAGTATATTAATTGCTAAAAAACCAAACAACATCTTATATTAAACAAAAATAGATAATAGAAACATAAAATAAGAAATAAGATAACAAATAAAGAAAATAAAGATAACTTACGATGTATAATAAAAAAAAATATAAAGAAAAAAAATAACAAATAAGCATGAAAGCAAAGGAAGTAGAATATATAAAGAAGAGGAGAAAGAAAGCAGAAAAAATAAGGATGAACCAGATCACTTTAATTTAGAATGGAAAAATTATTTAAATGATTTATTATGACCAAGAAGTTGCGCTTAAAAATCGAAAAGCTGTCAGTAAATATATTTAAATCGTTATATAAGCAATTGTGGGCATTTTGAATCCTAACCAAAGAGGATTTGAAGCGCAAGTTAGTGCGGGGAGCATCAGTATGGAATGTAAGTGGCTGGCGGGTGAGGCGACTCGGAAATATGATTTTTAATATAGATATTAGATGAGATGAATCAATAAAACCATGTAAAATTTTAAATAGGAACATTTCGTCAAGATAGGAACGACGTGCTTCTAACGATAAAATGGAGTATCTGGCCAATCTGTCATTATAATCCACATAAGAGCCTGTAAGTTTAAAAAGCAAGTACTTAGTAAATGTACGATTTTGTTTCAGTATGTCATATAGAAAAGGTTCCAGATTGGGGAAGCGTACTCTATAGATCTAACCAAGGTATTATACATAGTTATGTGCAAAGAAAGCTGTTGAAAAGGCCTAGTGCACCTTAAGACAAACCCCAAGGTCTTAAAAGCTTTGTGTGTAATATGATTAATGTGCAAGTCAAAGTGAAGCTTGCTATCAAATAGTACTCCTAAATCATTGATTTCTGCTACGCGCATGACAGAGATGGTGGCCAACTTATAATCCCAGTATAATGTGGTCTGTTTTCTTCACGTTTAAGGATAGTTGATTTTTATTACACCAAGTCAGCATCTTCTGGATGTCATTTTGCAGGTATTGGCAATTGGATGGATCATTTATATCGCGATAAATTTTGGTGTCACCGACATACATATATTAAGGAAGCAGAGAATAATTCATTAGGGAGATCATTAATATATAATAAGAAGAGAAGTGGGCCAAAAATCGAGCCTAGGGGTACACCCGAAGTTCGCGTGTGTGAATTTGATAAAAATCCGGTAATTACAACCGTTAGATGATGATTCGAGAGATACGACATAAGCCAGAGAGGACTGTTAGAATCAAAGCCCAATCTCCTTATCTTATCTATGACTACTTTGCTATTTATTCTATCAAATGCCTTAGATATATCTGCATAAAAAACACACCAACTGTTTAGCTTCATCAAGAGCCAGAGCAACAGAGTCGGTGAATATCGCAGATCGGCCTGGTAGGAAGTCATGTTATTGGGGCTGATGTAGGGATATGCAGTATGATATTATTATAATTGCCATTGAAAATGACATAAAGGCAAGTACGATACTTAGGGTATCGTATTAAATAAAGACTTCCAAGTAATTAGCTGATGCAATGTTTATTGCAAGTGCAATGGACATTGCAAATATATTGAATATCTTATCTGGGTAGGAAAGTATTTGAATTAAAATATGTTCCCACATTCCGTGTCTGTAACAGCAATGCACATTGATATACTTCACACAACACTGTATGTAATAGAAGCTTTGTAAATTATCAGGAATCCACAGAAATGTAATGAAATCGGTAACCAAAAGGAAGATGCTATACGTAGATAAGATGGAGAAACCACTCGGTTGTAACCAAAGCAGTAGGTATAGTTTAGTCAATATAAATAACTTTCAAATAAAAAATAATAAAATTAGTTAAATATTTACGAAAATAATATATTAATTCTCTCTATGCTATTTTTGTTTTCAACCGAAGCACTTTAACATTAAATTTTATGGGGGTGTACTGCACCATGTGTCCATTTTAAGGGTTAACTATACCTACCGGTACTTGATTCAGGGAACACAAATTCACATATACGATAATGTGACAATATCGAAGAATAACTTTTCTAATTTATGCAACTTTTGAAATTCAAATGTCTTTAAGAAAAAACAAATATTTAATGAAGGAATATTTAGAGCGTATATAGTCTAGTCTCATAAACCTGTTTCTGTAACACAAAGTAGTAGCCCGGTGTAGTTACAGTCAACATTTTTATGTGTTCTTTAACAATACGTGAAAAATGTGTATGTATAGAGATGTGAATACAGTATTGAATACTTTCACAATGTAAAATTATAGTTGGAACTCAATATTGATATTGCGAAAAATGTACGTGGTACATTGCAGTAAGACCCTAGTTATAAATCATAATCATTTATCATAATCATTTAATACTCGAACCTTTTAGAAACGAATTTTATACTGCAATATTGAGTACATTTAGACCGGAGCTATTTAGGACTAGTTTTACGTAAGTCGACTTACGTAGCACTAATCCGGCTGTCGTTTAGCCCGCTATTATTAAAGCTTTGACAGTTGTCAAATTTGTCAGATCTGCCTACCTCATGCACAAGAGAAGAGAATGGAGCATAAAAGAAAAATTAAAAATTTCCAAATTTCTAAATTTTTAATCATCCGGAATACTTTCTTCTGACGAGTTTGCCATTTCGTTCCATCTTAATTCCACTAATTTTTAATTACACTAAATAAAAACTCCCTCTATTAATGAACAAGTTCCTTATGTGAGTCTTATGTCTACGTTTAATACTAATTTTTTAGGTCAATACTGCATCAGATACCGGATTGAAGTAGGACGAGTTTTTCCTGATTCGGCATGTTTAAACCACTGCATATTAGTTCTACGTAAGTCGACGTAAAACTGGGCCTAAATGGCATGGTATAAACAGGTTCACAGACTGCTACTTTTTCTAACATTTAATATTTGACACTTGTCAAGTTGAAGTGTCTATTTCGTTTTTATTTGCGATATAGACAAATAATTGCACAATATTTACTCACATTTTGTACGTGCGCGGAACTTTCTTAAGTCAAATGACAAATTAAATGGCAAATCAAGTGATAAATCAAATGTAAGTTCTCTAATTAATTTCTCAGTATCGTAAACAGCAAGTGTGTCTCTGAAATTTTATATTGTAATTGCAGTATCAATATTGAAATTGCAAGCCTGTCTCCAGTATAACAAGTTGAGCTGTTCTTATCATTTCTTGATTATGTTATGACTTCTGTTGCCTTCAAGTTTCGTCTGGCCATTTATTTATAAGTGATGAACAATTTTTGCTGCAGATGGGCAAATATAAAATTTTTGGAACTGCAATATAACAAGCTCAGCTCAATTTGCTTACAACTAAAGTATGTGAACAAATTTAAAATTCATAAAAAATCGATGTGGAAAATTCAACCAGCAGCAACGAATCTAGACAAAATTATGTACAGCATATTTCAGATTAAAACGGCAATACTGAAACAAGCGATTGTATTCATTTAGTCACCAAACAATTTTAGAACGGAACAGAGGCGACATTTTTACCGAAATTATGTTTACAGATGGCGCCATCTATTAGAAAAAATTGTAAAATATGAGGATATTAAGTTATCTTCGATAACAAATGTTTTTTCTTCTTCCCTATCTAACAATGTATAGGAATGTGGAAAATGTAATAAAGGCATTCAAAGGAATTTCAGATTTTTTCTCAATAAATTTGTTTTTTATGAAATAATATATAGAGAAGTATTTCGTAAGAGATTTTTTTGTTGAATTTTGTATTCCTTTTGTTTTACAAGAAATTATTATTTAAATTAATGCATATGTAATTTAATACATATTTCATTTGACACATTATTTCAGTAACTTATACATATATATTATAGATACCTTAGGTAAATAAATAAATTATTTTCAAATTAGGAATGGTTTATTCTAATTTCAAAATCGCGTCAATTTTGCAATGCTTCCTTTCAGCCAGCGGGTCAACAGCTTCGTTTCGCAGCAACCAGTTGCAGATCATTAAAAATTCTTACATATAATACGAGAGCTAGTAGCATCATCAACTCAATAGGCATGCGGCCCATCTCTGTGGTGAGAGGGATTGCGTTTACCTGTGTCCATTCCGTTCGACAGGTAAACAAAGCAGTTTTCAAAATGATTTTAGTTTGATTTTTTTTTCTTTTTTATTAGCTTTTATAAACATATAAACATTGAATAATATAATTTTATTATTCCCAGACAGTTTCTTTGCTGCTAATATGTGCCAGCTTTTTTTCGATAAAAAAATTTAAAAAAAAAATTTTTTATTATGGCTGTAATTTTTATACGATCTGGTTTAGTTATCGAAGGAACAACGTGAAATTAATTTGTCAGGCAGAAATTCGGTTGATTGTCAATAGCCAAATCGATCGGAGTGTGATAGGGAATAAATGTGTAAGAGTACGGCCGACAAGACGTTGGTTTTTAACGAAAAAAAAGTCTGGAATGGTGCCAGCAATGAGGAAACTGTCTGGAAATAGTAAATTTATATTGTTTGATGCTTATGAAAATAGATGAAAAAATAAATCGAACTAAAATCATTTTAAAAACTACTTTTTTCATCTTTGTAACGGAAAGGGCACAGGTAAACGCAACCCCTCTCATCAGGCAGCGTAACTGAAGGGTATTGGCTGTAGGAATTCCATTTCGGAGTGCGTTAATTTAATTAACTGCAGCAGGCAGTCCCAAATCAGTGGAGTTGAATCTATTTGATTGAAGAACCAGTAATGCAGCTCTGCAGTCAGAAAAGATATTATGGATATTTTTGTTCCTGTGTTCTCTTGATATTTTTCCTAATTTATAGCTCAATTACATATATGTCGACGCGAGGTCTTGAACCATATGCTCCTGCCTCATCGCCCTCATTTGTTTTGGAGCAATCTGTAAATCAAAAGAATGTTCTATGTCTATCTAGGCTCAGGCGTTGCGAGCACCCGAATCAATTCAACTTTATTATAAGAAACAAGTAAAAAAGCTAGAATTGGTCTAAGACCAATTCTAATGATACCCTAGATGAATGCTCGTTTGTAATTTCGTATAGTCACCCATCTGCGCAAGTTGGAGTTTTGAAGAGGTTTTTGAATATGTCTCTAGAACGGTTCGTCGAACAGCAAATATGATTTTATAACCAACTTTATAGGATTTCATAATCTGAAGAACTTTCCAGTACATTGAAACCGTATAGGAGTGATCGTTTTCACAGGATACGTAAAAATCCTAAATTTTTATATGGCAACACCAAGAAAGAGTTGCCCGGTCTGTTTTTGAAATTGTATTTACTGATTTTATGAAAACATTATGTACAAAATTTCAACGCTCTACGTTGACGCGTTCTCAGGCAATGTACAAATATGTAGTGGAAAATGAAATTTTTGTATGGCAACCGTACGAAGGAGTGACCCGATTTGTCCCATTTTTGAATCTAATTTTGCTTTTTTTTTAAAAAAGCCCATGTGCAAAATTTCAGCTTTCTAAGTATACGCGTTCTCGAGTTATGGTGAGGACGGACAGACAGACGGACACGCAAAAAACAAAATAACTATTAATTTTATGCACGGGTCCAATCCATTTTGCTCTAGCATTGTTATGGTCGTAGCGTATTGCATATAGCAATATGCTACACGTACTGAAGCAAGCATGTAAGCCTGCCGCGAGAGCAGAAAACTAAAACGCACCCCGAGCGAGAGAAATGCGGTTCCTCGGTCTCGGTGTGACACGTCGATGGGACAGAATAAGAAGAAGATTCTGGGAGGGCGGAAGAAGTTCCTTTCTCACTAAAGTCGCCATTCCGAAGAAGTCAGGAAAAGAATTTAAATTGGTCGTACAATAGCCGTGAAGTGTATGAAAGTAGTTTATTAGTGAAGTACAGAAGATAATTTTCCTAAATTACGGCATCGTTTATAATACTCGGTGGTATATGGTGAATAGCAAAATCTAATAGTGATCCTGAGGAACGCAGATCTGCATGATAACGAGTAGGGGACTATCATCAATGGATGAGTAGATTATCCGTAATCCTTACCACTTTTGGCGGGGTTCAGACACTCCCGACTCCAACTGTTGCCTGGCAAATCACAAGGGTAAAATAAAAAGGCTATGTGGCAAACATCACAACAAAGGAAATATAAATATCTTAAAATAAAATAAAAAGAAAAAAGAGAAAGTGGCTTTCAAAGAAGTAGGACCATGGAGCCCTGAACCCCATTTATCCAGGGAGATAACGGAGATTTTAAGATTTTAGAAATAAATGGGGAACGGTACGGTGTCATAATTGAACACGAAATGGCGTCCAATTTCACGCTGTGATGAAAGATGAAAAGGAGAGGCTTGCCTGCACATCTGTTAAGTAAAGTTCCTTGAAATAGATATGTTTTTATTATATTAATACATATATATATATACGGTAGTTACAATATACGTTAAGAGTTCAGTGAAACAGAGAACAATTAAACTTCCGAAAAATTTTGCAATAGCTAGGAGTAAGAGAAGGGCGCGTGAATTCTAAACGTGCAATATTGAAAGTAAAAGTAAAAGTAAAATTACATAAAGCCCAACAGAAGAGAAGTTTAGTCCTTTTCGACAAAACTCTTAAGTTACTTCAATATTTCAATGTTCTAAAGCGAGATGAATTAGGGTAAAGCCCGTTAAGAGGAGCATTTTTTCTTGAATTTTTCCAAAGCATTTATGTTAATAATTTACAACGAAATGAATTTGATTGAAGATTCTAAACTTAAATAATTAGTTATTACGTTTAAATTACTAAAATTAGATAGTTTTGAAGACCTGAATTAAAAAGGAAGCGTTAAAGTTCCGGACGGGCAGTGTTAAGCAGGATTAGGAAGCGCCCACCTACAATTAGATTGACATCAGATATATTTTTTCCAATAGTCCCGAGAATCTGACTAGCCCAATGAGGGAGAGATGTGGTGATAAATTTTGAAAATGCAATCAATCGATCGATCATTCGCAGTAAAAAGAGTCACGCAAGACTCCTAAGATGTTAGATTTTTCTTAAAGGACGTAGAATCGATAATTTTGTTTCTGTTTCAGCCATCTAAGCTACTTATACCCTCCAGGGAGCTCCTTCGAAGGAACACGCAGAGCAAAACGTAAGCCAAAGTATTTAGTATTATTTTTTTATCAATATATTATTTATTGAATCCAAAATATTGACTATGATCATGTACCATCGAGGCTGTCCACGAACACCACAGTAACCGAAATACTATTTTGTATGTACTTACATTAGGCCAGTATTGGCAAACATAATTAATGCAATATTTATGACCATTCTATTTTGAACGTTGTTCTGAATGGAACTGTTTTCCTACTGCATTGGACTACATTTCAGATAGAGGCATTCATAATCAGGTTGGAAATTGTTCCGGATAGTAATATTATTTTGATAGCGTATATCGGAATTAGAGTGTTGTCTAATTAGGTTCGGTGGGCTAATTTTTGGAAATTGTTACTCATGAGGAAACAAATTTTGTTGTAGATTGTTCATTCACTTATGGGCACGATTATCCCGAATGAAGATACTGTTGTGATTACCCTTCAGGAGAACACAAATAGTAGGCTGTACCAATTAAGAATTATTATACAAAAACTTTTATAATGTCATGGTATACTTACCTATATACCTTTTCAAATGGGAACTATACTTGTTCATAGATATTTATAATTTAATACGATACCTGCCTATTTGATCGATATTCATGTTCACATATTTATATACATATGTTTTGAATCGATGAGGTTTTTCTTTTTGGTTTTTCTCTGAAATTATAACGTAAATATGAAATTCTGAGAGTTTTAATTCTTCCTTCACCATCCCGGATCCCTCTCACATAGGATGAAGGTTGTCTAGGCTCGCCTAGTCTATCTCTCTTTTACAGGTCAACTAGGGACACTGTAAACTAACTGCCCTCAGTGTCAAATGGGTGGTTGGGGCGTGCAGTAAGGCCGAAACATCTGCGCCTTCAAGGATGGTATACAGGTAAGTGACGTAAGGGTCCCTTCAGGACCGAATGTGTGTCGGCTTTTCGTGATAGGTAGGCACGAAATTCTTTCTTGATTATGGCTGACGGCAGCGGCAGGTTTTCGTGGAACCTCCCCACACTCTCCGCCAATAGCTGAGGCGAACTAGCGTGCCGCCCTGCAGTCAACGCTGTCCGTCGAGTGATCTGTCAGCTCATGCTGGCAGTCGGGACTTTACGTCCCAAGTGAATCACTCATCATAGTTCCATAACAGCATCATTATTTCTATGTGTTACAAACGGAATGACAATCTTAGTATACCCTTTAAATTTCATCTAGGGTATAAAAAACAAAATAATGTTCACGCTCATAAGATATTGCTTTCTGTATGCCCCACTGACTTATAACAAAGGACTGGAACGTATTGTCATTTTCCTATAGGAAAGTATGGCACAAGTTTTATAGTTCTCTCTTTCGCCCTATGGCAGAGTTGGAACTACCAACACAAAATATTGCATTCTGGAACGTTTACTTGTGCCATTTGATGTTTTTATGTTAGCTACAGATGCAATCACCTCAGAAGGAATAAGGTAAAGATAGTGTTTACCATGCTCCGTCTCTCTTGCCCATAAGCAGGATTCAGTTAAGAATAATTTTTGAAAATTAAAGTCGGAATGAGTTTAATTCCTTATAAGCGATTAAAATATCACTTGGGCACAAGAAAATATATTTTCTTAATTAAATTCGATTTACGGGTGTAAAATTTCATCTGATTGGTTGAGTTTTACATGTTTTTTAGTAATCATTTTAAAGGGTGCTCTAACGGTGATATACAGAAACATAATATTTTTTGTGCCACATGAAATAGCAAATCGCTCAGTCCATTGTTATAAGTCAGTGGTATGCCCCGATCCGAAGCAAAAATTCTAAGAAATTTCATCAAATGAGACAAATTGCTTGGCGGAAAATATTTCAAACTATTCACGAAAAATCAATGTACCAGTCAACAACCAGATGTCAAAAGGCAGAACGCAGAAATTCTATCGAAATTCCGACTGAAAAATTTCTTGGAAGCCCGCAGTGCCTAGATAAGAGTTTTGTCTGTTGTGCAAGTGCAAGTATGAAATTCTTTTCACTTAAATCACGTATCATACACATTTGCAAAAATCTTCAAATCATCTTGATACAAATCAAGATATGCCCTTAAATTTCTTTATTACATATTTTTTCCACATTTCTACACATCATTAGATAAAGAAAGACGGAAAAAACAAAATTAGATTAGATTCTTTGCTGTGATATGGCACTATTTATTATCGAAGACAACTTATTATCCTC
The DNA here is from genome assembly GCA_963930735.1 of Dioctria linearis. Taxonomy (NCBI): domain Eukaryota; kingdom Metazoa; phylum Arthropoda; class Insecta; order Diptera; family Asilidae; genus Dioctria; species Dioctria linearis. The sequence goes on from OZ005742.1 coordinate 105,081,303, forward strand.
ATATTTGCCAAGTTTTGCTAACATATGGCGGACCGTTGTGTGAGCAGAAGATAAGTACTACAGTGGCGACTCAGTGAGAAGAGGTAACAACATATTGTGCGCGGCGGTGGCATATCTATATGTATAAAATCAATGGTTACGGTCAACCGAAACTGAATTGATTTTTTAAACCGCTATAGTAACAACCTTAACCGTATTGATTTACTTTAATTCGGTTTCGGTTAAAACCGAATCGTAAAATATACATAAATTTCGGTTTCCGTTAAAACCGAAATGTGAAATATCATTTTCGGTTCCGGTTAAAAGACCCTATAAATATAAAATGTTCGGTTTCGGTTACAACTGAAACGTTAGGGGCTAAACTTTTGTGGGATTAAAATAAATATATGCTGGAAACAGCAACACTTTAATTCGGGTTTCGGGTAATGCTAACTGCCGTTAAATTGTTACGGAACTATGATGAGTGATTCACTTGGGACGTAAAGTCCCGACTGCCAGCATGAGCTGATAGATCACTCGACGAACAGCGTTGACTGCAGGGCGGCACGCTAGTTCGCCTCAGCTATTGGCGGAGAGTGTGGGGAGGTTCCACGAAAACCTGCCGCTGCCGTCAGCCATAATCAAGAAAGAATTTCGTGCCTACCTATCACAAAAAACCGACACACATTCGGTCCTGAAGGGACCCTTACGTCACTTACCTGTATATCATCCATGAAGGCGCAGATGTTTCGGCCTTACTGCACGCCCCAACCACCCATTTGACACTGAGGGCAGTTAGTTTACAGTGTCCCTAGTTGACCTGTAAAAGAGAGATAGACTAGGCGAGCCTAGACGACCTTCATTAGGTATATGTGAGAGGGTTCCGGGATGGTGAAGGAAGAATTAAAACTCTCAGAATTTCATATTTACGTTATAATTTCAGAGAAAAACCAAAAAGAAAAATGTCATTGATTCAAAACATATGTATATAAATATGTGAACATGAATATCGTTCAAATAGGCAGGTGTCGTATTAAATTATAAATATCTATGAACAAGTATAGTTCCCATTTGAAAAGGTATATAGGTAAGTATACCATGACATTATAAAAGTTTTTGTAAATGAATAATTCTTAATTGGTACAGCCTACTATTTGTGTTTTCCTGAAGGGTAATCACAACAGTATCTTCATTCGGGATAATCGTGCCCATAAGTGAATGAACAATCTACAACAAAATTTGTTTCCTCATGAGTAACAATTTCCAAAAATTAGCCCACCGAACCTAATTAGACAACACTCTAATTCCGATATACGCTATCAAAATAATATTACTATCCGGAACAATTTCCAACCTGATTATGAATGCCTCTATCTGAAATGTAGTCCAATGCAGTAGGAAAACAGTTCCATTCAGAACAACGTTCAAAATAGAATGGTCATAAATATTGCATTAATTATGTTTGCCAATACTGGCCTAATGTAAGTACATACAAAATAGTATTTCGGTTACTGTGGTGTTCGTGGACAGCCTCGATGGTATTTACATGATCATAGTCAATATTTTGGATTCAATAAATAATATATTGATAAAAAAATAATACTAAATACTTTGGCTAACGTTTTGCTCTGCGTGTTCCCTCGAAGGAGCTCCCTGGAGGCGATAAGTAGCTTAGATGGCTGAAACAGAAACAAAATTATCGATTCTACGTCCTTTAAGAAAAATCTAACATCATAGGAGTCTTGCGTGACTCTTTTTACTGCGAATGATCAATCGATTGATTGCATTTTCAAAATTTATCACCACATCTCTCCCTCATTGGACTAGTCAGATTCTCGGGACTTTAAATTGAAAAAAATATATATCTGATGTCAATCTAATTGTAGGTGGGCGCTTCCTAATCCTGCTTAACACTGCCCGTCCGGAACTTTAACGCTTCCTTTTTAATTCAAGTCTTCAAAACTATCTGATTTTAGTAATTTAATCGTAATCACTAATTATTTAAGTTTAGAATCTTCAATCAAATTCATTTCGTTGTAAATTATTAACATAAATGCTGTGGAAAAATTCAAGAAAAAAATGCCGCTCTTAACGGGCTTTACCCTAATTCATCTCGCTTTAGAACATTGAAATATTGAAGGACCTTAAGAGTTTTGTCGAAAAGGACTAAACTTCTCTTCTGTTGGGCTTTATGTAATTTTACTTTTACTTTTACTTTCAATATTGCACGTTTAGAATTCACGCGCCCTTCTCTTACTCCTAGCTATTGCAAAATTTTTCGGAAGTTTAATTGTTCCCTATTTCACTGAACTCTTAACGTATATTGTAACTACCGTATATATATATGTATTAATATAGTAAAAACTTAATAGAGATATCTATTTAGAGGAACTTTACTTAACAGATGTGCAGGCAAGCCTCCCCTTTTCATCTTTAATCACAGCGTGAAATTGGACGCCATTTCGTGTTCAATTATGACACCGTACCGTTCCCCGTTTATTTCTAAAATCTTAAAATCTCCGTTATCTCCCTGGATAAATGGGGTTCAGGGCTCCATGGTGCTACTTCTATTTTTTAAGATATTTATATTTTCTTTGCTATATGAAAGGAGAGTGACGAAATTAGTTACGGATGGATTACAGCATTTGAGTACTTACTTGTGATGTTTGCCACATAGCCTTTTTATATTACCCTTGTGATTTGCCAGGCGACATTTGGAGTCGGGAGTGTCTGAACCCCGCCAAAAGTGGTAAGGATTACGGATAATCTACTCATCCATTGATGATAGTCCCCTACTCGTTATCATGCAGATCTGCGTTCCTCAGGATCACTCTTAGATTTTGCTATTCACCATATACCACCAAGTATTATAAGAGATGCCGTAATGTATGAAAATTATCTTCTGTACTTCACTAATAAACTACTTTCATACACTTCACGGCTATTGTACGACCAATTTAAATTCTTTTCCTGACTTCTTCAGAATGGCGACTTTAGTGAGAAAGGGACTTCTTCCGCCCTCTCAGAATCTTCTTCTTATTCTGACCCATGGACGTGTCACACCGAAACCGAGGAACCGCATTTCTCTCGGTCGGGGTGCGTTTTAGTTTTCTGCTCTCGCGGCAGGCTTACATGCTTGCTTCAGTACGTGTAGCATATTGCTATATATATATATATTCCTTACACACGTCACAGGCGCCTACGTAGTTTCTGACATCAACTGTCATTCGTGGCCAGTACAAGTGTCTTCGCAGACGTTCCAGTGTTTTCCCTATACCTCTGTGTGAAGCCAGTGGCGGGTCATGCGCCCTTGAAATGACGTCGGTGAAAAGCCCTCGTGGAATCCAAAGCTTCCAAGCTTCTTCTTAATGAATCGGATCGCCTGTTCTCGGAACAGTCCGAATGTAAACGAAGCCATCCCTGACACAAAGATCTGGTAGTTTACCAAAAGCCGTTTTAACCTTATGCCTCAGTTCCTCATATTCCAACGAGTTGAAATATGGCGAACTAAGGTCAACTTCCGGGCCAGGATCCTCGTTTGTGGACAGGCCGTCACAATGAATGCGTGACAACGCATCAGGGACGACGGTCAGGCTTCCTTTTCTGTGCTCAATAGTGAAGTCGAAGCCCTGAAGCTTCAAACTCCACCGCGCAAGTCTACCGCTGAGGTCCTTTTGAGACATCAGCCATTTCAAGCTCGCATGATAAGTCACTATCTTAAACGGCATGAGTTCTATGAAGGGCCGCTCAAGATTGCAGCTAAGCATTCTTGCTCTGTGACGGTGTAATTTCTTTGTGCAACTTTTTCGAGACGTAGGCTATTGGCTTCTCGTGGCCATCGTCATCTAGTTGAATCAGCACTCCACCAATACCTTGTTGGCTCGCATCGCACTGTATAACGAATGGTTTAGTGAAGTCTGGACTCACCAACAACGGAGCAGAGGTAAGTTTTTGCTTTAAAAGATCAAGAGACGTCTGGGCTTCAGGTGTCCATTTGAACTGGCAGTTAAGTCAGCATAGTTCGGGATGAACCGTCTATACCATCCCGCCATACCTAGTAGGCGTCGGGCCTGCCAAACAGTTTTAGGTGACGGATAGTCAACTATAGCTGAAATTTTGTTAGGGTCAGTTCTCATACCTCCCTTTCCGACAATAAAACCCAAGTATTTGGTCTCTTTGATACAAGACTTGCTCTTCTCGACGTTGATAATGAGGCCAGCTTTCCTCAAACAATCCGCTACACGGGATAGTAACGTGAGATGCGAGTCAAAGTCTGATGACAGAATTAATAAATCGTCTAGATAGACGAGAACCTTCTCACGAAGATCGAAAGGAATGACTTTATCCATGAGGCGGCACATCGTTTGTGGAGCGTTGCATAGGCCGAATGGCATCACCGTGTACTGATAGAGAGGATGACCAGGCACTGTAAAAGCGGTCTTCTCTCTGGAATCAGTGTCTAGTGGGATCTGCCAGAATGCGTCTTTCAGGTCAAGGCTCGTTATGTAGTTTGCCGGAGGAAGTCGACTCAGAAGTGCGTCTATCTGCGGTAGCGGATAGGCATCCTTCTTCGTAACAGAGTTGACCTTCCTGGCGTCAAAACAAAGCCGGACCTTTCCAGGCTTCCTCACCAGAACAACTCCAAGGACTCTGGCTCTCCTCTATCACACCCAGCGATAGCATTCGCTCTAATTCAGCATCCATCAAATTTTGTACATCCGGCGAAATCGGATAAAAGCGCTGTTTTATCGGGGCGGCGTCATTCGTCTCAATCCTGTGAGTGACCAATGATGTTTTACCCAGGCCTGAAGAGGCGAAAGAAGGGAAAAGCTGTTTCGTGGCTTTCAAGCGTTGTTGTTCCAGACTGGAAAGAATATGGCAATCGGTGTCAGAGGTAGCTGCTAGACTCGGATTCACTTCTGCAACTATACCCAGGACATCTGGGGCCAACCCAAATAGACGCCAGAAGTCTATTCCCAGATATAGTGCCTGTGTGAGCCCAGGAGCCACGTAAAAACGCACGTTTTGGGTCTTATCACGGAAAGTGACATCCAAGTTCACATGACCATACACAGTCGTCATGGCACCATTAGCTACTTGGACCTGTGTCCGATACCTCTTCCATTCAACCTCTGCTTCTGCAAGCCTCTCTAGAGCTCCCTGACCTAGAATACTGACAGTGGCACCACTATCGAGTAGTCCAGTCTCAGTTCGCCCGAGCAGCTTTACTTCGGCATACGGTCGAATGTTGTCTGGCATCGACACGGAAATCTGTGCCAGTTTCTTTCTTTCCAGTCGCATCCGTCGACAGTATTCCCGCCAACGAACGGTTGATCGTTTCTTTTTCGGTCTAATATCCAAGTCAGGAAACACGATTTCAGCTAACTCTGCCACTGAGGAGAAGATTCGGTCTCTTACTGCGTTGTATTTCTGCAGACGCGTATGATACGGCGTCAGCGGATGTAAAACTGGCTCACGCCCAGTCGTCATAACAGAGCTTGGTGGCCGTTTTAATACAGAAATACCATGAGGCTAAACCTCCTGCTCAATAACTTTGTCAGCTAAAAGTGCTGTCGGTCTTATTGGGACATCGAAAATTAAAGACTCTTCCAAAGAAGTGTCTAATAATGTCATAGACTCCCCAGAAGTGGAAATGGGAGCTTGAAGATCTGCGGAGAAGTCTATCAGATTCTCCCTCTCCCTCAATGAAATGTTCGTACTATCAGGTGTTTTACTAATCTTATCAGAATCACTGAATGATATCAGTGGACAATTCAGGGATTCGTCAGGGTCTGCTAATGGAGCGGACCTTCCTCCTTGTTCAAGGCTTGAACTGGAGGGTTCGTTGCAGTTCTTGCTTGCGACGTTGACGCTGGTCGGAAAGAGGTGGTGGTATTCCCGACCCGTCTCAGGCTTTTCTGTCTGCAATGGCGACAATCAGGCTTGAAAACGTTTTTGCGTCCGCATCATAGCAGAACACAACTTGTCTCTCCTGCCGGCAGTCTTGGTAGAAGTGACAGTTCACAGTTCCAGCAGGTTACATTCTGAGGGGTTGTAATAGCAGCTAGTGCTACTGCTTCCTCACTGCGTTCATGTGTCATATTCAGTTCGGCCTCTGTCGGACGAAATTCATCCACCTCGCTGACTCTTTGGCTGCGATAAGCATTCCAGCTGCTCGCTGTAGCGATTCGCTGCTGCGTCGCCTGTATTTGAGTCACGAGACTCCGCAGTTGATGTATATTGTTAGTGGGATGTAGGCAGACCTTTTGCTGAATGTCTGGAAGCAGATTTGACTTTACGATCTCTAGGAATTCTCCGTCCGCCAAGGGACTTTGCAGTTGATCGCGCAACTGTACCAGGTGTTGATGGTACGTAGCAAATGACTCCCCTGCTTTCTGTTTGCGCAACATCAGCTGAACTTTGACCTTAAGGTCATCTTGCGGTACTCCCCATTCATCTAATAGAGCTGTTTTCACATACTCCCATGAAGGCGTCGAATTTTGCCTCAGGAGAGACCAGTACCAGTCCATAGCTGGTCCAGAAAGTAAGGTTGTCATGTGCCTTACTAGAAGATCGAAATCTCCTTCTAAGGCCGAATACGTCAAAGCTTCCACTCGAAACACAAATTCATCGACAGTGAGCCGTGAACTGTCACCGCTATACGATAAATTCCACCTGCGGATAGGACTGCCAGAACGTCGCTGTCCTACGCCTGCAGGGTTACGAATAGGTGGTGGTGGTGGAGGTGGGACAAAATCTGGTCTAGGCTGATTGATAGGCTGACCAAAGGCTGAATGCGGTCTATTTGACGACTGCCTACGCGAGTCGTGAAACTCTCGAGGTGGTCTTGGGTCACCCATGGACGGAGGTGGTCGTGAAAAATCCATGGGAGGCATTGCTGCTGAGATCTGTTGTCGGACACTAGTTATTAACTCATTCCGCAACACCTCGAGGCTCTGTTCGAGGCCTTCGCGTACTAGGTCTTGCATGTGTAGGCGCAAGCCTACCATCAACGCATCCGTAGCTGCTGAGGTATGTCCACTGCCAGAAGGCAGTGGGCTATTTCGTCGCGAGTTAGGATTGGTAAAAGTCCTTGAATGTAGATCTGGCATTCCAGGACAGAGTGATCGTCGACTAGGTGGTGGAATTGTCAACGGTGGTAAGTCAAGTGTTGGCATGGAAGGTAATGGATCGTCACTGACAGTCTTTGTCATCTTCGGGGCAGCACCAGTATACTCAGTGAAATCATACTGAGTGAGATGGGCTCTGCAGATCGGGCAGTTTGAATGCTGTCCAATCCACGTTTTCAGACATGCTTTATGAAACACATGTCACAGACCGTCTTCACTGGCTTCCTCTGTCCTGACCAGTCGCTCTCTAGACAGACAGAGCACGGATCTGGAAGCAGCATCGGTACCCCAGTTGCTCGCGGTGGTGTTCGCGCTGTAGCCATTGTAGAATCAGTCGTAAATCAGGCAAAAGATTTTCAAATCAAGGGTTTGGAATAGATATATAAAAAAAATCCAAAGAATTTGAAGCTTCGGAAGAGATAACAGGCTCTTCACAACGCAAGGATGACGAAATACTAATTTAAAGTCGAAGGTTTGGACGAGATACTAAATTTCAAATAGAATTTCCTTCCCAAACGTTCGAAGAAGTTTTCAATAAAGTGAAAAAAAATCAACGATTCGGAAAGTTAGCAAAGTCCTCCCGACTCGATACGATATAAATACAAAAATCCAAAGTTCGGAAACGTTAGCACGCTCCTTGAATAAAAATTCCGTTCTAACAATTCACTTAGTGCGTTTCAAAAATTCCTATAAAAACATGTGATTTCTTCTTCACTTCCCGAAGATATCTCTCAACATAAAAGCAAGTCTTCAGGTCGCTCTCCCTCTTTTCAGGTCAGAAAATCTATACAAGCAAGTGACGTGAATGTGTGCATTGAAAAAATATGTGGAGTTCCCACAGAAATCTGGGAAGAATCGGGTTGGAGAAGCTAGAGACTGAAAATGATACTAGAGATTCTTCAGCCAGGCAGTTAGCAGTATGCCAACTCCTGATTACTGAAGGTCTCCAGCATCATTTCCTTCCTCCAACAACTCTTTCCTTCCTCTTCACCTGATTGTCGTGTCCAGCTGACCTTCCAACCGGGCAGAGTCATGAATCTGGTCAACTAGTTAGCTGGAAGCCAAAAAGTCCTCTCACAGATTCATAACTGTCCAGCCAGTTGGCCAACAGAGAAAAATTTTGTGAGGCCACCTACCATTTCCATGACAGAAGGCCAGCGGGAAAGATCAATTTCAAAAACATTTCAAAAAATCAACTGTTCAGACTTGAGGCTTGACCGAAGTCAAACCTAAAGTCGAACTTACAATTCAAAGCTTCTCAAAAGAAATTACTCTACGTTACAAACTTTCAAAACTTTAACAACTTTAACTTTACTTTACAGAAAATTTCACATACCAAACAATTAGACTCAGGTTCGCATGCAACTTCCACTGGATATGAGACTTAAGGTCAGTCAATTAGCAAAGTGCCAACTGACCATCTCACTCCAAGTCCCAGTCGCCAGTAAAACTTACACTTAGACCATTGAAGTCTAACTGAGGTGGCCCCACGCTGGGCGCCATATTTGTTATGGAACTATGATGAGTGATTCACTTGGGACGTAAAGTGCCGACTGCCAGCATGAGCTGACAGATCACTCGACGGACAGCGTTGACTGCAGGGCGGCACGCTAGTTCGCCTCAGCTATTGGCGGAGAGTGTGAGGAGGTTCCACGAAAACCTGCCGCTGCCGTCAGCCATAATCAAGAAAGAATTTCGTGCCTACATATCACGAAAAGCCGACACACATTCGGTCCTGAAGGGACCCTTACGTCACTTACCTGTATATCATCCTTGAAGGCGCAGATGTTTCGGCCTTACTGCACGCCCCAACCACCCATTTGACATTGGGGGCAGTTAGTTTACAGTGTACCTAGTTGACCTGTAAAAGAGAGAGAGACTAGGCGAGCCTAGACGACCTTCATCCTATGTGAGAGGGATCCGGGATGGTGAAGGAAGAACTAAAACTCTCAGAATTTCATATTTACGTTATAATTTCAGAGAAAAACCAAAAAGAAAAATCTCATCGATTCAAAACATATGTATATAAATATGTGAACATGAATATCGATCAAATAGGCAGGTATCGTATTAAATTATAAATATCTATGAACAAGTATAGTTCCCATTTGAAAAGGTATATAGGTAAGTATACCATGACATTATAAAAGTTTTTGTAAATGTTGTTGTTGTTGTTGTTACTCATGAGGAAAGTAACAATTTCCTAAAATTAGCCCACCGAACCTAATTAGACAACACTCTAATTCCGATATACGCTATCAAAATAATATTAATATCCGGAACAATTTCCAACCTGATTATGAATGCCTCTATCTGAAATGTAGTCCAATGCAGTAGGAAAACAGTTCCATTCAGAACAACGTTCAAAATAGAATGGTCATAAATATTGCATTAATTATGTTTGCCAATACTGGCCTAATGTAAGTACATACAAAATAGTATTTCGGTTACTGTGGTGTTCGTGGACAGCCTCGATGGTACATGATCATAGTCAATATTTTGGATTCAATAAATAATATATTGATAAAAAAATAATACTAAATACTTTGGCTTACGTTTTGCTCTGCGTGTTCCCCCGAAGGAGCTCCCTGGAGGAGATAAGTAGCTTAGATGGCTGAAACAGAAACAAAATTATCGATTCTACGTCCTTTAAGAAAAATCTAACATCTTAGGAGTCTTGCGTGACTCTTTTTACTGCAAATGATCAATCGATTGATTGCATTTTCAAAATTTATCACCACATCTCTCCCTCATTGGACTAGTCAGATTCTCGGGACTTTAAAATGAAAAAAATATATATCTGATGTCAATCTAATTGTAGGTGGGCGCTTCCTAATCCTGCTTAACACTGCCCGTCCGGAACTTTAACGCTTCCTTTTTAATTCAAGTCTTCAAAACTATCTGATTTTAGTAATTTAATCGTAATCACTAATTATTTAAGTTTAGAATCTTCAATCAAATTCATTTCGTTGTAAATTATTAACATAAATGCTGTGGAAAAATTCAAGAAAAAAATGCTCCTCTTAACGAGCTTTACCCTAATTCATCTCGCTTTAGAACATTGAAATATTGAAGTAACTTAAGAGTTTTGTCGAAAAGGACTAAACTTCTCTTCTGTTGGGCTTTATGTAATTTTACTTTTACTTTCAATATTGCACGCTTAGAATTCACGCGCCCTTCTCTTACTCCTAGCTAGTGCAAAAATTTTCGGAAGTTTAATTGTTCTCTATTTCACTGAACTCTTAACGTATATTGTAACTACCGTATATATATATATGTGTTAATATAATAAAAACTTATTAGAGATATCTATTTCAAGGAACTTTACTTAACAGATGCGCAGGCAAGCCTCCCCTTTTCATCTTTCATCACAGCATGAAATTGGACGCCATTTCGTGTTCAATTATGACACCGTACCGTTCCCCGTTTATTTCTAAAATCTTAAAATCTCCGTTATCTCCCTGGATAAATGGGGTTCAGGGCTCCATGGTCCTACTTCTTTGAAAGCCACTTTCTCTTTTTCCTTTTTATTTTATTTTAAGATATTTATATTTTCTTTGCTATATGAAAGGAGAGTGACGAAATTAATTACGGATGGATTACAGCATTTGAGTACTTACTTGTGATGTTTGTCACATAGCCTTTTTATTTTACCCTTGTGATTTGCCAGGCGACATTTGGAGTCGGGAGTGTCTGAACCCCGCCAAAAGTGGTAAGGATTACGGATAATCTACTCATCCATTGATGATAGTCCCCTACTCGTTATCATGCAGATCTGCGTTCCTCAGGATCACTCTTAGATTTTGCTATTCACCATATACCACCAAGTATTATAAACGATGCCGTAATTTAGGAAAATTATCTTCTGTACTTCACTAATAAACTACTTTCATACACTTCATGGCTATTGTACGACCAATTTAAATTCTTTTCCTGACTTCTTCGGAATGGCGACTTTAGTGAGAAAGGAACTTCTTCCGCCCTCCCAGAATCTTCTTCTTACCGCATTTCTCTCGGTCGGGGTGCGTTTTAATTTTCTGCTCTCGCGGCAGGCTTACATGCTTGCTTCAGTACGTGTAGCATATTGCTATATGCAATACGCTACGACCATAACAAAATACTTTAATAGTTATTTTCCTTGCTACCTTGAACCTAGAACACCTCGTCGGTATAAGCGCAAGGAATATAAATAAATGTAGTAACGCCAAGGCCAACCACCACAATAATGCATACAAATTATAAAGAAAAATTTCTAGGAAAAAATTGAGACATCGTTGATTTTATATTGGAGCGGAAGCGAAGCATTCCCCGTTGTTGCATATTGAATGCATACAAATTCTAAAGAAAAAAATTGTAGTAATTTTCTAGGAAAAAATTGAAGCCTCCCTACCATCGTTGCCATTTGGTTGCATCAGCAAATCATGGCATCACCTATTTTATATTCCAGCGAGGTGTTGCAGATTTTTATTCTACTTGTATGTACTTTGTATCTTATTAGATTGCCTATGCTAGGTATTGCTGTGAATATGCTATTCAAGGAAACCAGTGAAACTTGGGAAAAATTGAAAAACTTTAAAAACAAAATCAAAGGAGCCACCGTAATTTCATCCGACATCTTGGCAGAAAAATTAGTCGCCTCGTACAACCAAAAATTTCACAAGACCGGTCATATAATTTCTTTTGTGGTCGGTACCAATTTAATAGGTTTTTGAATTTCGGTCAGGCGATCACGGTCACATTTTATTGAGGTCTCGTTATTTCGGTGTTCGGTCCCATTTGATTTCGGTCGCTCTATTTCGGTACACTTTTAATTTCGGTTTTAATTTTGGTACCGAAGTCAAGACCGGTCAAAACAACCTAAATATGACAGGTTTCGGTCCCGTTTCGACTCCCTGGTTCAGGATATCAAGAGTGAGAGATTTTATAATCATTTTGAACACCTCGTAATTTTCAAAGAAGAACTATCACCATATCCCTCTTCAGTCCGGAGTTATAGCTATTGAAATATAAAAATTTTAAATTTTCATCCTCATTTTCCATATTATGTTTATGAAACCAGTTTTTTATATCGAATTTAAGAAGCTAAAGACTTCAAATTAAAATGACACATCACAGTATGCAATTCTTTCTGCAATTTTCTAAACATTTTCTTAAGTGTTTTATCTTCTCCGATATAGGTATATATAAATATAAATAACAATGTGGGAGTACTTACCTTTACATGATAAATTCCTGGCTGAAAGCTCGTCACGCAAATCCTGAATTTTCATATTCTTAGCGTCCAAATCAGAGTAATGGGTAGGAGTTATTTTTTCACTATGATCTTCCTGCAATTATTTTAGAATTTTATTAATGATTTTATGCCAAATAAATTTGAAAATTTTATACAACGAAATATGGTAGCACAATTATATAGTATTGTACTTTTGTTTTGATAGGCATACAAAAATAACTACAAATATCAAAGAAAGATGTGTGCACTTCCAATTTCATTTGCATAAAACATTTACATAGTTAAACGGCCGAAAACTAAGAATAAAATTGTTCTTCAAGAGGAGAAAAAATGAAAAGTAATAAAATATCTCTGAAAAAGAGCAGGAAAGGTTAGCTTATTTTTCAATATGTTTTAAAGACCTATATGTGTTTAAGGTAAAATAATATCTCCGATAAAAACAAATTTCTGTGCCTTTTCGTTTCCTTGTTCGCCAGATGGATTTTCGGTTGCCCTGTTTTCTAATTCAGCGCCACCTGCTTCGCTAACAGAATAAGACTTTGATGCCAACGTTGCTGATGCATTCAAGGAAGAATAATTTTTAACTTCAGATATGACTTGGTTTGACATACGTTCCAGATTTGATTTATAGATGCGTTGAAGATTGTCCCATTCGAGACGTGTAGGCATACAGGAATTGATATCTGGCAAAAATATGACCACCGTTTCAATTCGAGCTGGAATTACTCGACCTTTTTGAGTTGTTTCACCACGATGGTAATAGAGTTCCACAAATTTGTACCTATACAGCATATTTTGCACGAAGATAAGGAGGTTACATGAAAAAGAAAGAAAAAGAAATAATAAGGACAACCAAGTTAATTAGTACAAAACTTGGAAATATGCAAATATGTATAGCAAAATTATAGTTTGAATTATTATCGTACAATTATCAAATTGACTATATTTATACTTATTTTTAATACTAAATGACTAATCTCACTTAAAAATTTTTATTATTTTTATTTAAAAAGGTATTTTTAAGAGGTTGAAATCAAAAATATGCTCTTATTTCATAATTAATGCTCTATGTTCACCGGTGCCAAAAGGTGAGGGAAAAACTAAATACATAAGTACACAGTTCAAAATGACAAAGTAAATGTATCTTTTGTTTAAATAGAAGTAAACTTTATTTGAATGAACAAATTATTTTTAGCACCCAATTTTTTTCCCTGAGCTACAAGGACTATTATTTCACCAGAAAGTAGATAAAAAGGTAAAATCAAAAGTCCGTATGTTTTTGCAACATGGCAAGATCGATCAACAACAATGGTGTTTCTGCTAATCGGGCTTCATCCGTGAAGAGCTGCCCCTTTTCCAACCCAACTATTACCGACCACATTTAAAACAGAGAAAGGGTATAAAAAGTATTAATTTTCAGAATGCAGGTTCCTCTCAATTTCGCCTCTTAAAAATTTTGAATTGAAGAAAACTTTACTGTGTTTTTATTCTGTATAATAAATAATTGTAATGTTAGTAATTTGTTTCATCACATAAACTCATATTTACTTATATATATTAATGTTATGTGAAATAAAAGAAAATGTTTGTTGTTGTTCTGAAATCTTTCGTTACCCTCTAAATTTTGTCACTGGCTCTAAAATCTAATCTACAGACCCCCAATATGACTTTTGTACTGGCCGCTCTACTGTAGATTTACTAACGTTCTTTACCGAACCAATGTCCCCAAAATTTTTGTGAATCTCGAAATCGTCTCATGGAATAATTCGAAAGCCTTCGATAGTCTGGCATCCGGGTCTGCTAGCATAACTTCACACATTAAGTCTTGAACCCCTTTTCTTAAAATGGATTGAAAGTTTTCTCTCTCCCCAATCCAACTTATATTGGACGGAGTTACGTCTAACCATTTTTTTATCAATGCCGGTGTACGGAAAATTTCTCTTCTGTCTCCTCCTTTCTTTATAATTTTTTATTAACTATCTGCTAGCTCTCACTTTCAGCCCTGTTCATAGTTTTGCAGACGACAGCATCCTTGATTTCGGGTACTCGTTCAACTCTATAGCTGACTCCCGCGGGAATGTTATAGTTGACAAACGTAGCCACATGTTCAGTTCACTAAACAATAACTTAGAACAATACCCGCTTGGGGCAGAGCGAATCGCGGCTTGTTTAATGCTTCCAAAATGCAATGTTGTCTGTTATCAATCAAACGTATCCGTAGACTAGATATCTCGAACTTGCCATCCCATTCGCTTTAGACAAAGTCCAACAGAAGGTATTCGCCTTATTGGCGATGACATAATAATGGCAGCTATTGATTCCCTGAAGCACCGGCGTAACGTCGGATGTCTATCTCTCTTTTATCGCTGCTTCTATGACTATTGCTCTGACGAAATTTCTAACTTGATCCCTTGTAGAATTTTCCCTATGCGTACCACACCAGTTGCATCCCGAACTCACCCCTAACGACAAATTCGGCAGTACCGTGAAATTCGGTGAATTCTTCATAAACAGAACACTCAGAATATGGAACGGTATACCATCCTGTTTTCTCTGCCAGTTATGAGCCGGAAACATTCAAGCGAACTTTGACTCAAACCAATAATCCTCAATTTCCTAACCTTATTTCCTTTCTTTCCAAGGCTGTGCTACCCTTGAGTTTTGGCAAAATCATATATAAAAAAATTATAGTTGCTTTTATTCTAGAATTGAATATATGTTACGGCATTGCTTCACATAGTCATCATGACAACATCACAAAAGAATGTAACACCATTTCACTTGTTGTAACATAATAAATCTGACCTGCATTAATAACTTTGAAGATCTTTTCGATACCAGAAGTGGTTTAAAGTTAAATATGGAAAATGATGATTAATTCATTTTTTGTTTAATTACAAAATAGGTGATGATGATGTGTAGCAATTTGTTTATTTTCGTAGCCTAAGAATTATTTTTGTGATATGTATAGAAAAAACTTGGAGTGCTGCTGAGTTTCAGTTAGTTAGTTGTTTTTCAGTAAGTAAGTTTTTTAAATTCATAAAGATAGCAAGTAATAACGGAGAAAGTCAAAAATAGGGGTACGCCGCTTAAAGTTGAAACTTTGAACTCCCGCCCCTCCCAGAGCTAGCCCCTCCTGCAAAAATGAAGATGCGGAATAACGAAATCTACGTAAATATCAAGTTTGGTAAAAAAAGTGTTTTTTTGAAATTACCCCCTCCATTTTCGAAATTTGAAATCGAAAAGTACCCTATCTAATAGCCAGTTCAGATTCCCGTACAATGACATATAAATGGTTGTCGTAGGTTAAAAACTGTAGGAGGAGATAGAATCCTACGAAAAAAACTGAAGATTACCTCGATGGGCACATCTTCCAAATGTTATTGTTGATAGCACTTAGGGAGGTCATTTTGGAAAGGGGACATATTGCGCAAATTTTTTCATAGTTTTGCCAAGTTCGTGCAATGGTGATATATCGAATAAATGTACACTGAAGCGCTACAAAAATTTTGGTGAAATAAAAAATTCTAGCGAAAACTCTTTTTTTTAAATAATTGAAGGCAAAATAATAACTTATTACACATTTTTAGAAAGGCCAATATGTGTTCTTTTAAATAAAGGTTTGAACGTCACAATCCATTAATTACAATAGAACTTATAACGAAATTACTCTGAAAAGGTATGCAAAATCTCGAAAATCGATATTATCGATTTACTCGAAAATCAAGCGGAGCTCGATATAAAAGTATCTAGACTTCTTTGACCCAAATGACCTCTTCTTTCATCCCATTAAAGGATTAAAGACATTTACGGAACACCCTGTATATAAACATAAGAGCTTGAAAACCCTCGATTCTCTAGGAAAATAAAAAAAGGGGTAATAGAAATACAGCCAGTTTGTTTAAGTTACCCCCAACGTTCGAGGTCGGTCAACTGTAACTGGCTCTGCTGATAAAAGCAAGCAGCCACATCCTCACCAACGTGCAAAGTGGGATTCTAGAGGCCCTCATCCCTGCTAAAACTGAAGAAGGAAGACGATTAGCAGAGCCCAAAAATCCACACTTCAATAATCTTCCTTCCCAGGCGACACTAGAGATACGTCGTTTTGGCAGCTGAAAACATCCCAGGAGAATTAAAAAAAAGTGAAAGTAAGCTATTGAATATTTAATTATACAATATAATTATATACAACTATATATTATATATATTATACAATTATATTATAATTAAGTAGGAAATTTAATGTTTTTGATATTTTGATATTTAAAGAAGAAAAAGACTGAAGTGGTAGTGTTATGGCCCAATATAAGGAAGATTCTTCCAACAGCCAAGGGCGCATTTTAGTGAAATAATTAGCAATTGCTAAACAGTAACCTCGCATGGTACTGTTCTGTAACTGTCGGTTATTTCGCTGATTAGCTCAACAGCTGGCTGTGATGAGCGCTTAGAGGGGCAATCGACGATTACGATAACAATTAACCTCGCATGGTAATTGTTATGTAAAGAGATTGCTTACTACTAAGCGACTCAGGAGCTGCAACCGGTAGAACAAACGACAAGGTTGTTGTCGTTTGTTTACATCCGCGTTGTGAGCAAAGAAAGCTTACTTCCGAGTATGGGTTCATAAAAGACCAATGACTGGTCTGTCGAGTGCCTGTGATATTCTAGCCGTTAAGTGCTCAGTCGCGTCGTATATTGTTGATAGAAGGTGTCAAGTTTCGTTCGGTTCGTTATATTATGGTTAAGATAGGTAGTTATTGCGGGTAATAAAGTTTTGTAATGTGCTAAAGAAATGCAAGAGTTTTTATTTAAAGAAGTTTTGTTGTTTTTTCGGGTTGAAATTGATTCAATAGTTTTTCGTTACTTGCTTTTGGGAGACGACAGTAGTGAAATAATTTGTTTATTTATACCTCAATAACAATTTTTTTCACTCTCGCTACTATAAATATAAATACAATTTTGATGTTCGTGCGGTAGTTAACCAAAATCTGTTCAAATTTGCTTTCTGTAATTTTTATGTTTTTCGGAATCTTTGTTCTCCTATAAAGAACTCTCTTCTTTTTCGGAACTACTGATACGGTTTTCGCAGTGGGTAACATTGCATCAAAATCGTCTGCTGTTAAATATTACTTCTCTGTTTGCTCTTCAGCTATTAACTGTTTTAATTCTAAATTCTTCTTCTTCTTGTTCCGATTTTGAAATGACAATAAATTCACAATCTTTCGAAAATACAAACCCTCTCGAGAACATAATTCACACTGTAGCAAACCATCTACAAATTGGTATCGCGAACACCGTTGGATAGGTTTCTTACAAAAACAAGTAGTTTACCTACTTTGTAATCCGCAGAGGCCAGAACTAAGTCATTACAAATTGTAATAAGACTCTCTAGAAAACAGTGGAAAAATGCCAGTAAATTATGAAAAGGTAGTTAAATTAACTGTCCAAATGGTGACCCTATTCTCAGGTGAAGCAAGTCCTCAACTTGTTATGGAGCTGCAGCCTTTCATTGGGTGTTGTAGACAAGTTCAACAATTCCTAGAAGATGAAGAAAAATCTGCATTTCTACACATTCCCCAAACAAGACTGCGATTCCTATTTACCACGGGAAATACACCAGGAGTTAATAAATAAGCTAATTACATGTAAACAGCACCCCATGGAACCAGTCGCAGCTTTCGCAAACCGTATCAAACAGCTTCTAACGCAATGCAAGGAAGGTGCAGAGTACAAGTATGGTGCGACAGGTCTCCAAGCTGTGACTACGCAACTAGAAGCTTTTGTAATAAATTCGCTAAAATGCGGTATATCGAATCCAATTCCAGCACACATCTTCTGTCCTTAAGAGAGGTAACCTTCAACAACCTTATAGAAAAATGTTTGAACATGGAAAGACTACTTCATTGAAATCCCCACATGCAGCAAGGACACCAATATCTATATAACTTCCCCAGTTCATATATTGGATTTGCAAGAGAATATTGACTCAGTACAACGCACTGATGATTTCTCGAATTCGTTAACACATATTCCACCTAAGGCCATCCCAGTAGCCGATCATATAACTCATTAATTATCAAAAAACCTGTATACACCCCAAATGCTTCACTCAATTCCGCATTCTCAGTTTAATAATCATGAAATTTCTAGCTATTAACCTCAGCCTAGTGATTAAATTACACATATTTCTGCCGCATTAACTTACCAATACCTAAAAATCATTCAAACAAGTTTCCACAAAGACAAAATGACCAGCTCAAATCCGCATTGTCTAGAGTTTCATGTGCATATTGTAATTATACGGGGCATACTAATGATGACTGCTTAAAGCGTAAGAATATCCCATATTGCGTGAGATGCAAAATAGATAGGCATGACGCTAAAAACTGCAGAAACAGGAATAATTATCCACCCGAGAATCCACAAACGCATCGTGCCCGTGACACAATCCGAGGTAACCCGAGATCTATCATGTGCAACTAAAATGCGGCGACATTCCATAATCTGAGTGCATGCAGAAACAAAAATGAGAAGCCAGAACTTCGCCAAGCGCGCGCCAGTCTAACGAAAATTCCCTGGCTCGACTTTAAAATCTCCATCTCAATCACTATCAGGGTACTCCCCGCCGCCTGCCAGTAGCAGCGAAATATATCACTGGCTCACTTACCTTTAGATATAAGCAAAAATAATTCGGTTCAACTATTAGTGGCTACTGGAGTTGAAGTCAGCTTAATTTAACAAAATGCTTTAAATACTAGCGACTCAATCAACCTAAATGATACTGCTGTGTTGAAAACTCTCTTTGGTGAAGACAAAACATTAGATAGTTGCCATGGTAAATTTTCTTTTAAAAGCCCAATTCCATGCAATTTTCTAGTTGTAAAAATCAGCACACCGATCTCGCACGACGGGTTGCTAGGAAACGATTTTCTTTCAAAGAACTGTAACATCGAAGGCCCTAATCGAATTCTCAGATTTCCTCGCACGGAAATCAATTCAACATGGTTCACAATACCGCTTTTGCCCGCAACTAATCGCATCAAAAGAAAACCATGGAGACTGTTCAAGCCACCCACTATGTCGAAGCCCAGGCAGACGACAGTACCACCAAACGAGTAAAGGGGCCTCCAAAAAGTAAGAATTTGAAGGAAATCTAAACAATATCAGGCAGTGAACTATTGAATTCCCACAGCAACTACACATATCTGCACGTAGTGGTTAAAGCCCCAGATCGAGAAATGCTTTGTCAATCCAAAGAGATGGAGTCAGGAGTTTTTCTAGCTAATAGTTTGCTAAGTTCCGAAAACAAAGGGAATTTAATTGGTGTACCTAACGTTAATAGCCATAGTATTACATTTTAAAAAACTCACACTTACTCTGGAGCCCAATAGTAATTACTATACCTACAACTTGCAGCCAAGTAGCGATGGCGGCTCTAGTCTATCTTAAAAAGAGAAACGTATCTTCACTAAGACGAGTTGTCCAAAAAACGAGATTTCAAATACAAAACTAATTAATTCCACACGTTTACTCATATAGACTCAAATAGAAGAGCAGGTAGGACGAAGGCACTTCTCTGCAAGTATCATGCCTAGCACGACTAGAACAGGAATTAACATTAGATGAAACTCTTTCTGAAGATGAAAATCTTATATTTTCCACCATTCCAATTACATATTTCAATTGGGTGGCGACTAGCTCATTTATACCAATGCCATTTCGCATACCATTCCAATAGTTTCCGAGCAGCTCCCAGTTAATCAAAAAATGTATCGACTTCCAGAGACGCAAGGAGAAATTATAAATCAACAGCTCAT
Source organism: Dioctria linearis (assembly GCA_963930735.1). Taxonomy (NCBI): domain Eukaryota; kingdom Metazoa; phylum Arthropoda; class Insecta; order Diptera; family Asilidae; genus Dioctria; species Dioctria linearis. The sequence continues at coordinate 105,101,462 of OZ005742.1, forward strand.
GCTTAGAAAGTGAAATAGCAAAAGCCCTTGAAACTCACCGCTAATAGTGGTTTCAAAGAGAGCAGGGCCAAATTGCGAAAAAAGATGGAGGGTTGTGGTCGATTTTAGGAAATTAAATGATAAAACAATAGGCGACGCCTTTCCATTGCCAGGATTGAAGATATCCTGGACCACCTAGGTCATTAACGGTATTTAACTACTCTGGATCTTGCCACTGGCTATGATCAAGTACTGGTTCATCCCAAAGACAGACCCAAGACAGCTTTTAGTACACCCTATAGGCATTATGAATTTAGCTGCATGCCTTTCGGATTGGGCACCAACTACATTCCAACGATTGATGAATTATGCTCTCACGTGTCTTCAAGGTCCAGAATGTTTCGTTTACCTAGATGACATAGTTATCTATGGGAAAAACCTTGAAGATCATAACAATAAACTCATAAAAGTTTTTGATCATTTACGAGAGAACAATTTAAAGTTACAGCCAGAGAAATGCCTGTTCCTAAGGCGCGAAGTCATACACCTGGGAGACACAAATGCTCTAGTGAAGTAGCCGTCCTAAATCCATCAAAAACTGAATGCGTTCACAGCTTTCCCGTTCCGCGTACTGTTAGACAAGTTCAATCTTTTCTCGGCTTAGCTAACTACTTACTACAGGAAATTTACCCCCAATTTCTCGAAAATTGTACGACCTATGACTAATTTATTGCGTGAAGATGTGAAGTTTGCGTGGACTGAAAACTGCCAGAACGCTTTTAACGAGATTAAAAGAAACCTAATTTCACCGCCACTTCTTATATATCCAGATTTTACTCTGCCCTTAAATTTAACCACGGATGCTAGCCAGGAGGCTCTGGAAGCTCTCCTGTCTCAGAAAGAAATTGGCAAAGATCGCCCTATAGCTTATGCGAGTCGAACTCTAAATAAAGCAGAAAGGAATTACTCTACAATTGGGAGAGAATTACTAGCAATTGTTTGGGCTACAAGGAATTTTCGCTGTTATCTACAAGGGCGTAAGTTCACAGTATACACTGACCACAAGCCCCTGAAAGGTGTATTTAGCACCAAGAACTCCACTTCAAGATTAATTCGATTTCATCATAAACTTGAATAGTTCGACGATTCCATCGAGTATAAGCCAAAGAAATATAACACAAACGCGAATGCTTACAACTCAGAGCAGGATGAACAAAATTTCTCAAATATACCTGTACATTGTACAAGTATCGCGAGACTTACTATCAAATCAATCGAATACAGCTCCAGTACACTGCCATGCAATCACTATTGCCCAGGCGCAGCCTACCCGTAGCCGACTGACTCACGCGAAATGACAAGCCAAAAAGGAACACCTTCGGAGTCTTCAGTTAATTCTTACTCACAATCTCAAACTAATATTTCTTATGGAAAACAAACTGAACATAGTGATCAAAATCCTATAGAACCTTATTCTCTCAGATCTAGTCTTAACAACCAGCCTCCCGAGCTAATCACGAACCAGTTAATTAAACCAGTTAGATTCGTGCTAAAAACCATTCCTGAAAAGGGATCATATTACAAAAATATCATGCTAAAATTGAGATCTGAAAAGAAAATAAATTCAATCTAATTACAATTTTCCTAAAAATGGGTACGACATCTAACAAAAGAATGTGTTGTCATGTAGTCTACAATGCATGGCACAAATACAATCAGATCAAGCCGATCAATTTGCAACTCTATCATTATCATCATTACAAGTACCATCCAACGGGAATTTCTTCGCAACGTGATAGAGAGAATATTTTTTGCAAATATAATTAATTTAACACAGCAGCATGTGAAGCTCTAAATTTCTTGTTGCTATGCATTTTTGTTCGTTGCTAGGCAAATTTTATCGCTAGTACCGTAAGAGCACAGCTGACTGATCTCGATCTCTTTTTGTACTTGGCATCGCTTGGGGTAAGTTGGCTGTTTAGGGACTAAGATTTATATCGGGTATCGACCGATATTTCACTTTTAACAATTAACAATCATTTCTGGTCTCGACGGAAATAAACGCATCTTATTTCGGGTCTCGACTGAAGATAAGATAACACTTTAAGCCGGGTCTCGACTGACTTAAAGAATATTATCTCGGCTCTCGACTGAGATAATATCTTACTAACATTAAAACTTTATTTCTGGTCTCGACGGGAATAAAGGGTCTTAACATTAGCTTAAAGCCAACCCTTAAGCGTCAAGTTGTAGATCGGTGAGTACCAGTCACTTGTAACAAATTAATATTTATTCATACATCTATTTTACAATATTTACTCATATATATATATTTATATATTATACATTTCTTGTCCATATTTATCAAATATTAATTTATCTTCATTCTATATTAATTTGACATATATATATATATATATATATATATATATATATATATGTATTACACTCTTGATGATTTTATATTGCAAGTATTCTAATAATACGTGTTTTCAGTGTGATACAAAATTCTCTGACCCAAAACTTATATATTGAGTTTTATCCCAATACAACTTTTCTTAATAATCGTATATTCTAAGTCTGTGGTAATAAGTTTTTTCTAGTGTGTGTGGATCTCTGACCTAATACCTCATTACATAATCTGATCTTAATATAATTAGTGGGCAATCTTAAGAAATAAGTGCGTAAATTTACTGAAAGTTAAAACGTAGTGAACAGTGTTGATAAGAGATTCGACCACTGACCTTGATCCAAATTTACCAGTGCATCCATTTCAGTTTCACTAAGTTCAAATTTGCGTGTACGCTCTACTAACGGACAGTACAACCTTTTTTAACTTTTTTTTAACTTTTTTTAATTTTTTTAAAGTTTTTTAACTTTTAACTTGGTTTAACTCGACTCACCACTCTCGTATCTCTCACACGGCCCAAATTAGAAAACCCAAAGGGTGGTAGTTACCACTCCACCCCAAAATGTGAGAAAATTTTACCCCATCGGAAAGCTCCCCATTCACTCATTCTAAATCAAAAAACCCCATGTAAATCAATCCACGTTTACTACCCTAAAGGTCTTTCGTCACGAACGTCACGCTCAGGCGCTCAGACGCAAATTCCTTTAGTCAGAGTTGATTAAAGTTTTTAAAAACGGGAATGCAAGAGTAAAGAGTGGAAGAAAGTTTTATTATTATATATTTAAATAAGTAAATATATCTTATATTTTATATGAATTGGATTTAATCTTCACTATGTATTTAGAAATATTATTAAGAAGATTGAATACTTCCATATATGCCTTTACAAGAATCTTATTAGAATATACTTTGAAATACTATAGTATATTTAAAATAAGAGATATAACCCACGATTGGATTACTGTAAATAAGTAAATAAAGCTTACCTCTCCTTACTTATAATTATAATTGTGAAGTATGTTATTCCTAGAATAACAAACATTTTCTTAAAATGGGGAGATATTGTTACGGTATTGCTTCACATAGTCTTCATCACAAAATCACAAAACAATGTAATACCATTTCACTTGTTGTGACATAATAAATCTGACCTGCATTAATAACTATGCAGAATGTAAATCGGATCAAATGTCACAGCATATCGATACCAGAAGTGGTTAAAGTGAAATATGGAAAATTATGATTAATTCATTTTTTGTTTAATTACAAAATGAATTAATGACGTGATGGCGATGTTTGTTTATTTTCGTAGACTAAGTATTATTATATTATTATTATATTTGGTCACTCATATATATACATACCATACAAGTATTACGAGAACGTCATGTACAAAATACCAGCTATCTGCGTAAGAAATTTCAGCTGGCTAGGTCAACGCGCTCTAAAGTTATTGTGCGAACAGACGGACGGACAAGCAAAAATCCAAAATAACTTTCAAGTTTATCCATTTTCCGTACTATTATTTCTATGTGTTACAAACTTAAGAATAAACTTATTATATTCTAGATAAAATCAGGCTGGTTTGCAATTAATGTGAGGAGAATTAGTAAAAATCTTGAGTCGATTTGGAGCGAGTTATGGTTAATTGTTAACACTTCTTCTGCCATCCCTTTTCGAAATTATACTTAATGACATTTATGAGTTTTATTTAGAAATAACTCGTATCATAAAAGAATTAGAACATCTGAAACCTAGAACATGCACGTAACCAACCAAATATGGTAATATGAAAACTATAGATCAAATAAAAGATACATTCAGTTGAAAAGAAATACCCGATATACAGAATACCCGATAAATAGAATAGGGAACCCCAAGACAGGTTGAGAAGGTAGCCACAACTACCAGTGGGCCTAACAGGCCGATAATTGCGACATCCTCAACCTCTAAAAAGAGCAACAGGCTGTCCAGTACTGCTGGGGAGCAGGCAGTGGTTAAATTAAAACCGCCCTGCAAAACCACAGTACCCCCAAGTTTTTATTTAAAAGGGCCAAAACCCTTAAACAAAAACCAGGGGGCGAAAGCCCGTAAAAGCCTGAAAAAGGGAACTAAAAAGAGTCCCAGAAAAGAAGGTCATCCTTAATGACCAGAAGCAGGAGTGATATTAGGCTACTCCAAGTGAATCTTCATCATGCAAAAGCTGCATCAGATGTGCTTAGCAGAAGATTCATTAGGGGTAGTATAGACATAGCACTCCTGCAAGAACCCTGGGTTCTTGGAAGTCAAGTAAAAGGGCTTCCAACTAAACAAGTTAAGTTGATCTATGATAGGAACCATGCCACCCCAAGGGTGGCAATGCTTTTTAAACCTAATATCAACTTCCTTCCTATTACAGAACTAATCTCTCGGGACCTAGTGGCTGCCCTTGTGGAGGTGCCACCAGATAAAGGCAAACATGAGGTGGTAATGGCCTCAGCCTACTTCCCGGGTGAGATGGATCCACCTCTTCCAGAGGAAATTACAAAACTGCTGGAGTTCTGCAGAAAAAGGAATAAATCCTTCATCATTGGGTGTGATGCGAATGCCCATCACATCGTATGGGGAAGCAGTGACACCAACAGACGAGGTGAGTACCTTTTTAACTACTTAGTTAAAAATAATGTAGACATAGCCAATATAGGGAATGAACCAACATTCTGCAACGCTATCCGCCAAGAGGTGCTGGACTTAACACTCATCAGCCCAAATATGGCGGATGGCATTGCGAATTGGCATGTCTCAAGCGAGGCCTCGATGTCGGACCATAACCATATCAGGTTCGATATTAAGGCTTTCCCCATGCAAAGGGAGGAAACAAGAGTTCCACGACTCACTGATTGGAATTCCTACAGGGAATACATCAGAATGGGTCTGGAGGAACTCGATAACGGCCAAATAGAGACCCGTACGGATCTAGACCGTATCTCCTCCCAGTTGCACAGACTCCTAATCTGTTCCTATGAACAAAGTTGTCCTGCTAAACAAAGGGAAACAACGCGAGCTGTACCCTGGTGGAACAGGGAACTAGATAGATTAAGAGCCAAGTCCAGAAGGCTCTTCAACAAGGCAAAAACAACTGGTGCTTGGGATGAATACAAGCGCACCTTGACTGAGTATAATAAAGAGCTTAGGAAATCCAAGAGAAGAACTTGGAGAAATCTGTGCGAGGGTATAGATGATCTACCCACAAGTGCAAGACTTCAAAAGGTTCTCTCTAAGGATCACTCCAATAGTATCGGCCTTCTACGGAAAGTCGATGGCAGCTACACGAGTAGCCGGGAAGAAACAGTAAGTTTGTTATTACAAACTCACTTTCCTGATTCAAGAGTTATGCAAGATGACGACGGAACCCCTGAAGAGCTAAGACCTGAATGCAGGCCTTCCAACAGGATTAAAAGTCTCTCTGGCAGAATTTTCACTCAAAAGAAAGTTAAATGGGCCGTCAACTCCTTTAAGCCATTCAAATCGCCTGGAGCTGATGGCATCTTTCCGGCCCTACTTCAACAAGGGCTAGAGGAGATACTGCCAAATCTCATTAAGACCTTTAGAGCAAGCTATGCTCTAGGGTATATACCCAGGACGTGGAGGGAAGTTAAGGTATCATTTATACCTAAAGGGGGAGGGCGTTCACCTGCACTACCCAAATCCTACCGTCCGATCAGTCTAACGTCATTTCTCCTCAAAACAATGGAGAAAGTGTTAGACAATTATATTAGGAGCGGTGCACTTAAACGATCACCGCTGCACCCAAACCAACATGCTTACCAAGCAGGGAAGTCTACTACAACTGCCCTACATGTCTTGTTCTAAGACTAGAACAGGCGGTAGAGGATAAAGAGACAGCCCTATGTGCATTCCTAGACATCGAAGGAGCATTTGATAATACCTCCTTTGAAGCCATTGAGAACGCAGCTACCAATAAAGGAATCGAACCTTCCTTGATAAAGTGGATAAAAGCAATGCTTGAAAGCCGGAGAATCACAGCTAACCTGGGGGAGGACTCTATAACAGTAGTGGCTGCTAAGGGATGTCCCCAAGGTGGTGTTCTGTCCCCTCTACTATGGTCACTGGTTATAGATGATCTTCTACAGAAGCTAACCAACTCCGGCTTTGAAAATCAGGGATATGCAGATGACCTGGTTATTACAATTAGGGGCAAATATGATCAGATAATCTCTGAACTATTGCAGAATGCCCTAAACATAGTCTGCAACTGGTGCCAAACAATGGGACTTCGAGGCAACCCTGGCAAGACAATAGTTGTTCCATTCACAAGAAAAAGGAAGCTTTGTTTGAAAGCACCATCTCTTGAGGGAACAACAGTGGAATTCTCAAAGGAGGTCAAATATCTGGGTATTAATAGACTAACCTGGAACTCTCACTTAAAAAGAATACTAGATAAAGCTACAGTGGCAACATGGACATGCCGCAGGCTTTTTGGCAAAACTTGGGGTCTAAAACCAAAAATGACTCTGTGGTCATATACATCTATTATAAGACCCATGGTCACATACGCTTCACTTGTTTGGTGGCCAAAAACAGAACAAAAGGCGGCTCAAGCTAGTTTGCAAAAACTACAACGGCTTGCCTGTCTAGGAATAACAGGTGCCATGCGTACCTGCCCAACCACAGCCTTAGAGGCTATGTTGGACCTGCTACCCTAACATTTGCATGTGAGAGGGCAGGCCATACTTAGTGCAATAAGACTGCAAAGGGCAAACCTCCAAACCACAAACAATTTGGCTGGCCACCTGAGTCCTCCAGGAATTCGTAGAGGACCCGATGACTAACCCAATTTCAGATGTTATGCAAAAACGCCATAACTTTGAAACGCCATAACTTTGAAACGCCATTTAAGGTGATCTTAGGGGACCGTCAAGAGTGGCACACTGGGGACCTACCCTTTGAAAAAGGATCTCTTAAATGGTACACGGATGGGTCCAAAATGGAAGGTAAAGCAGGCGTGGGCATATATGGGCCAAGGTGCCATCTCGCAAAGGCACTGTGGGCCTCACCAAAGATTTTTCAGGCAGAAATACACGCAATAGAACTCTGCGCTCGCGAGATAATCCATAAGAATATGCGTGGAGCAAAAATATACATAATATCAGATAGCCAAGCAGCACTTAAAGCGTTAAACTCGTTTACGTTTGAGTCTAAGCTGGTTTGGGACTGTCTTACTGTCTTGAAGCAACTGGCTGAGACAAATAGGGTGACACTAATATGGGTACCAGGACATGAAGGCATTAAGGGGAACGAGATTGCGGACCGCCTTGCAAAGGAAGGAGCCGAATCTCCGTTTATTGGCCCGGAGCCTGTCTTTGGACACCCAAAGAGTCACCTCTTGGCTCAGATCAGGCTTTGGAAGGACAGAACTAAAAAGGAGTACTGGGAAAACACCCCGGGGCTGAGACAAGCGAAAAAATTTATAAAGTATTCGCAACAGAGAACAAAAGAACTCCTCACACTCAGCAGAAAGGAACTAAGGCTCATAACGGGCCTACTTACTGGGCATTGCCCACTTAGATACCATCTCAAGAAGATGGGTAAGGTCGATGATGAGACCTGTCGATTCTGTATGGAAGACGATGAAACTGCTGAGCATATCCTGTGTGATTGTGAAGCCCTATGCCCCATAAGGCTAAGACATCTAGGAAAGGCATTTCCACTGCCAGAAGATGTTGTTAAAATGGCCCCCAAGGACATTATAGGTTTCATTAAAGACCTTAAGTTCGAATGGGCGCCCTAGGGCGTTTAGGGGTAATGTCACAAAAGATCTCCTAGGTCGCGGTGGCAGGATGAGAGACGGGAGTCCTGTCTGCATCCCCCGGAATAATAATAATAATAATACAGAATAGATCTGATGTAATTCCAAGCTATCCCTATACATGAATCGTGTCCAATCGCAGATGTTGGTAATTTTGTTTATATTTTTGTCATGGCGGAGAGAGTACTTACTGCAGTATTTTCCATTAAGTCACACTTACATATACTTTTTGGTGACATTTATCATGAACTAATTTCATTTTCTGTTTAGATTTAGATTTTCCTTACTCCTGAAAACAAAAAAGTATCCAGATACTTAAAAAGTCGCAATATAATACATCAGGGCCAATAGCAATTTTATCGTTCTTGTACAGCTCTTGAAAAACTTACTTGCATATTCTATTCTGAACATAACTATTTAAAAACGTTTCGGCAGTCTTTCGGCCCAAGTACGGTTTTACAACTGCATTGCAGGAGGACGAGCAGACGAGCTCGGTCCGGGCCGCGCTGCGCCTATTCATTTCCCACGGAGCGTATTGGCACGACCTGATTTGCGGCACGGTGCCTACTTTTGATTAAATTTCCATTCCAAAATGCCGCGTGAAGAAGTTATCGCCGTTTCTGCAGCCACTATGAAGAAAAAATACGCTCGCACGGGCCACCACGGGCCATCTCGCACCCCGACTCGAAATGGAGCGAGGGCGCCATCACAGGTGAACTCGCGTCAATTCGGACTAGACTCTTCCAACGGCGTTTTGGCCCGTGCATTAGTGGGAAGCCAGCTTAACACATCATTTTCATTCTCAACTCATACACAAGTGCGGTCAGCGACATTCAGCTTTCGTAAACAAAGCGCCAATATGGATCAACTTTTTCTGATGGGGTAAGAATGAGAGGTCAGGCATATGCACTTTTATTGAAACATATAAAAATATGTGCTGTAAGGTATATTTAGAAATAATTATTGATTATTGAGTAGGTATTAATTTTATTTTATAAATAGCATAAGAATATTCAATTAAATGAGCATTGACAAACTAGACGTTGGTGGTTTAACTAGGAAGTTCTGCTGTCAAGCTGCTCCTTTTTACCTAACTGGAGTACGAGCTTTAGTAGCAGCTCTAAATACAAGATTTAATGCCTTTGGGCTCCTCAATGCCGATTCCGTAATGTTAATGTTTTTGGGCTGCTTTACGCCGATTCTATAAGATTTATGCCTTTGGGCTGCTCTAAAAATTAAGGCAACAAGCAAAAGAATAAAGACGAATCGACTTGATTATTACACTGTTTTTCAACCTGGTGCACGAGCGCTACATATTTTTTTTTCTCGCAATTAAGCAGAGAGAGAACCGTTTGACCAATTCCTGTCAGACATTATCGAACTTGATAACAGCTGCTGTGAGGAGTGATTCAAACTATTCTTACTTGTAAGTAGTGTAGCGGTCAGACTGTACACCAGCAAGGAAGCTCAACAATATTATAACCCACTTTGGGCTCCCGATAACTCAATATCGAAGATGGAGGAGCAGGTCTTCGGTTTTGGTCATCATAATTCAGCTGTATGCTAAACGAAAACATCCAGTTATATGCAAATACTTCTACAATATAGCAAGTTTTGAGTTTATTGGCACTTTCATTAGTTAGTATGTCTACCTTATATAATTTTCAATTCATATACCTATTTCAAAAGGACATTGCCATACGTTTAGTCTCTTCGCAAATGAATCGTTTGTCTAAATGTAACATAACAAATGTACACCATGAGCATGAAATCCATGAAATCCATGAAATCCAGCTTCTAGCAAATCTTATGCGCGCAGCTAGATCATTTCACTTATTGCAATATTCAGTTCGGTAGCAGTGATAGTGCTTAAATTAGAAATAAATTGTAAAAGAAATAATATACAAGTAAAAAAGCTAGAATTGGTCTTACAAGGAAAGGGTTCCACTCGAAATCACCGATTTCGTCCAAATTCACAGTATAAGTCGGCTTGACTAGAAATAAAAGTGTCGCGAGTATAAGCTCCAGATGACTAAGCCAAACCGAAATAACGCATAATGTAGTGGAGTCTTGGGTTTTGTATCAAATTTGCAAATATTCGCAGGAGTTGTCGCGGTTAAGTTGCAACAGAATTTAAATGAAAGAAAAGGTATGTAGATTGCCGATTCTGTAAGTGGCATTTCCATGCGTTTTCAAAGATCGCCGGTAGATGGCAAAAAGTGGGTATGCAAAATTTTTATAGATTTAATGTTTTTTTAAATAGGTAAAAGGCACCCGACCTTCCTGAAATTTTGTACAGATAATCTCTTAATAAAAGCGCATCCATAAAAAATTGGGTTAATCGATAAGTTGTAGAAAAAAATTTCGAAATGAAGTTTTCAGACAGAATTTTGGCCGTCGAAAATTAAATCTTAATCAGAAGGTGAGGGAAAATATGCTCAAAAAACCAGAAAATAGTCTAAAAAAAGAACTAGCAAAAGGAATCTTGCAAGTCGGATAATATTTCCCCCACCTCCCTCATTCTTCTAAGAATTTTTAAGCAAATCGAAATTTTAGTAAAAAGTGAAGCTATATACGAATTCAAAGAAAATCAAAAGAAAGTGATAAAAAATATAAATACATATATGTTTTTCGACGCAGTATCGATATCTATTGCATGAAACCTTATCCGAACTTGAATAAAAAGAAGTCCAAGAGCCAATCGTCTACTTTTGATAAAACCAAGTCATTGGAAGGAATTCATTTTTATCAATTAATTAAAGTTTAATCAGAATACGACAAAATGGCACTCACGTTTAAGGACTTAATATCCGAAGCAAGAGCGGTACCAGAATTTAGAGGCGACAACAGTTACGACTTAGCTAAATTTATAACCATCTCATTACTAGTAGCAGCAGATGCAACCCAACAAAATTACTTACTCAGAGGCCTCATATCGTAGCAAGAAATTCGACAACTGGAAGATAAAACGTGGTCAAACGTCAAAAAACGACTAAAGAAAACTTTTGGAGTACCGGAAAAATATAACCACATAATTAGAAAAGGAAACGAAATAAAATTTAATGATATACATTCTTATGAAAGATATGAACAGTTTATTTTAAGTAAATTTTGTGATTCTTTACCTGAATATCAGAATATTTAGTAAAAATGAAAGAAGTGGGAACATTGCGAGTAGCATATAATTTACTCGAATTAAGTTCCAATCGTGACAGAAAGTTTGAAAATAAAAATAAATATGAAATCTTTAGAAATAAATACGAAAATTATAAATCTCAAGAAACCAAAATCTATTTCAAAGAAATCAGAATCAATTTAATAATTATTCTCATACGAATTATCCCAATAACAGACCTTTCCCAAATTACCAAAATAAATATAATTTTACGCAAAGAAATAATCAAAGTGGAAATTTTATCCAAAGAAATAACCAAAGTATACAAAATGTGCGAAGATTTCAAAACATTGGTGCACGATATACAGCACAACCTGAACCCATGGAAGTTGGTCAAGTAAATTTTTATTTGGTTCTTCAGAAAACGATTTACCGCTAGTTACATTAACTATTGAAAATAAAAAATTAGATTGTCTGATAGATCTGGAGCTGCCACTTCCATTATCCACGAACAATTATTTCCCAACAAAAACAGAATTTAATTAGATACATCAGTAAATTTGTTAACCTTATCAGGAAAAGTTAAAATTACCCATGAAATCATAGAAGTAATGATGAGTTTAATTGTTACAACATCATATTCCAATCAGCCAATAATATAAAGGCCCCTAATATAAACGCACCGTCATCAATAAAGTGAACTCACTTCCATTTTCATTCCCACTGCCAAAATGAATTCGTACATATTTAGAAATCATTTTTACTAAAAGCAAATTCAGCAAATTCATAAAGTCAAGAATCTTACCGCGTTTTCTAATAAAAAAGGAAAAGCGAAATCTAAGTAGAATAGTAGATCTAAAAGCTTTTTGTATTTTATATTCAATTGGAATAAGATTGAAAAATAAATTTAAAATTACGGAGTTTTTTTATTCAGTAACTTTTATTCTGATTTTTTTTTACCGATTGCTAAAGATAGCAATCCAAACTTGCGTAGTCGGTAGAATTGTAGTATCGGTTACTTGTATATTAACACTTAAACGCGTATCCACGAAATTTGTGTTTCAACTTCAAGATTAGTGAAACGCGACAAACCAAAGAAGATTATTGATAAAATCGATCAGTTAAAAGTGAACAGTGTTACAGTGTATCAACTAAAAGATTGGTGAAACACGACAAACCCAAATTTCTTTAATAACATCGTAATTCTCTTCTAGAGAAAACGGAAAAGTGTCTACCTACATGTGTGTATGTAGAACTACGTAATTAACTCAAATTTGGATTAATCCTATACATAATAAATCGTCTACAACATACCACAGGAGTGCTACATGGATCCGATTGAACTATCAAAGAGATAGTAAGATCATACCATTGCTGGAGGTATATATAACAAAGATCACCAGGTGAAAAAATAAATTAGTGCTGCTGGGAATCTAACTGTTAGTATCCATCTGTTATGGCCCAATATACGGAAGATTCTTCCAGCAGTCAAAGGCATCACAGCGAAATAATCAGCAATTGCTAAACAATTTACCTCGCATGGTATTGTTCTGCAACTGCCGGTTGTTTTGCTGATTAGCCCAACAGCTGGCTGCGATGAGCGCTTAGTGGAGCAATCGACGATTACGATAATAATTTACCCCGCATGGCAATTATTATGTAAGGCGAGTGTTTACTACTAAGCGACTCAGGTGCTGCAACCGGTAGAACAAACGACAAGGTTGTTGTCGTTTGTTTACATCCGCGTTGCAAGTAAAAGTTTACTTCCGAATATCGGACATAAAAAGACTACTGACTGGTTTGGCGAGTGCCGTTTTTTAGTTATCAGTCGCAAGTTAACTTCGTCATCGCAGTATCATGTTTCGGTTCGGGTTAGTTGTAAAGTATTAAGATAGTGTTATGCAAAATAAAGGTTTCTGTCTAAAACAATTAGTGTGTTATAATTTATTAAAGAAGTTTTTCATAGTGTGATTGCTTTGGAACACGACACATCAAAGGAACCTTTTTTTTCCCTCAAAAGAAGACATCATAAGAATCGAAGATACCAAGTAATGTAAAAGACAGAAAAGAACTTTTCATTTTGCTGTTTTTTTTCTATTAAGTATATTATATTATACTACTTTAATTAAAATTATTAAATACTTTTGCACATAAAAGTATTTATAATTTAGAACATATATGTAGATATTCGCATATAAATTAATTAAATTAAATTTCTCAGATTTTAGTATATTTCTTTGAACAAAGTATAAAAATATAAAACATACATACTATAGTTTAATATATTATACTGGATATTTGTGCATATTTAAATTCATACGAATATTATTGTGCTGTGTGTTCCTCCTTAGTGCAAATTTTAAAGAAAAGAAAAATGAGCTTCGAAGCTAATAACACTTTGGAACAATTAGGTAGTAATTTAAAAACCACGCTAGGAAACATGCAGAGTCGCCTTGAAACACAGATCGATTACCATGCCAATCAGTGAAAATTGATCCCTTAAAGTACCTCTCCAAATTACCCGAATTTAATGGCAATCCCAATCACTTACAGAATTTTATTGACCTAATAGACAGCATACACCCGACGCTACAGACTTTTGACGATTTATCACAATTAATATTCTCGGACACAATAAAATCAAAACTCAAGGGCAGAGCTCTCGAAGTAGTCGAAATAAATCATCATAAAAAATCTTGGTCAGAAACAAAATACCTTTTAAACGATAATTTCGGTGATAGGAAGTCCGTAGACCAACTCTTCGACGACATGAGAAGTGTGTCCTTTAAAACCAACAGCCAAGACTTTTATAGCGAAATCAGAACTATACTTAGGAGACATAAAAATAGTTAACAACAGTAACATAAATCAAGGAAATCTGAAATTGACCTTACAAGCAAACATTAATTCAGCCTTAAATATTTTTAAGAACAAAATCCCGGAAACGATGAAATCAATCTTGTATTGCAGAGCGCCAAGTGATATAGAAACTGCAATGAATATCCTATACGAGGTGGGGTATGCATTCTACAGCCTATTCGGTCAAACTGAAAGCCACAGATTCAAAGGCAAAATAACAGAACCCAAGGTAGAAATAATGATAGACAGACTTTTACTAGGACTACAAATTCTTTACCACCCATTCAAAATCTGAACATCCCTTTAGACCACTTAATATGGGAGATCAAGGGAAGGCTAGTAAATTTTTCTTCTTCCCGCTATCGTACACACAAGGTAACAATCATTTCAATAACCCTAATAATGGCCAGAATTAAACTTACAACTATGACCAATATTTTTAATGTAATCAACAGATTTTTTTGTTGGCACTTGGTGAAACCTCATTTTCAATTAAGGAAAACTAAAACACTTGTTATGTTTCACAGAAAATATATAAACTGGTTTATTTAAATTTAATTTAACTTATGCCTAACGGGTTTCGATCTCAAAGATCATCATCAGAGGATCATCATCATCATCTGATGATGATCTTTGAGATCGAAACGCGTTAGGCAAATTTAATTTAACTTATGCCTAACGCGTTTCGATCTCAAAGATCATCATCAGATGATGATGATCATCAGATGATGATGATGATCCTCTGATGATGATCTTTGAGATCGAAACGCGTTAGGCATAAGTTAAATTAAATTTAAATAAACCAGTTTATATATTTTCTGTGAAACATATTAAGTGTTTTAGTTTTCCTTAATTTTCATAACCAATATCCTCACTTTAGTTCGAACCAAATCAAGAACAATAACAATCGACCTGTTCAGAATACTTATATCTCATTAACTTAACAGATTTAATACGAGTAACAATAATTCTAGCAATAGCGAACCAGATCCAATAGAAGTGGACTTAGTGCACATCCACGCAAATAGAGTAGATCGTCCCAAATCGGAAAATTTGCAATCGCAAGCCTCAAATGCAAGCTTCCCTATATAATAGTCAAGTCGAAAACAATTCCACTAAAATTCATAATAGGCACGGGAGCTACACTTTCAATCATAAACCCTAACCTCTGCCACCCAAAGTGGAAAATAGAACTCAAAGAAGCTCTCAAGTTAAAAACTTTAAATCACAATATAGAAATTAAGGAAAAAGTTCTAATACCCCTATTCGAAGAATTAGGTGACCCTTCGAACAAAATAGAAATGCTAAAATGTCCATAGTGTATACGACGGGATAATTGGCAACAATATTCTAAGTCTACTACAAGTAAATATAGATTATAAAAATAATATGCTTACGTTGGAGGAAAACAAAATTAAATTGGATTTCGAACTGTATGAAGAATGCAAACGGGGACAGCGAGCCAAAGATGACTCGTTTGTCATCAAAGAGGAAATCTATAATATCGAAAATTACAAGGTCTGCGCAGAAGTAGAAATATTCAAAGATATCCCGAAACTACTAATCAATCCTCTGGAAGTAGAGATTAATATAATAATTTCGAAAATTACAAGGTCTACGCAGAAGTAGAAATATTCAAAGATATCACGAAACTACTAATCAATCCTCTGGAAGTAGAGAAAGTAGATGAAGAGGATTTTAACATAATAGAAATTAAGGAATCTAAGTCTCTTCTTGACCAACTGAGGATCGACCGATTGAATTCAGAACAGCGAGCTGTTTTAGTAAAATTAGTGAAAAATTATAAGGGAATATTTTACGAAGAAAATTCGAATTCTACTTTCACCAACACAATAAAACATGAGATTCGTACTATAAATAACATTCCAATCCAATGCAAGACATATCGGTATCCATAGATACGTAAGGAAGAAATACAAAAACAGATTCGAGAGATGCTCGAAAGTAATCTCATCCGTCCAAATAACTCTCCTTACAGCACAATCGGCCGCTATGGCCTCCTTGCTTGGAATAAGGTCTCCTGTCCTCCTGTCTTTAAAAAAAGAAAAAAAAACTCTCCTTATTCCGCACCTATTTGGATCGTACCTAAGAAGGCTGATGCTAGCGGGAAAGCAAAATGGAGACTTGTCATCGATTACCGTAAACTGAACGAAGTAACGGTCGATGATAAATATCCAATCCCGAATATCGATGAAATTCTTGACAAACTAGGGAAATATCAATATTTCACTACGCTGGATTTAGAGAAAATTGAGTTTGATGAAAAGGATATCTACAAAACTGCTTTTAGTGTTGGAAATGACCACTACGAATTTCTACGTATGCCATTTGGGCTGAAGACAGCCCCACCCACGGTGTTCTACACGATTTCATAAACAAAATCTGCCTGGTTTACTTAGATGATATCATCATATTCTCAGTTTCATTGCAAGAACACTTTGATTCCTTGAGTAAAGTGTAAAGTATTCAGAAGATTGAAAGAAGTAAACCTTAAAAGCATTGCCGTAACTTGGTAGGGTCTAGGGTCGCCCCTCTGCCTCCCAGGAAATTATGAAAATTCCCAAAAAACATTCGTTAGTTCGTACAATCTTAAGCCTAATTAAACTGAATCCGTTCGGCTCGGAATCGAAAAGGCTTTTTCGAGTTCTTTTCTTAAAAACTTATTAAAATCGTTTTAAAATTTTTAAAAATTATTCTGAGATTGCTCTGATTCCACTGAATTTTGACAAAGGCGAGATCCGTAGCAGAAACCATGCAGAGCTATTTTTACAGTTTGTGCGGAAATTTTAATTTATAACCTTTGATATCAATGAAATTTTGAAAATTTCGTAAAACTTTATTTAATTTTCCGGAAAAAAAAGCTTTTTCGATTCTAATCCCAACGGATTAAGTAATAAGGCTGATTATCTTTATAAGGAAGAAACTGCGCAATTAAAAACTTCAGTAATATTCTTATTACGTTACATTATGGAATAAAACTATATTAGCGCTCTAGCCAATAAATACTTTGGGAAACCGAGCAATTCACAGAAAAACATTAAATTGTCTAGAGCCTACTCGAGTCTCGAAAAGGAGAAAGCAACCGGTGAGAGCAAAAGAGTTTCTGATAAAATCTAGTCTAGGTAAAAGTAATTTAGTAGACTTTCCATCGGATACAAAGCCAAGGCCATCCGAATATTGAAAGATACATATTTTCAACCAAGTGATGGACAACATTTTCACTAACTTCAAAAATAGGTTTGAAAATCTTCCTTTGGCACAGTCAGTTGACTCATGCTTTCAATGTAGACATTTCAACCTTACAGGCTGAAACAAAAATAATAAATAGTATATTCCAAAACAAGAGAATTGTAGTAAATTTGGAAAGACAGAAAACAGAAATTAATAAAGACTTCTGTCCAAATTTATACAAGTACCAGCAAGTAGCTCTGGGTCTTCCTGTCAGCTCGGCCGGCTGTGAACGGAGCTTTTCCATCGAGTTAAAACTTGATTAAGAGCAACTGCTTCAGAAGAGATTTTCGAACATGGCACTCATAAATATTGAAAATGAGATAATTAAAAACAAACTAGGAGCGCAACAGGTGCTAAATAAGTTTGCAGAAAAAAAGCGTATACAGACTTTAAATATCTCTTTATTTGTGTTTAATAAAAACGTAAATTATTGATCCAAAATGTGTATCTAACTTCAGCCATGTAAAGTAGTTAAGTACTTTGGCACTTAAGTATTAGTACCAGTATCAGGACCTGAACTTAAATGTTGATTAAGTACAAGTTCCTGCACTGGTACTCAAAAAATTTTTAAGTACAAGTCCCGATACTGGTACTTAACGCACTTACTACAAATACCGCCATAACGCGAAGTACTTTAGTTCTTGTAAATTATTTAAATACGCCTTTTAATAATAGAGGTTATCTGCATCACGACAGTGCCTCAAGAAATCTAACCCCCTTCAGTAAAATAGAAAGAAAATTAGCGCAATATAGTAACTGTAGGGCAGCAATTGACATGCTGAATCGATATCCTTTGTTGAGAAGGTTGGCAATCAAGTGCCACAATCCGCTCTCTTCCTCCGCACATGTGGAGCATTGATTTTCATTTGCAGGTCTTGTAAATGCTACACAAAGGCAATCATTATATGACAAGACAAGACAAGACAAACTCAAATACTGCATGAACAACTTCCAAAATTATGTAGAAATTAAAATAGCAAAAGCTTATACGATATTTTATGATATTTCGGAAATGGAAACCTCATCCAGTTATTTAACTGGCTGTAGATTTTTCAAAATTTCTGATTTGAGTTTTCGAAAGCTCTTGAACAATACCAGTACCAGTACCTAGACTTGTACTTGACAATTTTTAAGTACCAGTACCGGAACTTCTACCTAAATTTGAAGTATGGGTCCTAGTACTAGAACTTGGAATACATACTGGGCATTGGGCAGGGCGTCACTATCATATCAGTTTCTTTATTTTCCTTATACGAGAGAGAAGGAAAGGAGGGGATGTGGAAAACAGAGGTCTCTGTTAATTAAACGACACCACTTTCTTTTAGTTTTCTTTTAAATTCGTGTAAATGTTATTTTATTTTTCAAATAAACACTATTTCCTATGATTTAGGAAAAATTTAAATCGCGTTGAATGTTTGGAGTTGGCTGTAGTGAATATATGGATGTCGCTTGGGTTCATTGGAATTAAAGAAAAGAATGCAATTTCACTCAATTCGCCATTTACATTATGTACTGATCTATTTTCACAATAATTTAAATTTCGGACTAAAACTATTTCGAAAATACTCGACGCCGCCGTTGGTCTCGATAAGAAATAAACATCGCCCGATCGCCGAATGTTGACTGATTAGTTATCCAAAAATATATTGAATACTGATGACTTAAACTAACTGATAAGCGATGTACCATCCTTTTCTCTCTCCGGGTGCTCAAAAACATGCAACGAGACTTATAAAAGAATGGGAAACAATCGAAAACTGTTCGTTGTTCTTCTCAGCTTAACATCGGAATCTCGACAAAAATTGCCATATCTCAAAAGCTTTTCTTATTAAAATCGCCTAGACTACATACCTGCATTTGCAGTAGATTAAAAGTGCTGATCTAGTCTTTTTGCTTTCTTTGTCGGTCAAAAGCTGGGAGTACTCATGAGCTGGTATACTTCGCAAGCAAAATGTTTGTTAAAACCTATTTACGAAAGTTGGGGGACCTGTTTATCCTAACGACGGACGCTAGCCAGTACGCCCTTGGAACGGTGCTCTCCCAGGGCAATCACCCTGTCTGCTACGCTAGCCGCACTTTAAATGCTGAAGAAATTAACTACAGCACAATAGAGAAGGAATTGTTGGCAATTGTATGAGCAACAAGATATTTCCGCCCATACATCTTCGGGCGAAGATTTGTCATCGAAACTGAACCCAATTCTAAATTAGTAAGGTGGAGATTAAATATATCGGAATTTGACTATGAGATCAAACATAAAAATGGCGCAAAAAATAGTAACGCAGACGAACTTTCCCGGATAGAATGCTTAGAATTGAATTTATTAGAAGAAGAGAACGCTATACCTATCAGCCACTCACCTCTGAACTTATTCAAAACGCAAATAATCATAAATAAATCTAATACGGGATGATAAAAATAGGACAACCATCTACAAGAAATCGCTGTCCAAACCGTAAATACTATAGTTAAAAACCATTTGTAAATATTAAAGTTAAAAACCATAGTAACAAACCAAATTAAATATAAAATTACCCATACACCGTCCAAACCCAACGAAATCATCCACGTCGATGCTTTTTACAGGCTAATAGGCCAACTTTTCTAACCATAATCGATAAATTCAGCAAATATGCAGAGGCTATAAAAATTGACAACAGTGCTTGGACAAAATTCAGACGAGTCCTTTTACAATACTTCAGCTATCACGGAAACGTAGCCAAATTAATAGTTGATAATGAATTAAGTTTTAATGCCCTTCCTATTCTAGAATTCCTACGAAAACCGAAAAAACTCCAAGACAAGACAAAAACACAAAACCAGAGAAACCAAGACCAAAAAAAAACTAAATCATAACTATAATTGCAGGAAACAATGCAGAAAATGGGCATACTCATCCCAATAATACTTTGCGTCCTGATGAACTTCACAGAGCAAAAGAAGATAGAATTAACGGCTACTTACCAGTAAAAATAGAAGACGTCAAAGTGATGGATTATTATACCAAAGTACTCCACATAATAAACACTACGAAGTATGAGGTCACTACGGAAAGCGTACGGAATAGCATAAGGATGATGGAACCAAAAACGTCAGTTATGAAAGCCATGTTTGACATGGTCAACCGCAATCTCATTCTACTCGAGCCAAAAATCAAAAACCTTCATCCACACCACAAACAAAAAAGAAGGTTAATCAATATTCTAGGCAAAGGTCTAAAATTCGTAGCCTGAACCATCGACAGCGACGATGAAAAGGAAATCAACGAAAAACTAGAAGCGCTATCCAGAAATCAGGAAAAATTGGCAAATCAAGGTAGTGAAAAAGTCTAATAAACAAAAGCGTCTCCGCCTAAACAAAAAATATCACTGCGCATATAATAGACAACAGAACATAGTACATTACTACTTGAATACTGTAAACAAAATAATGCAAAACAAAATTCTGACTTTAGAAGACGAAATTGACTACATACAACGCATCTACCAGGTCAATAACGACATAACTCTTTTGCGTAATCATGTAGATGATATCGAGCAAGTCATTTTTTCAAGCAAAGTAGGTATTCTTTCTAAAGATATTTGAACACAATCGGAATTAGACCTTATAGAAGATCTTGACAGCTATCAAATATAAAAGTCGCAGTAAGACTACAAGATAACGAAATAGTGATTATCCTACTAATACCACGATACTCCCGTAACCTCCTATCCAAAATAGTAATCGAACCCATCCCAAATAACCAGAACCAAATCCGTACTTTTACGAAATATTAGTAGATTCAATTAATAGAGTATACAGAATATACAGAGTATACTTAAATGAAATAAACGAAAATTGCATAAGTAATATAATAAAATTCAAAGAAGCTCATTGTAAAACTAGAACTTCTAGGAACCAAGATATAAAGGAGATCACACCTGGTATGATTATATAGAAAAATGTTAATAATTTAAATATTATACAAAATTTCAATAAGGGTAATATCAATATTAATGGACATTTTTTGATTAATTTTGAAAATTGTCGCCTAAAAATAGAAAATCATAGCTTTCTAAACTAACTCGAACTTTAAAGTATATGATAAACTGATACTACCAAATTTTATAACAAAAATTAGAGAACACACAGAAGATTTAACTAAAATAGAATTAGATGAACTATATTTAAAACAGTTACAGTGAAAATAGCATTGAAGAGCTGGTATTTAAGAATAAAAATAATAATGTAATCAGTTTTAGTACAGAGCTTCTAATTGTAATTGCATTAGTATTTTTAATAGCTGCATATTTATACATGTAAGAAAAAAAAGTAGCCATTACCCGAAAATATCTCCCTCAATAAATTCGTCGGAGTAATGAATCTCTCGGAATAAAAATTTCAAGCAATCTTAGGCCAAAATATTCTATTACCAATTCGAGCTAAAATCGACCTAGACTTTAGAAGTCTATTGTAAGTTCAAAAACTCATGTTTTTTTTAAGAAATTAATCAATTGGAAATGATAGAAACTAACCCAATGGAATTAGTAAATCAGTTTAACACAAGACAGTAGTTAGTTAGTTTTTCCCAAACTTTTTTGGGAGTTCTGGATCACTGTGGGTTCTTGTGCGGGGGGGGGGGAGGCTGAGGTCGCTTTTGCACTGAAATTGTGACATTATCTAGAAGTTTTCTTTTAGGAGGATACTGATGCCAACAACAACAACCAATGTAGGTATAGGTAGGTATGTTGACTTCGAAATGTCCGCCTTCAGGTCGATAATCAAATTCCGAATATGTAAACAAAATCGCAGCTGATAAAGTAAACAAATTGAGCGATATTTACGCACACACACACATACACACCCCACACACACACACACACCCCGTACACACATACACACACTCACACACACACACTCTACGTCATACTAAAAGATTTTCTACCAGGCGATATTCAGTACCATGTTATTAAATTAACAACAACAACAACTATCATAGGAAGATATCATGACTTAGATATAAAATAACCTAATTTTTGATCTTCAGGTGTAATGCTTCTAATTTTATTCATTGCATAAACAATTCGTACAGCCGAATAATGTAAACAAAATCGCAGTCGAATAATGTAAACAAAATTCTCACAGAGCCGAGTAAAGTAAACAAATTTATGAAAGATTTTCAATAGCTGAAAAAAACAACAACTGATATGTTGCCTTAGATGAGCAGTTATAATTGAAAATTTCTTTTGCTGAAAAAAAAACAACTGCGGATTAAAAAGTCAAGAGTGATCATGATATCTAAAAATAGATCACGGCTGCTTGTAAGAAGTAGTGGAAATTAATGCCTCGGTGGCCAGGTGGCTGGTAATTTGATACCGCCAAGTAAAATAAACAATGGTTTTTTGCATCTAGGAGTGTGTATTGAAAAGTCATAAGTTTTATGAAAAATTGTTTTTTTATTTTAAAGTTTCTTTTTACAAAAATTTGTTTTTATTTCCAATAAAATTTCTTATTACAAAAGTATTTCTTATAGCACATTGTCCAATATGAACTTGGCAAGATGGCGTATTTGTGTTAATCTCTATTAGTTTCCCACAGTTGTATTCATCTTCGACGTTGATAATGATTTCACCCTCTCCAACTATCTTCTGCATCCAATGAACTTTTTCAGCTCCCTTTACATATATCGTTTTGTTTCGAAGCAGTGGTTCAACTATAATATACAGCTTGTGATACGGTATGTAGCCATCATCCCAGCGGAATCCATGAAAATTGTGTTGAAGCCATTTTACTTGTCTCTTTTTTGCTGAAGTAAAATCTTTGTATCTGAACGGTGCGTCGGCACGTGAAAACACGGCTACTTCCGACGAGGAGTCGAATAGCCAAGTAGTGAAAAAGAAGAGGACGAGGAGGAAGAAAGTTGACCGGGTGATGCTGCCTCCTCCAGAGCCAGCAAAGCCGGTTGCATCAAAGCGGCCCTACTCGGAGGAGGACGATAGTGGAGCGCGCGGTTCGAAGGTTGTAGTAAGGGACGCGGTAGTGTCTCACGAGCAGCTTTCGGACTGCGACATGACCGGCTTAGATGACACTTGTCTTTCGAGCTTCGGTGGGTACGAGTCGTGTGATAGCATCATTTCGACTGGTTGCCAATTTGAAGTCTCGAAAGGGATGGAGACCCTTCCTAGGAAGAAGATCTCCGAAATTCTTACCCAGCTCCTGTACAAGAAGAATTCAGATAAAATCTGGAGTATTCTTGTAAGGGAGCTGGAGAGGCCAGAGTTGTTACTTCCTCAGCTTCTACTCCTACAACAGGAGTCCAAGAAGAGGAGGAAGTACAACGACTTCATAGGAAGGTGGAGGAGTTGCTTCAGGAGCATCGCTTGGCCGATCCTCCTCGTCAATAGACGTCGCACATTCATCGTTTGAGCTTTTCATCTCTTTGAATGTGCAAGATAGCTTCGATCAACACAGGGGGTTTAAGTGCACATACAGGGTTACACAGCACTATCGAACATGTCAAAATGTTCGATATAGACATCGCGCTTCTACAGGAGACGAATACACATACACACAACTTGAGCGCTATGCTTATTTACACACTGGCTATGCAATGTTTGACACACCTGCGCCTCGCCGAGGCTCAGGGGTGGCAATCATTGTATCCAACAAATTTACACTATCGTCTCCTGTCTATACAGATATCTTCCCAGGCTTCGCTTCTTCCTTGGACTTTGTCATTCAAGACAAAAATATCAAGGTAGTAAACGTGTACCTTCCTCATGACCAGGACATTACAAGACAAGTTCTTGATAGTGTTCAGTCCTGTCTGGGGAATTTTAGCGGTGAAACTGTCCTCGGAGGTGATTTCAACTGCACTCTGAATCCCTCAATGGATCGGCACTCTGGAGTTGAGTTCAACCCTGTCAATGCTACTCGATTGAGGAATTTTGTCGGTGTTTTCAGACTCGTGGATATCTATCGTTGGATGCATCCTACGACTAGATCATACACGAGAGTCTCGCGAAATATCCATGGAAGTCTCGCAGGCTCCAGAATTGATAGACTTTACGTCTCGCATGGAATACTAGAACATTTCGTTGGTGTCACTCATGAAGTGTGTTCAACAACTATTTATTGAATTCCGAGCAGTTCATCAATGAGTTCATTGATTTCTGGCA
This sequence comes from Dioctria linearis, assembly GCA_963930735.1. NCBI lineage: Eukaryota > Metazoa > Arthropoda > Insecta > Diptera > Asilidae > Dioctria > Dioctria linearis. The sequence continues at coordinate 105,126,043 of OZ005742.1, forward strand.
CGATTGGCAAGAGAGGAAAGCTGGCTTTCCTTTTCTTAGTCAATGGTGGGATGTTGGAAAGCTCCAGATTCGGTCTTATATCGAGACGAATTTCAATCGAAGTGGCTATCAAGCTTCTAGCTTGTCGGCCGAGGTCTCTCGGGTGGCAGCTCTTCTCCCAACTCAGCTGGGGTTGATTCTTTATTTCAATGGAATAAAGGAACGCTTGGCGACACAGACTTACAAGCACAGCTTGGAGTTTGTGCTGCGCGGCCAATCGCGCTGGCTGAGAGAAGGCGATTCTCCAACTGAGTACTTCTTTCAGGCGACTAGACGTCGTACTGCTTCTTGTGAGGTCGAATCGATAATTGATGAATCTGGACAAGTCCTCAACGGACAACAGCTATCAGAATATATTCGAGACTACTACAGTAGTCTCTACTCTGAATCGACGTCGACAACATCCTCGACCACTCATGAATTTCTTGAGAATATTCCCACTTTCTCTGAAGACAGTAAGGAGCTCCTGGATACAGTAATCACATTGGAGGATATGATTGCTGCGACAAAGGATCTAAGGCGACACACTTCACCTGGTTATGACGGCTTGACTCCAGAATTCTTCATACGTTTCAGGGATTTATTAATTCCTGACCTTTTGGAAGTCTTCAATTCGGCGGTTGAGACACATTCAGACTTTCCTTCTAGTTGGAGGAGATCTGTTATGCGCTTGATTCCAAAGAAGGGAGATTTGGGAACTGGAGGCCAGTAACCCTATGCAATGTAGACTACAAAATCGTCTGCAAAGCATTAGGGACGATACTCCGCTCAGTGATTGCTTCGGTAATACACCCGGAACAGTCCTATTGTGTACCTGGTCGTAGTATCTACGACAACATCGTGGTAGCCAAGCATTTGTTTGCCTACCATGAGCAGACAGGTACACAAATGGCCATGATTTCACTTGACCAGCAAAAGGCTTTTGATAGTGTCTCGCACGAGTATGTCTTGACTGCTCTCGAGGCATTTGGGCTTCCGCCCAGGTGGCTCGATATCGTCGGGAAACTGTATAGAGATTCAGCGATTTTGATTAAGCATCAAGGACAAGTTTTGGCTCCTATCTCGTTTCATCGAGGTATCAGACAGGGCTGTCCATTGTCAGGTATGCTTTATGATCTTCCGTTGGAGCCGCTACTGGTGAATCTTCGTCGAATGCTCGGACAGTATGCGGTTCGTCTACCATATACCAATGTGAGGCCTCTTATGTTGGCGTATGCGGATGATCTGTGTATTTTCGTGACAGGAGATGAAGCTTTTCCGGTCGCTCGTGCTGTTTTCGAACAGTTCGAACGTATAGCGGGCGCTAAAATCAATCTTAGTAAGAGTCAAGGCTTGTGGTGTGGAAGGTGGAGAGATCGTACAGATACTCCACTGAACATCCAATGGACTAATACTTGCCTGCAGTATTTAGGTGTGTATATCGGACGCGAGAGTAAATCAAATAATAGCCGCATCGCTCTTGAGAAACTCTCTAGAGCTGTAAACTCATGGCGTAGTCGACTGTTTCCATTATCCTTAATGGGTAGGTCAGTCGTGATAAACTATTTGATTACCTCGTCCATCGTTCATCTGCTAAAGTCTGAGACGTTTGATGAAGGCTTCGTAGGTCTTCTTCAAGCAAAAGCGATAGACGCCTTTTGGTGCGGAAGACGATGGGTTGCTGAAAGCACGCTCTGTCTGCCAGTCAAGATAGGTGGATTAGGTCTCACTAACTTGGTTGTGAAATCAAGGTGTCTCCAAGTGCGTGCATTCCAAAGAGTGTTTTGCCAGAGAGACAGCTTGATTTCTCAACTGGGGGTGATTGTACTGGGAGGGATCGGCATAGGGGAGTATTACTACCTACTCTCTGTTCGACCACCTTATCCTCGTGACTGGCCACAGGATCTAATCTCAACGATTCAGACCTGGGGCAGAATCAGGCCAGCATTTCACCTTCAGTGGAATGCTCTAAGGTACACGCAATTCGCGTCGATTCCAATCAGGTTTAATCCTGAATTAATAGATTCAGTGTTCAGTAATGCTCGGGGTTTTGAAGCTGACACGCTGACACGCTGACACGCTGACGGTTCTCGGAGATATTATTGATATCGCTGGAAACTGTCGAATAAACACTAACACTGCACAACTACACGACCTGGCTGCTTCTGTGCGGGAGAGATTTCGCCAACTTGGGACCAGTGACCCTGGCACTAAGTTGGAAGATGCTTTCGTTCTGAACAGACCACCACACACACCTTTCAGCACACTTACAACACGTGTGCTCCGTGACGTGCTTATGTCAATAAGACCTCCGGAGTATACAGGATACAACAGATGGCGAACACACCTCGGGGTGAATATGGGCGTGATGGGACGGATAACTTGCTGATGTAGCATTCAAATTGCTGCATCACAGTCTTATGCATCCTAATCAGTTGTCACATATCGACCGCCGAGTTCAGAGGATTTGCACAGTTTGTGCTGGTGAGGGCACCCTGTTTCACAGGTTCTTCACTTGTCCGGCTTTGCAGGGTCTAATAGATCTCGTGCGCGGTATGTGTCAGTTGATCCACCCGAATTTCGGCATTACTAGGACATCGTTTCTATGGGGACCAAAGGTCTGTAGTCGAGTGAATTGCTTGATTAGCTTTGTGTTGACACTGGCCAAATCTACAATTCACCTGTACTACATGAGAGTCGAAGCTGGGAATCAGAACACTGACCCACAACACCACGCACACTCACTTAAGCGCCACTTCGTTGACAGATTGAAGAGACGTTTACGTCTTGAATATCTGGCAACGAACGCAGACACATTCAACTGCACATGGCAACCACTATCGTCGGTGCAGGACGGAGCTCTTGTCTTTCACTGGTGATAGCAGGCCACAGCATTTGCAACACTAGTCCACGGGGCTTCTCCCCGCTTAGGAATCGTTGCACGTGCTGTGGGAAGGACAAGCACTCTGTTAGAGATGCTAAGCTGGAGGGATGATGAGGGCAGTTTGTAGAGGTCTATGATACTACAGGCTGCCCTCGCGGGACTCTATAACGGTATCGGGTAAATTTTTTCGTTCGTTCGGTTATTAAATTTTTTATTCGGTTTCGGTCTCGGTGCAAAATTGCAAAATTTATATGTTGAAATCTCGATCGTTTAGGAAATTAGCTTTTATTAAATTATTTTGGAAATTTGGAGCTTCTTGGAACTGCCACTTACCTAATTGTCAAAATTGGGACTGGTTCTAAATTCTTGTATATCCTTTAGATCTCTTTTTCAAAATTCTTGTATCCGTTTTTTAGTCTCTTTTGAGAATTTTGTGTCATTGGTTTTTACATTTTTTGTGTCACTTTTGTTACATATTGGTTTTTATTGAATTGTTTTAAATGTTTTTATTTGGCCCTATTGACTTTTTACAACATTTAGTTTAGCTAGCGCCTTTCTTTTTTGTTACACTTTGTTGAGCCTTTTGCCACCTATTTTTAGGAAATCATGAAAAGAGCCAGAGAGCCACTAAATAAAGAGCTTATTTAAATAAAAAAAAATTATTATATACCCGATTTATAATAACCAAGGAACTTAAATTCATTCCTCTATACAAACTAAATCAAAATCATATTGGGCTATTTTTCAGTTCTATTCGGATGGGTTTGGGTGAAATAACTATCGATCATTAAAACAATTTATCTCGATATATAAAAAGTTTCTGGTAGCATTCACTATACGCGAAGGACGAATAGGAAATTGTATATTAAATGTTTAACTTGTGAAAGTATGCGATTCAGTTAAGTTGTGTTTTAAGTGAGCTCCTAAGTTTTTCCTGTTTTTTCCACGTATTGTTTTTATCCGACCTCAAAATATTTGTTTAAGTGTTCTATAATAAACTTTTATCAAGCCTATAAAGCTTGATTCAAATTTAATCGTTTTGCTATTTCTGATTTGAAATATTTCTTTATTAGAGTTCCAAAGATGAGCAAAATCACTAAGTCAACTACCAACTCAAAAGGTTCCACCACAGTCACACCTATTACATTTAACAGGCAAACCAGGAACAACTCTAAAAATCAGCAAGTGAGTGATGGAGGTAGTGGTATCTCCCTTACACCTAGTCGATCGAGCTCTGTAATCAGTACTGATTCCTTCGAGTTGCTTGAAAGAAAATTAACGAAAAACGTGGCCCAGATTATATCTGAAAAATTTTCTGAATTTGAGGAGATACTAAATCAAAAAATAGATGATGTCACTTGGGTTCTTACTACGAACATTTCGCATTTGCATGAAGAATTGAACAACGTTAAGTGTGAGCTCTCTGAAACTCGTAAACAACTGGAAGATATGCGCACACGCAATAGGCTGACGGATGCATTAATTACTGGTGTACCGTACACTGACCATGAAAATTCGCTAGAAATATTAAGGAGCATCTCTTCAACTATCAGGCATACTTTATCGCCATATGCAACTGCTTTTCGATCCAAAACATTTGGTAATCAGCGGGCTAGCAAAAATTCACCGATCATCTGTAAGTTCTCTTCATGTAACGAGCAACGCATATTTCTCCACAAATTTAAGCAGCACGGTGCGGTGTGGTGAATTTAAAATAAATGTCCCCTACTTTTGTCTCCGCCAGCAAAATTAATGTTTTTGAAAGTTTAACCCGTAACAATCAGAGAATCTTGCGAAAATCTCTCGAATATAAACGTACCAAACTACTACATTCTACGGCCATACTCCAATTGAAGCGTCTAGTATTGATGTTCTTACCCAAGTTATTACTGATGCAAATAATCTCAACGGTGATGAGGACGTGCAAGCATTATCACCTAAGCAAAACATTGTGGGAGCTCAGAATGCAAAATAATGTATTTCGATTGTCCCTATTGTTAGTCTTGTTTTCTTGTTATCTTTTTCTTTTAGTATAGAATTTAGATAGGATTATCATTAGTTGTTATTACTGTCATTATAAAATCATTAATTAATCTTAAGTTTTAGTTACCCCTTTATGTTCTTATTCTGTTCTCTCTTCTGTATATTTTCTCATTTTATGGAAATGAATGTTAAAAATGATTGTATCATTTATACATTGACTTTCTTGTGGGGGTCAGAAACTCATCTACTTACAGGCTTCTGCTTGGGCACGGTGGTTGGTGTTGGCTAGAGATAGTTTTTCGCCATTGGACAGGGTAAGAGTCATGTGTAAAAATTGTTCCTCTTTTGTTTCGGGTCTTAATGTCATATACCTAAATGCAAGGAGTTTAAGAAATAAATCTGACCTTCTCAGTGACATGTTCAATGGATCCAATGGCCACGCATTAGTTATATCTGAGACATGGCTGGACAAGAATATTAGCTCAACATTTATATTTCTTCCTCATTATAAGATTTTTAGAGTTAACCGAGAGGAGCGCACAGGTGGGGGAGTTGCCATTTATGTCCATGAGTCTCTGAATGTCTCAGTTCTCAAAGTCCTCTTATGGAGCAAATGTTGAGTTTATAGGGGTTGAGATTAGTTCGCGTTTCGAAAAATGTGCTCTTTTTGGAATTTACTGCCCCCCATAATTCTGAAAATGCCTCCGAACTGGAAGACGCTGTCTCTTCTGCCCACATATCACAATACCTCATCGCCATCTCAGTTGGACTATATTTTAACTACTAATACGGTCAATGTCCTTTTTCCACCGAGCAACTTTGATCACGACTTTTTATACTTGATACAAAATGAGAATAGATTCATTACCAGCCATGACATCGTTCACATATAGGGATTTTAATAATATTAATAAGGATTTACTAGCATCGGAATGCAATAATATTCATTGGGACAATCTTTACAACTGTATTATTCTCAATGATAAAATAGAAATTCTTAATAGTGCTGTTTTGTATCTACATATATGATAAATATGCCCCACTCAGAACATGTAATATTCGTCCCCAGCGTTGTCCCTGGATCACTGATGAAATCCGCTAATCAATGGTTGAGCGTAATTTCTTACTAAAAAAATACAAAAGAAATGACAGATCTCAATAGATATAGGACTTCCCGTAATAGGGTAACAAGCCTGATTCGATCTTCTAAACGTGCATATCTTAGATTGAAACTGGACCCAAATCAATCTGCCAAGAAACTTTGGAAGAACATTCGCAATCTGGGTATTTATGGAGATGATCAGCCTCAAATCGTTGCTGATCCTAATGTATTGAATGACTTGTTTGCAACTTCTAATACCTTTGCACCTTCTACCAATAATGTCATCAATTAAATTTCTAATCAACCCAATCCTGAATTTAGCATGAGCAGCCCTCAAATGGATGGATTCTCGTTTAAGTGTGTTACTGGAGTTGATATTATTAATGTAATATATTCTATCCAGTCAAATGCCTCCGGGCCGGATACACTCTCTCCGAATTTCGTGAAATTAATTTCTCCATTTATAATAAGCCCATTAACGCACATCTATAATCAGTGTCTAATGACATCACAATTCCCCACTAAGTGGAAGTGTGCACTTGGGTTCCCATTCCTAAGAAAGTTCGCCCTAATGGTCCCAGCGATTTTCGGCCAATTAGTTTATTAAATTTTCTTGCTAAGGGGTTTGAGAAAATAATGTATAATCAAGCGACTTATTGAATGTAATAATCTACTGTCAAAGTGGCAATCTGGATTCAGAGCAAAACATAGCTGTAAAACTGCTCTTTTAAAAGTTACAACTGATATTCATGAAGCTCTTGATAATGATCTTCTAACAATACTCGTTCTTCTTGATTTCAGTAAAGCATTTGATAGTGTCAATCACTCTATTTTACTTTCTGAACTTAAGAATAAATTTTTTTTTTCCTCATCGGCTTTAAGATTAATCAGTAATTTCCTGTCGATGCGAAATCAAGTCGTTAAAGCGATTAATGCATTTTCTAATGTAAAGCTCCTTTATCAAGGGTTTCCCCAAGGTTCTATCCTTGGTCCTTTACTATTCGGCATGTATATCAATGATTTAACAAGCGTTGTAAAGAATACATCCATACATCTACATATATGCTGATGATGTACAGATTTATTTAAGTCGACCAATTGGTCTACTTGAAGACTGTGTGCAACGTATCTATGAAGATCTACACTACATATATGAATGGTCACTAACTAATATGCTCTCAACCAACCCTTCAAAGCCTAAGTGCCTAGCTGTGTACAGGAGTAATACTGAAACCATTGACTTACCATCTGTAACAATACGCCATTGGCGTATGTACTCTGTAAAAAATCTAGGCCTCAAACTGAATTCCAAATGCACCTGTTGTGACTATATGTCTGCATGACTCGGTAAAGTGTACGGAAGTCTTCGACAACTCTGGATTACCACGAGCTGCTTGTCGTTAGGCTTAAGATCCAGATTAGCAAAAAGGCTTGTTCTCCCCCACTTCATAAATGTCAGCCTCGTATTTTCCAAACTTGACTCACAGTCAGGCTTTGAAAGCAGGAGCAAACAGGAGCAAAGCGTAAGTCTCAGTGCTTTGCTTTGCTATAGACAAAAAAACTTTCGATATATATCGCTCCCACTTCTCTTGCTCTGGTTATTAAAACAAGCTTTGGCAATTGCTTTGCTCTTAGCTCCGAAAATATTTAAAGAAAATTTGCTAAGCTCTTTTTGCTTTTAATGTGAAAAGGGCTTAAAATTGCTCTAGCAATTTTGCTCACTTTATTCTTTACTTTGCTCTCAAGTCTCAAGAAGCGTGTATGGAAAAAGATAAAAAAATGTTGTGTAATTTTGAATTGCTTTTATTGATTACTGTGTCAAATATTACCTAATAAGAAGATCGGAAGCAGTAGAGCAAAATTGGAAATTTTTGGTTTTTTAGAATGAAACAAGTAATTTCATATACTTTCGTCTTTTGCATTAATGTGCAAAAGGAACTTTGGTATGCACTATTGTAGTGCAACTGAGACAACGAGCTAAACACATGTTTCGCAATACCTCTGTAGAAAGAGTATTTTCTGCTCTTAAACTGATTCTATCAGATGTAAGGACCCAGCTTAAGCAAGATCTTCTTGAGGACATTTTAATAATAAAACTCAATCGAAATTTCCTGGATGAAGCGGTCAACACTTTACCATTGTTTGAGGAAGATAATGACTTAAGGAACTCATTAGAATAATATTGATGTTTCTTTATTTTTATATTACGTACTTCGAATTACTTTTTAATTACTTAGAAATTTTTATTTCTTGTTTTGGTTATGTTGATACTTTGTTGTATTCGAACACCTATATATTTTCTGAATCTCCCAAGTTTCGTCTTTTTCTTAAAAAAGGGACATTATCTTCTTTTTTATTTAAATTTTACCTATGACCCAAATTAGTGTTATAATATTTCCTTGCAAAAACATGAGAGCGGAGCAAAGTATTTAAAACATTTAACAGCAAAGTAAAGCAAAAATTGTCAGAGCAAAAAATTTTCTGAAGCAAATCATTTAGAGCAGAGTTGTCTTCAGAGCAAAGCAAAGTAATGTAAAATGCTTAAGGATTTTTTTAAAGAATAGTAATTTTACTTTGTTTCAATTAAGAGCAAAGTAAGAGCAAGAGCAAGATCAATTAAAAAGCTCGAGCATTTTAAACCCTGCTCACAGTATCAAAGAAAATTAACTGTGGCATTTAACGATGTAATTCGGTATGTCTATAAATTGCGTAGGCATTGTCATGTGTCGGCGTATGCAAGTTTGTTCCTTGGTATTTCCTTCGAAACGTTCCGAGCACGTCGCGAATTAACATTCTTGCATACGTTGATTTATGAGAAAACACCAGAATATCTTTATGAAAAGCTACAATTTTTAAATTCAACACGACATCTTAAACTTCTTGCTCCTAGATGTTCTTCACGATTTGGTGACCGCTCTTACCTTGTTCAAGCAATTCGAAGGTGGAACTCTCTTCCTGGTGGTGCTCAGCGTGCGAGTTCTGGCAGAGCCTTTTCTAAAATTATTAAGGACTTATCTAGCTTTTAGTTATGAATGATGCAAACTAATTTATATATACTATATATATATTTTTTTAATGTGTTTTCTTCTGTTTGATTTTTGTTAGTCTAGATTAGTGAATTGGTGTATAGACGTTAGCCTCGCAATCACTGCGACCTGACAGATCTATTGTGAGTCCCCGTTGAATTTACTCCATTTATAGGTTTAGACTGTTAATAAAGTCTAGAACGATTCTGGGCTTGAGGTTCCATACGTAACTTGGTGGAGGAAAAGCATGATCAAAGTGGAGTAATCTCCGCCTGTTAGTCTAAATTTGTTGTATACTTAATGCTTTACTTTTTTTGTGTAACTCTCTTTTTATAATAGAACACTATATTTTTATTTATTTATTAATTGAATTTTTTTTTTGTATTCGTACTTACATATTTATTTATTTATATCCCCATTTATATTTATTTTAGCATTAGTATTTGTTGCCTCTCTTTTTATATTACAATGATTTTTTTCTCCATTATTATTTTATTCATGTTTCCTTATTTATTTGGTTAATCTTTTTAATTTGTCTAAGTGCCTAATTTTAAGTTTTCCCAATATAATCTACCAAATTAGAAGTACATAATAAGATTGCAGTCTTTGTACATGAGCAGTAAATAAATAATTATTATTATTATTATCACGCAAGAGTATATACAAGATTTTAGGGTTCCCCAATGATTATCGGCGAAGATTGTTGCATTTTAGATAATATGGCCGTGGATCAACAATTTTTAGATGAACACAACTACGCAACATATCCTACAAGATTGACGAATTATACAGAGCAGGTTGTTTACTACATATCTGGTTTTGTTGTTGACCCTCAAAAGTTTGGAATGTCTGGCGAGTCTTCAAGGGGGTTTATCTCCTTTTTTGAGGCCAGCCCGTCCCTTTAACTCGTACACGAATTTGTCTGTCTGTATATTTCTTTTTTACTATTTTCGACACTCTCGTAGACCCACTTTTCGTCATCACAGCGAGCTGAAATTTGGCAAACAGGTTCATGTCGCGTGACAATTGAATCTATCAAAAATTTGTACCGGAAATTTCCATGGAAAACCCGGAAAATCGGGAAAAATCATTTGAAAATTTGGTACAAATTTGATTAGTGATAAATCCGTTTCAGGAAAAATGCAGAGTTTTCCGATTTTTCCGGAATTTTCCGATTTTTCCGGAAAATTTTCCGGTAAAAAAGTTTTCTAAATTATGCAGGATCAAGTTCCCTATCAACTGGCATCATTACTTTCTCTCCGACAATGGTGAAAACTTGCAGAAAGAATCGAGGAAAATTCATGTAAAACGCTTTTCCGGAGTTTTTCCGACCAAGGATCGTTTTGCAACCTAATACAAAGTTGTAGAGCGAAATGAGTTGCATTGGTAAACTCCATGGAAAACCCGGAAAAGCGGAAAAATCAGCGGAAAAATTTTCATCGATATGATTAGTGATAAATCTGTTTCAGGAAAAATGCAGAATTCTCCAATTTTTATGGAAAATATTCCGAAAATTTCCGGAATTTTTGGAAAATTCTGCATTTTTCCTGGCCTTGGCGAAGTGCGTCGCAGCCGTAAAGAAAACTCAGGCAACAACTAAAATTTAACTTTCGTTGGTAAATTTAGCAAGAAAAATGTTCTATTATAAGCTTTTGTTCTTAGCGATATTTTGACGCAAAAGTTCTGTAAATAAAAATAATTTTTACTCGAATAAATTTTTTGAAAAACTGGTAAATCAGTGTCTTTTCAGCTGTCATAAAATTGTTTTAAAATATCTCCATGCAGCACGTAATAACAATTTAGTTAACCTGAAAAAGGCAGAAAATAAAATAAATAAAAAACGAGTTTTCAAACAAAACTGAGGCCAAGCCGCATGAAAAAGTAGAAAATAAACTTTTCTTCACACACAGAGGTGGACTCAGATTTTTTGATTGGGACATTTCTCTTGAATATTCTTTCTCTTCATGAATCAAATCACTTATTACGTCTGATTGATCATACTGAAATAATATATCGGTGATTGTCAGCGAATAAAATCTGAGTTCACCTCTGTGTGTGAAGAAAAGTTATTTTCTACTTTTTCATGCGGCTTGGCCTCAGTTTTGTTTGAAAACTCGTTTTTTATTTATTTTATTCTTTTATCGCCTATCATTATTTCATGAAAATTTCAATAGAAGTTCAGCAACATTTTCTTGGGAAACTATTGTGATAAACCTTTAAGAGCAGCTAGATAGCAGAACTCCACCTGAATTAAAACACGATGAGTGAATTTCTAATAATGTTCTTTTCTTTAATTTCCTGCTTATTTATACAAGTTAAAATTAGCTTATGATAACAATAATTACTATTATGATTACTTACTTTATTATTATTTCCTCATCGAAGCCCTCATGTTGAGTCGCGGTCAGTGATCGATATTTCGTCACTGCTTGTTGCTTGCGCACCACTTTAGTGGGTCACATTAATCGATTTCATTTGTTTATGTTGATGCAATTTGTGTATTGGGTAAGGGTGACCTAGTCATGCAGTGCACAGTGTGATTTGCTGTGTCTCGTATTTCTTTATATATGACAAGTGTCGGAAGCATTTTTAATGGTATGAGTAGGTACTCATTGTGCTTGACCAATAATTATGTCATAACATTATGAATGCAGGTAGGTATGTATGTAGATATGTAGGTAGGTAGGTAGATATTTATGTATGTAGGTAGGTATGTATTTATGTAGGTATGTAGGTGTTTATATATAGGTATGTAGGTATGTTTATATGTAGGTACCCAGCAAACATTGTGGCGATAAAAATGGCAATAAAAACTGTATGGCCCTTTTATTACCATGGCGATGTTTTGGCAATAGCTCGAGAGCTAAAGTCAATTAAATTCCCGGAAACATTACGATTGGCCTACGAATCTCTTTCTTATTGCCTTATTATTGCACTTTTATTGCCTAGATCACTGGTACTAGATGTGATGAGAGAGAGACATCCGTTATCGACAATATTTCAGTACTCTACCTGTGGAAATTGCCTCATTTACAGTTGTTCTTTCGTCAAGTGTGGTCGTCTAGAAAAACCAAACTAAAGAAGAAAAGGAGATTTATCGCCATGGCGATCACCAAATGAATTACTTACACGATTCAAATTCGATGCAACATTTACCCCCGTCATGTTAAACGTAGGCGATAAAAATGCTGGTTGTGGCAATAAGAAATTATAAGAAAGCGATTCCTAAGCCAATCGTAATATTTGCTGGGTATGTAGGTATGCCACACCCTCCCCCTTAAAAGAAAAAAAAATTGGTTTTTTTAAAAACGATCGTGTTTTTATAATGAGCTAAAAAAATTTTTTTTTTTAAATTATGGAATAAGCGAATTAAATTATGGAATAGTGAACATTTAAATTATTAGTTGCTTAAATTCTACTTACAGTATATGTTACATTTATACATATGTATATTTTCTATATCTATCTTTACATCGAACAGATAATTTTCATTGAAGTTTCTAATTAATTGAGTTCATTGTTTTCGTTAATTTTTTTTTTTGTATAATTTGTGTTAATGATTTTCATGAAATTTTTTTAGTTACATTTTGTATGATTTCCGTTAATGCTTTTAATTATAATTTTCATGAATGTATATTAACTTTTTAATATTTAATAATCGTATCTGTTCCTATGACTATGTACGTTTACGTTATATAATGGGCGTAGTTGTTTTTTTTATTTTCGAACAACATTTTATTTTATTTTATCATTATTATGAATGGCCTTAGGTTTGTTGTTTATTCATTTCTCGTATATGTATTTTTGTTTCTTGTACTTTTAATGTTACTTGATTTTTATCTTCTTTTTTTAAATGCGGCTATATTAATTAAATAATTTTTAATTAATGTCAATCTCCCATCTTTCGATTTTCCTGCTCTAGTGCGGGTTCTACTCATTGGTTGACTTCCAATATTTCGATTTGCTTGCTCTAATGCAAGTTCTACTCATTGGTTTACTTCTATTTTTATATACCGCTCCAATATTTCGATTTTCTTGCTCTAATGCAAGTTCTACTCATTGGTTTATCATTCTATATTTTTATTCTTTATTTTGTGCACATTTCTTATGTTTACTTCTTTTACAGTTGCAGCTATTTTTTTTTTTGTTCTGGCAAGTTAGTAGCCCTCTTTCGGGATAGTACCTCTTTAACGCACAGTTGATCAGACTGGGTCGATGTTGGTATTTTTCCATTATCGAGCTTTATTTTCATCGAAATTTAGCAGTAATCTTCTTACAGATGTTGTAGAATGTTTTCAAAGGCGTACCCAATAATCTTTGAATTACACGTTTTTGTTAGGAGAATTACTGCATATTTTCGATGCTATTAGTCTTCCATATAATGATGTTTTGTTATATATTTTTGTTCGATTTGTTGCTCTTGTTGTTTCTTCAAAGTTTGCTTCCATTATATAACACTTACAGTTTGTAGTACATTAATATGCCATTAGTTTCATTAAAGTTGTTATTTATATACATAGTGTTCGTTGTAATTTTTGCGAATGAACATTTTAAAATTTTACATTTTTTTTTTGATTATGTTCTTAATAATACCTTATTGATGTTGTAATTATTAGATTTAATTCCTACTCTATCTTAGTTTTTCTTATACAGGGTGTTCCGTAAATGTCTTTAATCCATTAAGGGGATGAAAGTAGAGGTCATTTGGGTCACAAAAATCTAGATACTTTTATATCGAACTCCGCTGGCTTTTCGAGTAAATCGATAATATCGATTTTCGAGATTTTGCATACCTCTTCAGAGTAATTTCGTTATAAGTTCTATTGTAATTAATGGATTGTGACGTTCAAACCTTTATTTAAAAGAACACATATTGGCCTTTCTAAGAATGTATAATAAGTTATAATTGTGCCTTCAATTATTTAAAAAAAAACAGTTTTCTCTAGAATTTTTTATTTCACCAAAATTTTTGTAGCGCTTCAGTGTACATTTATTCGAAATATCACCATTGCACGAACTTGGCAAAACTATGAAAACATTTGCGCATTATGTCCCCTTTCCAAAATGACCTCCCTAAGTGCTATCAACAATAACAATCAAAAGTGATAAGCAAACATTTGGAAGATGTGCCCATCGAGGTAATCTTCAGTTTTTCGTAGGATTCTATCTCCTCCTACAGTTTTTAACCTACGACAACCATTTATATGTCATTGTACGGGAATTCTTACTGGCTATTAGATAGGGTACTTTTCGATTTCGAATTTCCACCTCCACCAGCTCTGGGAGGGGCGGGGGTTCAAAGTTTCAACTTTAAGCGGCTATATTTGAATAAAAACCACCACAAATGTCTTTTCCATTTATGAATTTAGGACTTACTTGTTAGAACAATGCTTGGTTGAGAAAATATAGCCGCTTAAAGTTGAAACTTTGAACCCCCGCCCCTCCCAGAGCTTGCCCCTCCCGCAAAAATGAAGATTCGGAATAACGAAATCTACGTAAATATCAAGTTTGGTAAAAAAGTGTTTTTTTCGAAATTACCCCCTCCATTTTCGAAATTCGAAATCGAAAAGTACCCTATCTAATAGCCAGTTAAGATTCCCGTACAACGACATATAAATGGTTGTCGTAGGTTAAAAACTGTAGGAGGAGAGAGAATCCTTCGAAAAAACTGAAGATTACCTCGATGGGCACATCTTCCAAATGTTTGCTTATAACTTTTGATTGTTATTGTTAATAGCACTTAGGGAGGTCATTTTGGAAAGGGGACATAATGCGCAAATTTTTTCATAGTTTTGCCAAGTGATATTTCGCATAAATGTACACTGAAGCACGACAAAAATTTGTAGAGAAAAAAATTTGTAGAGAAAAAAATTGTAGAGAAAACAATTATAACTTATTATACATTCTTAGAAAGGCCAATATATGTTCTTTTAAATAAAGGTTTGAACGTCACAATCCATTAATTACAATAGAACTTATAACGAAATTACTCTGAAGAGGTATGCAAAATCTCGAAAATCGATAAAAGTATCTAGACTTTTTTGACCCAAATGACCTCTACTTTCATCCCCTTAAAGGATTAAAGACATTTACGGAACACCCTGTATAGTGATTTTTCTTAGTCTATTTTTATGTATCTTAGACCTAACCTTATTCCTGTCTTAAATAATACAATTAACAGTGTCAATATCGATTACTTAATATGGTCCTTTGTATAAGGGATCCATTTTTTTCCTATTCTGTGCTGTAATTAATACTTGGATTAATAGGGGATTGCAATTAACATCACTGTTTTGTTTTCTTATTTCTTTCGAATGCTCTAGGTATTGCTTTGCTTTACTTAGTGTGGTTGTGAACGCTGTTTCGAGTAGTGTTGTAGCAAAATGAGTAGTACGATATCCACGTATCCCAGTCATCTCTGTTATCATTTACGAAACATCTTAGGTATTCGTTAAGACATTTGTGGTTTCTTTCCAGGGACCCTATAGTTTTGGGGTGTGCAGCGGTTGCGAAAAGTTGCTTTATTTTCAATATATTGCGTACTTCCAAGAGGATTTGGTTTTTATACTCAGTTACGAGATCTGATTTTATTTTACTCATTGGTCCATAAATTAGTATAATTCCGCTGACTATTGCTTGTGCAATAGTTTTGGCTTCCTTATCTCTCGTAGGAACTATTACTACATACTTATTTGCTTAAATCGCATTGCATGGTTACTGCGTGTCTACTGTCACAGGTTGTTTTGGCAAATGGTCCCACAGTGTCTATGGATACTACGTCGAATACTTTTGCTGGTGTTGTTGTAATTTCTAAGCTTTCTCTATTGTGCGTCTGGTGTTTGTTTTTCGCGCAGAGTTCACAACTGTTTACATATCTTGCGATGGTCTTCTACATCCTGTTCTATCTATATATCGCTTTTAGTTTTTTGTGCATTTCAGTTTGTCCTAGATAGTGAAAATCATGTAGTAGGTTATTAATCTGCGTTTTGTTTTTGATGTATCTCGGTGGTTTATATATTATAATGTGTATATTTCTTAACGTTTTGTTGCTTATTTCTTTAAATGCGGTTACTGTAATTAATTTAAATATTTTGCTCTCTGCAGAAAGTTTCAGAGTCTTGGTCTGAAATTGTATACTATTTTCCAACATTTTATATATCTGTTCTAGTACAGATTGTACTGGTTGGTTTATCTTTGTATTTATATGCCGCTCATAAATATTTCTTAATCTGTGGACGATTTTTATATCTAGTTTAATTCGTTTGTTGCTGCAACTGTTGGTTTCTATTTTTAATTCTGGTAGGCTTATAACCTCATCTGGGCATAGTACTTCCAAGACAAGCGGTTGATCAGGCTGCAGTTGTTGTTCGTTATTTTCTTCTATTGAGCTTATTTTCTCATTTGATTGGATATTTTGTTTATGCATTGCTCGAGTTTGTACTTTTAATATGTTGATGTCCTTTAAATCATTTATGTCAAGTTTAGTTCTTGATAACGTATCTGGACCAACATTCTCTTTCCCTTTAACGTATTGAATTTCAAAATCGAGTTCTTCGAGATCTAGTCTCATTCTTTTTAATTTAGACGTTGGGTTTTTCATACCGAATAAATATGCTAAAGGTCTGTGATCCGTTTTTATTGTAAATCTTCGTCCATATACGTATGGTTTGAAATGCGTTATAGCCCAATGTATGGCTGTTAGCTCCTTCTCAATGGTTGATTTATTACTTTGTCCTTGTGTACAAGTTTTACTGGCATATGCGATGGGGAGTTCTTTTCCATTACTATTTTGCGATAATATGGCACCACATGCTGAGTTCGAGGCATCAGTTGAAATTATGAATTGATTGTTAAAATCTGGGTACTGTAATATTATTGGTGACATTAATATTGATATTAGTGTTTCGAATGCCTTCTGCTGATTTTCGTTCCACTCAAATTGGGACTTTTTCTTTAGTAGTTTATTTAGATGTAGCGCGATTTCTGCAAAATTAGGTACAAATCGGCGATAGTAATTGCAAAAGGCTACGAATCGTCTAACGTCGTCGCTATTTATAGGTAATGGATAATTTTTTATAGCCTCGTATTTCGAGGTGTCTGGGCTAATACCTTCTGCTGATATTTTGTGTCCTAGGTAGGTGACTTTTGTCTGAAATAATTTACACTTTTCTGGATTCAACTTAAGGTTTCTTTCTCTTAACCTTTTGAAGATTGTTAAAGATATTTTTCAAATGATGTTGCTGAGAGCATCCGACGACTATAATATCGTCGATATATAAAAATGCTGTTTCTGGTGGTAACCCTGCCAGGGTTATTGCCATCATTCTTTGAAAACAATTTGGACTGATGTTAAGTCCGAAAGGTAGTCTGGTGTAGTGGAAATGGCCTTTATTGGTTGAGAATGCTGTAAACTTTCTGGATTGTTTGTCCAGAGAGATTGGTGAAATCCTAACATTAAATCTAGAGTAGAGAAAAATTTTGCTCTACCCATTTGGTCGAGTATTTCTTCTATTCTAGGTAATGGGAATTTGTCGACCAGAACTTTTTTGTTCAGATTCCTAAAGTCTACTACTAAACGCCATTTTTCGTTTTGGCCGCCTGACTTCTTGGGGACTAGTAATATTGTTGAATTGTATTGCGACACTGAATTTTCTATAATTCCGTCAGTTAAAATTTTGTTTACCTGCTGGTCTATTTCAGTTTTATGAGCTTCGGGAATTCGGTAGTTTTTTGTATAAACAGGTAAATTGTCTGCCACTTCTATATGTTGTTTATAGAAATTATTTGATGTTAGTGGTTCGTCATCTGATGCAAAAATATCACTGAAATCGTGACATAGTTTTTCAAATTGTGATCTAGCATAGCTTGGGATAGTTTCGAGTTTTAATTTTGAAATTACTTTTTCTGATCTTTTGTCTTTAGGTGTTTTAATTATATTGAAGCCTGAAAGTGGTTTTGTTGAAAGTTTTGAAAGTTTTAAATTTTGAAGTGTAACTGTTTTGTTTGTTGCATTTAGTATTTTTACTAGTGGGTTACTTTTTGAGATAATAGATCCTGTAATGAATATCCCTGGTTGTACTTCTTGTCTTGCTATGACCAGATTTTCTGAATCATTTTGTTCTTTGTATAGGAGCTTTTCGAATTATTTCACATCTTGTTGGTATGATTATTGAGTTTGGAGAAGGACTGCTAAGTATGGGTACCTCTGTTATTCCATCTGACGTATTTATGGTCAGCGTCCAAGTGTTGTAATCAATACTTGCTTTGTTTTTTGTTAAAAACTCTAGTCCCAGAATTGCGTCAGCGCCTATAGAAAAATCGTCACTAACTATTTGAAAGGTGTGTTCGATCGAAAATTGATCGTTGAAAGTTATTTTTCTATTTGTTGCCCCTATTGATTGCCTTTTATAATCTGTTATACCTTGTATAAAGAATGTATTTTTTGGTTGGTATAATTGATCGGCGCTAATATTGAGATATCTGCCCCCGTATCCACTATAAAGGTGCATACTGTTCCGCACATCTCGACATATTCTTTTATAAAATTAGTTAGGGAGAGGTTTATGTTTAATATTCTTGGTGTGTGTGTGTTGATGGTACCACCCCCAACCTTTCTGGTTCTGGTTCTGGCTGGGGGTTTTGGTATTCCCCCGATTCATAGTGCTGAACTCTTCTGTTTTGCGAGCTCCTATGATTGTGAGTGTTCTGCCTTTGACTTGCTTGTTGTACTTGCATGGGCCGGTAATTTCTGTTGCTATTATTGATATAGATTTGTCTATTTCGGTGGTAGTATTCTTGCCTATTACTGTTATTATTTTTATTGTAATTGCTATAGCAACGCCAACTGTTTCTACTCTTTTTTGGGTAGTTACCTGATCTCCCATGTTGGTTGCTGTTCAAATGGAGAATGTTATGCGCCTGCTCTTTGTCTACCATAGCCGCTTTTGTTGTTATTTCCGGCAATGTTGTTAGATTGCTGGCTTTTAATATAAGCGATGTTTCTTGACTGGTCACATTATTAATGAAGGACTGTATTGCAAATTTGTCAGCCAATTTTTCAACTGCTTCCCCTGTCGCCACTTTTTCAATTATCAGTGCTCTTGTTAGCTGGGTGGAGAGGTTTTCAATTTGGTTAGTAAAGTCTACTAATTTTCTATTCCCTTGCCGGCATGTGTTTAATTGAGCCAGTACCGCGTCAGATGAAAGTTTGACTGAGAATTTTTGGCGTATTTTTGTTTTTATTGCCTCAACTGTGTTAACATCTCTTGTTATTGCAAGTTTCGCTTTTCCTGTTATTCGCGTTTTAATGAACTTAATCATTATATTTTTATGTTGTGCTGACGTTAATTCATCTAGCAGTTCTATTGATTCAACGAATTTTTCCGTTTCCTCGTGCTTCCCATCATAGGTTTGAAGCAGGGATGTTGCAGTCTTAATATCGAATGCCTTTTTGATCTTTCACTACTTAGTTTTAGAATATCTTCTGCCAATACTTTGATTTTGTCATAAATTACTTTGTATTGTAATATTGTAGCCACTTCTGTTGGCACCGATACTATTTCCGTTGCCTCTTCGTGGAGTTTGTATATTAACTCTTCTTTTTCTTGTAATGTTTTTTCTGTATACAGCCTATTTTTATTTTTCTTGAAATTTTCTAGAATTCTTTTTAGTTCGTCCTCGATTTTTGCTAGTTTGTCCATACGTGTTTTCTAGTTCAGAAGTATGTACTGATTAATTGTTTGATCAAGCTTTTAATGAAAATGAGACACCCAAAAAACAGGCAAAAAAATTTTTCGTACCGCGTTCGAATGCAAAATAAATGACTTCTAATTGCTATCATTTAGCTGCTTTCTTATTAATCGATAATGACACTTATTATAATTTTATTTTTATAGTCTCTACCTATGAGAAAAAGAAATATTTTCCGTCAAATTAAATTATCTATCTATTATTTATAGTATTATCCACTTGAAATAGACTCAAAATTCGAGTCTCGAAAATCGACTCTCAAAACTCGACTCTCGAAAATCGACTCTTGAAAATTGATTCTCGACACTTGACTCCCGAAAATCGATTCTCGAAACTCGAATCTCGATAGTTACCACCACCACCCCAAAACCTCCCAACACGTAAGAACATTTTACCTCATCGGAAAGCTCCCTATTAACGTATTTTAATTTAAAAAAACCCCCATGTAAGTCCATCCATGTTTACTATCCTAAAAAAATCGATTCCCGAAACTTGACTCTCGAATCTCGAAGGGTGGTAGTTACCACCACCACCCTAAAACCGCAACACGTAAGAACATGTTACCCCATCGGAAAGCTCCCCATTCACGCATTCTAATTCAAAAAAACCCCATGTAAATCCATCCATGTTTACTACCCTACAACTCCGTCCCGAACGGTACTCTCAAAGGATGGAGTTACCACCCACACCCCAAAACCCCCAACATGTACGAATATTTTACCCCATCGGAAAACTCCCCATTCACCCATTCTAAGTCAAAAAACCCCATGTAAATCCATCCACGTGTACTACCCTAAAACTCTTCCGTCACGGACGACACTCTCAAAGGGTGGTAGTTACCACCGCAACCCCAAAACCACCAACACGTAAGAACATTTTACCCCATCGGAAGGCTCCCCATTCAAGCATTCTATATCAAAAAACCCCATGTAAATCCATCCATGTTTACTACCCTACAACTCCGTCCCGAACGGTACTCTCAAAGGCTGGAGTTACCACCCACACCCCAAAGCCCCCAACATGTACTAATATTTTACCCCATCGGAAAGCTCCCCATTCACCCATTCTAAGTCAAAAAACCCCATGTAAATCCATCCACTTGTACTACCCTAAAACTCTTCCGTCACGGACGGCACTCTCAAAGGGTGGTAGTTACCACACCCACCCCAATACGTAAGAATATTTTACCCCATGGGAAAGCTCCCCATTCACCCATTCTATATCAAAAAACCCCATGTAAATCCATCCACGTTTACTACCCTAAAACTATTTCGTCACGAACGGCACTCTCAGGCGCTCAGACACACATTTTCTGAGTCAGGGGTCTGTAAGTTGATAGAAAGTTATTAAAAAACAGGGTTTCTCTGTGGAAACAGTATCCGAGAGACCAACAATTTTACTTATACAGCTGTGACAACAGTAAGGCAAGTGAGGCAGACGTTCAAGCGGAGAGTCGCCGACCGTTGAAAAAAAAAATATTGCTGGCGAAAAAAATAATATTAACAATAGGTATTTGCCTTTGACAATTTATATTTGTATTTAGTTTTGATTTTTAACTGTTAAATAAATTTTTCGTTCTCAATTTGAATTTACCCGCTTGACAAGGCTGATTCGTGATCCTGAAATGGAAGAAATTTTTGCCAGTGCTACAAAATTTTCTGAAGATATGGTTGTACCAGCACACGTTAAAGAAACAAGAAAAAAGAAGCGACTCAAATTTTTTGAATCACAAAATGATGAGTGATCCCAATATTGCCACAAAACAAAAGCTTCGTAAATAAATTTTTGAATCGATTGATGTTCTTTTATTCCAACTGACGAGGAGGTACGATATGTTGAAACAAGTTTCAGAAGATTTTGGAATCATTTCTGGCGATCTTCTTAGCAAAATGTACGCCGATAGTCTGAGAAAAGCCACTTTTGGATTTGCTTCAATCAATTCACGACTATAGCCTCCAACAATCCTATCTAAATGCTGAAATCGCGTTCAGAGTTTATGTGACATTGCCAATGACGGTAGCTTCATGTGAACGAAGTTTCAGAAAATTGAAGTTAATAAAAAATTACCTGTGATCTAAAATGGGTCAAGAAAGATTGTCAAATATGGCTGTTCTGTAAACCGAAAAAGGAAGGACAGGAATGCTTGTCATTTTGGGAATATCCATTTATAAAATCTTGCAAATATTTCTATCAAGTTGATTCACCTCAATGTTTTTAAATGTACTTTACTCGCTAAAAGTTTATGTGCAATAAATATTATTTACTATTCTTCTCATGATCAATTGTTACTAAACTGTGTTCAGTCCGTTGATAGACCACGTCAGAATAGTTAAAGTAAATAAGGTTATGTTGAGAATTTTATGGATTAGGGGCATTATACAAAGATTAACAAGGTATGGCCGGAAATCTGTCAATTAGTTGCTTGTCTCCTTTGGCGACAATTGTCAGAAATTTGCTCGATTTCAATCGTCCTTATCACAGTGAAATAAAATTTCTTTCTGGAAATTTCGTTGCTTTCCCACTAGCACATAATTACTTTTCCCAAAGTGATTTAAACGAAGAAACTAATGTTTGGTTAAATATTTTATTATATTCAAAACGTATTTCAGTCAATAAAATACGAAAAACTCAAAACAAATTCGCTGGAAATGACTCGTAGTCACCTCATGACGTAGCAACACAAAAAATTCCTCTCGAATCGGCCAAATCTTTTTATCTTCATATCATGGATTAGGGGCACAAATTTATATGTTTGCCTCAGGCGGCAAAACGAGTTGTTAATGCGTCTGCGTGAAGGAACTGAGGAAAGAAGTGAACTCTTAACCCCTTTCCCCTACTCCTTGTTTTTGGAATCTTTTTGTAACCGCTTAGAAATTCAATCGCTGCTTCACTTACTTGTATGGCCCAATAGAGTAACAAAAACAATGCCACTGCTTCCTCAAATATGGCAAAATTCAGACTGTTTCTAATATTTGGGTAATATCATGTATATATCATGTTCTACATCAAAATTGATTTACATGAAATAAATTTGTTTTTTTTTTTTCAAATTGGAAAATAAAAGACAAAATTTAAAAACAGTTTTTTATATGTTCTTCAATTTCGAATTTGTACACATAGGTATAGAAAACCTTTGACCCTTCTGATAAAAAACACATTTCCGTGTGTTTGTCGAAATAAAAATTATAAGATGCAAAAAATAATGTAAAATGCTTTACAAAAAAGTGAATCCTTTTGAAGCCACGAGAATGCCAAATTTGCCATTTGGCAACATTCACTTGGCTCCGTGACCTGTCAGTGTTTATAAGTTGTGGGACATTTCTGAGTATTTTTAACTCATAACTCTGCACAGATGGCCTCGTTGATGTGGGCGAATTAGCTTTATTGTATTAGGCTTTCAGGTTATGCAACAAAGTACTTTTTCAATGTCAATTCAATTTCATAGCTCTCTTCCCATCACAGCCGCAACATTCGTCCAGAGTACCTGGTAAATACGTGTGGTCGCGTTAACGTGCAAACCACCAGCCCAACGACCATCGGCCCAACGACCACCGGCCCATCGGGCCCGATCGTCCGTACTGCCAGTCCAGCTCTGCAGGAAAGCATAAAAAAGGGCTACAAGAACTCCAACATCTACATTTGTTCAGACAGCCAAGCTGCGCTCCTAGTTCTTTTCTCTCAAGTCTTTGAGTCGAAAGTAGTTTGGAACTGCTACTCGAAACTCCAACTACTGTCTAGGGATAACCAAATAACCTTGGCTTGGGTCCCTGGACACGAAGGAGTGCATGGTAATGAAAAAGTGGACGAACTGGCTAAAACCAGAGCAGTGTCCGTATACTGGTTCCTATCCGACATTTGGCCACTTTAGGGGGAACTGTTTAAGTGGGAAAACAGGAAACTAGATCTCCTTTGAAGCAGCGCGCAACCCTTCTCCTCTCCAGATGCGCCAGCTTACTGGCCTCAGCAGACAATCGCGCAGACTATTTGCTAACGCAGTCACGGTCATGGCCCCTTTCGTCACTTCTTGATGAAGATAGGCACAGTCGACAGTGAGCTTAGTGGACTGTGCGAAGAGGAAGATAAAACCTCGATGCATGTTATTTGTGAGTGCCCAGCGCTTGCAGGTCGGCTGCAAATCACTGGAGGAACACTTATCTCTCCAAATAAAGTTTGCAATCTAACCCCAAGAGCAATAATCGAACTCGCCAAAAGACTCGATTTTACCTAACCACCTTAGGGGAAGGCACAATAGATCAACTACTGTCGCGGTGTCCACATGGTCCTGGAGGCCTAGTCGCCCCTACTCTTAACATTAACATTTAGTAACTTAAAGCTGAAAGTTCGTTTTCTTTATATTAACCGATCAAGTCTTGACACAAAGTTGAGGTTTGATTTAATCTGAGTCTTAACATAGAGAACCAGATTGTAACTGTTTATAGTCTTAACACACTGTTAAGGTTTTATTCTTAGTAAGTCGAAAATTGAAACCGTTTTATTCTTAAAATCATGCGGCTCATGCCATCGAAAATTAAAGCTGTATGAAGTCTGAACACACTGTTTAGATTTTACTCTTAGTCATCTCGCACATCCCGAACTCATTTCGTCGGAAAGTAAAGCATTTAAAGTCCTAAAACGCTGTTAAAATATTCGCTCAATGACAATATACAGAAGTTATCCAGCCTCAACCTCAACATTAGGAGACAATTAGAAGACAGAGGACCACATCGAAACAAATTAGGGATATCTTAAGAAATTTTGGAAAAAATGGCCCTTCAAGAAAAACGAGAGAACATTTGGATAAAAAATGTTAAAAGAAAACTGGTTCACATTCTCGTCTCTTCATAAACAGGTAGAACAAGGCATATCTGAAGGACTCGTAATGATATAATATTATAAAGACGTGCTGCAACCATCACCAAGTGCCCAACCAGTAGATCATGTGGCTTTTGCCGTCTTCTTGCCCAGTCGATCCCAAAGACAACAACCGCTGATTTTCCAACTACAACATTATAAAAAGGACACATCAGCGCCAACAACCACGATGAGTGGTTCTATAAAAAAACAAGCAATGACATTGACCTACTATACAAATAACAAGAAACAGTTTTCCAAAGCAACCTCCTAGATTCCTACGTTTTATGGAAATTACAAGGAATAGAGATCGTTCATCGACTCTCCTTACAAATGTTATCCACAGCAATTTTTTCGTAAGTAATGTGGAAAAAATACAATGCCTTCTTTATCATCTAGAAGGAGATGCCAGAAGACTAATCAGCCATCTTTAACTAAATGACTGCAATTACAATACTATCTTCAGCTTATTTCAAACAAGATATAATAACAATAGGGAAATTGTGACAACTTAAATCGATACTATAACTGATACCAAAAATACAATAAGAAAATACTTAGAAGTTTTGAAAAATCTTAATTAATTGGGATACAGATCATTGGGGTCCAATGATTGTTTGTATTGTAATGAGTAAACTGGATCCATTAAGTCTGCGTCTTTCTGAAGAAGGTCTACCAGACCCTAAAGAAATTCCATCAATTTAATGATCTCCTACGTTTGCTAGAAACCCGTTATCAGATGCTCGAAACAGCAAAGACACAACACATTCAAAAGCACGAAAAGGACTTTCCGAGCATCTGTTAAAGGCACATGTATGAACTGCAACTAGCAGCATTATCTCTATGCAGAATTTAGGAGAATGAAAACTCGTAACAGGCAAGCTTTTGTCAGGCAAAATACGCTATATAACGATTGTCTTATGCGAAACAAAAACAATACATGCAAGTCTTACAAGCCTTGCACATTTTATAACAAAAGGTACCATATGTTCTTGCACTAACAAAATCAAAACAAAATAATAACAAATGGAGAGACAAACCACTTCACGTAAAAGCTGCAACCAAAACATATTCTTTTAAAATAAATAAGAGATAACAATGTAAGCTGCCACACCACCAACCCAAAGTTTCCGAGCTGCAAGTGTAAGAAAATTGATGGCCAGTTGGAACTATTCAGAGCGCTTTTAGATCCAGGTTCTAAGTCTCACTCATAACAGAAGAAGCCGCTCAAATCTTAAAATTACGAAAAGATCACATCAGAACACGTCTTTGGAGTTGGAGAATCAGAACCCGCAAAAACTCATAGTAAGGTAAATATAAGCATACAGCTTAGACAAAGCAGATTCCAGCTATTAGTCCAAAAAAGGTATCATCTCATAGTATCTGGTGGAGACGACCGTTCTCGTTATCCTAGCCATCAGAAGCCTGACCTCTAAATAAACAGAATTTTGCCACGTAAGAAGAGAACAAGCCAGCAGTTGAAGTTCTTAACACACAGACGTCTGGTTATCTTCAATTGCTCAAGCTTCACTCGCCAAGTAAAAACAATTGCCTACTGCTGACGATTTATCAAGAATTATAAGCTACCCAAGAAATAAAAGAAGCCAAAACCTTCATTATCAAGATTGTTCTAAAAGATCATACTGAAGCAAACAGTCTCAGGAAGGATAAACATTTCATTAAATCTAGCAAACTTTTCCCGGGAGTTGGTGGGAGGATAGAGCAATCAATATTATCAGTTGAATACTTCTGCCTTAGAAACATCACATAACTAACCTTATAATTGACCTTGCACATAGGTAACGCTCCACGGAGAAACACAGTTTACGCTGAACTACTTATGGTTGTAATACTGAGTTATCAGTGCCAAACGAGGAGTACAATCAAAGATCCATAGATGCATTGCCTGTTTAAGACATCGTCAGCAATCTTCACAATTGATGGGAGATCTAACAGCAATGCCAGTAACACCGTGTGCACCATTTTGACACTGTGGAGTTGACGACACTGGATCCTGTATTACAAAAATGTGAAAGGGAGAACAAAAACATTTAAAGAATATATTGCATTATTCATCTGCATGATAACTAAAGCAGTCAGTGACCTCACTACGGATGCCTTATTAGCAGCATATAGAAAATTTGTAGCCCGCCGGGGAAATCCCAAGCAGATTCTGACAATGGGACAAATTTTGTTGGCGCTAACAATAAGTTACAAAAGGAATTAAATAGGGTAATTAAACAGTCAACAAAGGTAACAGGTAATGAAGGCACAGAATAAAGTTTCATTCCACTACCACTCCTCTCTTTGGTGGCTTATGGGAAGCTGGAATCAAATCAGTAAAAACCCACATTAAAAGAGTGTTGGGAGAAACTCTGTTTACATTGCATACCAATGGACCAAAATTCATCCGATCTGAAAGACAATACATCATTAAATCCAGAGCAGTTTATAATAGAAAGAACACGTTTCTCACCTACTAAACCTCACATCACTAATCAAAAGGTGAATGATAAATGTTAATAGCTCGCAAAATACCAACAAGACATCTGGCAAAGAAGGTCAGAAGAATATTTGACCATACTACAGCAGCGAAGCAAGTAGAAAGTTAGAAATAAAATGCCAACATTGGCGGTTTAGGCTTGGTAAAAGATAAGAAGTTACCTCCCAAAAAGTGGTTACTTGGACGCATTATTCAACTGCTCCCTGGCTGGATACGTAACTTTGTGTGCCTAGGATCGATCCAATACAAAAAAAGCATTAAGAAACGAGCACTCAACAAGTTATGATAGTTCCGACCTTAGAACATATATCTATATGTTATAAGGTTCCGACATGCATAACACTGAGAATAAGGCCCGAGAACTCAACGTTCACATGAAGCGGACTGGAATGGATTAGTGTACTTCAGAGTGAGATAATTCGTCATGTGAACACTAACCAGACTATAAATATGTACACCGGCATTGGTGCGGTAGTGGAGTGGAATTAATCACATGTGAGCACTTGAGTGGATCGAAGTGGATTGACGTTAGGATATTTTTCGGTATACTTTCATCCTTCGTGCTTTCATACAGGATTTTTTGGAAATTGTAAAATTACACTTCTTTTCATGATCTGTATTTCAATATCTACAAAAACAACTTCTAAAGCCATCTGACTTTAAATTGAGAATTGTCATTAGAAAGCTGTCTCTCTCGTCGATTTAATCCAGTCCATCGCATGTGAACACTTGGTACTATGCGAATTAGGACTTTTCCAGTCCAACCGCTTACAATTTAACCTAGCACTTGGGAAGTTGTACTGCTGTCTTATTTGTTTTAGATTTGTGTGTTTATTTCTAAAGGCAAAAAAGGAATTTGAGAAATAGTTATTGTGTAATTTGTATAAAAGTGAGCTAATTTATAACAAAAAATTCAAAACAAATTTGGCGAAACTCAAATGTCAACGCGTTCAATCTGACAGCATATTTTTTTCAACTCGTCGGACGCAACGCGTCCAAAATTTCAATCTAACTCTACCTTTAGATTGGAATTTTGGACGCGAGGCTAGCGTCGAGTGTGATGAGTTGGAAAACATATATGCGTTGGCCGTAATGTTGGATGTCTTCACTCCTTTATCGCTACACCCATTGTTATGGTCGCGGCGTGCTGCATGAAACAGTATTCTACAGTATGTCGCTGACGATAGCAGCAGTGCTCACGTCGTGCTACATTGCGATTGTGCTGCCAAGAATCCCATGTCGGCGAGAAACATCTGACAGGCGGACGAGTTGGGTGGAAAAAAAAAGATCGAAGAAATTTCCTGTCAGGCTGAGGAAGAAAAGGTGACTTAAAGATAGAACAGAGTGAAAACTTTTTTCAAAATAGAAAATCAAGTGAATCTAATGATCCAAGATCATCTAGTTTTGTTTTTCGTCAGAAATTTACAGAGGAGCGACCGTTTCCCTTGTGGATAAAATTTCAGGAGAAGGGATTCAATCGATTAGCGAATAGCTTTTGATACATCATTTAATGAAAACATCAAATCTTCTGGCATCAGTTAAAAAAGGGTACTCCGCACACATCATACTGTTCTACATCAATAATTTACATAAAATTGCGTCAGAAAACATTGAATTTCCGGCCTCAGAAGTATCAAATCGCTAAGTCAGGCAAGTGAGCGTGTGCACCACCTCAAGTGTCACGTTACATTACGTTCCAATACCCGAAAGGATTCAAATCTTCAGACCTTAGTTAACAGTGCGTGCCCTGGGGCAAGATGTTATAACTTCGAAAGATTCGACGTTCGACAATTTATCGATAGTGGCAGACCTGTAAAATTCCAAGTACAAGTACCAGTACCTGGACTTGAAATATTTTAAGTACAAGTACAAGTCCCGGTACTGGTAATTAAAAAAATTCAAGTACAAGTCCCGGTACTGGTACTTAAAAAAAATTTCAAGTACAAGTCCCGGTGCTGGTACTTTAAAATTTTTCAAGTACAAGTCCAGGTACTGGTACTGTTACTAGTACTTAAGTACTTTACAGGTATGTACCTGTAAAATTCCAAGTACAAGTACAGTACCAGTACTTGGACTTGAAATATTTTAAGTACAAGTCCCGGTACTGGTACTTAAAAAAATTTCAAGTACAAGTCCCGGTACTGGTACTTTAAAATTTTTCAAGTACAAGTCCCGGTACTGGTACTTAAAAAAAATTTCAAGTACAAGTCCCGGTACTGGTACTTTAAAATTTTTCAAATACAACTCCAGGTACTGGTACTGTTACTAGTACCAATGTACTTAAGTACTTTACAGGTCTGGATAGTCGGTATGTTGTAACACTTTCGACAGGCGATAATTTCGATAGAATATCACTGAGTTTTGCTGAGAGTGATAGTACAAGCGAAGATTAAAAGATGTATGTAAATTTAAGAAATAGATTTATATGTTCCATTTTTTTAAATTTATTCAACATAAAAGATTTTAGATATTAATTAACTATATAGATTCTGCAAACTTGAAGTTATAAAAGTTGTAAGAATATTTCTTAAATTCAAAAATCAGTAAGGCAGTACATTTGTTTAGGCATATCCATAACATAATACCGCTGCCTTAAATATTTTCTTTTGTCCCGGTAATTAATTATTTCTTCGTCCATTTTCGTTATCCTCCACAAATAAAGCCACTGCGCTTGAAAAATTCATAAATTCCAATTTTATTATTATTAAAATTTATCAACAACTAGAAAAAGAATTTATAAATGTCATTTTTGCTAGGGGAAAAAATTCGCAAATAGTTTCGAAACAAGAAAAATCGCCTGTCGAACGAAAATCTTATAACATACCGCCAGATCGAAATCTTCGCTTCGATGATCGCTTTCGATGCGAAGTTATAACATGTCGCCACTGCACACATCATATCATTCGTCATCCCTATTTTACACAATTTTGCGTCAGGAAACTTAAATTTCAGGCGTCGCAAATCACTACATCAGAGAAGTGAGCATGTACAGCACCTCGGATATCGTTCTCCAGTATAGGAATTATCAAAAATTGCACAGTTTCGCACAGCAAAGTGAGCGTGTTCAGCAGCTTCAGCGTCAGTCATAGAATATATAGGCCTAGAGATAGTTTGTTATACTCATAATGTTTTGTTTTTGTTTCAAGTTAATAGTTTATAGTATGCGGATCTTCCTTGGAGGCGCCTCTATGGTGGAAGCCCAGAAAATTACCGTAAATTGTTGTCAAGAGTTTTTCATTTATATTATCAAATTAGAGAGCGTTTATTGCGTCTGATGGTATAAAGTCACCAATGTGATAAATTCGAAGAATCAGTTACCAGATTGCTTACCTAGATACGTGTCCCCATATTGGCCTATATGATTATTGATGTGAATTCCTTATTAATAACGATAAACGTAAATTTGTTTTCGCAAGGAACTATTTGTGCATATATGAAATTTCATTAGAAATTTTTTGTTAATCAAGTGGGCCCATATTTGAGTAAGCTAGACCTAGGGTAGGCATTGAAAGAGCGCCAGATGCGTATATATTATCGTGAATGTTATATATATATATATATATGTCCCCTAATCAGGCTGACATTTTATGAGTAGCTAAGCGTTAGTTCTTAGAAAATGAATGTTTATTAAAGTTTTGAATTTTATCACTGTACAACTATAATAGTTACATACTATTTATATAATTACCTATGTGCGTATG
Source organism: Dioctria linearis (assembly GCA_963930735.1). Taxonomy (NCBI): domain Eukaryota; kingdom Metazoa; phylum Arthropoda; class Insecta; order Diptera; family Asilidae; genus Dioctria; species Dioctria linearis. The sequence continues at coordinate 105,156,860 of OZ005742.1, forward strand.
GTACAGAACATATAGTTATTAGAGTAAATCCTTATCGTTATCATCCTTAAAATTTGTTTTTTTTTTTCAATGCACTAGGAGTGCTTATATGGAACTTCCAGGTGGTCCAGGTGGACTAATAGGAAGAGATCAGCTCTCTTATAGATTCGTTTTCTTCTTGAGCGGCTAGTACTTAAGATAGCCTGCATGTAACGGATATTGTACACCCTTACAAATCATTATTGATAAAATGCAAAGTTTTGTGGCGCAAATGAAGCTTTAAGATAGTATTTCTTTCTCCTTCACTCCCCCGGAGACCTTTCACTCAATAGCGATGATTGACTAAGAGTCCACTCCGCTATTTTCAGCTCGTAATAGAGACATTGCATATCTATGTGTCCGCAGTGTCACAGGGTGGATGGGACACGGCAGTGAAGGCAGGTCATCTGCGCCTTCGTCATAGGTAAAGTAAGTGATGTAAGGATCCCTTCCTTTTTTGTATATGGGCTATGACAGTATCAGGCTTTGGGTAACCCCCCCCCCCCCAACTAACTCTCCCGCACTAGCCCAGGTGCTTGCGTGCCACCCTGTGTCAACGCTGCTCACACAGTGAACTTTCAGCTCATGCTGACAGAATGAACTTCACATCCAGGCATACTCACTCCTATGCTACCATTACAGCATGGCCAATCTTCCGATGAAATATCTAGTCTGATCCCCTGTAGATTATTTCCTGCACATAATACTCTCTTTGCAAGCCGCGCACATCCTCTCAACCTTCAAAATACTTTCGGCCGTACAGTAAAATTCCGTTATGCTTTCTTATCTTCTGTTTTTCCTCGAGCTTACAATCTGCGAAGGTTCAAGATTGACATACATCGGTACCTCCACCACTTTACTCATGTCCCCTAATCCTTTCCCTATCTCCTTCCTGCCATGCTGTGCTTTGCATCATAGGGTATCCCCTGAGCTTGGCTTAATAATATATAAAAAAAATTGTGTTCAACTTTTTGTTATAAATTAGTTCACATTTATACACTTCCTCAATAAACTTCTCGTCTAATTCATTTTTGCCTTCGGAAATAAAAAAAAAGAATCTGAAAAATATCTGCCAACAGTAGAATCTCTCAATTGTTAGTTTAAATTGAACGCGTTCGCAACGAAAGGTAAAAATTCGCCCGATTTTTGCGTCGCGTGCGGTGGTAATTTAACACTTCCTATACAACAAGCATAAATTCGATATTATCTGTCAACGGCTGACTCCTGCTTAATTCTTTAGCAGATTATGATAAACAAACCTACTTCACCTTTAGGCCCGAATTACAATTACGACTTCTCAGTCGAGTTCAACTTTGCCCAAATGGTAATGCTTGTGGCAAAATTCGACTGGGACTTCGACTGAAACTTAACTTCAGCCAACTTTAGTTTAGTCCACGTTAAGGAAAAAGTGTAAAAGGAAATGCCAAATTCGAGTCGTAATTTATTACAAATTTTACATCAGCGTCGACTTCGACTGAAAATTAAGTCGAAGTCGATTGAGAAGTCGTAATTGTAATTCGGGCCTAAAGGAACACGACTTCAGGATATGATGAATCGTTGGAAATCACAATCATCTTTGTATGAAAGAACGTTCATAGTAATGACAGCAGTCAATCATACGTTATTGAATAGATACGTATAGAGCAGGCACACAGCAAATAATTGTAAAACACGAAATATCCAACTAACTAAAACTATTTAAAAACTACTCATGATGAAGCCATCCGGCAACCCGAAGTTCTTATACGACCAAGTGAACAGATACTGAGCCTGTCCAGACTGTCGTAGAACTAATATGCAGTGCTCTAAACATGTCGTATTACGAAAAACTAGTCCTACTTCAATCCGGTATCTGATGCGGTATTGACCTAAAAATTAGAATTTAACGTAAACCGCGCGTAAGGAAGTCTTTTCAAACTTGTTCATTAATAGAGAGAATTTTTATTTAGTTTTAATGAAAATGAGTGAAATTAAGAAGAAACAAAATGCGAACTGGGCAGAGCATGCTAAAAAATGTTGAAATATGAAAAAAAATTAATTTTTTTGTATGCATGAGGAGGTCTACAAACAAACGCAAAATAGTATTTCTCATTTTCGTCGTGAAATAGTAGACAGATCTGACAAATTTGACAACTGTCAAAGCTTTAATACGAGCGGACTAAACGGCAACCGGATTAGTACTACCAAAGAACATCTAACAGAAAGAATACGCATGTCATATATTGAAAAGTTTTGTATGGCGGGTCGTTCCATTACGACCCGCTCTCACAAATTGTATGAAAAATCTCTGCTTGCTAACAATCCGCCACTCATCGGTGGTGATAATATGGCCCGCTTTCACAAATTTTATGCGAACTCTGCTTTGAATGACGGCCTGCCGTCAGTCACCAGTGGTGATGGTGAGTGGCGGCTGGCGGATCATCATCGTCAAAGCACCAGCACAGCACCAGAGGCAGTACCTGTGCTCCGCATCATCCTCATGCATTGCATTGCGTATGCCATGCCAGCCATAATATTTTATTTTGTTTGAAAGAATTTTCATTTACATTGCATTGAAGTAGAACAGAGGGGGAATAGTAAGATGAGCGGATGGGATAAGAATTGGTGGGCGACAAGCTGTCTAGTCACAGTCAGTTGCATTGATTGTGTGATAGAATTCTGTCAGCTTCACATACTTTTCGCAGTTACTACAGAATTCTTCTAAGGAACTACTTACGCGTCTTATTTTACAAGGGAGGCTTACATTTAAAAAGTCTGAATGTTGCTCCTCATCTGTTCGAATTAAAAGAGATGGAAGAGCACCAGATTTTAACCTTTTCTTACCTATGTCATCCGGATTAAAATGGCGATCACAGATGTATATCTTCTTGCTGTAATCCGTTTCCGGAATACAACACTTTTCACGCCAAATTTGACCCATTTCCAAATCAGGGGAAGTGAATTTAAACATTCTTAATTTACTTTCATGCCGCTTTGATTTTTTGCATTCTTGAATACAGCATTTTATTCCGGATTTTAAAAAATTCTTTTCTGCCATTTCACACGCTTTATTTCACACTAAAATAAAAGGCACTACTTACTTATCGTCTTGCGATACAATGGGAAATATTAAACTAACTCCAGTTTTCACAATTAATTAAATCACACAACTTATCGTCGTCGCGCGTTAGAATTCTAAAATGAGTCACTAACTCTAGTTTTTATTTTACAGACTACAGAAATGAATCAAAATATTGATAAAATAACTTGGATATATTGTTTTCGTTCAACCACCTTTCACGCTCGATAGTAATCTACTTTTGCGCCTCAAGTAGATTTACTTCCTAGCTAATTCTGTTATTACACACCCATAAGCTAACATTAGTTAACAGCCGGCATACCTTTCGTAACAATTCATGCATACCTCACACTCAAAAGACTCATATAATGATAAGCTAGTACCTACAGCAAATAATCATATTGTACCTTACTGTCCAGCGGCTTTATGAGTGCCTAGACAAGATATGTCTTTACACAATGGTGCCAGTGCCATTGTCTTAATTATTTCATTGAAGCAGAACAACCTCTCCTTTTAATTCAGATTTTGCCGAATTCTAGATGTGCCCGCCTTTCTCGTAACATACTGAAAAACAAAATTGTTGTATGCAGCCCTATGAAAAAGTTACCTGCTTTTATATGCTTCAAAAAAATAATTTCAATATTTACCCAAAACTTCCTTAATAACTGTTTAGATTTAAGGAAAATTCCAATGCATTTCGCGTAAAATTTAATGTAATTTAATTTCGTTTTATTTTGCCGGCATAACACCTTAGGGGACTATTCCCTACATTTGAGGGAATATTTCCTACATTTTAGGGAAAAATAGCTAAGCTTTGTGGCAACAATTGTGCAAATTTTTAATGTGTAGGTACCTTTCCTTTTATGGAGTTAATCCATTTGGCAAGGGGCCGGCTCTTAGTTGCAATTGGTAAATGTAAGAACACGGCATTTTGCAACAATGGAGGATATTCATCGTTTAAACTGCACTAGAATTTCTCTACCGGCATTAATTTAAATTTTTCTTGCAACGATGAGCCAGATGTCATTTCAATAAAAATCTTCCTATTATTTTGCTGACATTGGTGTCAAGGTCGTGCATTGACTATAAAATGGGTTTTTAATCCACAATTCATTTTGATATATAACCTGCTGTCCATTTGGAAAATTCTGATTAAATGGTCCACTCCAACCTTGAATGATTTCTGCGATAATTATCTCTCGTATTTCAATCCTTTACTCTTCTGAAAAGCCTTTCACTGTTGCAATAAAGCTCGTTGGATCGCACAAAAATTGTGCAAAGTTCTATATTTTTCTTAAAAACAAGAATTTTCCGTGACCAGTAAATAAATTTACTTGCTTATCCCAAAGGGTTAAATTAAGGTCATTGATCTTTTAAAGTATCCTCGGCCACAAAAATCTGTGAAAAAGTTCATATGAAAAATTTTCGAGTACATAAATTAATAGAAAAACCGGTTCGCCACTTCAACTAGGCAGCGGCAGCATAGTGAAACAAAACTGTGCATGGCTGCTGGCGTCGGCGTGTGTGCAGGTACAGCTGTGGGGTGGCGGAGAACAGAGAGAACAGAAATATTCTCTCAGTCTCAAATCTTTGCTTCTTCCCGTCTATTACCTCCCGACCGCATCACCAAAGAACCATACAACTTGTGCATTTTTAGGGCCCAGATGAAGCTTCTTGTTAAGTTATATGTTCTTTGGTACTACGTAAGTCCACTAACGTAAAACTAGTCCTAAATAGCTCCGATTTAACGTAGCTTAGATCATATAACAAAAAGATAGGCTATGCTGTGTAAAATTCGTGTACGTGAAATAATCATTTTTGTTACATGTGGGGGGGGGGGGGTGACAAGAAGGCTGGGCATTATTGTTCGACATCTCTGCTGAGATTTCAGATTTTTATGAAAACAAGTTCGGGTTTGATTTAATGATTTTGTGTTATCAAGTGAATAGAAGTGATTTATACTTAGTAATAGTAGGTCACTCAAATTTGGGTGAATGCATTATAACATTTCCACACAAAAGCACCCAAACTCCGTTCAAGTACTCAGAAACGGAAGTAGACGGCACACTTCTCCTTGAATAAATTTTAGCCCAAATTCACCCAAGGAAAAACTCGGGGTAACTGTGTAAAAACTGTCAAACAAAATAAAATTAGAAATCAAGAATTGTCAGAAGTTTAAATTGTCAAGGGAAAAATGGAAATGGCGGCAGAATTTGAAATTGATGTGCACTATTCGCCCAGATCGTATCAAAATCTACAAAATAGTAAGTAAAATGATTTTATTTCCAAATTAAATTTGTTGTTGCTTGACAGTTTGTAGTTCTCACTTTAGCTTTCTGCCCAAGGCACACACAGTTGTGCATGTACATTCCAAATTTGACACCTTCCCCTCTTGCACATTTTCACACAAAAAAGCCCGAGAAGTACGTGAATACAATAGTGAAATATATTTATAAAAAGCATTTTTTTTTTGTACTTATCTTATCTTATCTAATATAGTTTTGTGTATAAGATTTTATATAATCGAGACTCCGGAGTCATGAATTATTATTTTTATTTAATAATTTATTATTATTATTTAATAATTTTACTAAAAAATTATAGTGTTTTAAGTAAAATAAAAATGTAATATTTTAAAAATAAACAGCCCATTTCCAATGCCGATTTGTTTGGTTACGATTGAATTGTCACGTGGGCATTAAATTATCTTAGCCATACAAAGGCAACGCCAAGAAATATTATCTGAAAATAAATTAAGCACTAGGAAAATTCTTAACAATTTAAAAAGTTATAAAAAAATTAAAAATTATAAATTTGAAAAAAAAATTTAAAAACTTTGTGATATAATGGGATCTATTGTATTAAATTTTTTCAATACTTAATAAAGTTTGAACCACTAAATTATGTGCCCGATCCGAAAATAGCGTAGTTTTACTACTTCCATAACTAAAAGAACACATCGATCGAGTCTACTACGGGAAGAAAAATGCTTGTTCTTTTTCTCATAGCCGATCCTTGTTATGTGATCTAAGAGGCGTATTCACTAACTATAACCCGCAGCCTGAATTGTTCCACATGGATCAACTGCTTTTATCATTTATTCTGGCAATAATTGTGTACAAATAGTCAAAAAAAACTTAAGGAACTCTACAGAACCTGTACCTGCGGCAGAAGGCAACCACCGCCATCTAATAGAAGAAGGCCGCCACCATCACTGATAGGAGAAGACTATTAACACCCAACACGTCAATACAGACGAGTTTTAAAAAAGTTTTGGCAGCCACTGGCCCCCAAAATGTTCAAGTCCTGACATAAATTATTTTTAGTTATTACAAAGATAATAATAACACTAACGTTGCATACCAACATTAATTAAGTAATTGCTAAGAGGTAACGTAATCTCAGATCATTAAGTCATTTTTTTTTATTATAACTAAATTAAAAGACCCAAATTCTAGTTCTACCATAGAGTAAAGAAATCTATAGATACCGAAAATATATGGCGTCAGTTCTCACATCTCCCAAGAGCCGAATCTAACATCGTCACTTTTTAGAGACTATACCCAAGAAAATGCATTTGCTTATCATGATTACCAGCATTTGGCTGCCAATCTATATTGGTTCCTTATTTTTTAAAAATTCTTTAGTATACAAAACTTGTATCAAATAAATGAAAATGTATGTGGGATTTGTTAAGAACGGGTATCGCAAGCTTCAAATACAAAGGCAGAAATAACAAGAGTAATAAAAACTGTTCTTTATTGAAAACATTATTTAATTACGTGATTTTATGAATAAATTTTAGACAAAACCCGAACTCGATTTTAATAAACGTATCATATGCTTTGTAGCGGCCTTTGCTCAAACACGACTCCGCTTATATGCCTATTTCACTAAAACCACTGCTTATTTTATAAGTTGATGAATACTATTTTAGACCAACGCCTTTTACACATAAAATTTGTTGTTTCCTTTTAAAAGGAATGATTTTGGATAAGGCTACATTTTGATTTTCGACATTTTCAAAGTCGACATTTCGTACTGCACCGTTATTTACCGAGTCAATACTTGCATTTTATCGTGACAAGACAGGAATTTCTTTCGTTTTCCATCACCCACTGACTTTTTTATTAAAACAAGTATCGCATAGCTCAGGATTTTTAACATATGCTCCGCAAATCTGAATATTATATTAATCGGGATTTTGTTGGTTAATTGCCAAAGCTCTAAAATTCATTGCTTTTTTTTCGTGAAATTTTTTTATATATGAAAACATTTAAAATGTTGCAAGATAATTTTTGCATCATTTTGTAAGCAATATATCCCGAAAAGTACTTAGGTGAATTTCATCAGCCGCTTAATTTCCTTCCTCAGGAAAATAAGTAAATTTTTTCCTGTGCTATCAATTTTCGGTTCATTTCCGCTTTAATTATTATCATCTAACATCTGATCAGAAAATATGGTATCAGGAATGCAGTTCACTGCAAATTTCCTATCAAGTTATAGTGGTTTTTTATATGAGTAATATTATCATTAAATTTATTCACCTCATTTAAAACATGCTACAACCGAACTTAATATTTGTATATAGGCTTTGCTTCCATTTTTTGACAAATGCTGTACAGTCCTACATCAAGTCAAATCAAACTCAATGACGAATCGTTGACAGGAGTACGCTAGACACGTTTTTTGCATCTTAGTAGTCTCATCAAGTCAAATCAAACTCAATGACGAATCGTTGCCAGGAGTACGCTAGACACGTTTTTTGCATCTTAGTAGTCTTTGCAACGAGCAAACTAGCTATATAAAGCGGACACAACGCTACGATCATTGTATTCCTTTCTGACCAGACATAGGTAATGCTCTAAATTACTAACCTGCTAAACGGTGTTTTAAACTGCTCATTTGCCATCAATTCTCTATTGTTGTAAGTTAGACAATTGGAGTCGTTATAGCTTATCGATACTATAAACCGTTCTAACGTTATAGTATTTTCTATAAGCCACTGCAACATTTATAGCCATCGTATACTTAGATCTAATACCCGTTTCAAGAGTATAGAATCACTAGATTCTATCCACGGTTTTAAGGTGCATAGAAACATTGAACTATAAAACACAACGTTTATAACTACCGCATACCTGGATCTTATACCCGTTTTATTATAGAATCACTAGATTCTATCCAACGTTTTAAGGTGCACAGAATTATTGAACTATAAACCACTGCAACGTTTATAGTTGCCGCAAACTTGGATCTTATACCCGTTTTAAGAATATAGAATCATTAGATTCTATCCACCGTTTTAAGGTTTGGATTATAAACTATTCTATCGTTTGTAATCCGGTATTATATATAACCAACTAACTATTGCGTTTTCTATTTCATTTCAGAGTGAAAAATCCAGCAATAACATTAATTAGAATTAAAAAACCAAGTTGTTGTATATAAATTACAAAAATAGATTACGTTACCTTTATAATATAATAAGTATCTTGTTCTAAGCGTTCATTGTAGTTTTTATGTTAATAAACACTTATACTTTAAAACCTGAATGACGCACCCTTTTTATAAATTTAAGAGACAACCAAATCAGAGGTTAGTTCAAATGCTTTAATAATATCCTATGAAATAATACCATCAGAAGAATGAATAGATCAAATTTAATTATGTATTATATTTTGCGTAGCTTTTTCTAAATGAATTAAATCATATAATGCTGTCAGATATAATATCAGCGTTTAATGGGAAAAATTGGAGTTGATGACGTGTTTTTTATAAAAATACTTGTTAAATAAAAACAAATCAAGGTAAAATTAAGAAATTTTAACTATGTTGAGCTATAACTTCACGGATAAGGGAAGGGGGAAAATTTACAGAACATTGGAAAGGTACAAATCTTTGCTTATTTAAGCATGAGCTATAAATAGCCATCGGAAGTAACACCATATACGGGACGCCCTGTATATTATCAAATATAGTAGTGCTTTTATTGAATTGTCCCCGTGTATAAAGTTTTTGTACATACCTTTGTTCTTACGTATAAAGAGCTATAAAAACTGAAACTTGGATATAAACAACTTTGCTAAAAATCTGGAAACCCAATAAGAATATAACGGAAAAAATACGAAAAAACAAATTTGTCCAGCATTATTAGTCAACAATAAATTCTTAAAAACCATCATAAAGTTAGCAATAAACAAGAAAAAAAAATAAAATTGAGACCAATGATATTATACCCTGGATGAAAATAAAAGTTAAATAAAGTGAAAACCCAAAGTGATGGCAGCACCATGAACGGGTTGACAAATCAGTTCATTTTTGAAGTTTTAATTACTATTTTTATGAAAATGCTATGTACAAAATGTCAGCCCTCTACGTCGACACGTTCTCAGGCAGTGTCCAAATATATAGTGAAAAACCAAAGCTTTAAATTGTAACACCAAGAAGAGGTTGCCCGATTTAGATTTTTGAAATTTTATTTACTATTGTTAAGAAAATGCCATGTACCAAAATTCAGCTCTTTACGTCACCGTGTTCTCGGTTAGTGTCCAAATATGTAGTGAAAAAAGAAATTTTTGGATGGCAACCTTACGAAGAACTTGCCTGATTTGTCCCATTTTCGAATTTAAATTTACTTTTTTTTTCAAAATGCCCGTGCGCTAAATTTGAACGCGTTCTCGAGATATTGAGAGGACGGACAGACAGACGGGCATGAAAAAATCAAACTAACTTAACATTATGCTTGTGTGTCCAATCCAGTCTGCGCTACCATCATTAATTCTATGCGTTACAAGCGGATTGACAAACTTAGTACACTCTTAGTACAACAAGAAGTACAAATTCGAAACAATTTTTACTATTGTTTGCTGTTGTAGTTCTCCAATTCAAGTCAATGCAGTAGCTCTACAGTCATTACAAAAAAAGCATGATAAAACTATTCTCATTAGGAAGAAGAGTTAATCAAATACATTTTCATTCATACGATACTAGTTTTGTATGAAGTATTTCTTGATATACTAAAGAAATTTTAAAGCATAGGGAACCAATATAGAGATTGGCAGCCAGATGGCCACATATTTTCGGTCTGTATAGATTTCTTTTCTCTATGGTTCTACTCAAGTTACAAGCTTATATATTCACGCATTTCTCATCGCACTCACCAGGTCGATGAAAATACTTACATATAAAATTTGACAATTATTTTCTTCCGCAAACAATGACTCAATGAACTTACCGTTTAGTGTTTATTTTTTTCTGTTATGCAGAATTATTATAGTATAAAACAAAGTAATTTTTCATTAATAAATCGATTTCTACTTAGTAACTTAAAGCTGAAAATTCATTGTTAAATTCACCGATAAAGCCTTGACACACTGTCGAGGTTTAATTTAATCTGAGTCTTAACGCACCGTTAAGATTTACACCTATACGTCGCTTTAAAGTATTAGTAAAATTCTATTTGTTCATTTAAATAGTTAAGGCCAAATTATATTTAGAAATAACAAATACAAAATGTTGAAGATATACATATGCAAACTGGAAAATAGTAAGATGATTTATTTATGCGAACTGTAGATCATTACACACTTAAAAGTGTGAATTCTTTTAAATCACGGATCAGAGCTGATTTAAAGTTTGAATAATATAATAATAATGTAATTAATTGCATTTTCTTTCTTTTATGTATATTGTATTTATATATATAAAAAAAAACATCTTACCATTGCGTACATGCAGAAAGATCAATATTAGTTAATCCTCTACAAGTTCTTATCGCTGTCTTAATCAGAACCATTGGATCATTCTGAGGATTCTCTCCGTCTAAAGAAGGACTCCATGGCCCACCTATTGGCATAGTTTCATTTTTTCCACGTATTCCGACTAAAAAATTGATCAATCTCGTTGGATGAATAAAGTCACGCTCACCCTCACGTTCTTTTTCATCATACAAGCATTTCTGATATATTTCTGTCATTGGAGGAGCTCCCATTAACATAACTTTTGCTGAATAAAGATAATCTGCATCTGAAGGATCTAAGGTCTGAGCGTTATCTTCTGGAGGATTAACAGCTTTATGCATAATGTGAAAAGAACATGGGCGTTGAATTGAAAATGGATTATCAGGTTTGAATGACTTTGACCATAGTATCTTAGAGAAGAAAAAATCTGATGGTATATACATATTTGTATACCTTCGTCGAATTTCTAAAACATCTGCTTCAGTTCTGTAAAAAAAAAATATTTTAATTCCATAGAAAATTTACCTTACAATTAATTCTTACATATTCAAAGATATCTTGGGTATTTGTACCATGTAACGAGGTATTGCTCGCGTTCTTCGTCTCTTTGGCGAAGATCTTCTAGGACTTCTTTCTCGTTTCTCTGAACTATGATCTCGCCTATCTGCATTGTTATCCCTCTCCCGATCTCTTTCCTCGCGACGTCTTTTGCGATCAACTTCATTCTGCAATTAATATTTTTATACCCGATGTTATTATAAAAAAACTATCTCTTTACGTCATCTCTAATTCTTGATTCTTTTCTACTTGATGAACGCTCAAGCGATCTACGTGGAGACATACGTCTCTGACTTAATGCTCTGGCATATTCATTGGGGGGTGGCACAGCACTGTAAACAGATCCTTTGACATTAGTGCCCATCAAAGGCGGTGGTTGGTTTCTAGGTATATTAGATATGTTGCTACTACCCCCATTCCCAACATTGACGGAAGATACGACTTGAATACGCGTAGCACTTAATTTAAAGGGCGAATTTTGATTGTATGATCCTTCGACCAAAACTCTATCACCTACTTTCGGAACTGCTCCCTTGCAGACATTTTTATGAAAAAAAATTTCATCGTCAATAAATCCGCAATCGTTATGTATTTTTGTTACGATTCCAATAGAATTGTAGCCACTATGTTGATTTTGCTGAGGTCCTCCACTTTGATTGCTATTAGCAGAGAATGCGTTAGAATTTTGCCCGCGATTGCCGGGACCAGGGTAAGACACAGTTTGAGAAAACAGAGGTTGTGGAGTTGTTTGCATTTGATTTATATTACCACTCAATTGGGAAAATGCCACGTTCTGATTAGGAGGCTGTTGAGACATACTTATATTTTGATTAAAAAGTGTGCTATTTTGATAATGCATAGGATTCTGTAGTCCCATCTGGTTCTGCATATTGGACGTGTTGGTTTGGTTTGTGTTACCAAGAGCTTTCCTCTGCCAAGGAGGGTTGGACTGACCACCATACGACATCTTAAAATAACCACGAGTTTAAACCAAATGTTATTACAATTTATCTTCACAATAATATAATAAAGATGGATATTGTCGGTAAAATTGACAGGTTAAATTAGGACAAAATGTCAAAACAGAAAGAGAACTGCCAGCCGCTTAAAATTTCATTCAAAGAGGGTGCGTTCCTATTTCAACTTTCGACTTCGACTGCGACTACGACTAAAATTAACTTTGCTCAAAGTGGAAAGTTGGTTTCGCTCCGGCCATCTTCAGTTCAATCGCAGAAGTCGGGACTTCTGGTTTGTTCAAGGAGTTGAAGCTTTGAGTTACAATGTGACGCTGTCGCGAGACGCGGACGCTGTCCTTAAACCTGTCAAAAGTTAAAATGTATGAAAATACTCAAGTGTAGGTACAGTGTGTCGCTAAGGGTGTTGCTGACGCTGGACGCGTTGCTTAAAGTTGAAATTATTTCAACTTGAGACGCGCAACACCTTGACAGCTGCAGTTGAAGCAATTTATTTTTGCAGAACATTGAAATTGTGAGTGAAAATTGGAAGAATTAACTAATGCCACAGTATTTAATAACAAGTTAATTTATTTAATTACAATTTATTGATTTTATTTAATAATGGAACGGAAATTCAACACATGTTAGATCGGCATCATTGGAACAGCATAAGCAACAGGAACTGCGTCCGCGTCAACATAAGCAACATCATTTGCGACCGCTTTTCGCGACAGCGTCACATTGTAACTCAGCCTTTAAGGCGGATTTCCATTACAGCAACATTTTAATTTTGCAGGAATTTAGGAGCGAGGTAGTGATATGTAAAACTATTCCAAGAGTAAAAGAATACGATTTTATAGCTGAAACCTTATCCCCACCATATTATGGCAATATGTCATTTTGAAATGTTAAGTTTCTTTTTTTTTTATATATATATATTATTAAGCCAAGCTCAGGGGATACCCTATGATGCAAAGCATAGCCTGGCAGGAAGAAAATATGGAAAGGATTAGGGTTATGAGGAGAGTGGTGGAGGTGCCGATGTATGTCGCCCTTAAACTTCCGCAGATTGCATGCCGAGGAAAAACAGAAGATATTAAGCTGTTCCACATTCGCACTGTTCAGGACAAAAAAGCATCACGGAATTTTACTGTACGGCCGAAAGTAATTTGAAGGGTTAAAGGATGTGCGCTGTTTGCAGCGCGAGTATTGCGTGCAGGAATCATTTTACAAGGGATTAGACTAGATATTTCATCAGAACATTAACCATGCATATAGCGATAAAGGAGCGAAAGGCATCCAACACTCCGGCGGTGCTCGAGTGAGTCGATAGGTCAAGTTATTGCCAAATCGCCAATGAGCTTGAAGGCTCTCTTTTGAACAATATCCAATGAAGCTAAGGCTGTGCGACCAGCCCCGGCCCATATATGGGAGTTGTATTCCATTCTAGGTCTAATGTAGGACTTGTAGAGGAGCGCTAGATTTGACGGGCTGAAATATTTCTAACACCTTTTCAGAAATCCAAGACATTTCGATGCTTCTTTGGCAACAGAGAAGATGTGATCTGTCCAGTTTAACTTACTGGAAATATTAATGCCAAGAATGCTTAGTGACGGTGAATCAGAAATTAATGCTCCATCAAAAGAAACGGGTGTGGTTAAGTTATGATCTTGTTTTAATGAGATGAGACAGCTTTGGGTCTTAGATGCATTGAATTTGACGCGATTCGGTTTGCCCCAAGCGAGGATATTGTTAACATCGTTATTCAATGATCTAGTCATGCAATCTCGTTTAACACATGCGGCATTCCCCCTGGATTCCGCAAGAGTGTCAAAGGAGTAAGCGAAATCAAGAGTACTGTCATCTGCGAAACTATGGATGGGATTGAAAGTAAGGGAAAGCAGATCATTAATGAAAATTAAAAAGAGAGTTGGAGAGATAACAGAGCCTTGAGGCACACCGGCATTTATGGGATGCGGTTCAGATGTAACGCCATCTAATACAACACGTATTTGGCGACTAGATAGGAAACTTTCAATCCATAATAGAAGAGGAGGGGAGAGACCAAGTGCTTTAAGTTTGGTTAAAAGGGCTGGATGCCAGACTCTATCAAAGGCCTTTGAAATATCTACGGCAACGATTTTAGACTCACCAAAATTGTGAAGACTACGCTTCCAACGTTCCGTAAGAAAGGTCAACAAGTCTCCAGATGAGCGTCCAGCTCGGAAGCCATATTGGCGATCGTTGATGAGATGATTAGTTTCTAGATACTTCATTAATTTTGAGTTAATGATAGATTCAAACACCTTTGAAAGAATCGAAGTGATCACAATTGGTCGATAATTTGAGGGATCGCTACCCTCTCCTTTCTTGGGAATAGGCTGAACGTGAGCTAGCTTCCAAGCAGTTGGAAATTTTCCTGTCGAATAAGACAAGTAGAATAGTTTGCGCAGAGGTTTAGCCAAGGATGAGGCACAGCTTTTAATTAACAGGGGCGAAAAACCTTCAGGACCTGCGGCTTTGGATACGTTGATCCCCTTAAGGACCCTGAGCACATCCCTCGTACGAACGTATATTAGCTCTTGGACACATTCACACGGGCGATGCAAAACAGGTGTTTGTGAAGTGAGTGGAAGACAAGAATTGGAAGCGAATCTAGAAGCTAAAATATTAGCTTTATCCAGGGAGTCAACAATCACTTTACCATTATTAAGTAGTGAAGGTATAGAGGAACTGGTGAAGCTGTTCCTGATGGTTTTGACCAGAGACCAGAAGCCTTTGCTACCTTTGCGGCTTGCCAAGATTCTTTGTCTAATATTCTGGTCAAAAAGAAATTTTTCTCTCTGGATAATGGACTTGCAGGTGCTCCGTGCAGTCTTGTAGACTTGATTCATTTCCGGACATGGATGCAATTGATAGGCGCGAAAAGCAGACTCTTTCGCTTTTATAGCTTGGTTGCACTTCTCGTTAAACCAGGAGCGATCATTCTGTTGTTGAGATCTGCTGTAAGAATACGGAATGTATTCACGCATGCCAAGATTTAGTATGTTACTAAATTCTAATGTGCATTCATCAACATCCCTCGAAGCAAAACAGACCGACCAATCAATTTCTTTAAGATACTTATTGAGACTTTCCCAATCAGCATTCTTATAGTGCCAAAGAAGCCTACTTGTAGGTGGAGCAGTTGGGCGGCACAGGTTTGAGGTGGTAAATTGAGCCGTGATTAAACAATGGTCTGAATTTCCGAGAGGAGAACCGACTGAGATGGAATATTTGTCCGGATGAGATGTTAGAAACAAGTCGAGTAAATTAGCTTTATCTCCAGCTGTAGCGGGAATTCGCGTTGGTGCATCCACTAGCTGTTGTAAATTAAATGATTCACAGAAGAGTTCAACGAAACGGCCCGCAAGACTTGTGGTAGAATAATGTCTGAGCCACGGTATATTATGAACATTAAAATCGCCTACCAGGACGATTTCGGAAGAAGGAGAGACAGAAAGCAAATGATCAATATTGTTGGAGATATTGTCAAATACGGATACCGTGTCGTCATCAGACATATTTGGGCTGCGATAAAGGAAACAGAAGTATATGATGTGCTTGTGAAGTTTGAACCTAATCCAGATATAGTTAAATTCTGGATTGGCAGAAGGAAAATCTTGAAGAATGGTAAAGGCCACATCATTCCAAATATATACTGCGATCCCTCTATGCTGAGAAAAAAGAGGCATGAAGCTGTAACCAGGGACGTGATAGGTGATACTGATTAATATCAGCATCAGAAACGACCTTGGATTCACTTAGCGCAAGAATTGCCGGATTTTTTGAGTTAAGGTGGCAGTACACCGAAAACCAATTTGCTCTTAATCCGCGAATGTTGCAGAAATCTAAAATGAAATTCTGCATGCTGAAGGCAAAAACAAAAAGCAAAAAAAAGCGACACACAACAACACCAAAATGTGGGCGCCACCAGCAGCAGTCAACGACACAGCGAGGTAAAAAAAACAACAATAGTGTTATGCCTATTGCTGCTTTCAATACCTCAGACCGTGCGGTTCAATGACCACAGCTGGGTGCACCCGGATTGCTGATCAGTGACAAGTGATAATGCATTTGCACTGATCACAGATGAAGAGAAGGAAAGGAAAGGTTACCGTGCTGCTGGCTTATAGAATGTTGATAGGGCACTTGGCGGATAAAATTTATTTTGGTTATTTATTAATTTAACGGTCGCGTCGGAATTTAATTATTTATTTATTTATTTATCTATCACTAGTTGTAATTACATAGATTTGCTTAAAAGAAAACCTAACCTAATTAACAACTAATGTTTGAGGGCCCACGGCTACTAGGCCATCTGGGCACCGAATTTAAATAATTATAGTAATTGATTAGATTGTAAATGTTTAGCACAACACTATCACTTGTCTTAAATTAATTGATTGGATATGTTTAGATTGATTTATTTGATCTACTCCACTCTTTGTAAGATTTTGTTTATTAATTTATTTCTTAACACAGTTTATTGTTGGATTTCCTTATTTTCTTCAAGAAATACCGAAAGGGGTATGTACAGTGACTGTATTGCTAAACAGTCTATGCGATTGTGATGAGCCTCCGATCAAAAGACGAAAATGTGGACGTGTGAAATCTATAAAGACCGCGAAAAGTCGGGACAGTATGAAAAATTTGTTAAAAGGCTGGCTGGCGAGGACAAAGTTTTATTTAGAAACTATATGCGGATAAATTTTCAGCAATTTGAAGAATTATTGAAAATTGTTGGTTTTTCAATTACCAAAGAAACTGTTATAAAGGCACTTTCACATCAAAAACAAGAACAGAAATGTGAAAACCGAAAAACTCAATTTATTCCACTTTAAAACAAGATTTTTGTTCCAATGAATAATAAAATCCAGAGAAATAGGATAAACTAAGAATTTTACTGAGAAAATAGTTATATTTATTTCAGATTTTGAAGAAAAACACAACTTTTATGTTTTATCGGCCGAAAAACTTTTTCGGCAGAAAAATTCGTCCGATAAATCATAAAAGTTGTGTTTTCTTAAATTTTTAAGAATTTTAGAATTTTCTAAGATAAATATACTATTTTATTAGTAAAATTATTAGTTTATCCTATTTCCCATGATATTATTAATCATTGGAGCAAAAATCTTCTTTTAAAGTGGAATAAATTGAGTTTTTCGGTTTACATTTTTTCGATTCTTGTGTTTGATGTGAAAGTGCCTTAAGGAGCCCAATATCAGCTCAAGAAAGACTTGCATTAACGATAAGGTGAGTACAAAGCCCTCCACAAGCCTGGCCAAAATTGAAATTATGTTTTCAGATTTCTGGCTTCTAGAGACTCTCAGGCGAGTATGTCGTACAACTAATTGTGTTTACGATCATCTGTGCACTGAATAATTAAGGAAAAAACTGCGATTTGGTAGAATTTGAAGAGGACAGTTTTCCCAAACCTTACTCTAGAATACTTCAAAAGGATAGCTACTTCGTTAATAATTTGAAGTTTAAATAGACGGAATGAAACCACAGTTTTTTTTAAATTTCTTCTATTATTATTTTAGAGTAAAGAATAAACACAGTCAAATTAAAACATTTTTTTCTTAGCCTTTAAGAGTACCATGGTAATTTCGAACTGGGTTTCAGTTCTTGCAACCTCTGGCAACTTCAACAATTACGCTGCTACGTATTTCCCAAAACTATCTTCCGCTGTACTTCGATCCATAATCGCTCCTCCTTCTAATATACGTAAAGCTCTTTTTTATATTAAGTTTCTCCTCTTCAATTGCAGTCTTTTTGATTCCTATTAATTTAATTATTTTAACTTCAATGGCCGAAATTTTAAATATAAGTTAATTATAAATTACTCATACATTCGATAGAATACTGTTTTTTTGGCGTCTCGTAATATTCGCAAATTGGGCTCGATGTGCTTTCATCTGTTGTTGTCAATGTTATCATTGCTCTAGAAAATAGACATAATAGACATCTGTGTTCGGTGGTGTTATCATCACAGAAGATAAAATTTCGAATTTATTTCCTACAATAAATTTAAAATTCCAAGCTTCTAATTTTTTAAATGGTAAAATATAATTAAAATGTTTATTTGCCTTTTGTTTCCACCGTACAATTTTTTCTAAAAGAAAAGAATACAATAGACTATCCGCCACCTTCGAGGAGGGTACTAAAGGAGGCGTCATGTGATGAAAAAAGCGTAGCAACTTTCGTTCTTCTTCTTATTTTTGTGAGGTGTCAGAGGCGGCGTTAAAAATTGTTGATGCCTTAAATATCACGACAAATTAATGGCGCGAAAATTCAAACACATTTCTTAGAAACTCCGCACAATCTTCCGCACCACCCACTGACAAGTATATAAATGGACTGACTGATCTCCTATTTCATGTGGCACCAGTTTTGATTTCAGAAAGTATGCTCTCACTGCTGTGCTATAAATATCTATAGAAAAGGAAAGGTACTAAATAGAAACTAAGACGAATTATTTAAATATTATTATAAATCGCTAACACACGTAAGGCTCTAGATGAACATTACTAAGAAAAAGAAAACACTTAAATGAAATCATATGAAAAGTGCAAAAATTGTTATACATGATATACCTAAAGCAAAGCAAGTTTAATGAAATTTTGAAAGTCTTGATGTTAGTTAAACAAAGAAATATTTTTTTTTAGATCTAAACTAAGTACTACAAAGAAAACAAAATCTTGGAAAAAGTAATAATTTTTATTAGAAACATTTGCAATTATAATGTGAACATGAATCGTTGAAAGTTTTAATTCCTCCTTCATTATGCTGGCGCCCTCTCACATAAAGGTTGTACAGGGTTGCTCTAGTCTATTTTACAGGTCAAATAGGGACTCTGAATAACTATGCCCCTCAGAGTCAGATGGGAGGATGGGGCCGGCAAAGAAGGCAAAACATCTGCGCCTTCCATAAGGATATGGGTAAGTGACGTAAGGGTCCCTTCAGGACCGAATGTGTGCCGGCTTTTAGTTGGATAGGCACCACATTTTTTTGATTATGGCTGACGGCAGCGGCAGGTTTTTCGTGGAACCTCCCCACACTCTCCGCCAATGAGCCGAGGCGAGCTAGCTAGTCCAATAGTCATTAACCCTTTCCTATAAAAAGTAAATTATCCATTTGGAACTACGTCTCTGCGCCAAACACACTTCGCGGCTCTTTGTTTACATAAAAGTGACAGTGAAACACTCCGCCAAAATCAAGATGGCGAAAATTTTTGGCTACGCTTCCATCCTTATACTGTACTATGGGATGTCGCTTCCTTTAGTTCTCTCCTCAAAGTCCGCCACACATAACGTGATGTCTTCTTCTTGATTCCTTCATGCATGGAGGTAAAATACTTGGAGATATGCCATAAAGTCGGAGATATCCCATAATGTTGATCTAGCGCTGGCAACTTTTTTATGGCATATCTCTGACTTTTCCCCTCATTTATGGTATATCCCGACAAATATCTCCGACAAAATTTTTTCGACATACTTGCCATACTCCTCTTACTCACTAGTTATTTCGTAAGCCGTTGTTAAAAATATGGTTGCCTCGCTCTAAATCTCTACAATATTAAAATGTTGCTATGATGGAAATCCGCCTTTATAGTCCAGCAGCCGCCGCCTGTTTCTTTTAGTGAATAATAACAGGCTGAATCTTCGTGAATAGGTTCGGTTCGACGAGACGCCAAGTTTTTTCTCTGTGAAAATTCTCGATAGAGGTAGCTACTGTAGTGCGCAGGTATAAAACATGTCGATTCGGTGGAGTGTCAAAATTGTCTGAATAACAATAAGTTTTTTATTTGAATATTGGGATAATTGGATAATAAACTCGGAAAAACATTTGTTCTACAAAATGGATGGTTTGACTGAAGAGTCCTCTACTCCGAAAATTATTACTAACCAGCTGATTTTTGTATGCAGATTAGTAAATATTTGTACAATGAAATGGCCACATAGCCCTACAAATTTAGTGGTACGTTTTCCCAGTCCTACGCTTACAAGTTGTCCATTCCACGGTAACACTTTTTCCATTAATAATGGGCAAGGTATATAGAATACAAGATATTCTTTTAAAATTTTGACACTAGAGCTTGGACGTGTTTCGGTCTATAAAGTATTGTTACGTGCAACAGAATGAGTCAACTGGTGACATCTATTGGAAATGGAGAGTAAACAACTTCAGGTTCGTAGAATTGATGATGGAATCTTCGGGAAGATTCAGGAATAGAATAGTCAAGACGATTCTAGAATAGAACACTCAAGAAGAAATTGGAAAGTTTCTAGGGTATAAATATAACAGTTGTCACCGCCAAGAAAAGAGTATTGTCTTAGACATTGTAGTGTTAACAAGTGAAAGAAGCGAAAGTGTTTGGATTAAGATAATTGAAAGTACAATATTAGCGATAATTAAAGTTGAGTTGATAAATTGAAGGTTTGTGAATTATATAAGATCAGAAGTGAAATCAAGAACTTGTATATTATATATTTAATATTGTGTTTTAAATAACCAGGCTGGCAACAACTGGTGTCAGAAGTGAAATAAATTCGCGAAATAAAGTGGTGGCAATTGACTTAAAAATTCAAAGTGTGATTAATTTTGAGAAATTGTGTTAAATTGTGAAAATTCTGGAAAATAATTTATAGTCATCTGTAAGAGAATTATTAAAGTAATGGGGCGCAAACTGAAGGAGCTTCGGGTACAGGATTTGAAATTGAAGCTAGGGAACCGGTCGTTACAAGATAGAAGAAGGACAGAATCCTGAGACATTCGTTTTCGAAGATAACTTGGAAGAAACTGAAGCAGAAGAAAAGTCTGTGATGAACACGGAACAAGTTTTGGGCACTTTAATGAGTAAATTGGAGATTTAATTAGCTCTGTAGATGATGCATGCTTTTGAGGAAACAAGCAATACTCTTGAAAAACAAAATAGATTTCTGGAAACCCGTTTGGCCGAACAAAAGCATGCTCTTAAGGAACAAACGAATTCTCTCGAGGAACACCAGAAATCGATGGAGACCCGTCTGGACGAGCAAAAGAATGCTTTTGAGTAACAACAGAATTCTCTGGAATCCCGTTTAGATGAGCAGAAGAAATCTATGGAAACCCACTTGGACGAACAAAAGAGTTCTCTGGAGAATTGTCTAGAAACTCGTTTAGAGGAACAGAAGACTTTCTTGAAAAACTCGTTAGACGAACAGAATTTGAAAATTGAGGGAATCGAGCAGAAAGTGGCGGACGTTCAACAAAAAATCGACGAGCAGCTTTACAACTTTAAAGCAGATCTGGGGCCGGATTCTGTAGCACGGAGAATTTGGGAATTTGGGAGATGAGAATTTCGTTTTCTTAGAATTCCCAATTCCCTAATTCTCCATTCCCAATTCACTAACATGGTTGGAGAATTAGGGAAAACGTAAGCAATGTGAAAAAGTGCGAATCGCCTGGGACGATTAAGGGTATCAATTTTTGTTGTAGAGGGTTAGATTTTTTTTCATATTTGAGGTACATCCGTCTATTACCTTCTACTGTCGAAATAAATAGAAATTTCTGTTTCGTAGGGGTAGTTTTTGAGGGATGTAGGAGGGTAGGTTTTCTCGAGTTTTTCCAGGATAACGAGAGAATGGAGAGTAGAAGGAGAATGTATGTGGTATCAAAAAAAAAATGGGAGCTCAGGGCAAACAAGATAGGTTTAGGAAATTTGGCGGGAAGAGTGCGGGGTAGAAATGGGGGCTGATTAACGGAATTTAAAAAAAAAAATTAAGACAATATCAGGAGCTGTAATAATTCGCAAGGGTAAGCTCAGGATCTGTAAGCCCAATAAAAAAAATAAGAATTCACTTTGGTAATTAGGGTATTATAGGCAATATTTTATTTCGATTAACGGTAATTTGCAGATTTGAGCGGCCTCGGCGGTAAATTTTGCTATCGCAATATTCACGGGCGCCTAACTCTATGTGGGAGCGCTGTAGATTATTGGGGTTTTTTCTGATAGATTACTGGTTTAGAGTACAAAAATATAGGTGAACAATTTTGTAGGGAAGGTGTTTTGGGGGTTGGGGGTCGTACCATCCCTCATAGGGGGTTGACCAAACTACGTCATGTTTAGTACCAAATTAAAGAGGGAGTAGAGGGTAATCGGGTGGTGTAGTTTGTATTTGATCATTTTAAGGTGATAGCTGAATTTTGACCGCCGAAAATCGATTTTTTTGCACTACGGTCATATACACCCCAGTTTCCATATTTTGCATATATTTCTTCCGTTCTTTGTTTCACATCCATTAGTACTCCGTTGTGAACATTTTTGTCATGGGAAGTGAATTTCCACAACTTACTAGTTCTTCGCAATGATGAGTTGAAAATATGTCAATATTTGTACCAAAAACGGCCATTTTTTCACCTTAAAATGGACTGATACACTTCTTTTACAGTTATCTCCAAAACCGTTTATCGGATTCAAAAATTACTTACATATTTAATTAGGGGAGAAAATTTAGATGCGATTTCATCCTACACACAAGCTTTACCGTGTATAATTAAAAAATTTACAGCATCTCTTCTGTACTGGAAGACCACCAAATTGATCATTTTCGCGTGATTTATAATTTTTAGCGGGTACCTTGAGAGACAAAATCCATGTTCCTCTGCAAGTATTGCATGGATTTCCATAATTATTTTTTTTTAAATATAGCCAGGATGTGCAGTGAATACATAGCTCAATTTGAAATTCCTAGATACCTAGATACTTTCATAAAACGCAACAAAAGCAGAAAATACAATTTCCACATACTTTTCCACAAGCAAGACACCGGAGAATTAACAAGTGGAATGGAGAATTCGGGAATTCCGTACTCACTTCTCAAATCCTCTCAGTTGAGAATTTTTCGTCTTACTTTTCCACAAGCAAACACCGGATAATTTGAGAAGTGAAAGTAAGACGAAAAATTCGCGATATCTGTACTCACTTCTCAAATCCTCTCAGTTGAGAATTTTTCGTCTTACCTTTCCACAAGCAAACACTGGAGAATTAACAAGTGGAATGGAGAATTCGCGAATTTCGTACTCAACTCACCTCTCAAATTCTCTCTCAGTTCAGAATTTTTCGTCTTACTTTCACTTCTCAAATTATCCGGTGTTTGCTTGTGGAAAAGTAAGACGAAAAATTCTCAACTGAGAGGATTTGAGAAGTGAGTACGGAATTCCCAAATTCTCCATTCCACTTGTTAATTCTCCGGTGTCTTGCTTGTGGAAAAGTAAGTGGAAAAATTGTATTTTCTGCTTTTGTTGCGTTTTATGAAGGTATCTAGGTATCTAGGAATTTCAAATTGAGTAATGTATTCATTGCATATCCTGGCTATATTTAAAAAAAATTATAAGGGAAATCCATGCAATACTTACAGAGGAACATGGATTTTGTGTCTCAAGGCCACCTCTAAAAAGTACAGAAGAGATGCTGTAAAATTCTTAATTATACACGGTAAAGCTTGTATGTACCATGAAATCGCATCTAGATTTTGTCCCCTAATTAAATATGTAATTAATTTTTGAATCCGATATACGGTTTTGGAGATAACTGTAAAAAAAGTGTATCAGTCGATTTTAAGGTGAAAAAATGACCGTTTTTGGTACAAAAATTGTCATATTTTCAACTCATCATTGCGAAGAACTAGTAAGTTGTGGAAATTTACTTCCCATTACAAAAATGTTCATAACGGAGTACTAATGGATGTAAAACAAAGAACGGAAGAAATATATGCAAAATATAGGCACTGGGTGCATATGACCCTAGTGAAAAAAAATCGTTTTTCGGCGGTCAAAATTCAGCTATCACGTTAAAATGATGAAATACAAACTACACCACCCGATTACCCTCTACTCCCTCTTTAATTTGGTACCAAACATGACGTAGTTTGGTCAACCCCCTATGAGGGGTGGTACGACCCCCAACCCCCAAAACACCTTCCCTACAAAATTGTTCACCTATATTTTTGTACTCTAAACCAGTAATCTATCAGAAAAAACCCCAATAATCTACAGCGCTCCCACATAGAGTTAGGCGTCCGTGAATATTGCGATAGCAAAATTTACCGTCGAGGCCGCTCAAATCTGCAAATTACCGTTAATCGAAATAAAATATTGCCTATAATACCCATGCATACCTAATTACCAAAGTGAATTCTTATTTTTTTTTATTGGGCTTACAGATCCTGAGCTTACCCCAGCGAATTATTACAGCTCCTGATATTGTCTTTATTTTTTTTTAAATTTTCGTTAATTAGCCCCCATTTCTACCCCGCACTCTCGCTGCCACATTTCGTAAACCTATCTCGTTTTCCCTGAGCTCCCATTTTTTTTGATACCACATACATTCTCCTTCTACTCTCCATTCTCTCGTTATCCTGGAAAAACTCGAGAAAGCCTACCCTCGTACATCCCTCAAAAACTACCCCAACAAAAAAGAAATTTAAATTTATTTCGACAGTGGAAGGTAATAGGCACATATGAAAAAAAGTATAAGCCTCTACAACAAAAAGTGATACCCTTAATCGTCCCAGGCGATTCGCACTTTTTCACATTGCTTACGTTTTCCCTAATTCTCCAACCATGTTAGTGAATTGGGAATGGAGAATTAGGGAATTAGGAATTCTAAGAAAACGAAATTCTCATCTCCCAAATTCCCAAATTTTCCGTGCTACAGAATCCGGCCCCTTGGAAAGAATAAAGCATCGTCAGCCTCTAAACGTAGCAATATTTGATGGACAAGATTCGTGGCATATCTTCAAAAGACAATTCGAGGCAGCTTCAGAGGTAAATGGATGGAATGATGAAGACAAAGCTATAGCTCTGGTATTAGCACTTCGAAGTCCTGCGTCAGAACTCTTACAAAGTGTACCGATTGAAAATCAACGTGATTACACTTCATTAGTACATGCGATAGAATTACGTTACGGAGATGAACACATGCAGCAAGCATATCGCCTACAGTTACGCAACAGGATTCAAAAGCATGGCGAATCACTACAACAACTGCAGTCTGATGTGGAAAGGTTAGCGCATCTTTCATACTCCAGCGTGAATGCGGATTTCCTTAATGAAGTGGCAATGGAGGCATTTGTGAACGCCATTGCAGATCAAAATTTATAACAAGCGTTCAGGCTAGCAGGAAAGAAATCCACAGCAGAAGCACTAGCCTATGCATTAGCGTATGAATCCGCCAGACAAGCTTCACGGAGTGCAGTACGAGTGAGAGAAATTTCAGTAGAATAATGTACTTGCAACAGAATGCAATCATCGCAGAGCCCGTCTTCACGTGGTGCCCTTCGATGCTGGAATTGTAATAGACCAGGGAACCTTCAAAGAGTCTGCAGAAAACGTCGACGAGTGGAATCGCCAAAAGAAGAGGGGAAAGAAGAATGCCAAAGATGTCGAGCCAGGGAGCAAGCTATTCGTGGAGGGAGTCGATATTGTTGCGAGCGTCGTCTTTGGTTCGTTATTTAAAACACAATATTAAATAATTAATATACAAGTTCTTTATTTCACTTTAATCATATAAAATTCACAAACATTCATTTAATCAACTCAACTTTAATTATCGCTAATACTGTACTTTCAATTATCGCAATTCAATTACAACACTTCTGCCTGTTTATTTCTTTCGCTTGTTAACACTGCTGAGTCTAAGACAAAACTCTTTTTCTGGCAGTGACATCTGTAATATTTATACCCTAGAAACTCTCCGGATTATTCTGGAGTGTTCTATTCCAGAAGCTTCTTGTCTAGTCTATTCATTCTATTCCTATTCTCGAAGATTCCATCACTGATTCTCCGAACCTAAAGTTGCTTACTCTCCATTGCCAGTAGATGTCACCAGTTGTCTCTTTATATTGCACGTAACACTGCCCCCTTCTTAAATTTGTTCGTCCCAAACAACAGGTGGTCCACGGTCTTGATGCTCGTAGTATTAACACAAGCGGTCCAAATGAACAATTTTACGCTTGCCTCTTATGCCACGCTGAATCCTGTATACCACGTCATTGTTCTAGTTACTACTGAATACGGTCCCTCCCAGTGTTGTTGTAGTTTTGGAGAACGTCCCTTATGTCGTTTCGGGTTATACAGGCAAACAAGATCACCTTCGTTAAATCCTGAGGAAATAGCACGTAAGTCATAGCGGGTCTTCATCCGATCAGTATTTGCTGCTAATTTCGTTCTCGTGGGCTCGTGTACATCAGCTGATTGTTGTTTGAGCTCCGATACGTAGTCTTTTGGTAACTTTTGTTCACCTTTGGGGTACCAAATTTGAGGTCGCTAGATAAACGTATCTCCCTTCCGAATATGACTTTAGCTGGGGTTTGTCCGGTAGTACTATGAACGGCTGATCTATAAGCCATTAGGAATATAGGAATATATAGGTGCCAATTGCGTTGATGATAGTCAACTACTTTCTTTAGATGCTCGATCAATGTTCTGTTGAAGCGCTCTACCATGCCATCAGATTGTGGGTGTAGAGGAGTTGTTCTAGTTTTTCTTATTCCCAACATTTTACACATCTCCTGGAAAGTCCGCGATTCGAAGTTCCGTCCTTGGTCCGAATGAAGTTCGTGAGGCACACTAAACCTACTGACCCAATTCGTTATTATTTGTTCCGCAACTGTGGTTGCCTCTTGATTAGGGATTGCATAAGCTTCAGGTCAATAAAACCTTTCTCGTATTTTGGAAATGGTTTTGTTCACTCCCAAATGTCCTTCAGAGATTCCACCGTGCATTTCTTCTAGAACATCTTTGACATTTGCTGCCGGCACGACTATCTGCATCCGTAAAGATTCGCCATTAGGTGCTTCCCACTTACGATTTAATATACCGCATTCAACATGAAGAGAGTTCCATTCAGCCCAGTAACTTTTCAGCTTCTCACTCCGTTCCGAAATATCCTTCCAGTCTGGTCTTTCCATTTCTTCTTTCCAAGCAAGAATAGGTGAAATGTCCAGATCTTCTCGTTGTGCTGTTCGCAGGTTCTCGTTGTCCCAACCTGTAGATGGTTCCACGGTTACCAACTGTATAGTTGCTGTTGTTTCTTTTTCTTCCATCCGGGCGCAATGTTTGCATTCAAGTTTGCATGGACGTCGTGAAAGGGCGTCTGCATTTCCATGGATACGACCTCTTCGGTGTTGTATTTCAAAATCATAAGCCTGGAGTCGCTCTATCCATCTTGCCACTTGTCCCTCCGGGTTCTTAAACTGCAGAAGCCATTTAAGCGCTGCATGGTCGGTGCGAAGGATGAATTTTTGTCCGTAGAGATATTTATGAAAATGCTTTGTTGAATTTACAATGGCAAGTAGCTCTTTTCTTGTAGCACAATAATTTTTCTCTGACTTTGAAAGTGCTTTGCTATAGCAAGCTACTGGAACTTCTTGAGTATTCTCCTCCTGCGAAAGCACTGCACCAATACCTTCATTGCTGGCATCCGTGCCTAATATAAATGTTTTTCCCAGCTTTGGATAGTGAAATACTGGAGCTTCACAGAGCTGTTGCTTCAAATTTTCAAAACTTTCGTTGCATTTATCCGACCATATGAACGACTTTCCCTTTTCTGTAAATTGATGTAGGCTTCTTGCTATATCTGCAAAACCTTTCACGAATCGCCTGTAGTAGATAGCTAAACCAAGAAAACTCCGTAATTGATGTTTGTCCTTTGGAACTGGCCCATTTTTCACAGCTTCTATCTTCTCTGGATCGGTTCTTACTCCTTGTGATGAAACTATGTGCCCTAAATATTTAACTTCAGTTTGAATAGAGCACATTGTGGTAAGCTTGCTCCAAGTGAATGCGATTTCCTATCCATGATGACGAATTGTTTAAATGTTGTTGTTTATTAGAATAAAGGGCAGATCGCTGCCGAACTTACTTTGGATGGCAGAATATGCCGCTGTTTTTAATTACAGGCAGAGTATGCCTATTTACTTCAGTATGGCAGAGAATGCCGATGTTTAACTTTGAGAAATAAAAAGACACCTTTCGATAGTCAGTTTAAGTCTGGTCTTTATTGAACAGTAGCATCTTATTTATACAATTAGTTTACATAGGAATCAATATGTTCAATAATTCTAAAAGGGGGGAGTTATTGCCAAATTGCAATAAATGAAATTATAAATCATAGTTGCAGTGTCAACAATTCCGATCACTGAACTTCTTTATGATTCATTGATTTGTTATAGCGATGACCGCAGACACAATTACAATTGAACAAATTGCTTGCATAGCGAAATTTGCGTGTGTTGCAAATTTCTGTTAAGGTCGAACAATTTGTTTTGTTTTTATTTTCTTTTAATTATTGTTTCGATAATTGTTTATTTTTCTTGTCTGTGGTCATGGCTTTACAGTGCATTGGTTTGGTATGTAATCTTATCTATTTGGGGTGACATAAATTTGAATTGAAAGGTTTATATGTACATACATTACATCCTTACCCTTATAAATAAAAAAAAAATTTGTACATAAAAAAAAAATGTTTTTGTATTTGTAGTATTGACTAAATTTATTTTACTTTTAATCTATTTAATTATCCTAAACTGTTTGCTATTCTTACTGAGTTATTCCTATTGAGTGTCATCTAGGTAACTTATGCTTTTATTAATTTTATCTATTATTATGTGTAGATAATGTCCTTAACTTAGTTATTATACAGTTTTACAATATTTTTAGTAATATTTCCTTATTTAAATTTACATTTTATCAGATTACTTATTCTTGAGTCTGAGCCGGTTTTTTTTTTTATATCTGGTATGCCTCTACGCACTTTGTTGATTCGTATTGTAGCGTTAGAATGTATGCAAATATATATATATATCCTCAGAGGTCCTAGTGTGTCAACTGAGGTCTTTTCGCAACTAGTGGTTGGTGTGTCCGTTATCGCTAGAGGTTCACTTGTGTAATTTTTTAATTTGTTCTTCGCACAGTTATCACACTTGTTTATGTACTTCTTTATCATTTTGTGAAGGTTTCCATATGTGCCTTTATTGCAGCGTTTAATTCCAGCGTGTCCACCATGCTTATTGTCATCGTACTCTTTTACTAATTCTTTTTTTTTCTTTGGATCATTTATCCTTATGGGGGTTCATATAGTATTATCTTCAGTTGCCTTACCACATTTATCATTCTGCTGCAGCTTATTGAATTTCTTCTTGAATTCATTTATATCAATATAGCATCGTCTTTTGCGAGTGCTAATTCTTTAATATTATTCTCGTTCATCTTTTGTATCAGCTTCTCCATGATGTAACTAAAGTTGAACATTGGATTTTCGCTGTACTGAACGGTTACCCCTTTCTTAGTTATATATATTTCTGGCAAACTTTTATCTTTCGCATCCTTTTGTGCGTACGCTATATCGAATTGTAGGCTCATAATATTTCTTATGTCGGAGATGGATGTCTATTCTCATATATAGAATTGACCTGATTCTATATTGTCTCTACTTTCCGTTTTGCTGCTTTTTCATCATATTTCGTGTGATAACGTTTATTTCTTTTGGTATCATTGATTTTAATTTCTCAGAGTCCAATTTTATTCTTGACAGGGCACCTGCATTTGTATTCATTTTTTCCTGTTTGTACACACTATCAAGATCATAATCCATGAGGATTTGATTAGACCTCATCATTATTGAAGTATTCTTGTTGCAAAAGATTGCTCAATCTGAATTGTAACACTTACCGCCTCTATCAATGCCTTTGTTTAGGCTGACATAATGATCGGCTTACTTAGTCTTCTTTCAAATATGTTTAGTTCTGTGATTATTTTCAACCTTCATTCTTTTTCGTTTTTTATGTTTGCTGATTGTTTCGTTATCCTTTAACTGGTTTTCATGTGAACTTTTATTTTCTATGGCATCTGAGTTTCTTTGCCAGAGACGTGGCGTATTCGTTTGCTGATTTGTCAACATTTTGAAATAGAGTTTAAATTAGCGTGTCTAGTAATAAGTGTCTTCTTATGAACTTTACGTCTTATTTTCTTTAATTCAGTGAATGGATTCTTGTATATTTCCATTTATTACTCCTTTTATTTTCTGTATCGTTTTTTTTAAAACCCAGAGAAATCGCACAATAAGTATATATAAAGAAAAAATTCGTATTAGATGTACTGCTAGATTCTAATCTACAAGACTATATTGAAATAAATTTGTTACCCATATAACTATTTACTTATTTATTTGTTTTAAAGCTCAATGCTACCCATAAAAATTATCTATAACTGTTTACATTTCTAGTTATTTTGTAATTCTCTAATTATTCATAATCTATCTATTGAAAATCAATTTAAATATAATGTTACATTAAAGAAAACCTATTTTAAAAAATATTACAATCCTATCTCTAAAAGCTATCTACATATAAAAAAATATATTGCTACGCCCCTAAGTTACTAA
The DNA here is from genome assembly GCA_963930735.1 of Dioctria linearis. Taxonomy (NCBI): domain Eukaryota; kingdom Metazoa; phylum Arthropoda; class Insecta; order Diptera; family Asilidae; genus Dioctria; species Dioctria linearis. The sequence goes on from OZ005742.1 coordinate 105,187,661, forward strand.
ACGCTGGCGATAATTTCATATTCTTCTTCACGCTCTTGTTAATGTGCTCGTTCAGAAGTCTTTTTCCAATATATGTTGCGGCTACTATTAATATCAGTAGTAATATCATCGTTGCAGCGGTAGGTACATGTATAATGTCGTGTACTGAGATCGTTTGTCCAACCGGACTTGTCGCTGCTGCCGCTGCATTTTGGGCTACAATCAATTCCTTTGATTGTGGCTTTCCCATTTGAGTTTTTGTTTTTGTATACGTATATCGTAATTATTATACCCTAGATGAAATCTATAGGGGTATACTAAGTTTGTCATTCTGTTTGTAACACCTCGAAATAATGATGGTAGAGCAAAATGGATTGGACACCCACGCATAAAATTAAAAGTTATTTTGATTTTTGCATGTCCGTCCGTCCGTCCGCCCGTCCGTCCGTCTGTGCGCACGATAACTCGAGAACGCGTACACTTAGAGAGCTGAAATTTTGTAAACGGACTTTAAAAAAAAAAGCAAAATTAAGTTCGAAAATGGGACAAATCGGGCAACTTCTTTGTGGGGTTGCCATATAAAAATTTCGTTTTCCGCTATATATTTGGACACTGCCTGAGAACACGTCGACGTAGAGAGCTCAAATTTCGTACATGATGTTTTTACTGCATTAGCAAATAAAATGTTAAAAATGGACTAAATCGGGCAACTCCTTCTTGGTGTTGCCATATTAAAATTTAGGTTTTTTACGTATACTTTGAAAACGATCAGTCCAAGACATTTTTATTGTACTAAAAACTTCTGCAGAATACGAAATCCTGTAAAATTGGCTATAATCATTTTTTCTGTGCGACAAACCGTTCTAGAAATATATGCGAAAAACAACTTCAAAAATCAAACTTGAATAAATCGGTGACCATACGAAATTTAATACGGGCATTCATCTAGTCTAGGGTATCATAAGAATTGGTCTTAGACCAATTCTAGCTGCTTTACTTGTTCTATAAAGCTTTGTTATCTTGTTGGCGGAGCTTAACTGCTATACCGCCCCTTTTTCTTCTTTGTTTTGTTTTTTCTTCTTTTACTGATTTCTGCTTTTCTTTATACTGCGCAATCGTTATTGCTTTGGCACAGTTATCACTTTCACACAGCTGGTGCGATGGTGTGGGATTCTTTTGTATTTATGTTCTATATATGTATGTATCTCTTTACACTCGCTTGCTTCTATATTATATTTTATGTAATATGCTTGTAGTTTCTATTGTTCGCTTTTGTTCTTATATGTTCCTTCTTCTGTTTTTCTTTTACATATTACTTTTTCGTTGCCCGTTTCTTGGTGCATTTTAGACGCATTGGTGCTGTCCTCTTACATATGTACGGTGGGGTTGAAAATCTCTGCTGATGGTTCGTTGTGCAGGGTCGCCATGTGGTAAGCTTGCTCCAAGTGAATGCGATTTCCTATCCATGATGATGAATTGTTAAAATTTTGTTGTTTATTAGAATAAAGGGCAGATCGCTGCCGAACTTACTTTGGATGGCAAAATATGCCGCTGTTTTTAATTACAGGCAGAGTATGCCGATTTACTTCAGTATGGCAGAGTATGCCGATGTTTAACTTTGAGAAATAAAAAGACACCTTTCGATAGTCAGTTTAAGTCTGGTCTTTATTGAACAGTAGCATCTTATTTATACAATTAGTTTACATAGGAATCAATATGTTCAATAATTCTAAAAGGGGGGAGTTATTGCCAAATTGCAATAAATGAAATTATAAATCATAGTTGCAGTGTAAACAATTCCGATCACTGAACTTCTTTATGATTCATTGATTTGTTACATTGATTCATTGATTTGTTATAGCGATGACCGCAGACACAATTACAATTGAACAAATTGCTTGCATAGCGAAATTTGCGTGTGTTGCAAATTTCTGTTAAGGTCGAACAATTTGTTTTGTTTTTATTTTCTTTTAATTATTGTTTCGATAATTGTTTATTTTTCTTGTCTGTGGTCATGGCTTTACAGTGCATTGGTTTGGTATGTAATCTTATCTATTTGGGGTGACATAAATTTGAATTGAAAGGTTTATATGTACATACATTACATTACTGTACATTACACTGAGCTTCAATTTTGCATCTTTGAGGGCCGGTTTCACAGTTCGAGTTTGAACTCAGGATTAGTTAAACTCCGTTCGTAGTTTAAACTGAGTTTAAACCAAAATGAGTTTCACAGTGTTCGACCTTTTTAATATGGCAGCACTATGGAATTGTGAACTAACAAGCTATTTTCTGTACAATTGTGAACTAGCAAACTATTTACTGTCAAAATATTGCCGGCCAAATCATTGTGAAAATAAAATAAATTAATTAAACTTATGAAAATGAGTAAAGACTCTTTGAAACGCACGACGAACTTTCATCAAGAGAAACAACATTATTAATGAAATTTTGTGAAAGGCATAAAAAGACCATCGAATGTAAAAGGATTGACTGAGTGCCACTCATCAAAATGATTTGGTTGATTTCTCATTGTCCTTTGTCGTCTGGATGTTATGTTAACATGATTGAAATTTCTTCATCGCTAATATATTCCTGGTCTGAATTCATCACACAAATTGTAAAATTACACAAATGTTGTCTAAAAACCAATCTAATTGAGCAAGTGTCAAATCGAAATGTCACTTCATTCACATTTAAAGATAAACTGAGTTTAAACGCCAGTTCCAAATTGTACATTAACGCGGTCAGACGTGTTTCCAAGTTCGCTCGCTTCAACGCTTGGACCAGAGTAGGGGTTTTCCGAAAGATTCTTTCTCCCTGGTGATTCCTTCAATGCATCATCAGACATGCAATCTCTCGGATATATTTTTGATGTTTAGTGTGTAGTGTTCGTCATTAAAAGTTCTAAGATTTACTCATCAGTTGATCTGATCAACTGTAACAGTGAATTAAGCGTGGTGTCGGTAACGGTAGTTTCATTTTCATGAAACTACTTGTGTTCCGTCGACCTATACAAAACAACAAAATTATACAAATACAATTACAAATGTAACCATACAAATATATAACAAATTACATTAAAAATTATACAATCATAAATACAATACATTCAACATTTAGCCGTACATGGCAATCAACACTTGGCCAGACATGGCAATCAACATATAGCCGGACACGGCACACTTTTTTGGCTATATACCCCATAGGGTCAGGCCATGTGAAGGAACTCCAGCTCGCTAGTCGTGCCCATAGTTCTGGAACAAAACCAATAGTAGAAGAAGAAGAAGAAGAGTTTAAACGCTCAATTATGGTGGTTTAAACTAAGTTTAAACGAGGTTTAACTTACCACTGTGAAACTGTGTTGAAGAGTTAAACTTAGTTTAAACCACATCTTAAGTTTAAACTTGAACTGCGAAACCGGCCCTTAAACTTTCCTGCATTGACGTTTTATCAGAATTATTTGATTGTGGAATTGGATTTATAGGGTGTGTAATCGTGATGTTAGTACTGCATCGCTTTGTTTTACTGTTTGGTGTTGTGTAATACATGGGTTGTCATGATATTCCACGATGCTGCTGCGAACCGCCAATTCCAGACGTACGTAGCGTGAATTTTTTCGCATTTCTTTTGATGTTACAAATAGCTTGAGGAATCGTATTATGGCGTACGTTCCTTTGATGATAAGGTAAATACTTCCGATTTCTTGGATGATATTGCTAACCTTATCATTAAATGAATTTAGGTTATATGGTGTTAGTACGTTTACCATGTTTATGTTTTGAGGGTCAAAATCGGAAACCAGTAATCTATGAGTCATAATGTTGCTTATCGCTTTACACTCTGCTGGAAACATAATTTGACTTCGCAAATCCCCGAATGCTTCTGAAGAATATATTCCTGCTTTTATGAGATTACCAGGGTCTTCATAAACCCAATCGGTCGAGTTTGTAGATGGGTGTAATTCTTTTGATGCTTTAATTTTTTGTAATGTTGGTGATAGTCCTCCTAAAATATGATACCCTGAAACAGTCAGTGATGAACATGGAATTTCGTAACCCAGTCTTTGTACTATGTGTGTTCTGGGCGTCATGAATGCGGAATTTTTTGCATAGGTTATTGGCAATTCGTTAAAGCATTTGTCAGTATTGGACCTTCCAATGTCTTCCCGAGTATACAAATTTTGAGTTACGTAGGTCAGTAGATCTAAATTGTTCGCGTCAGCTGGTCTTTTGGTGAACCAATACTCTGTAGAGGTTTAGATAACTTTGGTGGTTGGGTGCAAAGAACTCAATTAAATAAAACGTGATCCTTTTTCCTCTTCTCTATTCATTTATTTTAAATCGAGTCCCTGACAGTTTTTTTTTAACCAAAACCTACTTCGATGAAGACTAGACTCTACATAGCACACTTTGCTTGTTAGTTTGATGATGCATCGACAACTACGAAGTACAACTCGGCCATCCTGACGCATAATCGCCGCGATTACTAAAACTACTAGATGTTTCATCAAACCTTACAACAATCATACAAAACATGTTTTTCAAAGAAGTAAACGAGTTAGAAACGAATGTTTAAAAAAAAGTAATATATCACATCAATAACAGCAGAAAAACAATGTACATCTTAATTAACATTAACACTATGATCGATGGACTGGGACATATCGTATCATCCTTATATAAAAATGTCCACAACAATTAATATTTCTCCTGAAGTTCTTACGAATACGTATGTCCTAAAATTACATAATATTATAGTACGTTAAAAACACTACAGGGCTATATTCGATACCTAATACGTATAGAGTTGCGTCCAAAAAATGTGTCCATAAAAGCTAAGTACGCCTCATCCGTAATAAGCACATAAATGTACATAAGTCCTACCTTAAGCCCATGATAGGATGGATAATCCCGTAAACACCATGCTCTTCATAACCATAATATAAAAGCTTCATCTGCATAACGCTTAGCTTAACATAAAAATAGAGCATTGCTACCAACATAACATTAAAATTCATAGCACAACATACCAATAACATAATTATGAAGTTAAGATTTAATTGCCTTGTCCAGAAGTGCATCTCAAATTTTGCAAAAAAAAACATATGACTAGAGTTTTCGGGCAAATCCCAGCAATCACACCCCGCACATTGACGATTATTATTGTGATAACTTTAATTGCATTTTATCGCATAAAGCCTCATATTAGAAAGTCTACAAATACCTTCATAGGGTAATCTCGAAATTTGGATCATTTGGTAAGATTTTGATAACCTCGTACGGACTCTTATATTTTGCCAGTAGCTTCAGATTTACTTCTGGAACAGTCACCTCATTTCGTATCATTACATAATCACCAAGCTTATAAACTTGCGGACGTTTGTGCAACTTATCGTAATACTGTTTATTGTAAGATTCACTTTTACTCATATTTTCCCCGGCCTTTGCTCTAATAGTGCCAAGGTTACGCGATCCTACCAAATCATTCAACTTTTGAAGGAGTTCTAACACTATGTCGCCATCCTCTTCCTCTGGTTTACGCCAAACAAAAGCATGCTAGGACTGAACCAAGTACTTCGGCAAACTGTGTTGTTCAATGCAATTCAATTTTTGCCAAATATTTATGCCAGTCTCTGCAAGTACCGACGTTTTCAGATTTCGCAAGAATAGGTGTGATGACCCGATTCACCCTTTCGACTTAACCATTCGATTGCAGGCTCTGCGTAGCCACCTTAATATGCTGGATATAATTTTGAGACATAAAGTCCTGGAGTTCCTTTGAAACGAAACAGCTACCTCGGTCGGAAATAATCTTACCTGGTCTGCTATAGGTATTAAAGTAGCTAACTAAGCAACCGACAACCTCCGCAGGAGAGGACACGTCGTACAACTTCACAAATTTCGTAAACGCACCTATGACTATAAATAAATACTTTTTCCTTGTCTTCGTGGGCGGAATTGGACCATAGTGGTCAATATGTATATATCACCTCAAAATGTAAGCTTCCTTTACGAATACTATGAAGAGTTCCCTCTTTCTTTCCGGATGCAGGGGGAAAATGTGTAAATTTAAGACAAGTAACTATATAGTTTTAATTTTTCCCTTCATATCAGGAAACCAAAATTTCGAAGCACTTATCTACGCCCAAATGACAAAGTGCTTCATAATGAATACGAATAAGCTGTTCTTCCATTTTACTGGGGACATAAAACAACACTTCCTCTTTGAATTTCGTGAACACTAGCATTGCATTGCATTCTGGAACGTTTGCTTATGCCATTTGATGTTTTTATGTTGGTTACAGATGCAATCACCGCAGAAGGAATAAGGTAAAGATAGTGTTTACCATGTTTCGTCTCTCTTGCCCATAAGCAGGATTCAGTTACGAATAACTTTTGAAAATTAAAGCCGGAATGAGTTTAATTCCTTATAAGCGATTAAAATATCATTTGGGCACAACAAAATATATTTTTTTAATTTAATTCGATTTTCGGATGTAAGATTTCATCTGATTAGTTGAGTTTTACATGTTTTTTATGTAATCGATTTAAAGGGTGCTCTAACGGTGATATAGAGAAACACAATATTTGTTGTGCCACATGAAATAGCAAATCGCTCAGTCCATTGTTATAAGTCAGTGCGTCAGCCCCGTCATACAATGAAGGGAAGATTGAAATCCCAATTCGTCGCGAGATCTACATATTAAGATCGGACTTTTTTGATGTCATCCACGCTTGTTGGGAAAAAAGTCGCACATCCCGATCGGAGTTTAACATTGTCCTACAAACATTGTAGAACAAGAGGCACGTGAATAAATTGAAAATTTCCAACCATGTCTTGTGGTGAAATTTGTGCCGCCGAATCTCCATGAAATTCCTTTGGCAAAGGGGAAGATCCAGAATCGAATTTGTCACCTATTTGTTCGCGAGCCATCTCGACAGTTACCAGAGATGGCTAGACCATCTGTTGAGCCCCATTCAAACAGCAACTCACAAAAGTGTAGTGAAATCTTTTATTCCCAGGCTAAATTTGCTGGAATCATTGATACTTATCAGTGAGGCATCCAGTATATTTGCGGAGGAAAAATACCCGATGTCAGGCAGCTGTTCTGTCAAATTATCCAGAGACTATCAGCAGGACGATAAGAGCCGATTGTTCGCGAAAGGAGTTCAAGGTGGACATAGTTTCAGCAAAAAAAAAGAAAAAAATCATAGTGAAAGATTGTTTGTATATGAATTTTAAGATTTGTTAAGCGAAATTTTATTCTTTTAACTGTACTATTTCGAATACAGGGTATTACTAATACAGTGGCATAGTGGACTGTCACGGAGGCGCCTTTGCGAGGGATCCGCACAAACAAACTATGTATGTAAGTTGTGTCATGCAATTACCTTTTTCTTTCTGTTGTATACTTACACTGGTTGTAGGATTAAATTTGCAATTTTATTCATATACATTCTTATTATTAGCTTGAACATAACATACTAGTACATGGTAACGATTAAATTTGAAGTTTTATTCATATACATTCTTATTATTAGCTTGAGCATATCGTACTAGTGCATGGTAACGATTAATTCTGAAGTTTTATTCACATACATTCTTATTATTAGCTTGAATAGCTCGTACTAGTACATGGTAACGATTGAATTTGAAGTTTTATTCATATACATTCTTATTATTAGCTTGAACATAACGTACCAGTCCATGTCAACGATTAAATTTGAAGTGCTATACGTATATATTATTAGTATTAGCTTGAGCTGATCGTATCAGTACATGGTAACAATTCCCTTTGAATTTTATTATCCTAGGGTCTAATCAGCTTGATCCAATAGGAATAGTACGCTGCTCGAACGATTAGTGTTGAGACTTTATTACTACCTGATTTAATTAAATTGAGTATATCTTATTATTGTCATGCTTGAGTAAGTAAAATTGATTTTCGATGCTATATAACCTTGTATCCTGAGTCCACTAATGTAATTACGTTAACTATGTTCGTTCGCTACCAATTTTGAATACTTAAGTCAACATTTTTTTTTGTTTTGTCGCCGAACTATCTAAGTTTATCCACACATTTTCAATAATGAAGACTCTTATAACGTGATGGTGGGTCAGTTTCTTTATTTTTCCTTCATTCTCCTGGAACCCTCTTAACATAAAGGTTGACTAGGTCCGCTCACGTCTTCTCTTTTCAGGTCAACAGGGACACTGTAAATGATCTGTCCTCAGTGTCTATTGGGTGGTTGGGGCGAGCAGAGGAAGGCTAGACATCTGCGCATTCACAAGGATATTTGTAAGTGGTGTAAAGTTCCCTTCAGGACTGAATGTGTGCTACGGCCTTTTGTTTAGCCAGGCACGAATTTATTTTGTATATGGCTGGTGGCAGCGGTAGGTGTCGTGGAACCTCCCCACACTCTCCGCCAATTGCCGAGGCGATCTAGCGTGCCGCCCTGCAGTCAACGCTGTCCACCGAGTGATCTGTCAGCTCATGCTGTTAGTCTGGACTTTACGTCCAAACCATTCACTCTGACATACATCCATGTAGCCCAACGGGATATCCTAGGGTCTAAGAGCATTTTGCTAAGTGTCAAAGTAAGTGACTGGCAATCAGTAATTACTTTAAATTCAACTCCGAACAAAAAGATGCGAAAACATCCTAACGCATAGATAATAGCTAACGTCTCTAGCTCGTAGCTATGGTACCGCGACTCTGCAGCAGATGTTCTTTTAGAGATATAAAAGACCGGATGAAACTTCTCATCTGTCTGCTTCTGCATAAGGATGGCACCGAAGCCGAAACTACTAGCATCGCAGTGGAGCTGAGTTTCGTTATGGGGCTATATATCGCTATAAGGCGTGTGATCAGAACTCTTTTGCTCTGATGGACGAATCAGTCAAGGTACATCAACCTTGGCTGGTACGACGATGAAATAAACGGCTTTGTGTAACACCATACCCTAGGTTTAGTTATTTTGCACCAATGTGCCCTTTTGTAGACCTTCCAAATGTCAAGGTGCACAAAAACCATGGCTTAGATGATGTGTAATACAGTTCTCTGTACTGCTACACTTTTCTGATGATATTTAACAAACGACACCACAAAATTCAAAGAAAATACACTTTCAAAATTCAAAGAAAATACACTTTACGCTTTACCGTTTTGAACAATAATAATTTATTTTTTGCAAATATCACTTTTTAAAAATTATTTCCTAAGCTAGATATGAGTTATAAAATGCTAATTCAACAAAAAATGAACATAAAATTTCTCACGTAAAAATTCTCATGAGGCAGAATCGAGAAAAACAGAAGTGTCCAGTTACGCCTGGGTGTAACGTGAACACTCTTGAATTCGCACTTTGAAAGAATTTCTCGTGAGAAATTAAATGTGCAAGCTACATAGATATATGCAACACGAGATTTATTTTTAAAAATAATTTTGTATGTTATGCGACTTTTGAAGTCATGGTAATTTTCCATGTTTGTTGTAAATAAACGGGGTGATTCTATCAATTTAGCTTTCAATTGCTTGTATGTCTCCAGCTCTCTGGAACCGAACTGAAAATTAGCGCCACTCTTCAATAAGTCGTATAAGAGCTTAGCTAACACCGCAAAATTCTTAACAACATTTTCTGAAATAGGAACACAATTCTACGAAACTATGGACATCCTTAATGTTTCTTGGTAAATGAAAGTCTGCTACGGATCTGAAATTCTCACTATTAGGTTGAATACCATTCTCATTTATTAAATACCCTAAATAATTTATTTCTCTATACATAAATCGGCACTTGTCATACCTGAGCTCCAAACCGTTTACTTTTGCTATCTGTATGACTTCGCGCAACGTTCTTAAATGCTCATCGACAGTATCCGTGGCTATCAATATATCATCCATGTATATGAAGACCCTACCTGCTTGCACTAATGACCTAAAGATTGTGTTAATAAATCTCTGGAATGTCTTCGGTGCCGTCTTCAGTCCGAAAGGCATTCGAAGGAATTCATATTTCCCCATGGGTGTAACAAAAGACGTATATTTTGTACTATATTCGGCCACTTTTACGTGCTAGAAACCATTTCTCAAATCCAACGTGGTGTAATAACTTAAATTTACACGTATTTCAAAATTAATATTTTCACCTCACAACATTAAAAACAATGTCCGAGATATTGTTTTTTACAGATGAAGGTAATTGCTTATTTATGTTTAAGTCAATCTCTTCGTCTTCATTAAATAAATCTATTTGATAAATATCACTAGTGTAATTACCCTCACAAAACTCTGACATCTCTTGTTTTACTTCCTCTTCCGAGGTGTGACTGGCGAGATTTCCGGAGACAGCTATCAAGGAGCACTCTCCTGTCTTTGGCAATGATATCTCTTCCCAACACTAGCGGATAACTCATATATTGTCATCAACCACTAATAGCCTAAAATTATCAACATAATTTAAACTAAAATTACAAATAACAAAACCACTTATCCTAAGGATGCTGCCGTTGATTCCACAAAGTCGCTGATCGCCTACATCTTCTGGAAGAACGAAATAGTCTGGAACAAATTGCTTCTGCGCAACACTCACTAGGCTTCCTGAATCAATTAGGCCCGGTAGCGTTTTCCCTTACACTACCCTTTTTCTTGCCCTCTTCGTTCTTTTTTTTGTTTGTTCGGCCTCACTCCTGTCTGTAGAGAAACCCCCATTATTTTCCCAGGGTACCTGAAAAGGGGTGAAAAAAAAACGTTTATATTTTTGAGAAGTAGCCCTATGCTACTTCTCCATACAAATAAAAAACCCTGAAAAGAAAAGTTATACATTTTTGAGAAGTAGACCTATGCTACCTCTCCATATTTTACCAATCCTGCAAAGAAAAGAAAACATATCTATATATACCCGCATATCATGACCGAGCTAAAAAAAAACAACAAAAATTAAGATCATTCAAAAGTGGAAAAATGCCAATTCGTGCAAAATACGCACAAATTACATTTTTACCACACTAAACTTACCGCTAGTCAGTCAGCATTCCAGACCCCAAACGGTAATTCGCCTAGCCGTAAAACATCATGCAATCTTATCACATGATGTATTAAATACAGGCCCGCCGAGAATTCTTAGAAAATTCTCGCTCACACCAAAGTACAGGTGAATGATACATACACACCCGCACTTAGGCAGTAGCACAGATGGCAGCGACCATCCGAAATTCGAGGAAAGACAAAAAAATGCTCGCCTAGCGGTGGGCACAAAACGCACGAATACGAGCTGGTGCCGAAAATCGATGCGCCGCTGGTAGGTTGGATCAGACGAGTTGAGCGCGGTGGTGAAAGCGATGGTGTGAAGGAGTTGAGTTTGCTCTGAACTGCGCGCGAGTACGGTATTCGGTCCCAGTCTTCTTACTGGAAAATATTTCTGTGAACATATTTTATTTTAAAAAAATTCAAAATTAATCAAGTGCATATTTACCTGCCATCGCAGTGACATTCCACCGTTTTCGTTCCGATTTTGGTGCATATTTTCTAGAATACACTAAAAAGAAAAACTTTTAATGGATATTTTATTAATTGAAATCAAAAGTGGAAGTGCATATCTATCTGCCGTCGCATGGTATTGTTCTGCAACTGTCGGTTATTTCGATGATTTCCTCAACAGCTGGCTGCGATGAGCGCTTAGTGGAGCAGTCGACGATTACAATAATAATTAACCTCGCATGGGAATTATTATGTAAAGCGATTGTTTACAACTAAGTGATTCCGGTGCTGCAACCGGTAAAACAAACGACAAGGTTGTTGTCGTTTGTTTACATCCGCGTTGTGAGCAAAGAAAGTATACTTCCAAGTATCGGACATAAAAAGACTAATGACTGGTCTGGCAAGTGCCGCTTTTTAATTATCAGTCATCGTGCTCGCAAGTTTCGGTTCGGTTCAGATTACCTAAGCGCCAGATAGCTTAGTGTAAAGTAAGGCAGGTCAGTGCTGCAAATGAAGAAATTGTTTTAAAGTACTTCGTGCGTTCTTTTTATGTCGAGGATTTTACTGTTTTACTTTTTTAATTCGCGAGTTGTATTCACTGATTGCTCAGGGGGAACGACAATTGACGCTTTTCAGCTGCTCCGTTATAAATTTCATTCTCTTTTCAGGTTAAATTAAGTTTTGCGATTTTTATTTTTTTTGTGTGAAACGGCAAATTAAACTTACGTCATTTGAGGAGTTGAGCCTTATCAGCTACTCCACACAAATACACCAGGAGTTGAGCTAATTTAGTTACCCCAAACACACACACCAGGAGTTGAGCTAATTTAGGTACTCCAACCAGTTATACACGTAGGTACATACAACAAACGTGCTAAACAACTTCTCGTATTACAGGGCATCTACATAATTTTTGTGCATATTTTTTAGGGCACAGCGAAAATTAATTTATTATTTGTTTTGTGTGTGTAGTTTGATATAAAATTTAAAAAAAATATATTGGATTTTTTTTTCTCTCTTTATCGTGTCAGACAAAGATTAAGAAGAATCGAAAATAAGAATCGGGTTGATCTTTGATAAGTTTGTCATGAGGCAATAGTAGGCTAAGGATAGTAGTTAGCAAGTTTAGAAGACTAATCGTTGTTTCGTTTAATGGTCTCGAGTATAGTGATGGTAATTTCAGTTATTTTATATAAGGATCGGAGTTATCGGAAATAATTTTGGTCAAGAGGTTAAGTCTAGTTGAATTTACAATAAGGATAGGAGTTGTGAAAAGAAAGAATTGGGGCTCGATAGATCTTCACAGATAAGTCTGAATCAGGACATTAATAAAGCGATCACGAGTAAGGGGTTCAAGCCAAGGAAATTATTATTCTGGGAACAGCGTAAGGAGCAGAAGCAACATTCAGAAACACAGCAAAGTGGAAGAAAGAAACAGGAATTAGCGTCTAGTGGAAAAGAGGGAACCGAAGGAAACCAGTTAATTCCTGAGGAAAGAAACATATCCAGGGAGAACAGTCAGCAAGGCAATATGATGACGTGCACGAAAAGGTAATGGATATAGTATCCAAGTATGTGCCCATGCTAAAGGAGGTATGTCGCTTCCTGAGTTGTAGTAAAGAGCTACACGATCGACTGACAGAAGAAGAGCAGAAGATCTTCATCACGCGTACTACTTGGTAAATTCGCCAGAGCCGAAAGATTTTGATTCTTTGCAGCAAGTAATCAAATCAGCTTACATGCCTAAGAAACCTTTTAGTGAATTGCTAACAGAAATACTGGCATGCAGGCAGTGGTCCGGTGAAGATATCAGGGAGTTCCCAGATCGGATGAAAGAATTGCTCGATCTGATAAAAGCGGCGGTCTCGGCAAAATACCAGGGAGGAGAGAGGTCTGATTGTAGAACTGGAGGCAGATGCCGTGGCGACATTCAAAGCAGGCGTTAGACTTAAATCGACCCAAGTATACCTTACGGGTCGGAAATTGAAGGGGTATAGGAGAAAGCTACCTTTTACGAAAAGGATGCTCAAAGGCTACAAGTAAGGGATCCAGAAAGGGTACAGGGGGCTGGAAGCCCAATACTATAAGGACACAGAACAGATGGAGAACAGATGAAGCTAGCTGCGACAGATCCCAACAACCTAAACGAGAAATTTATCCTACTGCTAGTCTAGCATCGCCTACAAGATATCAAGGACCACCCGCGAAGGCAGCCTCACCCAGAATCATTCATTGTTTCAAATGCGGTCAGTCTGGGCACATCGCTAAAGAATTCCAGTGGGGAAAGCAGCCTCCTTACTGCACTAAGTGTAACAATTATGGACATGGTACGCTCAGTTGCAAGCAGCAAAATGTTAGGTTCGCAGATGCATCAAGCGATATGCCTAATTTCCAATCGGGGACAGAGGTTCTGTTCTGTCAGTTCTGCATAACCTGCAATCACTACACACCAAACTGTCTTAAAAACTACTTAGCGGAGCATGGAGGGCAACAGTTAGGAAACGGGGAGAGGCAGCTTGGGAGCTTTCCCCCAGCTGCCTTCCACTAACGGTCTTGGAGAGGGTGGGCGTATCTAGGGTAAGAAACAATTAAATGGAATTAAGTCTAATGAATAACTGCATCTTCACGGTCGAAGCCGACATAGGTTTAGAAGGTTAGTTATCATTGTTAGTAGACACGGGATCTAGATGCAATTTCGGGTAAGAAAAGATACACCAGTGCAAACGCAGAAGAAAAGAATAACTGATGGCTTGTTTGGAGATCAAAGAAGCTCAGTCGGGACTTGCGAAGCCAAGATGCGCGTGGGAAATAAGGTGCAGACTTGCGAGTTCAATACAATCCAGGAAACGGACTCGATACCTGCTGACGGCATATTGGGAATGGCATTTTTAAGAGACAAGGCTACAACTGACTGTGTCAATAAGAAACTGGTAATAAAAGGAGCAGAAGAGCACAAGACCAAACTACCTCTTTTTGGAAATATTACAGGTAAAGAAACGGTCATTACATTAGCAAGGGAGAAATACCTTCAGGAAAAGAATAAAAGTAGAGATTACTCTTTAGAATTTTTTTAACGGGGTAAACTTATATTTGTTCAAGAAGGATTTTTTTTTTTTGATTCTTCGGTATATAGCAAAAGCTAAAAAATGTTTTTAATTTGTTATTCTATCATACAACCCATTATATTTTTGGTGGCAAGTTTCAAGTCTTGGTGTGACTCATCAACAGGTCCCAAATAGCGAAATTGAGTGACTTAAAAACAAATGAAAAATAGAATAAAGAAAATAAATGAAAAAGATTGAGAAAAATAGAAGAAAATAAAAAATTGTTATTAAAACAATTTAAAAAAAAACCAAATTCATTCGAAACGAATCTAACCTGTATATTCCCGCAGTGGGCTGAAAAAATGCAAATGAAAAAGGAAGAAGAATAAGCATTTCGTGTTAGCAGAAAACCTTACACTCATCAGTACAGCTTGGTTTTCTGCCTGCTGTAGACACTTGAAAACAGATAAAATTGATCTCCTCTCATATAAACTCAGAATAAATTCTGGGTGTGAATTATATGAGGCAAGAACTCCTATATTACACCAAGGAGGAAAAGAATAAAAGTAGAGATTACTCTTTAGGACTTTTTACCGGGGTAAGCTTATATTTGTTCAAGAAGGATTTTTTTTTTAGATTCTCCGGTATATATCAAAAGCAAAAAATGTTTTTAATTTGTTGTTCTATCACACAACCAATTATATTTTTGGTGGCAAGTTTCAAGTCTTCGTGTGACTCATCAACAGGTCCCAAATAGCGAAATTGAGAGACTTGAAAAACAAATGAAAAATAGAATAAAGAAAAGAAATGAAAAAGTGAAAAACAATGAGAAAAATAGCAGAAAAATTTTTTTATTAAAACAATTTAAAAAAAACCAGATTCATTCGAAACGAATCGAACCTGTATATGCCCGCAGTGGGCTGAAAAAAGAAAAATGAAAAAGGAAGAAGAGAAGCGTTTCGTGTTAACAGAAAACCTTACACTCATCAGTACAGCTTGGTTTTCTGCCTGCTGTGGACGCTTTAAAACAGATAAAATTGATCTCCTCTCATATAAACTAGGAATAAATTCTGGATGTGAATTATATGAGGCAAAAACTCCTATATTACACCAAGGAGGAAAAGAATAAAAGTAGAGATTACTCTTTAGGACTTTTTACCAGGGTAAGCTTACATTTGTTCAAGAAGGATTTTTTTTTTTTAGATTCTCCGGTATATAACAAAAGCTAAAAAATGTTTTTAATTTGTTATTTTATCACACAACCCATCATATTTTTGGTGGCAAGTTTCAAGTCTTGGTGTGACTCATCAACAGGTCCCAAATAGCGAAATTGAGAGACTTGAAAAACAAATGTAAAATAGAATAAAGGAAAGAAATGAAAAAATGGAAAGGATTGAGAGAAATAGAAGAAGAAATTTTTTTATTAAAACAATTAAAAAAAAACAGATTCATTCGAAACGAATCGAACCTGTATATGCCCGCAGTGGGCTGAAAAAAGAAAAAGGAAGAAGAAGAAGCGTTTTGAGTTAGCAGAAAACCATACACTCATCAGTACAGCTTGGTTTTCTGCCTGTTGTAGAATTTTGAAAACAGATCAAATTCATCTCCTTTCATATATACTCAGAATAAATTCTGGGTGTGAATTATATAAATTATATATAAACGCCATATATATCAGCTTCGGAGTACCAGCGTTGCTGAAAGGCCAGTAACAATTGTGCCAGACTCAACACCAGCTGAGAACGTCATTGAGAGTCGGGACGCTGGCAATGAATTAGAGTATCCCGAACTTATTTTCCAACCAAGTATTCAAATGTCACCCGAAATTGTGACACATCGGGAACCAGTTACTTCACCATTGCCTGGTGACTACCAACCGTGCCACAACATAATCAGTCTCCACCAATCATTAAAGTTCAACCTTTGAAACGTGCTCGCTGACCACTAGGATACCTTAAAGATTATGTACTGGATCAACATTCTTCAAACGACCAGTAACGTTTTTATTAGTGGGGGAGAACTGTTGTGACTGTACCTTTAATTCAACCAGGAGTCACTGGATTCTAATAGGTTAAGTACTAACATGTCAATTAGATATAAGTTCCTGAGCTGTGACTCATGTAGAAGAAGATTGATTAAAAAGTATAACGCGTGCAAATACGTCTTTTCAATTCGGTTCCCTCCTAAAACCTTTCCAGGCCACAACAATTACTATTGTTTTTCTTCGGTACTTGTTTACTGTGCTGTTGTGTACATCGAGAAAAACATGAAAATATATTTCCAGCCAATAGACAAGTAAGTTCGTGCATGTTTTATTTTTACTTTAAAATATCGCTTATATTTTTGTTTACGAAAGAAATCAAAGTCAGAGTAAGAATGAAAATTCATGCGGTGAAACGTCAAGGCACGAAATTTCATCAATACCAGATCGAACAGAGTCGGAGAAAGAGGAAACAGAAGCACCAGTAAAAAAATTAAAATTTATACAAAATTATAAACAGGAATGGGAAAGTAATAGGAAATGGTTCATATTGAATAGAAACAAGGCTTACTGCAAACTATTCAATAAAACGCTTTGTATAAGTATAACTGCAATTATTAGACATTAAAATAGTTGCGAGCACAAGTTAAGATTATCTAAATCTTCAAACCAACAAACTTTATTACAAACTTTTAGTAATAGTGAGGCACTCTCAGGTATACACAAGAAATTAAGGTGTGAAATAATTTCTGTAATGTATTGTGTGTGTACAACATTCATTCTCGCTTTCTTTGATGATACCCGCTTTATTTAGAACTTTTTGGTCCAGACTCACAACATATAAATTGTGCTAGAACAAAAGCTACTTCAATGTTAATAGATATCTTTGCTCCATTCACCTTAAGGGAAATTAGTAAACAATTACGGAAAACTAAGTTTTCACTTATTATCGATGAAAGCACAGACGTTAGTAAGTTAATAAGTAAGTGACTCGTATTAGTTGCCCGCTATTTACCAGAAAATTCTACTAAAGTTCTTGAATGTTGTATTTTTGGACTGTTATAAATGATGGAATGAAATGCTGAAAGTATTTACCAAGCTATTGTAGAACATAACAATATATCCATTGAGAATTTAATTGGAATTGCTATGGATAACGCATCCGTAATGAGTGGATAGATTAATGGCATAAAAATAAAATGAAAATCTTTGAATAAAAAGTTATTTTATCTTGGTTATACATGCCACTCTTTAAATTTAGGTGCTTCTGAAGCGTATAAAAAATTACCTAGATCTATTGAAAAACTAATTCGAAATATTTATACATACTTTTGTCACAGTCCAAAACGACAAGGCATTTTTAGTGAATTTTAAGAAACTTTCAACACAACAGCTCACAAATTTTTAAATTTGTCCAAAACACGATGGCTTTCCTATAAGGAAGCTGTTAATGTTGCTATTGTGTGTGCCGCATTATGAATTATCAGGCATTATTTTTTTATTATCAGATTTCGAAAAAAATTTGATACAAATGCTGATTTTATTCTTCACGGGTTAACAACGCATATTCATCTAGCTTACTTGAATTTTTATCATATATTTTGAGCATTATAAACAAATTAAACAAGAGCTTTCAATCCGAAAAAAAAACCATGATTCGTTTACGTTCAATTTTAAAATCTGCAACATTTAAAGAAATTTTGCTAAATTTGATTAAAAATGAGCATATTTGTCTTGATATGTACTATTTAGACTGGTTTATGTGTACATATTTTAGCTAGTCTGATGCATAGCAGTACTGCTGCTGAACGTATATTTTCAACTCTGAATGATATAAAGAGTAAAAAAGGAAATCGCTTAAATGTTAAAACCGTGGAAAGCATTATGTATGCGAAACAATTAATAAGCAACTCCACCAGTAACATTTTTGAGTCCTTCGCAAATCTTATTAAATATTTTGCAAGCTTTAAGTTCATAACTGAAAAATATGTGAAATAAGAAATTTTATTGAATCTGCAATATCAAATGATCATTGAGTTTAGTTTTTCGTTATTGACTGAAGTTATTAGTAATAATGGAATATATAATATTTTATGATTTTCCATTGAAGGAACAAAGTTATTAGTAATAACGAAAAATTTAATCTTTGTTCTTTCCCATTGAAGGAACAAAGTTATTAGTAATAACGAAAATTTAATCTTTGTTCTTTCCCATTGAAGGAAGAAAGGTATTAGTAATAAATAAGAATTTGAATTTTTGTCTGAGTAAAAATTGTTATGCATTTAGTTATTTACTTAGTTGAAAGGTATAGATGTACAAATATATATTTTTTTAAATCTACCACCCTATCAGGAAATATATGACCCTCTAAACGTTAGTTCTACCACTATAATTTCATTCAGTAGTGGCAATCCTACCCACGGCATGCCATGACGGCACAGAGTCATATACAATGATTCCTCAGCTGAGAACTTTTGTTTGAGGTTTGGTTCAAAACAATTTTTCAAAATAATTTTGTTAGGAAAGGTATAAAATTTTTATTTCGGTTCGGAAGATAAGAAAGCAAGCTTAAGATCATCAGAATATCGTTTTTCTGTATGAACAGAAGTTTAGGGCGGAGGAACTATTCAAATAAAACGTTAATCAGTTTTATTTACATAAGAACACTGCAAATATTTTAGAATGTTAGGACACCGTTGGGCTCTGTGACGGTATTGCTTCACATAGTTATCATCACAACATGATAAAACCATGTAACACCATTTCACTTGTTGTCACATAAAAAATCTGACCTGCATTAATAACTTTGAAGAATGTAAGTCGGATCAAATATCACAACATATCGATACCACAAATGGTTCGAAGTGAAATGTGGAAAATGATGATTAATTCATTTTTTGTTTAATTACAAAGTGAATTAATGAGGCGATGACGATGTGTAGCAATTTGTTTATTTTTGTAAGCATTATTTTTGATATGTGTAAAAAGCTTGAAGTTCAGCTGAGTGAGGAGTTAGTTCAGTTAGCCGTGTGTGAGTTGAGTTGGAATTGGAAGCAAGGTTTGAAGTGATTTAATATTAATATAAGTCAAAGCGTGAGTCAGTGCAGCAGATTTAATAAATAATTATAAATAACAGACATACATAATATGTATGTATATAATAACATTTTATATATACAAAGGTTAATAACAATAACTGAATAAAGTGTTTATGTAAAATTTCTGATTGTGTTACTGAACTGGTGCTATACACATCGGTGAAAAGTGAGACCAACCGTGAGAACGTTACATTTTTGGCGCAGCCGGTAGGATCGGGGAAGCCAGTTTTTGCCTATATATATATATACATAAGAGCTTGAATACCCTCGATTCTCCACGAATAAAAAAAAAGAAGGGGTAATAAGGATACTACAAGTTCGTTTAAATTACCCCCAACCCTCGGGGTCGGTCAACTGTAACTGCCTCTGCTGATAAAAGCAAGCAGCCACCTCCTCACCAACGCGGGATTCTAGAGGGCCTCATCCCTGCCCAAATTGAAGAAGGAAGACGGTTAAAAGAAATAATCAACACTTCAATAATCCTCCTTCCCGGACGACACTAGAGATTCCTGGTTTTGGCAGCTGGAAACATCCCAGAAGAATTGGGAAAGAACACAAGTAGGAAAAGTAAGCTATTGAATGAATATTAAATAATTACAATTAAGTAGAGAAACATTTTTTTATATATATATATATATTATATATATTTTATTTTATATTATATCAGTCAGTGAAATAATTTATTTATTATTCTTTTTGTCACTACTGACACGTTTTTGTATTGTATCAAAATCTTCTGCCGTTAACTATTACTTCTCTCTTTGCTCTTCAGCTGTCAACTATTTTCATTGTAAATTGCCAAAAAGTTTCTATGGTTTTACCTACTCGACGTTCTTCTTGTTCCGATTTTGCAACGGCAATAAATTCCCTATCTTTCGAAAATACAAGCCCCCCAGGCAGCGAGAGAAAGGAGCAAAATTCACATTGTAGCAGACCATCCGCAAATTGGTATGGCGAACACCGTTCGGGTAAACGTTTCCGACAACTTAGCTTGGTTAAGTTTCTTAAGGCACTTTCACATCAAACACAAGAATCGAAAAAAATGTAAACCACTTTAAAACAAGATTTTTGCTCCAATGATTTATAAAATCATGGGAAATAGGATAAACTAATAATTTTACTAATAAAATAATACAATTATCTTAGAATTTTTAAGAAAACAAATCTTTTATGATTTATCGGACGAATTTTTCCGCCGAAAATGTTTTTCGGCCAATAAAACATAAAAGTTGTGTTTTTCTTCAAAATCTGAAATAAATATAACTATTTTCTCAGTAAAATTCTTAGTTTATCCTATTTATTAATCATTAGAACAAAAATCTTGTTTTAAAGTGAAATAAATTGAGTTTTTCGGTTTACATTTTTCTGTTCTTGTTTTTGATGTGAAAGTTCCTTTACAAAAACTAGTAGTTTACCCACTTTGGTATCCGCAAAGGCCCGCACTAAGTCAGTTTCAGAAAATTTTGTCATTACAAATTGTAATAAAGACTCTCTGGAATACAACGGAAAAATTCCACTGAATTATGAAAAGGTAGTTAAATTAACTGCCCAAATGGTGCCCCTATTCTCAGGTGAGGCTAGTCCTCAACTTGTAACCGAGCTGCAGACTTTCATTGGATGTTGTAGACAAGTTCAACAATATCTAGAAGATGAAGAAAAATCTGCATTTGTACACATTCTCCAAACAAGATTGCGAGGGAATGAGGGAATGCATACATGCTTGTTTCCTCCAGCACTTTTTCAAAGTTTGAAGAGATGGAGCCATTACTTTATCAATCCTATTTACCACGGGAAACATACCAGGAGTTAATAAATAAGCTGCTTACATGTAAACAGTACCCCATGGAATTGCTCACATCTTTCGCAAACCGTCTCAAACAGCTTCTAACGCATTGTAAGGAAGCTGCTGGTGCGACAGGTCTCCAAGCTGTGACTACACAACTAGAAGATTTTGCCATAAATTCCCTTAAAATGCGGTGTAACGAATCCACTTCTCAGTACACATCTTCTGTCATTAAGTGAAGCAACCGTAAACAGCCTAGTAGACAAATGTCTGAATATGGAAAGACTACTTCAGGGAAGTCCGCATCCATCTAATACCATCCCAGTAGCTGGTCATATAACCCATCAGGCATCAAGTGCACTGCATACACCCCAAATATTTCACCCAATTCCGCAACGCAGAACGCACATCACTTATTTCGACATACCATTGTCCGTCTAATACTCATGAAATTTCTAGCTATCAACCTCTGCTGCCTCATTAAATGACCAATTCTCACCAAAAAACCATTCAAACAAGCTACCACAAAGACATATTGACCAGAACACATCCGCATTGTCAGAGTTTCATGTTCATATTGTAATTTTAAGGGGCATACTTATGATGACTGCCTAAAGCGTAAGAATACCCCATATTGCGTGAAATGCAAAATAGGTGTGTAGAAACAGGAATAATTATCCACCCGAGATTTCACAAACGCATCGTGCCCATGACACAGCTCGAGGTAACCCGAGGGTTTATCATGTGCAACTAAATTGCGATTTCTGTGGAAGACGAGGACTTTCCATATCTGAGTGCATGCAGAAACAAAGATGGGAAGTCAGATCTACGGGAAACGCGCGCCAGTTGACCGAAAATTCCCCGGCTCGACTTTAAAATCGCATTCTCAAGCACTATTTGGGTACTCCCCGCCACCTGCCAGTTGCAAAGAAAATATATACTGGCTCACTTACCTTTAGATACAGGCAAAAATTTGTTCGGCTAGTAGTGGATACTGGAGCTGAAGTCAGCTTAATCAAACAAAACGTCTTAAATACTAGTGACTGAATCAACCGGAATGATACTACTGTGTTCAAAACTCCCTTTGGTGAAGGTAAAACACTAGGTAGTTGCCACGGTAAATTTTCTTTTAAAAATCCAATACCATGCAATTTTCAAGTTGTGAAAACCAGCACACCGATCTCGCACGACGGGTTGCTAGGAAACGACTTTCTTTCAAAAAATTGTAACATCGAGGGCTCTAATCGAATTCTGAGATTTTCTTGCACGGAAATCAATTCGACAGAGTTCACAATACCGCTTTTGGCAGCAATTAATGAGAAACATTGTTTTGACATTGCTAAGAACAAAGGAAATCAAAAGAAAACCATGGAGACTATTCAAGCCACCCGCTGTGTTGAAACCCAGGTATACGACAGTGCCACCAAACGAGTAAAGGAACTTCAAGAAAGTAAGAAGAAAAACCCAAATTTGAAGGAAATCTCTCTCACTGACAATATCACGCAGTATACTATTGAATTCCCGCAGCCAGTACACATACCTGCGCGGTCGCACGTAGTAGTTAAAGCACCTTTGACACTAGAGCAAGAAATGCTCCGTCAGTCTCAAGAGGTGGAATCAGGAGTTTTTCTAGCTAATACTTTGCTAAGTTCCGAAAACAGAGGAAACTTAATTGGTGTGCTTAATGTTAATAGCCATAGTGTTACATTAAAAAAAACCACACTTACGCTGGAGCCCAATAGTAATTACTATACCTACAGCTTGGAGCCAAGTAGCGATTGCGGATCTAGTCTAACTTCAAAAGTGAAACATAACTTCACTAACACTAGTTGTCCGAAAAACGAGATTTCACCTATAAAACTGATTAATTCCACACGTTTACTCAAGCAGACTCAACCAAACTTTCAAACAGACTCTCTGCAAGTATCACGCCTAGTACAACTAGAACAAGAATTAACATTAGATGAAACTCTTTCTGAAGATGAAAAATCTTCTATCTTGAATATTTGCCACCAATACAATGACGTATTTCATCTGGTTGGCGACAAGCTCACTTATACCAATGCCATTTCTCATACCATTCCAATAGTTTCTGACCAACCTCCAGTTAATCAAAACATGTATCGACTTCCAGAGACGCAAAGAGAAGTTATAAATCAATAGCTCCATGAAATGCTAGAAAATGAAATAGTTAAACCTTCCAAAGAAAGCAGGGCCAAATGGCGAAAAACGATGGAGGGTTGTGGTCGATTTTAGGAAATTAAATGATAAAACAATAGGCGACGCCTTTCCATTGCCAGGATTGAAGATATCCTGGACTACCTAGGTCATTAACGGTATTTAACTACTCTGGATCTTGCCACTGGCTATGATCAAGTACTGGTTCATCCCAAAGACAGACCCAAGACAGCTTTTAGTACACCCTATAGGCATTATGAATTTAGCTGCATGTCTTTCGCATTGGGCACCAACTACATTCCAACGGTTGATGAATTATGTTCTCACAGGTCTTCAAGGTCTAGAATGTTTCGTTTACCTAGATGACATAGTTATCTATGGAAAAAAACCTTGAAGATCATAACAGTAAATTTATAAAAGTTTTTGATCGTTTACGAGAAAACAATTTAAAGCTACAGCCAGAGAAAAACCAGTTCCTAAGGCGCGAAGTCATATATCTGGGGCACAAATGCACCAGTCAGGGACCCCTCTCAGATGATCCCTCAAAAACAGAATTCGTTCACAACTTTCCTGTCCCGCGTACTGTTTTTTCTCGGCTTAGCTAACTACTACAGGAAATTTATATCCAATATCTCCAAGATTGTTCGTCTTATGACTAATTTATTGCGAAAAGATGTGAAATTTGCGTGGACCGAAAACTGCCAGAATACTTTTAACGAGATTAAAGGAAATCTCACTTTACCGCCACTTCTTATATATTCAGATTTTACTCTGCCCTTTAACTTAACCACGGATGCTAGCCAGGAAGCTCTAGGAGCTGTCCTGTCTCAGGGAGAAATAGGTAAAGATCGCCCCATAGCTTATGCGAGTCGGACTCTAAATAACGCAGAAAGGAATTACTCGACAATTGAGACTACTAGCAATTGTTTGGGCTACAAGGAATTTTCACTGTTACTTGCATGGGCGTAAATTCACAGTATATACAAACCACAAGCCCTTGAAAGGAGTCTTCAGCACTAAGGACCCCACTTCAAGATTAGTTCGATTTCATCACAAGCTTTCTGAGTTCGACTATTCCATTGAGTATAAGCCAGGGAAATACAACACAAACGCGGATGCTCTTAGTAGAAGTTATTATAACTCAGAGCAGGTTGATCAAAATTTTTCAAATATACCTGTACAAGCGCAAGTCCATACTCCGCCAGATTTACAGGAATCAAATACAGCTCCAGTTCACTGCCTAGTAATCACTCGTGCCCAGGCGCAGCGCATCCGTGTGAGGAATGACTCACGCGAAATGACAAGCCCAAAAAGAATACCTTCAGAGTCTTCAGTTAGTTCTGACTCACAATCTCAAACTAATATTTCTTATGGCAGACAAGCTGAACATAGTGATGAAAATCCTATATAGCCTTATTCTCTCAGATCAAATCTTAACAACCAGCCTCCCGAAATAATCACGAACCCCACAGAAATTCGAGTGGTAATAAACGACTAAGACTATTCCGTTTTTGGTGGACATCAGGGTGTTATGAAAACGTACAAACGAATCAAAAAGAAATGTCGATGGAAAAACATGTTGAGGGACATAAAAAAGTACATTAAGAGATGTTCAAAGTGTCAGAAATTGAAGGCCAGCCCAGAAACATGTATGCCAATGACCATTACAGACACAGTTCGAATGCCCTTCGAGCAAATCTACCTAGACATGGTGGGGCCTCTAGAAGAGCGCATGTGGGAAACAAATACATACTAACATTCCAAGCAAACCTAACAAATTTTGTTGATTGGTATGCTATACCATGCATAGGCGGAGACTGTAGCCCGAAAATTCTTTGATGAAATAATTACCCGCTACCGCATACCCAAAAATTACCGATCAGGGCTCCAATTTCTTAAGCGACCTATTCAAGAAAGTCCTTAAAATAAATAAGTTGCAGACATCCGCGTACCACCCTCAATCAAATGACGCTTTAGAAGGAACTCATAGACCATTAGTAGAGTATCTTAGGACCATTGTAGATGAGAATCCAAAGGGTTTGGGATCAGTTTTTAAGAACTGCAGCCTTTGTATATAACAACAGCGTACACGATAGTAGCAAACCTACCCCCATGGACTGTTTATTCGGAACCTGTACACAATCATCAAAGTTATTATTATCTTCTGAAATACAAACTACAGAAGACATATGCCATTGCTCGTAAAAACCTTTTATATAGCAAAAATCGCTCTAAAGATTTTATGATAAGCATTCACGGCCAATAACTTTTCATGTCGGAGATAAAGTATTACTGAAAACCGCAGCCGAAAAACACAAACTATCCCAGGTATGACTAGGACCATATCAGGTGATTGAAGTTCTCAATTCAGTGAATACTAAAATCCAAATTGGTAAAAGGAAAGTCGTAGTCCATAATAATAGATTAAAACCTTTCTATGAATAAAGTCTTAAACAAAATATGTATATATATTTCCCCAGACATGGCACGACCATTACTAGGGTTCTATTGCGTCAGCATATCTATTTCTTTAGGAGCAACTCTACCTTTCGAAGTCCAGGCTCTAACGAATACGGGTATTATGTTTGAAGATTTAGGAGAGTTTTTGTTTTTCCACGACATATGGAATCTATTCACCCAAATCAATATAAGTAACCTTGAGACGGAAACCATGTTGGTGGTGCATACTGGATTCCTCGTAAGCCAACTGTGCGAAAAGCATAAAAATACGACTGTTTGCACCGAACAGAGTAGTCAAATCCACAACCTAATAGAAGTGATCAAAAAGGGTGCCGCTGTTATCAAGGAACTAACAACAACCCGACGTCAGAGTAGATCACTGGCCGATGGAATAGGAAAGGGTTTCATTTCCTATTTGGCAAAATGGATAGCGATAACGAAAAGGAGATATACCTATAGCCGGATTTCCAACCTTGAAACAGACACAACGGCACTGTTAAATTTAGAAAAAACATCAGATTACGCTTTTCAAATCAACGTACGAACAACAAAAGAAGTCTGTACAGAAGCTGGAGTCGAGCCAACGTGAAATCGTCAGAACAGTAAGCGATCTGCTCGAAAAGGTGGCAGAGAAGATAAGTACCCGTCAACGGATTCAAGAGGTAATGACAACAATCAGTTTGCACATTATCGACAGAGAGTTAAGACAACAAACACTACTTGTAAAAATCAAATCCACCCCTTGCTAATATCTCCATCTACTCTTCTAGAAGCCTATTACAAGGCAAACCCAAAAGAGCCTAGCGAACAAAAGGATTTGGCACTATTATCTGAAACCCTAGAAGTTTAATCACAGGTCGTTAAAGGCAACTTTGTACTCAGAATTAAATTTGCTATTCTAAATCTCCCGGTTTTCAAGCTTCAGCAAATACATCTGTTCCCCATCAAAATATCTAACAACCACTCACTACTTCTGAATTTGGAACACTCCTATCTAGCTAGTCACCTAACCACCCAAGAATTTGTATTATTTCAGCAAACAGAATTTAGAGTATACAAAAAGTTATTAATTAATCCCCATCAAAACACGTATGTTGGCCCTTTACTAAATGCAATATTTAAGGGACAAACTGTAAACTTCATACTTAACCCCTCCAATGAGTCGAATCATTGCAAGTATTTGGCTCAAGCGTATGCACCACAACTTCTGGTGAAATTAACTCGAAAAAATGCCTGGTTATTCTCTTTCTCTTCCCAACAAAAGATCACGATGTTATGCAAAAGCGGACTACATAGTTCTAGCCGCAACAATCACGGAGTACTAATACCATTGTGTTTAGAGTATATAGTGAAAGCAAGAATGGAAATCGGCTGTTGGGTACACTGCTCGCTAGAGGCGCCACGTCGCTGTACTCCCCGAGACTCAAGCCTATTCACTGTAGTGTCCCCAGCCCGCTGGCTGGCATGCTCCGCTCACACTTCGGCACATATTTCGTGGCGTTCTCGAACCGTCGTTTGTCAGCTGTGTTTGCGTGGCTTCGTTTTCTACTTTGCATGGAATAGTGACGAGACGGGCAAACAATAATGATGTCAGATGATGTGATGAATTTTGTCGTCCGTTGAATTGCTCTAATTTTGTTTGCAACACTGATTCGTTAGAAGAGAATCCATGACTTCCTTCTTGGAATAATTTATATATATGTATGAATATACCAATTTTTTCCTCTGTTCTTGCTCGTACTCACATTCTGCTTTCCCATTTTTATTGTTTTTTGTTAATATATGTACATACATGCTTAGATATTCTTTTTGGTAAAATATAGGTAAACTAGAAATATTTCGTGGAATTGAAAACTGAGCCGAGCATATGGGTATAAGTAGTTGCATCATAGGTATAGATAATTTAATGAACAATGTTCTGACACAATTCAAGTAACTCATGAAAATTTTATACACAAAAATTATTTTCTTAAATTCCAGAAAATTTTCTAATATCAAAGTTTGCAAAAGCGACTTCCGCCGACATACATAAAACTTTGTCTCAATGCTATTTTTCTAAATGATTATCCATACAAGCTGATAAAATATCAATCGAACTGCCTTCTTCTGTCAATTTTAAAAACGCGATGGAAGGGAGGCTTGCATACAAGCTGTACTTCCTCGTGTAATCCCCAGGTCTATCTACGTAAGTGTATATTTTCTTATCATGCTTTCTTCAATAGAAAAGAAACCCTTAATTTGGTCTTGATTCATATGCAGCCTCAAAAATGTCATCTAGTCTCAAATAACACTTAGAAATTAAAATCCACAAAAACAAACGTCATGCAAAATGATGTTAAAGATTCCCTTCTAAGAAAACATACATTACTCCTCTGTTTTTCTTAGTACATAATTATGAAAAAGTCAGTGATCCCAAAATCCGCCACATCAATTCATAGCTAAATTAATCATTGCAGCCTGCCAAAACCCTCGAGAAAACTTCCCAAGCCATGAAACAGAGATCTATATGTGTGCGTTCGGAGTCCTTTCTCTAAAATGTTCTATATTGATGCCTATGGAAAAGCGCCAAACATCGACTTTATATATGCCATAGAGCCAAACTACTATCCATACAAGAAAATAGTCTTCTAGTAATTTAAAGCTTGGTTCCTTACCTTCCCAAAGGCTACACTTTCTATATACCTTACTTACCAAAATAATAAAATAGTTTTGATGACAAAGTAACCTTACCATGTTACGCTCTCAGCTGAGTAATAAATGCATGTGTGTCTGCAGCCGTAGTCCGAATCTGTAGGCAGCTACATTCGATATCATCAGCCGTCATCAGCCCACGGCATCCCATGACGGCACAGCGGCTTTGCAATGATTACTCAGCTGAGAATTTTTGTTCGAGGAATCGTAGTCATTTGGTTAAGATAAATTTTTTTAAATAATTTTGTTAGGAAAGGTATGAACATTTTATTACGGTTCTGAAGAAAAAAAAGCAAGCATAAGATTATCAGAACACCATTTTTCTGAATGAATAGTAGTTTAGAGCGGGGGAGATATTCAAATCAAAGTTTTGTCAGTTTTACATAAAAGCACGGCAAATATTTTAGAATGTAAGGACTACGTTGGGCCTCGCATGTGGTAGGGAGGTGGTCTGTTTCATAGCTTGTGAAGTATTCTCGACGGTTTTGAGCCTGCCCGTTTCGCCCACCAATCTTATTCTATGCAAAGTAGTGATGGGTGAAGCCACCATACGAACACGAAAGAGCGCCTATGGTACGCTCTAAACTACTATTCATTCAGAAAAATGGTGTTCTGATAATCTTATGCTTGCTTTCTTTTCTTCAGAACCGTAATAAAATGTTCATACCTTTCCTAACAAAATTATTTAAAAAAATTTATCTTAACCAAATGACTACGATTCCTCAAACAAAAATTCTCAGCTGAGTAATCATTGTAAAGCCGCTGTGTCGTCATGGGATGCCGTGGGCTGTTGGGCTGTTGATATCGAATGTAGCTGCCCACAGATTCGGACTACGGCTGCAGACACACATGCATTTATTACTCAGCTGAGAGCGTAACATGGTAAGGTTACTTTGTCATCAAAACTATTTTATTATTTTGGTAAGTAAGGTATATAGAAAGTGTAGCCTTTGGGAAGGTAAGGAACCAAGCTTTAAATTACTAGAAGACTATTTTCCTGTATGGATAGTAGTTTGGCTCTATGGCATATATAAAGTCGATGTTTGGCGCTTTTCCATAGGCATCAATATAGAACATTTTAGAGAAAGGACTCCGAACGCACACATATAGATCTCTGTTTCATGGCTTGGGAAGTTTTCTCGAGGGTTTTGGCAGGCTGCAATGATTAATTTAGCTATGAATTGATGTGGCGGATTTTGGGATCACTGACTTTTTCATAATTATGTACTAAGAAAAACAGAGGAGTAATATATGTTTTCTTAGAAGGGAATCTTTAACATCATTTTGCATGACGTTTGTCTTTGTGGATTTTAATTTCTAAGTGTTATTTGAGACTAGATGACATTTTTGAGGCTGCATATGAATGAAGACCAAATTAAGGGTTTCTTTTCTATTGAAGGAAGCATGATAAGAAAATATACACTTACGTAGATAGACCTGGGGATTACACGAGGAAGTACAGCTTGTATGCAAGCCTCCCTTCCATCGCGTTTTTAAAATTGACAGAAGAAGGCAGTTCGATTGATATTTTATCAGCTTGTATGGATAATCATTTAGAAAAATAGCATTGAGACAAAGTTTTATATATGTCGCCGGAAGTCGCTTTTGCAAACTTTGATATTAGAAAATTTTCTGGAATTTAAGAAAATAATTTTTGTGTATAAAATTTTCATGAGTTACTTGAATTGTGTCAGAACATTGTTCAATAAATTATCTATACCTATGATGCAACTACTTATACCCATATGCTCGGCTCAGTTTTCAATTCCACGAAATATTTCTAGTTTACCTAT
Source organism: Dioctria linearis (assembly GCA_963930735.1). Taxonomy (NCBI): domain Eukaryota; kingdom Metazoa; phylum Arthropoda; class Insecta; order Diptera; family Asilidae; genus Dioctria; species Dioctria linearis. The sequence goes on from OZ005742.1 coordinate 105,218,150, forward strand.
ATTTTACCAAAAAGAATATCTAAGCATGTACGTACATATATTAACAAAAAACAATAAAAATGGGAAAGCAGAATGTGAGTACGAGCAAGAACAGAGGAAAAAATTGGTATATTCATACATATATATAAATTATTCCAAGAAGGAAGTCATGGATTCTCTTCTAACGAATCAGTGTTGCAAACAAAATTAGAGCAATTCAACGGACGACAGAATTCATCACATCATCTGACATCATTATTGTTTGCCCGTCTCGTCACTATTCCATGCAAAGTAGAAAACGAAGCCACGCAAACACCGCTGACAAACGACGGTTCGAGAACGCCACGAAATATGTGCCGAAGTGTGAGCGGAGCATGCCAGCCAGCGGGCTGGGGGACACTACAGTGAATAGGCTTGAGTCTCGGAGAGTACAGCGACGTGGCGCCTCTAGCGAGCAGTGTACCCAACAGCCGATTTCCATTCTTGCGTTCACTATATACTCTAAACACAATGCTAATACTCAATGAACCGTGTCAATTTCAAATTGGCGACCAAGTGATATTTTATGAAGATGAAGATCATCATGACATAAAATTATCACAACCAGAACACATACAACCCCAAACTTTGAATTTAAACGAAATCATTCACAGCTTACTGAAAACATTGAGTAGTTCCAACCGAATTATCTTACTACGAGAATAGACCAGAGAACACGTGAAGCTAGCTGCAAATGAAGCTAGCTACACATGAAGCTGTAGCTGATATTAGCTGATAGTAGCTTATGTACATTATTTTTGCAATTAGCGAAGAATTGAGAGACCAACAAAAGATTTTTTTTAATAAAAACGAGTCCAAACGATTACGCATTGATTGAGCTGGTTATAAATTAAATTAATTTAAAAATAAGAATTTTCCGGCTAACTTGATGACGAATTTTCTATTTAGATTTTCGAAAAAACTATTATCCAACAAACGTTTAAATTAAGCCAACTATTACCAACAATCGATATGTGCAATAAAAACATAAAAAAGTAAAAGCTGATCGGCCAACTTGATGGAGCTCATTTTCACAACATCGAAATCACGTAATTTCTCTGTTTCAGCATGATTTTGACAGATCTTGATAGATCTCTCAAAATCAAGCTGAAACAGCGAAATTACGTGATTTCAACTTTTACATTTTTAACTTTTTATTGCACATATCGATTGTTGGTCTCTGGTGATTGTTGGCTTAATTTAAACGTTTGTTGCATAATACTTTTTTCGAAAATCTAAAAAGAAAAGTCGTCATCAAGTTAGCCGGAAAATTCTTATTTTTAAATTAATTTATTTTTATAACCAGCTCAATCAATGCGTAATCGTTTGTTGGACTCGTTTTTATTAATAAAATCGTTCAATTCTTCGCTAATTGCAAAAATAATTTACCTAAGCTACCCATGCAGCTTTAGCTAACATTAGCCAAATTCTAATTTTGTAGTTGAAGCTGCAGTAACACCAACATGATAACGAAGTAAAAGTCATATATTTCATTCATTGACAACAATCGATAGTGCAATAATACAGTAGTTAGGTTGTCAAAATTAGAATTTGGCTAATATCAGCTACAGTTTCATGTGCTTAGTTGCTTAGTTATTTTTGCAATTAGCGAAGAATTGAGGGACCAACAAACGATTTTATTAATAAAAACGAGTCCAACAAACGATCACGCATTGATTGAGCTGGTTATAAATTAAATTAAATTAAAAATAAGAATATTCCGGCTAACTTCCTGCCGAATTTTCTTTTTACATTTTTGAAAAAACTATTATCCAACAATCGTTTAAATTAAGCCACCAGTAAACAACCAGTAATCGATATGTGCAATAAAAAATTAAAAAGGAAAAATTGACCGGCCAACTTGATGGAGCCGATTTCGACGAAATCAACCCTTAGAATATAGAGCAAACTATGGATTCTAAGAATCAACCTCGAAATCACGTAATTTCCAGGAAAAAAAACTTAAGGAGGATTTATATTATGATGACATGCATTTTTTTACAGAAATTGTGAGGGAGATAGTACATCGTATACGGAAATTTATTTATGAGTGACGAGAGAAGCAAACGCGTCCTGAATTTTTTCCGGACGTCGATTTGTCACTGTGTGCGTTTCCGGAACCATAAAAAGACCTCAAGCATAGGGAGTTTTTATAGTTACTGAAACTAAAACGTTGCTATTGGCCACCCTAATTTGTCAATTTCGACTACTCGTGCTGCCATAGTGTTGTTCTTACTATAATTTTATGGCATATATAGATACATCAGCCAAGAGAAATTATTTGTTGAAGTAAATAAAAGTAAGTTTTGAGTTTGTAATTAAATAATACGAAATTGAAAGTTTTTAATTATTTCTTTATAGAAAATATTGTTTTCCAACCACAAGCAGGGAGCAGTGCGTCAACAGATTCACTCCTTTATAATTTGCTAGAACGGCATAATTCTAGCAAATTATAATCCATCATGCGAACACGAACCGGACTGGAATTATCTTCACCGGTGGAAGTGGAATTATTTTCATATTTACATATTAGCAGAGTAGTTACTGAATTTTTTGTGAAATAAATAATAAATAAAAATTTCGTTATCGTACAAAATTATGATTGTAGAACTGAATTACAGTACCACCTGATATTTTGCGACAAACTTTTTTCTATATAGGTACTCTCATCCTTTGCTTCGAACTCCTTCGTGCGCTCATGCAATATTTTAGAAATTGTAAAATTATACTTCTTTCATGATCCGTCTTTGAATATCTACGAAAAAACGATTAAAAACTTGAAAATTTCCAATTAGACAGTTTGACAGTTTTCGATTTTTACCATAAAAACTAGTGGGGAGCGTACGTGTGAGGTATTGTAATGATGCTTCGGCAGCATTTAAATTTTAATTCACTATCTCCCAAACAATTTCTGTAAAATCGAAATCATCTCAATTACGTAATTTCAATGAAATCACGTCGGAAATTAAGAAAATTTGTCCGGTTTCCACTTTTTCTGAAACTGTATCATTTGTTGTATACATTTGTCGATAAATTTTTTAAATATTTAAAATTAAATTTAAATATTATATTAATGTTGCTGACAATTATGTGACAATATATCCTTTTAATTACAAAAGTCTCGTTTATGTAATTAACAATTTTACATGCCAATTTGGTATTTAAGTGTAGCACCTATCAAACGAAGTCATCTCAGCGGTAGTGAAACACCTGACAGTGATTTCGTAATCACTTCATCAAAATGACGTGATTTCGATGTGGTGAAAACGCCCAAGTTTACCGAAATTAATTGTGAGTGTGTTCAATTAAGTCACAGTTTTTGATATAAGTAATAACTGTATCACAAATTCACAACACGTTGATTATTAAATTATTATATTATCATCTCAAATCGCAAATAAACATCTGTACAGCCGTCCGATGAGAAATTTCAGAAAGTTCGCAATTTCAAAATAACCGGCTTGGTGTAGTATTGGTATGTTACACCCGTACTCCCGAACGAAACTTGGTAGGGACTTTTTCCTACCCCCGAATACTTCTCACCCGTAAAAAGTGCTGTGTGGGCTATGGCTAAACCTAGTACGCTGAGCAAGCGAAAATTTCGTTTCCTATACAAAATCTAGGTAAAAAAAATAATGACGAAAAGTGCCACGGCAATAGAGCGTGCGGAGCACTACTTTCCAATATTGAAAAGTAGGCGGTGTGACTACTGTGTTTATGGATGATATCTGATACCTGCTTGCCTTGAACGAGATTTATTTGCTTGCGATCCCAATTTAATTAGTTAAATTACAATTTAAATATGGTCATGAATTGTTGTGTACTCCAGTGCTCTAACAAAATCAATAAAAAAAAATTTCAAACAAATTTCATCAGTTTTCTAAGGACGAAAAACTTAAATCTGAATGGATTTGTAAGTAGCTCAGTTAGGAAAGAAACCGTCCAAGTTATTTCGCGTAAGCAGCACTTGTGAGCACTTTACAAAGAGCGACTATAATATAACTTGGTTAAAGTAATCAAAGGTATGCAATTTTATTACATGAAAGTTAACATTTTATCGAAGTCAGTTAAACCTTCGAAAACAATATTGCTAATTGGATATTTGTATTATTGTAGGCACACTTCTTCAAAATAATTTTTGAAGTTTGTACTGCTTTTTCTGCTAGTCCATTTCCTCTTGGATGGTATGGCGAGCTAGTTTGATAATTAAATTTCCACATTTTCGAAAAAATTTTAAACTCAAGTGATGAGTATTGCCGACCATTGTGTGATTCTAATACTCTTGATATACCTTGAATTGAGAATATGTTTTTAAGAAATTTTATAATATTTTCTGTAGTTATTTCATCACGACCTTCAAACTTAATGAATCCTGAGTAGCTGTCCGTTATAACAATATAATCTTTTCCTTTAAAATGGAATAAATCAGTTGCTACAATTTCGAATGGATATGTGGGTATTTCTTTCCGACCAAGGGGTTCTTCAATGTTACTTTTCTGATTTGCTTGACATGATGCACATCTTTGAATATAGTCATATATGTCCCTATTCATTTTTGTCCAAAAAACACAGTCCTTGGCTCGTCGAATACATTTTTCGTAGTTGAAATGTCCGCTATGAATATATTTCAGCAAGTCTGCTCTCATTTTGGCTGGAATTAATGCTTTATGCGATTTATAGATGATGATCCCATCATATACAGACAGTTCATCCTTTAAGTTCCAGTAAGGACGTACTACATTCGGTATGGATTTGATATTGTCCGGCCATCCTTTTAGAATCAATGATTTAAGGATTTGGCATGTTTCATCATTTTTTGTCAAGTTTGTCTGTCTAGTTAATTCCTCATCAGAAATTGAAAGCAGAATTTGTACTTCCAATTCCTCATCCAAGTGGGTGTCATCCGGGCTTGGATTGTCACAGTCTCTGCTTAAAGGATCTGCGAGTTACATCTTAATCCCTTGTTTATAGATGACTTCTGGATTGTAGGTCAATACACTTAATCTGATTCTTTGAAGTCTGGCTGGCGAAGAATGTATAGGCTTTCGAAAAATTGTTTCCAAAGGTTTGTGGTCTGATTCGACTATAACCTTTTTACCCCATACATTTTCATGGAATTTTTCACATCCAATTTTCACTGCTAAGGCTTCTTTTTCTAACTGTGAATATCTTTGTTGACATTCAGTTAGGGATTTTGATCCGTATGCGACGGGCTGCTCTTTTGGGAGAAGTACTGCTCCTAGTGCAGTGGAACTTGCATGTACTTGGAGTTTAACGTCCTCATTTATGATATATAATTTAAGAACAAGTCGCTTGACTATTTAGACTTTATTTATCAAACGCAATTTGTTTTTACCTGTCCCATACCCACGGCATTAACTTTAACAGTAATGTCCTTAAAGGCGCTGTTAATTCTGAAAAGTTTTGTATGTATTTACTGAGGTAGGTGAACTTACCCAAAATATCTCCTTTATCCTTTAGACGACAGATGGCGGCTGTTTTTTCTGGATCTGCAGTCATTCCATTTCTATTTATGATGTGTCCTAAGAACATAACTAACTTGTTCAAACACACATTTGTTATGTACGCGTATCGCTCGTGCTTCCTGATAAGTGTAGGCAGAAGCGATCGGTGAAAAATGATTAGGAATTTTTAAATAAATTCATCAAACACTTCTTATATTCTTTTTTTTTCTTTTTATTAATTTAATTAGTAACTAAACTACCGTTAATAATATTTTTTTTGTAAAAATGTCGTATAATAATTATTATTTTAACAAAACTTCTTTTTTTTATATATATTTTAACGTTAATATTTTTCTTGGTAAAAACGTAATAATATTTATTTAACCAAACTTCTTTTTTTTAAATATATTTTTACTAAAATGAACTTTGCTTTATATTTTACACTGAACTTCGCGGGTTGTAATCTCGACGGGATGAAATAAACGACTCCTCGTGGTTTGGGCAAATTGAACCCAGGTACCCACGATATCTTGCAAAAGCTTTTTTATCTTTTTATAGCTTTCTCACGACGTTAAAAATCGTACGTGAGAAAATGTACAAAAGTTTTGATGCAACCTATATGCATCTATGCATAACTGTAATACGATATGCACTTGTGCGCCCGTCTTGAAATATTAATTTTAAGAGGGCGCGAATAATTCTGATAATTGTATGTATGTATGTACATACAATTAGATTGAAGAAAATAGGTACTGTACGTATGTAGAGTGTACATGCGGAAAAAAAGTAAGAAGACACTGTATGTAGATAAGTGTGCATATCGTGTGAGTGGAATGTGTGTCTGATAACAAAATGCAATTTATGCTAAATTGTATTTTGTTATAATATGGGAATGTATTTCTAAATGCATTTTAAATTTTGAATGAGATTTAAAAATGAAATAATTTTTCATTTTCAGAGTCAATTAAAAGTACATCAATATATCGTATTGGACGATATATTGATGTATCGGTATTATGGTTGTGATTCGGGGCATTGGGCACCTGAGTCACAACACATTTGTTTTTATTTAGTTTCAGTCCGTTGATTCGCAAGATTTTAATTACTTCCTCTGTTGTTCGTTTGAGCTCGTCTATGGATCGTGCGTGGATTAATATATCATCTATTGATACTTATACGTTTTTGATCTTTCAAAATAATGATGGCATTGTTTCCTGGAAGACTTCTGGAGCTGATGAAATCCCAAAGGGTAATCTCTAATAACAAAACCTTCACCATGGTGTTGAGAATGTTAAATTTTTTTTTAATTTTCTCTGATACACGTACTTGCCAAAATCCCCGTTTACAATCGAGAAGCGTGTAAAATTTTGAACCTTGTAACCTCACTGCGATTTCATCAATAATTCGCATTGGATAGTGACGTCGTAGAATGTTGACATTAACATCCGTTGGGTCTGTACAGATTCGTATTTTGTTCTGTTTTTTCACTACTACCATTGGTGAAACTGAAGGAGTAGGCTCCTTTATTGGTTCGATTACGTCCATTTCTATCATTTTTTCCAACTCTTGTTTGACTTCATCCCTGATTTTATACGGAATTCGTCTTGGTGGATGGATCCTGAACTGTGGATTTGGAATTAAGTTCATGTCATATACAAATCCATTTTAAACATCCAAGACCTTTTCACTGTGTGAACTCTTTGAACGGGAGCTAATTCTTCACATGCATTGGCACCTAGAACTGGTTTTATGTTTTCAGCTACGACTTTAAACATAACTTTACATATTCGATTTGCAATGAAGCATTTTATTTCTGATTGTCCCAGAACTTTCAAACGATGATTGCTGAAAGACATAAACGTTTTGACATTACACTTATGTTATATTTGCGTCCTGCGTATACTTGAGTGTTGTATACTTGGGGTTCAATTGCACAGGCGAAATAATTATTCCAGTTTGTTCAGTACAACTATTAACTTTATTGATATATAAGTAAACTTAAAGATACGACGATGGCGGACTGCGGCGTTGGACAACTTGCTGACTTCTGTCACTCCACACTGAAGTTTGCTCCAAGTTCCGTATTTGCGAAAGCGTTGCCAACACCTCCCCTTTTGATTGTTACATAACGTAGTCCTGCAGGTGTCGCGGGAGTATAACATCTCGTCCTGATCGTGTCCTGGATGTAACTAGCGTAGAAGTTGTTGATGTAGGACGTCTGGAAGAATCTTCGACCAAATGAGCGGATGGTGTGGTTTCCATCTGGATTACATTGTCGGACAATGATACTGACTCCAATATTGATGATGTGGAACTATTAGGTGTTCCATACAACGAAGTAGACATCGACTCATGACTTCTACCTGGAATATTGAATGTGTCGCATAAAATATCAAATGTAAAATTACCATCTACAGGAGCTTGCGATATATCTTGATTTGTTCGACTTCGTAATTGATTTGTGTGGGACCTAATCAGCCTCTTCTTGCCAGCGTCAGAAACTAAGACAATGTAATTTACTGAGCCAATGCGCTCAATAACTTGTCCTGCGACCCAATGCCACTTGTTGCGCCTGAATATTTGTGCATAAACTAAATCCTCAGGCTTATACGGTCTATTCTTTGCTCCGTGATGCCGATTGTATTGTTGATTTTGTTTCTCATTTACTTTAGTAGATGACGGCTTCTCCAGTTTCAGCAAATTCAAAATAGTTCCAATATTTCTCCCTAGAACCATCTCTGCTGGTGTAGCATTGTGTGATAAACTTTTATTAGGTGTGGATCTGTAGGTTTGGAGGAATATTTCCAGAATTTCCTCACTCGTCCCTTCAGTGCGGTACGCTAGAGCCAAGGAATTAGGTCAAGGAATTTTTCCACTTATTTCTTAAAGAAAATTTGACATTAGGTCAAGGAATTTTTGACAATTGGGATTTGTCAATTGTGTGATATTTCTGACAATAAAGAAATAATAAAGAAAGTGAAGAAATGGATAATTTCCAATGAAAAATGAAGATAGACGTAAAACTATTTTTATTCGTCCATTTGTCATTTTAAAATTGATACAACTCTTGCAAAATCGCCGTTCCTTCGTTCAATTTTTCAATTATTCCACCACCGTCAAAATTCCTTACAGAAATAAGTGCATCGGTACTTATTTCTTCAAGAAATATTGACATAAATGGATTTTTCGTAAAACAGCGACATCTTTTTGTCAATCGGGAAGTAGAGTTTTTCTGTTCGAATTACTTTTCTCTAGCGTACTACCTCAAGGAATCGGCCAAGAAAAAAATTCCTTGAGCATTCCATGACACTTTTTTTACATAGTTTTTGTATAGGAACAAAAATTCCTTGGCTCTAGCGTACCGGGCTTTCCTGTTGAAGTTTCTTTAAAGCCCTTTTTAACGTATCCACAAAGCGTTCTGCCTGACCATTTGACTGTGGATGGTAGGGCGCTGTTTTGAAATGTTTGATACCTCGGGACTCTAAAAATGTTTTGAATTGAACGCTAGTAAATTGCGTTCCATTATCTGTTACAATTCGTTTAGCATCACCATATCGGGAAAATACGGACCTTAATTTTCCGATGACCTCAGATGTTGTTATTTGCTTGATGAGGAAAATTTCTGGCCACTTTGTGTATGCATCAATAATTACTAGATAATAATTATTGTTTACTGGTCCTGCTATATCCACATGAACTCGTTCCATGGGTGATGAGGGTATTGGCCATGATTGCAATGTTGCCTTGGTAGGTTGCTTCGCAGCACCAGCACATCTGTGACACTTTTTAACGAACACTTCGATGTCTTTGTCGATGTTCGGCCAATATGTACACATAGCTACGAGCGACGGCTTTCGTGCGTTCAATCCCCGGATGTCCTCGATGAATCTGTTTGAGAACTTGAAATTGAAAACTTGCTGGAATAGCGAGGCGATCTGCGAATAATACGCATTCATCTACTATTGCTGAAGCCTCTTTACGATGATAATATTGTAATAAATAGGTTTGCATATGATTTTCATTTGTGAATGTCAATGATGTAGTTGAGGTTGGCCATCCATGCTTGATGAAATACATAACCTTCTGCAATACTTTATCATTTATTGTCGCTGCTTTTATCATGTTGCACGTAATTGGTAAAGCCTTTGTAATCTGATTAACTTCATTTTGAAGTTCCGATTCCAGCGTTGTACATGCGATGACAAATTCTTCCTCTATTTTCTCTGATGAGACGTGAAAGAACATCTACGTATCCAAATTCTTTCGTAGGAACGTATTCGATTTCGAAGTCATAGAGCATCAGTGTTAATGCGCAGCGCTGTGATCGATTCGCCGTGTAAACTGGAATGCCCTTTTTCGAACCGAAAAGAGCTAATAGTGGCTTATGATCTGTCAGTAATTTAAATCGACGACCGTATATGAAACGATGAAACTTTTTCACTGCAAAGACCAACCCGAGTGCCTCTTTCTCGATTTAGATGTATTTCTTTTCAGCTGGTGTTAATGCTCGCGCTGCATGAAATACTACTTTTTCTGTTCCATCTGGAAATGTGTGAGCGATATAGGCCCCAATACCTTCATTAGATGCGTCAGCAGCAACTCGAATCGGCAATTTTGGATTGAAATGTGTCAAAAGCAGATCCGATGAGAGAATGTCTTTGAATTTCTCAAATGCCCTTTGACAGGCTGGTGTCCAAGAGAATTTTGCGATTTTCTGCAACAATTCGTCTAATGGTGCTCATTTGTTTTACGAACTTTCCGTAATAATTCACAGCTCCGATGAATGACTGCAACTGCGATAAATTTGTTGGTGCTGACATAGCCTTGATTTTCTCTATTTTGCATGAGTCAGGGCGCAGCCCATTTTTGTTAATGATGTGCCCGAAGTATTTTATTTGAGATGAAAAAAACTTACACTTGTCTAATTTAATACGGAAACCATATTCCTTTAGTCGTTGCAACACCTTATACAAGTTCTCGATATGTTCCCTTGGATTATCACCACTGACAAGTATGTCGTCTAAATACACTGCCACTCCTGATAATCCTGATAGCATGGTATCCATTATTTGTTGAAAACCCCCTGCGCTGATTTGATACCAGGTGCTAAACGATTGAACGAAAAAAGCCCCTTATGAGTGTTGATAGTCAGGATTTTTCGTGATTGCTCGTCCACCGGAACTTGTAGATATGCATCGGACAGGTCAATATGAGAAAATATCGCACTGCTGAAAAGTTTTGCAAAGATATCCTCAGGCACCGGCAGTGGGTATTGATGTGGCTCTAAACAATTTTTCAAACCAGTTGAGTAATCCCCGCAAATCCGAATTTTACCGTTAGCCTTTTTTACGACTACTATTGGTGCTGCCCACTCCGAAAAATTATCCCGAGTAATAATTCCCGAATCCTCCAACCGTTGTAATTCTGCCTCAATTAAAGGAAGCACAGCATATGCCACTGGACGTTTAGGTCGGAATACAGGTTTTGCATCTGGTTTTAATTGGAGTTGTACTTCGACTCTCGTACATATGTATACCCGGCTTTGTTTCAAATAATCCCGCAAAGCTTTTCTGAATGCTGGATATTTCCGCCTTAGAGTCGAAAGACGCACTGAGTTCCTGACAACTAGATGCATTGAGTTGTTGACAGCAAATGGAGTTTAGTGGCTTCTCCCACAAATTAAATTTATCACACAGATCTATGCCTAAAACATTTAACGTGTCAAGATTAGTTTCATAAATATGACATGATTTAACTTCCCCATTTAACTCGATATCACATAGAAAACGAGGAATTATATCAATGCGATGAGTTGATACACTTTTAGCTTGCAGCTCTGAGCTGACAAGCTGTTCCGGACAACCCATATTTTGCCATATGGATTTTGAAATGATACTGATGTCCGAAGCGGTGTCAATTTGAAGTCGAACTGCAGTTTTTTTGTTTGAAGAAGATCCCGAAAAGTTTTTTATTAAAACTTCCGCGAATTTTCGATGTTGACTATAGTCGATTTTGTTGACATTCACAAAAACAGCAGAATTTGAAGCTGATTGCTGCTTGTTTTTCTGACTAAATTTTGAATGTGTGCGAAACTTTGAAACCTTTGAATATTTTGCAGGCTCTGCGTTTCTTGTTGATGGACAGGCACAATATTCATCCTTGTGTCCACATTGTTCCACATTGTTTACATTTATGGGCACGATACGAGCAGTCAATTGAAAAGTGCATGCCGCCGCATCCCCAGCAAGGTGTTTTTGGTGTGGAAGTTTTTATTGTTTTTTGTCCGTGGGAATTGAATTTATTTGTTTTACCCGGTTGACTATGAATCGCTGTGACAAGAGGTTTTTGTTCCATTGCAATTAAACGATTGTCATTTTTCAGGTTTACCAAGTGTTGTGCTTCTGTGACTAATTTCTTGAGTGTGTTTGGGCCATCTGCACTTGGGTTTTCCAACTTTGCAAGTAACCTTACACGTACGTCGGTGTCAGCTGGTGATTGTAATCCCAAAACAAATATAAGACACTTGAATTCGTCTATATTTAATTTGGATAATTGAAAATTTTCACAATTTTTGTTCACAGCTGCGGCGTATGAAACGAAATCATCCGTTAAAAGTTTTGTAGTTTGCAAACACTTATAGCGGACACTTAAAAGCGATTCCTGAGCACCAAAAATTGTTGTCAGAGTCTCGATTGTTTCTGCGAATGAGAGATCTCGACTGTTTTTTGGCAAGATGTAATTTGAAAACTTTTGATATGCTAATGGACTGAATTTTCTCATTACGAGCCGCACTTTTGCCTTGTCGTCCAATTTTTCACCGTCTACTTTTATTAAATCCTCATAGCGAGAATACCATGATTGAAAGGTTATACCGTTTGCTGGGTCGTAGAAAAACTCTTGCATGTTGTTTGCAAGCGCTTCCATGGTAAATTCTAGATCTTTCCCAGACTCTGCATCTGCTGGATTTACACGCCGTAATATTTCTAATAATTTGGCCTGCATCTCCTGTTGATTTGAAATGAGTTCTAGGAGTTTTCTGTTGTTTTCCTCTTCCGCCATTTTGGACTTATGAAGAGGCACGTACACGAAAAAAGAAAATTATTTCACCACCGATCCTCGTCGCCACTGTTATATTTGCGTCCTGCGTATACTTGAGTGTTGTATACTTCGGGTTCAATTGCACAGGCGAAATAATTATTCCAGCTTGTTCAGTACAACTATTAACTTTATTGATATATAAGTAAACTTAAAGATACGACGATGGCGGACTACGGCGTTGGACAACTTGCTGACTTCCGTCACTCCACACTGAAGTTTGTTCCAAGTTCCGTATTTGCGAGAGCGTTGCCAACAACTTATCGATTTAGCATTCGCAACATCAATTACACTTTTCGGTAGTAAATTGCATTGGGCATGTTACGTACCTTCGTGTGACTCTGGCTGTGGCTTTATCCCAAACACGTTTCTTTTAATAAATTTTGTTTTAATTTATTTTAATTCTTTTTTTTTTAACAAACTCGATGTATCTTTCCTTACAAACTTGATTCAGTTTTCTTTCTACAACAATTGATTTATTTTACTTTTTACAACAATTGATTTATTTTTCGTTACAACAATGGACTTATTTTTCGTTACAACAATTGCAAGTGTTCTTACTTCGACGGCTTTTTCAGAATGTGGCTTGTCCGTTTCAAACTCTAATGGCAAAGCAAATTCGTCTGGATTAGTTTCCGTGCGAGGAAACCTTAGTGCCTTATTAGGACCCTCAACGTTACAGTTTCTTGCTAGGAAATCATTTCCTAGAAGTCCATCATCGGAAAGGCCAGGCAAGTTCTTTACGACTTGAAACTTGCAGGGAATTTTGTTTTTGAAAACGAAGTTTCCCTGGCAATTTCCCAGCGTCTTTCCGGTACCAAATGGGGTCTGAAGTGTACATGCCTCATTGTGGTTAATTTCTTTGAGATCTTTTAACGACCTTTTCTTTATTATACTAACCTCAGCGCCTGTGTCTACTACTAGTTTAGCTTGGCCGTTCAGGCCTATGTCTAAGGGTAGTTTTACTGTAGCGACACTGGAATCGGGCTGCTGAGGGGACCCTATTTTATTAGACGGGAGATTTATAGTCGAGCCGGGGAGTTTTGGGTCGACTGTACGTCGTTTCCCTGACTCCGGGCCTCCCATTTACGTTTTTGTTGGCAGTTATTTACTGCATGTCCAGAACGACCACAAAATTCACACTTTTTTCTTACGTTATATACTCTGGAATTGTTAGTGGAATTCTGCGGCTCTCTAGGGCGTTGATTCGATGGTCCACCATTGTTGTGTGGTCTCTGGAAACTATTATTGTTTTTCCTGCAGTCACGCACGTCATGGTTATACATTTTACAGTTCACACAATAAGGCGTATTTTTCCTTTTGAGGCAATCAGCATATGTGTGGCCTCTCAGATTACAAAAACTACAACTGATTTTATTTAAATAATTATTTTTATTGTTTACATTAAAATTTCTATTTGGTGATTTTGGCTCCTGTTTTATATTTGCCTGTGTGAACTGTGATGGAAATGTACTGGTGCTTGCATTGGTGGGCACACTGTTTTGCCAGGTATCCTGTGCGCATGGTATTATGCCTGGATTATATATGGGGTGATTTGCAGGCGAATTACTTAGAATCCCTTGCGGATTACTTATCACAGGTGCATTTATTGACTGTGGTATTGGGTTCTGCACTGTACTGAATTGAAAGTGCCCTGGAGGTTGCAGAAATAGAGCACTTTGCTGGAGACGCTCCATGTCAAGCGCTCTTTGTACGAGGTCATCCACCGTGCCGTCTGTCATGGTCAGAAGGTATTGGCACATATACGGGTTATTGACTCCTGTTTTTAGTGCGTTTTTCGCGAAGTCTTCTAGCTGTGTTTTCACAGCGGGGGCTGCTGTAGCGCCATATTTGGACTCTGCTGCTTCATTACAGAGTGCCAGCATTTGTTTCACTCGTGCCGTGAAGGCTGTGAGGTTTTCCAAAGGATACTGCCTTGTAGTAATTAATTTATTTACCAGTTCCTGATAAGTTTCCCTAGGCAGGTATGTACGATTTAGCCGTTCTTCTACCTCTTTGAAAGTAGTAGGCATATTTGCGGCAAACAGCTGGTAAGCTTCGCCTCGAAGTCTGGTGGGGAAGATTTGCAAAAATGCCGATAGTTCCTCCACCGAAATGCACTGGATTACCTGCCTGCAGCATCCTAGGAAAGTTTGGAGCTCCAGGCTCAATTTTGGGTGCTGCTCTCCCGAGAATAGGGGAACGAGCTGGGCAGTTAACTTGGCGATTTTCGCGTAATCTGCCATGTTTATATTGGGGATTCTGAAGCTTAAGTTTGATACTTTTGGGGAGCTAGTTTCTTCTATGCTGGTTTCCAAAAGGGAGTCGCCCAGCCAATTCAATAGGATTTCACTCACGGTGGAATCACTGACACTGTCTTCAATGGCACCTTCTCTTAATTCTACACTATTATTGGTAATTTCTGGTTCGAGAGAGTGCGAGAGTTCCCCAAACTGTTTTAAGCTTTCTTTAAATTTTTCCGTACTTTCTTTGAATTGCGCGATTTGCTCAAGCCGCCGTTCACGGGTCCTTTTGAGCTGTTTATCGATAGAATCGCACTGTACAACAGAAAGTTCGGAGCAGTCTCGCACTTTCCCCTCTAGATATTTTAAATAATTTTCTAAGTTTAAACTAGAAGGTCTTACTTGTGGGGGACCTGTAAGGATTGTCCCACTCCTTAATGTTACTCCTGGTGCTGTTGAATTTGTTGGGGGTGTTTGATTAGCACCCTCTGTTGCAGATGTTGCTCCCTCGTTGCCTCCTTCGTACCGGGACGGATCTTTCTGTGCGTCGCCCGGTGAGGAAGATTGTTGTGGAGTTGGTGGAATTGGTGAGATTTCCGGCGGCGTCTCCTGGTGGGAGCTTTCCTCGCTCATGGACCACCGTATGTAGAATTTGCAGCTAGGGGGGGCTTCTGCCGTCTTAATTCCCTTGGTTCAAATTGAGAGGGGGGCTTATTGCCTTCTTCGAGGTCCCTCTCAATTCAGGATCGCTGGTTTTTGTGATTGAAGTTCTTTTGCTGCCGGGGGGGGCCCGTGGCCTTCTTAAATTCCCCTGGATAAAAGCTGAAAGGGGGGCGCGTTGCCTACTTCGAAGTCCCTTTCAGCTCCGGATCGCAGATTGTCGGTTGAGGATTCTTCCTTCAAGTTTCGCTTTGAAATTTTCGGCTGTGGACGTCTTATGTTCCTGGGCTGGGATGAAGCCCGCTATTGTCCCACGTTGGCACTTTGTGCTTTGATGAGGGGGTGGCTGCGTGTTTTTTCAAACAGAGGCAGTTAAAGCTGTCCGACCCCGAGCGTTGGGAGCCGACTAGATCGAAATACTCCTGAAGCCAGACTCAACTTCAGGCGAAGGGTAGGGTGTCTTGCCCAGTATTCGATTTCGTCCTCAACTCCTTTTGATTCGTAGGATAGAGGGTTTTCGAGCACTTATACTTTTGTTTTTTGTAAAGTAGGCTTCCTCTATCCTCTATCCTCTATCCTACCGGCTGCGCCAATTTTTGTTACGTACCTTCGTGTGACTCTGGCTGTGGCTTTATCCCAAACACGTTTCTTTTAATAAATTTTGTTTTAATTTATTTTAATTCTTTTTTTTTAACAAACTCGATGTATCTTTCCTTACAAACTTGATTCAGTTTTCTTTCTACAACAATTGATTTATTTTACTTTTTACAACAATTGATTTATTTTTCGTTACAACAATGGACTTATTTTTCGTTACAACAATTGATTTATTTTTCGTTACAACAATTGATTTATTTTTCGTTACAACAATTGATTTATATTTCGTTACTTTTTTACACTTTTTACAACAATTTATTTATATTTCGTTACTTTTTTACACTCGACCGCAAACCACCGTTTTTTCTTAACCACCCCGGTCGTAGAAGATTTTGAAAAAATTCAACTCCGATCTTTTTTCACGACCCGCCGTTTTTTAGTCTAAAATCCGACTCTTTTCTAATCACAAGTTTTTCTGCTTAACCGCCGCGTGGAAAGCAACTCTTTTTCTATCAAATCCTACCGCCAAGAGATTTTAAAACCAACTCCTGATCCGCCGTAATCGAAATTTAGAATCCAACTCGGCTCTTGATCACTTTTGTCGCGATCAAGAGCCTTCGTTCAGGGTAAAAAATGCATAGTTGCATTTTCACCCTGAGAAAATTTTCATTTATTCTGGACTTGATTAAACAAGTCCAGAATATTTTTCGTTGGACGGAGGCTTGAAATTTGATGCTTTTATAAACATCAGCCACCGTCACGATGCCGCGCGCGTATACATACAATGTATTTTCGCGGCGCGCTCTTCTTGTCGCGAAAGCTTTTTTGTGATATGTATGTACGTTCGTACATACATATTGAAATTTTCACGACAAATCGTACTGAAGGTACGATTTGTCTTTTGCTTTATTTTTTTAAAGTAAATATTTCTACTGGCAAATTTTGCTGAAGGCAAAATTTGCCATGGGAATAATTTTATTTTAATTTATGGAATGTGAAGAAAATTGCTGACGCAATTTTCTTCACTGATTAAATAGATAAGCTAACCATGTTTTAGGCATGGTTAGCTTATATGAAAATTTTATGCAGGAAATATTTTAATATTTTTTAAATTTTGTTAATTTATTATTAGATATTTATTTTAGGCTTTTTAGGAATTTTAAGAACTGATTCGCTTTCTTCAAATGTTTTTGAAGGTAAGCTAATCATGTTCCAACATGTATGTATACATGTAAAGTTATTCCCTTTTTATACTTTTCCAGGCTAAAATTTACGTACATAACAATCCTTCCCCCTGAGAAAAAGAGAATTATTCTTTGAAGAGGAATAATTCTCAGGGGAAGTTGTCGTTGTACTAGTTTGTATTACTTTATTCTTTTTTTTTTGCTAATTATCCTGATTTGAACTTTATTATTTTCGGATTTATGTAGTGTATTTTACGTTACCGTTGTTGTACTTTATCGATCATTAGTGCTACTTTAATTTTATTATTTTATTCTTTCTCGAATTTGTTTTGCTTTTAGGTCTATTAGGTCTGGTTAGGTTGGTACTTATTTGGTTCAGTCGGTGCGGTTTCGGTTGAGTTTACACAATTTTGGGCTAACAACTAGTTTTTTTTTTTTTTTCTGGTATATCTCCTATTCTATTGGCTAGGTTTTATTTGTTGTTTTAATATTAATTGTTATTTACTATTTTATTCCCTAATTATAAGTTTAGTTAAAAACATTTTTTTTGTGTAGCCTTATGTAATTTTATGTTATTTTTTCGTTCGGCTTGGCTTTACATTTTGTTTTTGTATGTATAATTAGTTCTAATTTTAGTATTAAAAGGAAATGCTTTTTATACATTGTTTTTTTTTTGTTTATTTAACCATTGTTAGTATGGTTTGTTTCTTTTTTTTTTTATTGCTGCTGTTGTAGTCGTTGTTGTTAATTTTGTTCTCATTTTTGTTTTTTTTTTTTTTTTTTTTTTTTCAAATTATCGAAAATACACCGTCGAATTAAATCGGGGAATCTAATCTTGTTAAATATTTTCAATCATTTTTTGTTTGCCAGACTTTCAAACTATTGAACCTTGTATATCGAAATAATTTTTTTTTTTTTTTGATGGGCATAAATACACAGAAGTCGAATATAGTCTTTGCATTATTGTTGTTTTGAATGATTTAAATCGATTTGTGTATAATAGTCGATGATTTTGTGGTTGTTTTTCAAAAAAAAATTTTTTTGTTTAGCCTAAGAACTGATTATCTTATGTAGTTATGTAGTTATGCACTTATTTTTTTTTTGTATTGTTATTCTAATACTAGTTATTATTATTATTGTTTATCTTATATTTTGTTACTATTAGTAACCCAGTAAACTTCTTATTTTTACTTATTAATTTGTTATTTATATTTAGTTCTTTCCTTTTGCAGAGGCATGTTTTCTCTAATTTTTCTTTTTATCTATTTTTGAATTTCATACCTTTCATTTTATTTTTACTCCATGCATTTTTGGGTACTTTATCCTTAATGATTTGTTTACTTTTATTTCATTTAAAATTACTTCTATTCTATTTTTCATTACATGCAGTTATTTATTTTAACTTATCTTGTTATGTTTATGTAGCATTAATTCTAACAAAGTTTTTCTTTAGTATTACTAATCTAATTATTTTTAATTCTATATACTTTTTGTATATAGTGTACCAGGGCTACTCATTTTGTTTAAATTTGACATTGATTTGGTGATCCATGTTGACAGTGTCCGTGTTCCATTTTTTAAACGATTTGGACTGATTTTGTTTTAGAGAGGCTTCTGGCTCGCCTTAAACTGGGTTGGGGAGCAGGAGTTCGCTCTTCTAAAGGAATTCCCTCTGATGAAATTTCGGGGTTACCTTGTGGTTGATTTCTCTGTTGTCTCATCTTGATGACAACAGGGTTAAGATATTTTACTGCCACAGCGATCATTATGGCCAGAACTAGTAGGCTCGTAAATGATAGAGAAGTTGTGGACAGGATATGGGAGTTTTTACTTGATATCTTTTCTTGGAAATTTACTCTGACCTTCGTATTTAAGCACTTTGTCACCTATTTGAATTTGACATGTTTGCGTTATCTCTAATATCCCTTGTCCTTCCAGTTTCGAGATTACAAGGTGATCTGGACATGTGATGTGTAGCACCGTGGAGGTGATAAAAGAAAATAGCCACGTATTGGGCTTACTTAATTTGATCAGCATGTCTTTTTGTGGGATTTGTACTCTGGTCTTGCATTTGGGCACTTCACTTAGAGGGTTGTATAGCAATTTAATGGCACATTCGTTGGACGTTGCCGCTTTGATTATAGGCGTGTTCAGCCGGCCTACATACGTGTTTTCTTCCAAATTACTTGTTATTTTTTTTGAAATTTTTCATGTCATCGCCTCTTAATAAGAGAAATTCCTGAGTTTTTTCGCTATTGGCTATGTATGAATAACCAGGGTCTGGAATTAATGAGTAATTTGCTGACTTGGATACAGGATAGCATTGAATCTGTTGTAGCCTCATTTTTGGCAGATTGAAAATTGGGAGAGTAATCCTCACCACCAATTTATTCTGCATAAGGAGCGACTGAGCTCCTGCTGTCTGATATAGGACAGATAGACAATTTTGGGCATTTGGGCAATTCGAGGCCGTCTTGCGGTATATCTCCAACAGATTTTTGGGAGACATTAGGAGTGGATGAATATGATTGGTTTTACTAGCCATTATTATATCCAGGAGGGCTTGTTGTCGATATTCAACTTCGATGATTTGTAGCAATAAGCTTGATATAATCTCTTGTCTCAGTTGCCTCCTAGTTAAATCATCGGCCACATGGTGGAGATCGTTTACCTGGTGGGCTATTTTTTGTTGTCTGTCTATTAACATTGCCAGCGGTTTTTGAATCTTTTCCAAGGTAGTTTTTACAACACTGATTTGTTGTTTCTCTAGCTCGGCTAGGGCTTGTGTATTCGATTCAAGTTCTTCTAACCTGCTGTAAATTTCTTTTTCGTTGTTGCTGTCCATAGTTCCAAACAAATAGTGCATGGCATTGCCTATTCCATCAAATAGCGATCTGGCCTTGCGTTTTCCTGGTACTAGTTCCCTAATAGTCTCCGTGCGCTTTCGTACGCTGTCTATAATAGCGTGTATGTGTAGTTGCTGCACGTTACAGAGGTCTTCTGGGTTTGTTATATTTATGCAGAGTTTATGCACTAAGTGCTCTGCATATTCTGCTAGCTTTATCTGTGCATCTAGTTCATCCAAGTCTATCTCGGTGAGGACATTCCAGGTGTCATGATATACCATCAGATTTCCTAGGTCCTCGAAAAATATACCCGAGCCATTTAGCTGGGTTATTACATAAGGTTTGTCAGCGGTTGCTCCAGTTGTGTACTGGATGTAGAGGACAACTATGATGAATTTTAGCGCCATTTCTGTGGACAATTCAGGAGAAGAAAACAATCCTTTAAGCATACTTGTACGTACATTGTGCCGATTTAAACTGGGCAGTGGAGTGACTCCACCGCAAATGTTTATGGGGAGGTATTGAAATGAGGTTTAATGGACACTATAGTAGGAATGCCAAGTCAACCTGGTTCATTTTTGTTTGATATATTTTTATTCGAAATATGGTTTCAAACGGTTATTATGTACCGTTACCGTTCGCTTACCAATTTTGATTGTGGTATTCACATCACTTGGTATTGCGATTACCTGATAAGGTCCTACCCAGATTTGGGAAAGCTTATGTTTTCTGCTTTCATTCTTGATGAGGACCTTGTCTCCTACATGGAAAGTTAGGGGCCGTACTGTCTTATCGTAGTACCCCTTTGAGCGCTGTTTACTTGCCAATAAGTTCTTTCTTGCCGTGGCATATGATTTTTGGAGCTTATACTTCAGTATATGATAGTAGCTCTCATGATTGTAAACGGGTTCGGGATCCCGTTTTAAATTTGATGGGACATCCGCTGGGAAGCCGTATAGGCAGTCCATTGGGGTAAGTTTAGTACCCTCGTGTACACTATTGTTATACACGAATGCAGCGGTTCGTAGGTATTGGTCCCATGTTTTGGGATTTTCATCTACGATTGTTCGCAGGTATTCAATCAGTGGCCTGTGGGCACGCTCTAGTGCTCCGTTAGACTGTGGGTGGTATGCCGAAGTCTGTAACTTCTTTACCTTTAGAAGCTTACATACTCTTTTGAATAATTCACTCAGGAAATTTGTTCCCTGATCGGTGAGTATTCTTTTGGGTATGCGATAGCGCGTAACGATTTCATCAAAGAAAACTTGCGCTACTGTGACTGCTTCTGCATTAGGTATTGCATACCAGTCGACAAATTTTGTTAAATTATCTTGGAAGGTCAAGATATATTTGTTACCTGATGTGGTCTCTTCTAATGGACCTACAATATCGAGGTAAACTTTGTCGAACGGTTGCTCTGCGATGTCCGTGATGACCATTGGCATTTTATATTGTGGAGATGCTTTCATCGTCTGGCACTTTGGGCATTTTTTAATGTATTTTTTAATATCGCTAAGCATGTGTCTCCACCAATACTTGCGTCTTATGCGTTTGTAAGTTTTTATGACACCTTGATGGCCACCAAATGGAGAATCGTGATAATCTTTTAAGATTGTTCGGATTTCCATAGGGCTCGTGATAACTTCGGGTGTCTTACCAGTACCTACTTTTTGATCAAGCGATGCTGGGTTTAGTGTTTCCGCCTCAGTGTGTTGAATTTCGTTTTGGTCCGCTTTCGTGTGCTCTTCTGTCTCCACACTGGAGCTATTTACTGTCTCTTGAGCCTTTTGCTTCTGAGCTCGAGTCACGACGAAACAATGAGCGGATTTCTTCTTTCTCTTGTTATTTGTGGAATTGTTTTCCTCCACATCTGAGTCCATCGGGTGGTGGACTAGGGCTTCTACCGTTAAGGTATTGCCTAAACTGTCTTCTTTTAATGCTTGAGGGATGCGACTTAGTGCATCGGCATTAGTGTTGTACTTCCCTGGTTTATATTCGATGTTGTAATCGAATTCAGATAATTTGTGGTGAAATCTCACCAAACGGGAAGTAGGGTCTTTCACATTGAAGACACCTTTGAGAGGTTTATGGTCAGTATAGACCGTGAATTTCCGGCCTTGAAGATAGCACCTGAAATTCTTGGTAGCCCAGACAATAGCCAATAACTCTTTCTCTATAGTAGAGTAATTTCTTTCGGCTTTGTTTAATGTGCGGCTTGCATAGGCAATGGGCTGGTCCTTTCCGACTTCTCCTTGAGAAAGAACAGCTCCTAGAGCCTCGTTACTTGCGTCTGTAGTGAGATTAAAAGATTTCGAAAAATCTGGGTAAATTAAAAGTGGTGGAGAAATTAAAGCATTTTTTATGCTTTGGAATGCTTCTTGGCATTTCTCTGTCCAAGTGAATTTTACATCCTTTCGGAGTAAATTTGTGATTGGACGTACAATTTTGGAGAAGTCTGGAATGAATTTCCTGTAGTAATTGGCAAGTCCTAAAAATGACTGGACTTGCCTTGTTCTTGGAACAGGAAATGTTTGGACGCAGGCCGTCTTACTTGGGTCTGGTAGGGCTCCTTCGCTAGAACATTTATGTCCTAGGTAAACAACTTCTCTTCGTAGAAACTGGCACTTTTCTGGCTGCAGTTTTAAGTTGTTTTCTCTCAACTTATTGAAGACTTTCCTCAACTTTTCGTTGTGGTCGTTTAAATTTTTACCATAGATGACAATGTTATCTAGGTAGACAAAACATTCGAGGCCTTGTAGGCCTGTTAGGACGAAATTCATTAGGCGTTGAAATGTGGCGGGGGCTCCTTTGAGCCCGAATGGCATACGCTTGAACTCGTAGTGCCCATAACTTGTGCTGAAAGCAGTTTTATGTCGATCTTTTTTGTCGACAAGGACTTGGTGATAGCCGTTGGCCAAATCGAGTGTGGTGAAATACCTTGCGTGACCTAGTTGGTCGAGAATATCCTCGATTCGGGGTAGCGGGAATGCATCTCCAATTGTCTTTTCGTTTAATTTACGAAAATCGACAACGACGCGCCACCTTTTTTCACCGTCAGGTCCCGCTTTCTTGGGGACAACTAGTAGAGGTGAATTCCAAGGGCTCTTACTAGACTGGACTATCCCGCTGTCTAGCATTTCTTTTAGCTGCTCGTTAATGACTTTCCGCTGTGTTTCAGGTAAGCGGTACATTTTTTGATTGATTGGTGCTTGATCTTGCACCAATGGAATATTATGCGTTATCGCATTTGTATAGGTGAGTTTGTCACCTTTGAGGAAGAAGATATCGTTATACTCTTCGCAGAGTTCTGATATCGAAATTTTTTCTTCCGCGGTTAAATTAGGGTCTAGGCTGAGTTCTTGCTCTAACCTAGAAATACGCGGATATTGTTTTGGGAAGTCCGGAGTCTCGTTATCCGGGTATAGATATCGTACATGTTGTAATATTGCCGTTTTGTCGGCTGAACCTTGGTTTGACTTACTCTTCCTTTTAGGTTTTTGGCAACAATTTGAGAGCGCGCAGGTATGCAGATTGGTTTTTTAAGGGTAACCAATTGCCGCCTGATTTCATCGGTCTCTTGTTCGCCCAGACAGCCTTTTTCACATTCCTTGGGCTCTTTTGGAGCTTGACAGCCAGCTTTTCTCGTTTGAGAAGCCTTGAAGACACTGCAGGTGGATAGTTCAGCCTGTTTAGACTCTACCTCTTCTGCAAGTGTTCTTACTTCGACTGCTTTTTCAGAATGTGGCTTGTCCGTTTCAAGCTCTAATGGCAAAGCAAATTCGTCTGGATTAGTTTCCGTGCGAGGAAACCTTAGTGCCTTATTAGGACCCTCAACGTTACAGTTTCTTGCTAGGAAATCATTTCCTAGAAGTCCATCATCGGAAAGACCAGGCAAGTTCTTTACGACTTGAAACTTGCAGGGAATTTTGTTTTTGAAAACGAAGTTTCCCTGGCAATTTCCCAGCGTCTTTCCGGTACCAAATGGGGTCTGAAGTGTACATGCCTCATTGTGGTTAATTTCTTTGAGATCTTTTAACGACCTTTTCTTTATTATACTAACCTCAGCGCCTGTGTCTACTACTAGTTTAGCTTGGCCGTTCAGGCCTATGTCTAAGGGTAGTTTTACTGTAGCGACACTGGAATCGGGCTGCTGACGGGACCCTATTTTATTAGACGGGAGATTTATAGTCGAGCCGGGGAGTTTTGGGTCGACTGTACGTCGTTTCCCTGACTCCGGGCCTCCCATTTACGTTTTTGTTGGCAGTTTATTTACTGCATGTCCAGAACGACCACAAAATTCACACTTTTTTCTTACGTTATATACTCTGGAATTGTTAGTGGGAATTCTGCGGCTCTCTAGGGCGTTGATTCGATGGTCCACCATTGTTGTGTGGTCTCTGGAAACTATTATTGTTTTTTCCTGCAGTCACGCACGTCATGGTTATACATTTTACAGTTCACACAATAAGGCGTATTTTTCCTTTTGAGGCAATCAGCATATGTGTGGCCTCTCAGATTACAAAAACTACAACTGATTTTATTTAAATAATTATTTTTATTGTTTACATTAAAATTTCTATTTGGTGATTTTGGCTCCTGTTTTATATTTGCCTGTGTGAACTGTGATGGAAATGTACTGGTGCTTGCATTGGTGGGCACACTGTTTTGCCAGGTATCCTGTGCGCATGGTATTATGCCTGGATTATATATGGGGTGATTTGCAGGCGAATTATTTAGAATCCCTTGCGGATTACTTATCACAGGTGCATTTATTGACTGTGGTATTGGGTTCTGCACTGTACTGAATTGAAAGTGCCCTGGAGGTTGCAGAAATAGAGCACTTTGCTGGAGACGCTCCATGTCAAGCGCTCTTTGTACGAGGTCATCCACCGTGCCGTCTGTCATGGTCAGAAGGTATTGGCACATATACGGGTTATTGACTCCTGTTTTTAGTGCGTTTTTCGCGAAGTCTTCTAGCTGTGTTTTCACAGCGGGGGCTGCTGTAGCGCCATATTTGGACTCTGCTGCTTCATTACAGAGTGCCAGCATTTGTTTCACTCGTGCCGTGAAGGCTGTGAGGTTTTCCAAAGGATACTGCCTTGTAGTAATTAATTTATTTACCAGTTCCTGATAAGTTTCCCTAGGCAGGTATGTACGATTTAGCCGTTCTTCTACCTCTTTGAAAGTAGTAGGCATATTTGCGGCAAACAGCTGGTAAGCTTCGCCTCGAAGTCTGGTGGGGAAGATTTGCAAAAATGCCGATAGTTCCTCCACCGAAATGCACTGGATTACCTGCCTGCAGCATCCTAGGAAAGTTTGGAGCTCCAGGCTCAATTTTGGGTGCTGCTCCTCTCCGAGAATAGGGGAACGAGCTGGGCAGTTAACTTGGCGATTTTCGCGTAATCTGCCATGTTTATATTGGGGATTCTGAAGCTTAAGTTTGATACTTTTGGGGAGCTAGTTTCTTCTATGCTGGTTTCCAAAAGGGAGTCGCCCAGCCAATTCAATAGGATTTCACTCACGGTGGAATCACTGACACTGTCTTCAATGGCACCTTCTCTTAATTCTACACTATTATTGGTAATTTCTGGTTCGAGAGAGTGCGAGAGTTCCCCAAACTGGTTTTAAAGCTTTCTTTAAAATTTTTCCGTACTTTCTTTGAATTGCGCGATTTGCTCAAGCCGCCGTTCACGGGTCCTGAGCTGTTTATCGATAGAATCGCACTGTACAACAGAAAGTTCGGAGGAGTCTCGCACTTTCCCCTCTAGATATTTTAAATAATTTTCTAAGTTTAAACTAGAAGGTCTTACTTGTGGGGGACCTGTAAGGATTGTCCCACTCCTTAATGTTACTCCTGGTGCTGTTGAATTTGTTGGGGTGTTTGATTAGCACCCTCTGTTGCAGATGCTGCTCCCTCGTTGCCTCCTTCGTACCGGGACGGATCTTCCTGTGCGTCGCCCGGTGAGGAAGATTGTTGTGGAGTTGGTGGAATTGGTGAGATTTCCGGCGGCGTCTCCTGGTGGGAGCTTTCCTCGCTCATGGACCACCGTATGTAGAATTTGCAGCTAGGGGGGGCTTCTGCCGTCTTAATTCCCTTGGTTCAAATTGAGAGGGGGGCTTATTGCCTTCTTCGAGGTCCCTCTCAATTCAGGATCGCTGGTTTTTGTGATTGAAGTTCTTTTGCTGCCGGGGGGCCCGTGGCCTTCTTTAAATTCCCCTGGATAAAAGCTGAAAGGGGGGCGCGTTGCCTACTTCGAAGCCCCTTTCAGCTCCGGATCGCAGATTGTCGGTTGAGGATTCTTCCTTCAAGTTTCGCTTTGAAATTTTCGGCTGTGGACGTCTTATGTTCCTGGGCTGGGATGAAGCCCGCTATTGTCCCACGTTGGCACTTTGTGCTTTGATGAGGGGGTGGCTGCGTGTTTTTTCAAACAGAGGCAGTTAAAGCTGTCCGACCCCGAGCGTTGGGAGCCGACTAGATCGAAATACTCCTGAAGCCAGACTCAACTTCAGGCGAAGGGTAGGGTGTCTTGCCCAGTATTCGATTTCGTCCTCAACTCCTTTTGATTCGTAGGATAGAGGGTTTTCGAGCACTTATACTTTTGTTTTTTGTAAAGTAGGCTTCCTCTATCCTCTATCCTACCGGCTGCGCCAATTTTTGTTACGTACCTTCGTGTGACTCTGGCTGTGGCTTTATCCCAAACACGTTTCTTTTAATAAATTTTGTTTTAATTTATTTTAATTCTTTTTTTTTAACAAACTCGATGTATCTTTCCTTACAAACTTGATTCAGTTTTCTTTCTACAACAATTGATTTATTTTACTTTTTACAACAATTGATTTATTTTTCGTTACAACAATGGACTTATTTTTCGTTACAACAATTGATTTATTTTTCGTTACAACAATTGATTTATTTTTCGTTACAACAATTGATTTATATTTCGTTACTTTTTTACACTTTTTACAACAATTTATTTATATTTCGTTACTTTTTTACACTCGACCGCAAACCACCGTTTTTTCTTAACCACCCCGGTCGTAGAAGATTTTGAAAAAATTCAACTCCGATCTTTTTTCACGACCCGCCGTTTTTTTAGTCTAAAATCCGACTCTTTTCTAATCACAAGTTTTTCTGCTTAACCGCCGCGTGGAAAGCAACTCTTTTTCTATCAAATCCTACCGCCAAGAGATTTTAAAACCAACTCCTGATCCGCCGTAATCGAAATTTAGAATCCAACTCGGCTCTTGATCACTTTTGTCGCGATCAAGAGCCTTCGTTCAGGGTAAAAAATGCATAGTTGCATTTTCACCTTGATTAAACAAGTCCAGAATATTTTTCGTTGGACGGAGGCTTGAAATTTGATGCTTTTATAAACATCAGCCACCGTCACGATGCCGCGCGCGTATACATACAATGTATTTTCGCGGCGCGCTCTTCTTGTCGCGAAAGCTTTTTTGTGATATGTATGTACGTTCGTACATACATATTGAAATTTTCACGACAAATCGTACTGAAGGTAAGATTTGTCTTTTGCTTTATTTTTTTAAAGTAAATATTTCTACTGGCAAATTTTGCTGAAGGCAAAATTTGCCATGGGAATAATTTTATTTTAATTTATGGACGCAATTTTCTTCACTGATTAAATAGATAAGCTAACCATGTTTTAGGCATGGTTAGCTTATATTAAAATTTTATGCAGGAAATATTTTAATATTTTTTAAATTTTGTTAATTTATTATTAGATATTTATTTTAGGCTTTTTAGGAATTTTAAGAACTGATTCGCTTTCTTCAAATGTTTTTGAAGGTAAGCTAATCATGTTCCAACATGTATGTATACATGTAAAGTTATTCCCTTTTTATACTTTTCCAGGCTAAAATTTACGTACATAACAGGCACCTGTATCTAATTTTATGTCGAATTTGTGATTTGCGATTGTGATATTTTCAGTCCAATTGTCAGATTTCGCTGTACCATTCGACAATAAACCCACTTGTATGATGCTATCATCTAATATGTTAACATATTTTGTCAACCGTTTGCCTTTTTGGTTGTTTGTTTGACGGTTTCTACACATTGATTTAAAATGACTTTTATCACTGCCCTTTTTGCAGGTGTGTTTAAATGCTGGTAATTTACGTACTTCATGTCGCTTACCACACTTACGACAGTCAAATGTACGATTATTACGTTTTGATTTGTAAATCAATTCGATGGAACGTTCATTTTCTCTTGAGATTTCTTCTACTTGTTGTTGAGAAATTTCGGTAACTTGACACAATTGTATTGCCTTTGTTATTGTTATGTCTTAGGCTAGCAATTCCGTACGAAGTCCAAGAATTAACTGATCTCTCATAACGTTTTCGGTTAAATGCTCATATGCGCAATTCTGTGATTGTAAGCGTATTCTTGCAATTAACTCGTTTACGGATTCGCCGTCTTCTATGACGAAAATTCTATACCAGCAGCAGCATAGTGAGAGCTAGTAATACAAAACAACTTTTTGACATTCCTGGCTCCCCAGTAAAGCCTAGTACTAAGGTCCGCGCTAAACTAAATTTTAGCGGGTCTCCAATATCGAGCCGTTCTTTAGCAGCTAAAATATGACAGCGGAGACTCAGAGAAA
This sequence comes from Dioctria linearis, assembly GCA_963930735.1. Lineage (NCBI taxonomy): Eukaryota > Metazoa > Arthropoda > Insecta > Diptera > Asilidae > Dioctria > Dioctria linearis. Next base: position 105,246,885 of record OZ005742.1, read on the forward strand.
AGATATATTAAAAACAAGAAGAAGAAGCATTTTGCAATTTTTTTACTGAAATACAACGCGCGGTCATAATTTTTCTAAAAACAGGTAGTTAAAATTATTTGGAAATATAAAAAATATTAAAATAATATGCATAATGTATAGGTAAAATAAAAAAAAATAACAATGATATTGAAAATACGGCCACGAGAAGAAATCCAATTCATCCGTACTTACATCGAAGACTTACAAAACTACGTTAACTACAAAAATCCGGTCAATAAATTTATCAAATCTCAGAACTCTGACAAAAACTATTTTTAGCGTGCTAAAGAACGGCCCGGGCGAATAAATTCAAGCTAAATTTTTGGGAGACTTACTGGTGGTGCCATCTCTAATCAAAACGCTCTCGCTAAAATTCAGGATAAATTTTCGCCAAAATCTTTTAGCTTGCTAAATTTTCATACAAAATTTAGCTTAGCGCCGACCTTAGTACTAGGCTTATTAAGTTATCTTCGAGAACAAATGTTTTTCTTCTTCCCTATAGCCTAGTACTAAGGTCCGCGCTAAACTAAATTTTAGCGGGTCTCCAATATCGGGCCGTTCTTTAGCAGCTAAAATATGACAGCGGAGACTCAGAGAAAAGATATATTAAAAACAAGAAGAACAAGCATTTTGCAATTTTTTTACGGAAATACAACGCGCGGTCATAATATTTCTAAAAGCAGGTAGTTAAAATTATTTGGAAATATCAAAAATATGAAAATAATATGCATAATGTATAAGTACACTAAATAAAAAATTAAGAATGATATTGAAAATACGGCCACGAAAAGAAATCCAATTCATCTGTACTTACAGCAAAGACGTACAAAACTACGTTAACTACAAAAATCAGGTCAATAAATTTATCAAATCTCAGAACTCTGACAAAAAATATTTTTAGCGCGCTAAAGAACGGCCCGGGCGGATAAATTGAAGCTAAATTTTTTGGAGACTTACTGGTGGTGCCATCTCTATTCAAAACCCAAAGACAAATTTAGCGCGTTGACCTTAGTACCGCTCTCGCTAAAATTCAGGATAAATTTTCGCCAAAATCTTTTAGCTTGCTGAATTTTCATACAAAATTTAGCTTAGCGCCGACCTTAGTACTAGGCTTATCTAATGTGTAGGAATGTGGAAAAATGTTATAAAGGAATTCAAAGGAATTTCAGATTTTTTCTCAATAAATTTGCTTTTTATGAGATATATATATAGAGAAGTACTTCGTAAGAGATTTTTTTGTTGAATTTTGTATTCCTTCTGTTCTACAGAAATTATTATTTAAATTAATGCTTATGTAATTTAATACATATTTTATTTGCAATATTATTTCAGTAACTTATATATATTATAGGTACCTTAGCTAAATAAATAAATTATTTTCAAATTAGGAATGGTTTATTGTAATTTCAAAATCGCCTCAATTTTGCAATGCTTCCTTTCAGCCAGCGCGTCAACAGCTTCGTTTCGCAGCAGCCAGTTGCAGATCATTAAAATCTCTTACATATAGTAGATACGAGTGCTAGCAGCGTCACCATCTCAATAGGTATGCGGCGGCCCATCTGTTTGGTGAGAGGGGTTGCGTTTACCTGTGTCCATTCCGTTCCACAGGTAAACAAAGCAGTTTTCAAAATGATTTTAGTTCGATTTTTTTTCTTTATTATTAGTTTTTATAAACATATAAACATTGAATAATATAATTTTATTATTATCAGATTATAAAAAAAAAAAATTATTTTATTATGGCTGTAATTTTTATACGAGCTGGTTTAGTTATCGAAGGAACAACATGAAATTAATTTGTTTCACAAAAAATGCAGTTTTCCGATTTTTCCGAAAAAAAATTCCGGAATTTTCCGACTTTTCCGGTAAAAAAGTTTTCTAAATTATGCAGGATCAAGTTTCCTATCAACTGACATCATTACTTTCTCTCCGACAATGGTGAAAGCTTGCAGAAAAAATCGAGGAACATTCATGTAAAACGCTTTTCCGGAGTTTTTCAGACCAAGGAAGCGTTTGAGCGTTTTGCAACCTCAGACAAAGTTGTAGAGCGAAATGAGGTGCATAAAGTTGCTTTTGTGGAAAACTCCGACATGCGGAATCATTTTTTTTCCGTCTTACAGGCATCAATCCTTTCTCTTCAACAATCATGAAAACTTGCATGAAAAATCATGGAAAATTCACGGAAAATTCACGTAAATTTTTAAAAAAAAATTCATAGTAATAGGAAAAGTCTGTGGAAAACATGGAAAATCGGGAAAATTCATGTTATATGGGATCAAGTTGGAATACAGCTAAATACTGTTTAAAACATAATTTATAAGAAAAAATTTTTTTTGTTACGCTCATAAGTATTGCTTTCTGTATACCGCGATCCGAATCAAAAATTCTAAGAAATTATTTCATCAAGCTAAAAAAATTGCTTGGCAGAAAATATTTCAAATTATTAACGAAAAATCAATGCACAAGCCAACAACCAGATGTAGATCGCAGAAATTCTATCGAAAATCCGATCGAAAAATTTCTTGAAATCCTCCAGTGCCTAGATAAGAATTTTGTATGTTCTGAAACTTTCTGCTGAGAAAGCGAAGTATGAGATTCTTTTCACTTAAATCCCGTCCCGTATGATACACATCTGCCAAATCGATCTTGATACTAATCAAGATATGCCTTTAAATTTCTTTATTACAGATTTTTTCCACATTTCTACACATCATTAGATAAAGGAAGACGGAAAAAACAAAATTAGATTAGATTCTTTCCTGTGATATGGCGCTATTTATAACCGAAGACAACTTATTATCCTAATATTCGCCAAGTTTTGCTAACAGATGTCGGACCTATTGGTGAGCAGATGATAAAGTACTACAGTGGCGACTCAGTGAGAAGATGTAACAACATCTTGTGCTCGGCGGTGGCGTATCTATATGTATAAAATCAATGCTTAAGCCTATTTCGATCTTCAGTTGCCCAATAACTTGCCTTAAAATTTCATTTTTGGTAAATCCATAATAAGAAAATATATTAAAATTCTTTTACTTTTATCAAAATCACAAACATTTACCAATATTCCAATTCCCAACTGTAAAGGGTTTTCTATGTCAAGAAGCCGAAACAAACCTTACAAATCAAAGATGACAAAATAACCATTTATTCTGCAGACAAAATACTTCAACAAAATGTGACAGACAGCTTACTAGTTCTACTTCTATACTCGTTTCCTACTTTTACACGACTGCCCAGTTCTATCTTTCTATCGATTGTACTTACGATACAAAAATAAATTTTCTTGTTGTTAAGAACCTAGCGCCATCTAGAATTCCGGTAATGTACAATACAAAATTATTACTCATTCTTACAATTCGTCCATCCTGACTCTAAATCGTCCTCGATTTCATTACACTTATAATACATAAAATATTTCAATATTTTCCAAAACGAGCGTAGCTATATTTTAACTACTATTAAGCTAGAAAAGTATTAAAACATATACATTTGTTATCACATCAAGTTCAAATAAACTATAAAAACAATTCATAAATAAAACAGAATTATGAATACAAATCACAAGAAGTGTAATTTTTCACATTAATGATAAAACAAAGTTTTCAAATAATTACTTTCACTTAAACTGAATAGTTTCAAAGAAAATTAAAATTAGTACCGGACCGTGAAACCACAGGTAACAAAACATGCGGCATATTCATTTAAAAATAAGAGCACTTCTCAAAAGTATACCAATAATCTTCAAAATCAACTTATCATTGCTATCACGTAAGGCTTCATGTTAGCCGGCGAGCACACTCCTTCATAAGGCACTCTAGATACCTGCATCCCCTTCAAATCCTTAATGACATATCGGTCGTTTGGCAATACTTTAACGATTTCGTAAGGACCACAATATTTTGGTAGATGTTTCTTGTTGATACCCGGAGTTGTAACGACATTTCTAACCATTACCAGATCATCTTCTGAGTAAATAAGTGGAGGTTTATGAGACTTGTTATACACACTTTCATTGTACACTTGTCTTCGACCCATAGAATCTGCAGCAACATCCCGCAATTCTTCTAGATCTTGTCTTTCTTCTAAAATTTCATTTTTGTGCAGATATTCAGCGACTTTATCAAATGGTTCTCCCTTTCGGTTTACTCCAAATAAGAGTACACTTGGGCTCTCACCCGTAGAACTATGGACTGTATTATTAATTGAGAATTCAATACTAACCAGAAATTTATGCCATTCATCGATAGAGTTAGACCCTACTTTCTTTGAAAGCATAGGCGTTAACATTGGGTTCACCCGTTCCACTTGCCCATTAGACTGAACATTCTGAGTCAACAAGAAATCCTGAAACTCTTTTGAAGTGAAACAACTCCCTCTATCAGATATCAGGCGATTCAGTCTACTATATATCGGGAAATAGTTTCGCAAACAAGCAATAACTTCCCTCGTTGTAGTACCGTTCACTGCGTATAATTTTGTAAACTTCGTAAATGCGTCGCCAACAACGAGAATATGCTTTTTCTTGGTACGTGTACAAGGCAAAGGATCATAATGATCGATATGCAAGGTATCAAGGGCAACCTTCCTTTTGGAATACTATGAAGCGTTCCTTCGACCCTTCCTGTAGGCACAGAACAATGAATGCATCACAAACATTTAGAAATATAATCCCTAATTTTATTCTTCATTCCCGGAAACCAATATGCCCGCTTGATATACTTGTAACGTTTCTCTACTCCTAGGTGACACAGTGATTCATGGTAGCTTTGTATAACTCGCTGCTCCATATCCATCGGGACGTAACACAAAATGTTGTCAATACCCTTGACCTTACGGTACACTAAGCCATTATGCATCTCATACAAGTGACTTTCGCCTTGCTCTAGTTCTGAAATAATGATCTTTATTGTTGGGTCTCGTTGCTGACATACGGCGAGCGCATACTCGAAAGATTCATCTTCTATGAACAAGACATTTGTACACCGGCTCAATGCATCAACATGCTGCATTCTGGAACCGGCTCTGTGTTCGATTTGATAGTCATAAGACTGCAATTCTGAAACCCATCTGGCTATTCTAGGATTAATCAACTTCTTATTCAAGGTCAAAGCCAAGGATTGGCAATCAGTTACAATTTTAAAGGGTATACCCAAAAGGTAAACACGAAATCTTCTCAAAGCATATATTATTGATAGGGTTTCCAGCTCGTAACCGTGATACCGGGACTCTACTTCCGTAGTACGTTTCGAAAAATAAAATATTGGGTGAAATCTTCCGTCTTTTTGTTTCTGCATAAGGACCGCACCAAAACCAAAAGAACTTGCGTCACAATGCAACTCTGTTGAATTGTGAGGACTGTAAATAGACAGCACAGGTGATTCCAAGAGCTTAGTTTTCAGAGTGTCAAATGTCTCTAATTCTTTAAGGTCAAGTTTAAAATCACAATTTTTTCTTAGAAGGTCATATAATGGCTTGGCTATCAGCGCAAAATCTTTTATAAATTTGCGAAAATAGGAACACAATCCCAGAAAACTTTGAACGTCCCTCTGATTCTTTGGAACTGGAAAGTCATTAATGGCTCTTAAGCTTTCTTCATTTGGCCTTATTCCATGTCGGTTTAATCTATATCCCAGATAAACTATTTCCTCGTAAAGGAATTTGCACTTGTCATACCGGAGCTCCAACGAGTACAACTTAACAAAAGACAGTACCTCCCTCAAAATTTCCAGATGCTTCTCGATTGTCTCAGTAGCGATCAGTAAGTCGTCCATGTAGACAAAAAGTCTATCTTCGAATATAAGTTTGTGAAATATTCTGCTAACGTATCGCTGAAACACCGAGGGTGCATTTTTTAGTCCAAAAGGCATACGAACATACTCGAACTGCCCTACGGGTGTCACGAAAGATGTATATTTAATGGAATTTTCATCAATTCTAACGTGATGAAATCCACTTCGAAGGTCTAATGTGGTAAAATATTTCTTTCCTCTCAATCTATCTAATAGATCTTCAATAAGGGGAAGGGGGTAATTATCTTTTACAGTGGGCCTATTCAACTCTCTGTAGTCAACGCAAAGGCGGACATCTTTGCCCCTTTTTTGTACCCAAACTATTGGCGAAGCGTATGGAGAGCAACTGTCACGAATTATTCCTCTGTCTAATAAATCACTAATAATTTTACGTAATTCTACAGTATGCGCGGCTCACAATAAAATGGATGCTCTTTAGTCAAACGTAAAGTCATCTTAAATTCGTCTACCAATCTATCGCGGTCCCTACTTTCAAAAACGTCAACACAAGTAATGATCTTGCTTATTTTATCTTTTACATAAAAGGGTATTCAAGTATTTATATTAAAGCCCCTTTCGAAGTCAGCGTCAATATTTAAAATTTCATTTTCAAAATCATGAATAATCGTACCTGTATCAAAACACTTTTGAGAAGTTTCGACCGCTTCATTAAATCTTGAGGATACCATCGCTCGTTCGACACAGGCAGGTTCACAATACAGCACCTTTCCACTATCTATCTCACTCGGATCCTGATAGTTTACAATCTTGGCACATGAAATAAAGTCTAACCGGGCCGTCTGTATGAAATCTCTACCTAAAGCTACGGGGAACGTCATACTATTATCTTTTACAACAAAAATATTGATTGTACTGACTTTATCTTGAAAATTTACCTTACATTTTATTCTACCTTTAATATCTAGCAAGTTGTTATTTATTCCGTAATAGTTATTTTGTCCCAGATCTACCGTACGGATGAAATGACCAGGAACATATCCATGTTGAATGATGTTTATAGGACTGCCAGTATCCAGTAAGGAAACCATGTTAACAATGCGTACTGAACCTTATATTGAAAATCATTAACTGGCTCGACTCGTTGTGAGTGATGATCTTGCAGAGACATGACGGCATTTGCCCCAGGACAATCAGCAATTCTATGACCCAAACGTCCACACTTGAAACAGGAACCAGGTGCTCTCTTTGGCTTGGGGCATTTATGGCTGACATGACCCTTTTGGTTTCAGTTGTAACATCTGTTATGACCCAGATCATAATTATTAAGTTAAAAATTAAATTAGCATTACTAATTTAAGATAGTCAAATTCAGTATAATCATGATAAACCAAGAATTTCATTTAATCTAGCGTAAGCATTTTAAAGGGTTATTATTCTTAAGTTTATTGAACCAGCGATCATAATTCACCACCGTGAGCAGTGCCAATTTCCATTTTTTCTGATTTACATGCAGTTTTTACAATATTTACGCCAGGGGAATTACTGCTGGGTCAGCATTCTCACTGCGGTGAATTATTAATCGCTCAAGTCGATGAACACTGTTTCTTACCGGTCAATTTGTGAATTGATTTATTAATATTGATTACGCATGTTCAATTTTAATATAAATATATTGAATGAAATAAATAATAAAATCAGTTTTGTTATAATCGACAATCAGTGCGTTTCTACTCATTCAAGTCTGGTCAGCTTTTCAACCATTCCCCATTATTTTGAGTATCGATACAAGCATCGATATTCAATTCTACAGCGGTCTAGATTTTGCATCTAGGCCTATACATCTCAGTTAAAGCAAAAGAGCTTTAACTTAAACATTGGTGACCCCGACGTGATTCAAGTGTATCACTTGAGTCACATACATACATTCATTGTGGTTGTAACTGAAGCGCTTATTTCCGCCAGAAGGAAACTTATCATCGCCTTTGAAGAAGATTTCATTTGACTTCCCATCACAAAGTGAGATTACAAGTGAGATTGACTGAAAATCCATAACTTAACAAAAGTATGGAAGCACTGTTCAAGGAACAAGATCTGAACGGAGATGAGGTTGAAGCAATAATCTCGAATTATAAGAAAGACTCGGTCGACAGGAAAACCTTACCATATTATGAGGAACGACTTAGGCGTCTCGAAGAACGTTGGTCCTTGTTTGATGCTACAGACACCAAGATACGAGCATTACAGAATGTACCCAGAGATCATGCCTACTTCACGAATGATTACTATAACGCCATCTTAACCATCTTCAACAAGTATAAAAACCATTTCACCAGCCAAATTAAATTATTTAACAAGGCCACCACTAAAGAGGTCATAGCTGGTACAAGTGACAACGCCCATAACCAAGATGCCACAGATCCAAAACAGCAAAGGTCTGATGACACCAATGCTCATGAAGAGCGTCGTAGAACTACAGAGATTCAATCAAACCCACAACAGCAAATAATTCGAGCAATAAGACGACAAGGCGAAGTCATCAAGGCACTTCGTCGGCTCATTGCAGGAATGAAAATGGATGAGGATCAACAGAATAAAAATTATTATGACCTGAAGATAAGCAGGTTAAATCAACATTGGTTGCAGATCGAAAATATAAACCAGAATATCTGGGAATTAGCCGAAGATCCAATTCAAATGGGTTACAATGTTGATGAGTACGTGCAATTAGAAGAAGAGGTACAAGATCAACTAGTATATCTATCCGACAAACGGGATAAATTAACAACTTCTAGTACAACAATCAACAATAACACAATGATGAAACTACCAAAAATAGTCCTTCCAAAATTTGATGGAGACTATTTAAAATGGCGTCAGTTTTATGATCTGTTTAACCAAATGGTTCACAAACAACAATGACCGATTGCCAAAAAATGTGGTATCTTAAAACAAACTTGTCTGGGGAAGCTGAAAGGTTAATACGCCATTTAACCTTGTCAGATGAAAATTACACCGCTGCTTGGGACATGTTAAAGGATCGCTATGAGAACTCCAGATTATTAGTCACAGCTCTACTCAACAAATTATTATCGCAACCAGTTATTGTGAACGAAAGTTCTATAGCAATTAAAATGCTCCATGATACAACGCAGGAATGTTTACTGGCTTTGAAGAATCTTAAGGTTTCCACCGCTGATTGGGATCCAATACTAATGCATCTGCTAATCAAGAAATTGGATCAAACTACACATCGTTTATACGAACAATCTCTAAGTCATCCACGAAATCTTCAATCTACGAAGAGCCTCTTATCATTTCTGGAGAATCGATTCCAATCTCTGGAAGCACTCGGAAGCAAGGCAAAAATTCCAGGAAACTACAACGTTAAACAAGGCACAACAAAACCTTTCACCTCTGCTGCTACAACTATAGCAAATTGCATATCATGCAAGGGAAACCACGCAATATTCTCGTGTAAGAACTTTCTTCGACTAACACCATCAAACCGGCTAGCTCTCGTCAAAAAACATAATGTGTGTATCAACTGTCTGAGACCAGGCCATTCATCACAGCAGTGCACATTGAGAAGCTGTACAAAATGTACTAGAAAACACAACACTCTGTTACATATCGAGACATATTCAGCCTCATCTCAGTCACTTCCAAAAGTATTTCCACAATCACCAACGAAATGTGAAGTTAACGACAGACCAACAACATTAACCGCACAAACTGCCACAGGACAACAAAATTACATTCTATTGAGTACAATTCTCGTGAATGTAGTTGACAGTAAAGGAATGAGCGTCGAATGCAGAGCAGTACTGGACTCCGGATCTCAGATCAATTTCATAACCGAAAGAATGATTAAAAAACTTGGCCTGACTGGTACTTCTCAACAGATGCAGATACAAGGTATTGGACAAACAAAACAGCATACACAACGAAGAGTAAATATGCTCTTACAGTCAAAATTGAATGGGTTTGCTACTAGGGTCGAGGCCTTCGTTCTGCCACAAATCATAGCACCTCAACCTCAAGAAATAAGTACAGATTCCTGGGCGATACCAAAAAATATAAAATTAGCCGATCCCAACTTCAACAATCCATCTCGTATAGACGTACTGCTGGGAGCAGAATTCTACCATGACCTGTTATGTATAGGCCAAATAAAGTTGGGCGAAAACTTACCAACCCTCCAGAATTCTGTATTTGGCTGGATAGTAGCCGGAAAGGTCGGTGGAAGACACTTAGATAAGGCCACCTGTGGGGTTTGCAGTGAAGATGAAACGTTTGACATAGAAAGGTTTTGGAGACTGGAGGAAGTTGACACTACGTCTCAAACACTCTCACCAGAGCAAGCACGATGTGAGAATCATTTCAACCAAACTGTGAAAAAAGACCCTAAGGGACGATTCATAGTGCGCCTACCATTTAATCAAGCCACTGACAAACTAGGGGAGTCCAAGGATATCGCTCTACGAAGATTCCTGTCGCTAGAACGAAGACTTGCCAGACACAATGATGTTAAATCACAATACGTGGAATTCATGAATGAATATATCAAGCTCGGCCACATGCAAGAAATTGACGAAAGAACTATTCAACATCCATACTACTTTCTTCCTCATCATAGCGTTATCAAATCCGACGGCCTAACGACCAAACTAAGGGTTGTCTTTGATGCATCTGCCAAAACTTCCACGAACGTATCGCTGAATGATGTCTTAGCAACAGGACCGACTATACACGACGAACTCTTTTCAATCTTGCTGCGATTCAGATTGCCCAAATTCGTCTTCACAGCTGACATCGAGAAGATGTACCGCCAGGTCCTACTCAATGAAGAAGATCGTCGATTTCAGTTAATCATATGGAGAAGTGACTCGAATGCCCCACTGAAATTCTATCAGTTGAACACAGTGACCTATGGAACAACAACAGCTCCATTCCTAGCCACAAGATGTCTAAAAAGGTTGGCACAGGAAGATGGCAAGGATTATCCTACAGCTTCGGAGGTAATTCAGCGCGATTTCTACGTAGATGATGTCATGACAGGGTCCAATTGCCTAGCCACAGCCATTGACACTCAAAGACAACTGATTGCTTTACTCCAGAAAGGCGGATTCAAGCTTCGAAAGTGGTGTGCTAACCATCCACGCTTACTTCAAAACATTTCACGAGAAGATACTGCTATTCAATTGGACTTCAATGATGAAGTTGAAGAGCATATCAAAACCCTGGGCTTAACATGGATACCAAAAAATTATGTCTTCTGCATTAAAACCAATTAGATTAAAACAGATCGAGTGACCAAAAGACTCATATCATCGGACATAGCTCACTTGTTCGACCCGCTCGGAATCATGGGGCCAGTTGTCGTTACCGCCAAAATGTTCCTTCAACAATTATGGAATCTTAAACTTGACTGGGATGCCGCAGTCCCATCAGAGCTTCATACAAGATGGATCAGATTTCATGAAGGGCTGCAATTATTGAATGACATAAAAATCCCAAGAAACGTGTTTAGCCAAGAATGCCCAAGATCCACACAAATACATGCATTTGCAGATGCTTCTGAAAGGGCATACGGAGGAGCCGTTTATATCCGTTCTGTCAATAGTCATAACCGTATCGTAGTGAGGCTACTCTGCGCTAAGTCGAGAGTAGCTCCAACTAAGCAATTGACACTACCTAGACTTGAATTATGTGCCGCGAAGCTTACTGCTGAGCTTACCAAGCGCGCAATGAAAGATCTCAAAATGGAAGATGCCGTCACGTTCTACTGGACAGATTCGGAGATAGTTCTCGCCTGGATAAACTCTAGATCGTCGTCATTTCAAACATTCGTCGCCAATCTAATTGCTTCTATACACGAACTGTCATCACCCCAACAATGGAAGCATGTAAATTCAAAGGAAAATCCTGCCGATATCCTATCCCGTGGTATTGCTCCAGAAAGATTAGAAAGCTGCAATCTCTGGTTTTATGGACCTCCCTTCCTACACGGTGAAGAATCAATATGGCCAAAACCATATAAAACAGGCTCAGAATGTGAGGTTGAAAGGAAACGCACTGCAATCCCAGTAACAATCGAAAACAGCATTCCACATTTCGTATATCATATAAATCACCAAAATTCCTTCAAAAAATTGCAACGGATCACGGCTTACGTTCTACGTTTCATAGATATCACCAGAAACAAAGGCAAAACTAACCTAAATAAGAGCTGTGCATTGACAAGCCTAGAATTAGATAAGGGATTACTCACCATAATTAAGATCATGCAAGAGGAAAATTTCAAAGATGATCGATCTCAGCTACAAAAATTAACGGAGCTAAATAAATCCAGCCCACTTATTAGCCTTGCTCCATTTTTAGACGATCAGGGAGTCATTCGAGTCGGAGGAAGATTAGAAGCATCATCCCTGTCATATGATGCCAAGCATCCCATGCTCCTGCCCTATAATCATCCATTTACAAAACTTTTAATGACCGACATCCACAGGAATCATCGTCATGTCGGCCCACAAGCTCTCCTGGCAATAACCAGGCAACAGTTCTGGCCAATAAAAGGGAAAACTATCGCGCGCTCCATAGTGCAAAACTGTGTCCGATGTTTCAGAAGCAAACCGAAATTGCGAACACATTTAATGGGGAATCTTCCAGCTACCCGAATACAACCGGCACGACCCTTTACTAATTCAGGTGTGGATTTCTGTGGGCCGATATGGACGCATTTTCATCTCAGAGGGAAGAAACCTCAAAAAAGTTATGTAGCAGTGTTTTGCTGCTTTGCCACCAAAGCAGTGCATTTGGAAGTAGTGAGTGATCTAACAACGAACGCATTTATTGGTGCTCTGAAACGTTTCATGGGCAGAAGGGGGCACTGCCAGAAGTTATATTGCGATAATGCTACGAATTTTGTTGGCGCCAGAAACCAACTACAAGAACTACTGGATAGCATCTTCACAGACAAGGCGAGAGAAGAGATCGAAACAAGGTGCAGCGCAAGCGGAATTGACTTCCATTTCATACCTGCACGAGCTCCCCATTTTGGAGGTCTATGGGAGGCAGCCGTTAAGTCAGCCAAATACCTACTCCAACGCAGCTTAGCTTCAGCTTCACTTACGTATGAAGAGCTGGAAACGGTCATGATTGAAATAGAAGCAATACTCAATTCCAGACCAATTACGTCCATGTCCTCTGATCCAAATGATTTCACGGCCTTGACCCCTGGACACTTCTTGATCGGTGAGCCCCTCACGGCCTCCATTGATCCCAGATGTGAAGAAACAAGAATAAGTCTTCTCTAACGATGGAAACTAGTGACTCACATTAAACAGGAGTTCTGGAGGCGATGATCAAGAGAATATCTCAACCAACTGCAGCATCGTGTTAAGTGGAAGCAAAGCTGCCAAAATGTCCAACCAGGTACTATCGTGATCATACAGGAGGATAACTTGCCAGCACTCAAATGGCCGCTAGGAAGAATTGTGAAAACATTCAAGGGCAATGATGGTCTTGTCCGAGTAGCCGACGTTCGAACGGCAAATAATACATTACGGCGACCAATACACAGGCTCGCTCCACTGCCTATAGAGGACGATAATGAAGATAGATCGGCTAGTCATGATGATCAGGACAGAGAAGGTCAAACTTCAAAACGACGGAACTCATCCCAATTAGCAGAAGCTCACGACAACTCTACATACAGTAGCGGCGAGGTTCCAACAAAAAAGACACGTCACACGTATGGTTCTCCGCACTAACAACACTTCTCTTAACCTGTATGATTCTACCCATTATCAGAGGACAGCCTATTGAAACATCCCCTTTCACACCACAACCTGGGTTATATTTTGAGAATATCGGCACGACTAACATAATATCAAATGAATGGAACCTTGTAGTCTATTATGAAATGGAGACATACTGGAACGATTTTCAAGCAATTATAAATAGCACCAAAACCCTAGATCACCTATGCACTCAGATAAACTTCCTCTTTGTGCTAAAACAGACGAGTTTGTGTGTCAAACTAGTTAACCAATTCAATCGTCTGCAAGAGGAAATTTCTACTGATAATGAAATCCTACACGTCAAAACTAAATCTACTAGAACGAAAAGAGGTGCTGTTAATATCATTGGCAATGTGGCAAATGCCCTGTTCGGCGTACTGGACTCTGAATATGCAGCAGAGATGTCTAACACTATTGATGACATAAAGGAAAATGAAAACCATCTCCTCACACTACTAAAAAATCAGACGTCTTTGATAGACTCAACAATAAATATAATGAAAACTGATCAAGAAAGTGTTGACAGAAAGTTCCAAGAAATAGATGATCACCTTGACCAGATAAACCTGCGCATAAATAATATCAGTGAAGGACTGTATCAGCAGAAAGCGATGGAACTGTTTTCTTCATTAGCAATGGAACTGACTCTGATGACGTTAAACTTTCAAAAAACACAATCAGCAATAATAGACATTATCACCGACACCCACCATGGAAGGATTAATCACATGCTCCTGTCCCCAAGGCAATTAGCTCAAGAGCTTACTATCATCAAGGCATATTTACCCATATCTCTTCAATTACCTGCATCCCAGGATTCTATACTACAGTTCTATCGCTTGATGACAATAGAGGGCAGAGTCGTTGAAAATTATGTTATCTTTCGATTGAGACTGCCTCTCGTAAACTTAGAGAAATTCGAGTTATTCCGAGTCACTCCCATTCCAGCATTGATCAATGGAACACTTGTTGCAATTAACCCAGCATCAGAGTTTCTAGCAATTAATCTGCACGAGATCAATATTATCCATTGACTAAGCAACAACAATCGTCGTGTCTACAAACTGATGAAACTATCTATTTATGCAAGCAGCTGCATCCAATCTATCGAAGAGGAGCAAATGTTAGCCTGTGCGAAATTGAACTGTTTCATCACGGGGAAATCTCACCTACATGCGATCTCAGAAAAACCAACAGTGACCCAGTATGGATACAGTTATTCCACCCAAATCAATGGATCTACGCTTTCAAGGAGAAAACTACAGTCAACGTCGTATGTGGAAATGATGTATCTCAAATGTCAATCGAAGGTTCCGGTCTCTTGAAACTTCAAGCAAACTGTGTTATCAGGCAAGAATTCTTGACGATCCAAGGGCATCATGTATATCCAACTACCAGCAAGTTGTCCTACACACGTGTCGGAAGTATTCCCAAACCCATAAGCCTCGATCATCTTCCAATGATACAACACAATGCCATAGCGTATCACATTAAATTAGCAGAATTGAGAGCCCTTCAGAAGGAAATTCAAATGCAGGATATAAGAGAACTCCCAAATAAATTTCACGCACACCACGTCCATCACTACACGGTAGGATATCTAACACTGTCCCTGGTAATCATTATTACAATTTTTGGAATCATTTGGAGATGCAAAACAACTAAATCATGCTGCAATACATCTAAGCCACCTAAACCCAGCCCGAGACGAGTTACAACCCCGGACTTCAGGGTAAACATTGACAGTTGAACAAGGTATGTTCAACGCGGGGGAGTATGTTATGACCCAGATCATAATTATTAAGTTAAAACTTAAATTAGCATTACTAATTTAAGATAGTCAAATTCAGTATAATCATGATAAACCAAGAATTTCATTTAATCTAGCGTAAGCATTTTAAAGGGTTATTATTCTTAAGTTTATTGAACCAGCGATCATAATTCACCACCGTGAGCAGTGCCAATTTCCATTTTTTCTGATTTACATGCAGTTTTTACAATATTTACGCCAGGGGAATTACTGCTGGGTCAGCATTCTCACTGCGGTGAATTATTAATCGCTCAAGTCGATGAACCCTGTTTCTTACCGGTCAATTTGTGAATTGATTTATTAATATTGATTACGCATGTTCAATTTTATTATAAATATATTGAATGAAATAAATAATAAAATCAGTTTTGTTATAATCGACAATCAGTGCGTTTCTACTCATTCAAGTCAGAACGGTCAGTTTTTCAACCATTCCCCATTATTTTGAGTATCGATACAAGCATCGATATTCAATTCTACAGCGGTCTAGATTTTGCATCTAGGCCTATACATCTCAGTTAAAGCAAAAGAGCTTTAACTTAAACAACATCTAAGTACTTTGGGTGCCTGAGGTTGAGTTTTGGAATCCACTTTAAATAGTTGCTGATTACTAGAAGAAAAATATTTAATTTTTTCATATGTAGTAAGTGATATTTTCAATTCGTGCAGATTATTTGCGCTATAAAGAATCGACTTGTTAAATTCAGTATCTGTAAAACCCCTAATCACTGACTGTACGATATCCCTTTCATCAATATCGGCAAGTGAAGCTATTTCCTTCATAGCGAGGAAATATTGTTGATAGGACTCTGAATTTTTCTCCTTCCTTTTACGTAGCTCTTCATAAATGTCAGCTCTTGTGACCTTTTTTTCGAATTCCTGAAGTAAGCCCTGTTTTAGGTCTTCCCAGTTCTTCGCTGATGTAGTTCGAAGAAGTATTTTTGCAGTTCCAGTTAGCAGACGTTTTGCGTATATATAATAACTTCGGCTGTCCCAAGAAAACACTTCTCCCGACTCTTCCATTAGCTGAATCCACCTCTCAATAGACAGATTATCGTCTCCACTAAAAGTAGGAATAGATTCCTCGACATCACGGAACGCCACCGGTGCCGGCTGCTGCTGATGTCCAATGGACTG
This sequence comes from Dioctria linearis, assembly GCA_963930735.1. Classification (NCBI taxonomy): domain Eukaryota; kingdom Metazoa; phylum Arthropoda; class Insecta; order Diptera; family Asilidae; genus Dioctria; species Dioctria linearis. The sequence continues at coordinate 105,263,408 of OZ005742.1, forward strand.
AGCCAAACTGGAGATCTCTTGCTTCAACCGCGCTATTTCCCTTGTTTTCTCCAAAGTCTCTCGTAGAGTACCAATTTGCAGGTCAAGTGAAACAGTAGATACCGGAGAGTCTGAGGAGTCGTGTTGTTCTCCGTTTCCTTGCGCCTCAATATCCGGAAAAGTTGATAAAATTTCCTCAGAACTGAAGTCTTTCACTGCCTCCTCCAACCTAAGCTTTAAATTTGCCTTAAGTCCGGTTGTGTCCAATTGTAAAGAGGCTAGCTTTTCTTTCAGCTGATTTACGGATGCCTGCCTTAAGAATTCATTTAGTCTTTCCGTATGATTCATATTTGCTTTCTATATGATATGCAGTCATAAGACATATAACAAAAGCTAAAATAAAGGAAATGGTCGTAAACCTCGCAACAAAAGTGTGTATAAACTAACTGTTTGGCCGTAAGCCTTCATACACAGTCAATAGAACTAATTATTGTTGGCCGTAAGCCTTCATACACAGTCAATAGAACTAATAATTGTTGGCCGTAAGCTTTCATACACAGTCAATAGAACTAATAATTGTTGGCCGTAAGCCTTCATACACAGTCAATAGAACTAATAATTGTTGGCCGTAAGCCTTCAAACACATTTAAACACATAAGCATATGATGATCGTAGAGAAATTAATTCCCTCAAAACACAATCCATCCGCTAAGATTTCCGTCTAAATTCTTAAAAATGTCATTGGGATCTAGATCGCTTTCGATTTATTTGTTTATTTAAATTAGTTAAATTAATTTTCGACAACAAATGTCTAAGCAAAATTTAACACACATGTGACACAAAGTCAAATCGTCAAAATTTATGACCATCCATTATAATTTTGGCCACTAAATATAAGTTACCATTATTTCCTCTAGTTTTCCATTTACGTAAATATTCCAATCGGTTTGAAGAAATAGCAAAATCCAGGCAAATTCACATGTGATCCTGCTCCTTTCTGGTAGGAATATTCTCGTCGAATTTCTTGGATAAATAAATCCTATCCCACTTCTGATGTTTTGTATGTTTTTCTATGTCAAGAAGCCGAAATAAACCTTACAAATCAAAGATGACAAAATAACCATTTATTCTGCAGACAAAATACTTCAACAAAATGTGACAGGCAGCTTACTAGTTCTACTTCTATACTCGTTTCCTACTTTTACACGACTGCCAAGTTCTATCTTTCTATCGATTGTACCTTACGATACAAAAATAAATTTCGCCATTTAGAATTCTGGTAATGTACAATACAAAATTATTACTCATTCTTACACAGCTTATTATTAAAAAAGAAACAAGTACAGTATTACCACAGACTGTGTGGTGGCTGGTTATTTTTCGTCGATTCGCTTTATCTTCTACTTCCAATGGAAAGCAGTACTCTGAAGTGATACATATTTGGGACTTGAAAATTTAATCAAATCTGCTCATATGAATAGTCTGATAAGCTATAAAGTCTGTGGTATTACTTAATTTCCACATAAAAGAATGTAAATATTTTTCTATTTAGTACCTTCCAATTTTAATCTTACCTACAGCTTTTGTGCTAGGGTAAATTTCTTTACCGATCATAAACAAAAGTGACACCTAGGGCAAAGTAAAAATAAATATAAGTAGAGACAGAGGCGAACAAAATTGAAAATTTTCCGTGTTTTTTAGACTGAAAGAGGTAATCTCATATACTTTTGTCTTTTGCATGAATGGGGAAAAGAACTTGGCTATGCATTATTGTAGTGCGACTGAGAATGTTGGAAATGTACGCTATAACTAAGTGACGCATTGAGAACCGACCATTTGAATGGAGCTGTCAAATGTTTCTTTGGCACAACTACTACTGTCAAGTTGGCTATACTTTATCTTGCTTCCTTTCGACCAGGTGTTGTTAAAGGCGCTAGATCTTATCTTGTTTTGTATTCATTTATTCATCAATAAAGTTCTTGTAGTAATACTTACCATCGTTTTACTCTGTATATTCCTACAGATAACGAGTTAAAAACAAAAATCGAGAGAACGTAGGATTACCCGAATGACAAAATCTTATTAAATCCCCCAAAATCCTTTCAAACTATTCATAATAATGTACATTGGGTAACCCTACCTCTATTTGGCAAGAAGAAGATAAATTTCGCAATGAACAACGCACTAAAAGGAGATGTAAATTTCTGTCAAATAAAATTCCCAGAATCCAGCAAGAGGTCCCCCACTTGAGCAAAACAAATGTAAACAGAAAAAGTGCTGTTCACATATCATAGGATTACACTAACAAACATTGGGACAATTCCTGAAATTCGTGTTTTCATAAAAGAGCGGGAGTATTTTATGAACGTAAAATCAGAAAACTCCGCCCATTCTCTCTTATTTACGCAAATAAATCATTTGCTATTCCATTTCGTTGCATGTAATCTTCGCATTCCCATTTTTTGTCTTATTCGTAAAATGTTCAAAGAGTGTTTGATTTTTTTTTTATGTTTCTCTTCCTTCCTTCTTTTTCTCGCCGTGTACATTTAAATGGAAAACAATCGGAACACTCTTTTGTGTCCTTTCTTTTATTTAGTTATTCTTTACCTAGGGTATATGGAGACAGAGATACAACCATATGTTAGAAAGTGAGAAAAAGCATCACGTTCGGCACGAAAAAGTGGCATATATGTATACACGCAATGGCCTCTCCTTTAGTTTCTTACTCGTAGTCCCTCGTAGCGTAACCCCCGCAAGATACAAGCCTTGAACAAAGTCGAAAAAGAAAGCAGCGGGCCGGTCAGCAGGCGACATCCACAGTCTTCTTGCCTTGTCTTACTGAAGCAGTTTTTCATATAAAAGTTGCTTGTATTTTGCTCAAACGCTATAATTTCCGTAAATTTGTTCTACATATACATACTATATTTTTTTAAAAAACTATTAGAAAGAAAACATATTCGGTTACAATTTGTTTTAACTTCGTTTTGCTGTGGGAGCGACATTTTTGGGCTTTAAGGTACTTTCACATCAAAAGCAAGAACCGAAAAAGTACACCAAAAAAACTCAATTTATTTCACTTTAAAATAAGATTTTTGCTCCAATCATTAATAAAATCATGGGAAATAGGATAAACTAATAATTTTACTAAAAAAATAGTGTATTTATCTCAGATTTTAAGAAAAACACAACTTGTATGTTTTATCGGCCGAAAAACTTTTTCGGCCAAAAAACTTTTTCGCCCGAAAAATTCGGCTGATAAAACATAAAAGTTGTGTTTTCTTAAAACTCTGATATAAATATACTATTTTTTTTTAGTCAAATTATTAGTTTATCCTATTTCCCATGATTTTATTAATCATTGGAGCAAAAATCTTGTTTTAAAGTGGAGTAAATTGAGTTTTTCGGTTTACATTTTCTCAGTTCTCTTTTTAGATGTGAAAATGCGTGCCTTTAGGACCTGTTTAAGATGAAATTTTAGTTTTACCTCCATGACGAATATACAAAAAGCAGAGAGTGAGCACTTACTGCATGCTATACCCGGCCGTAACCCCCCGCAAGAATCAAGATACAAGCCATGAACAAAGTCGAAAAAAGAGAGCAGCGGGCCGGTCATCAGGCGTCATCCAGTCTTCTTGCCTTGTCTTACTGAAGGAGTTTTTCATATAAAAGTTGCTTGTATTTTGTTCAAACGCTATAATTTCCGTAAATTTTGTTCTCCATGCTATATTTTTGTAAAACACTAAAACTATAGAAATGGTTCTAATTTGCTGTGAGTTAACCTAAAAATTGTTTTGTCAAAAGTAGGACATTTTTTCAAAATTAGTATCGGAAACAAGGTTTTTTATAATTTAATAAGAACATGGAGTCTATATAAATGTAATTTTAGATTGATTTTACCAAAGATGCTGTTTTTAAATTGACTGAGCTATAACAGCTTTATTCTTGCATATACAACAGCACTAATAGTCTCTATTCCAATAAACATGCCAGGATTAATGCCTTTTACGAAATTGCAAACAGTCTTTAGAATATATTGCCTCTTATTACAAGCGAATACCTCAATACCTCAACGTTATTAACAACCTGAAGAACATTTTTTGTTTGAAATTAGAACTAAAAAGCTGTTTTAAACAACCTTGCCCTTAGCTGATATGTATGGACTGTCGCAAAATTGTGTTTTGTTTTTCGATAAGAATGGACTGAGCCATCCTATCTAATTCCTATAGTCAAAAATGGCACAAATTTGTGCTATTTTGTGTCTCTTTCAAGCTCAAAATGTACACTGAACTGTAACCAATTTTGGAAACAGTACGGCTGTATTAATTGGAATGGATTGGAATTGACATAAAAATTCAGACAAATATATTGTTTTTATACGTCTATCTCTTACAAGCTCAAGGAAATTCGACAACGAATCTGCAGAAGAGCACATTTTTCAGTAATATTACAAATGAGTTTTTGGGTTAATTAAAACAAGTTTAACTTTCTAAATAATTTTAATTTAATGCAATACTATTTTACAACATCTTTAGTGTTTCCAATCGACAAATAATAAGAAATTATGAATCGGTGTGCAATTGTACGAAATAAAGGGTTTTCACAGCCTGTTCAATATTTGTGCCATATTTGAAGCAAGAACGCTCAGTCCATTCTTATTATATGTCAGTGCTCTTATGGAACAGAAATTATCACCTGAAATAAGAAATAATCAAAGCTTCACTTCACCCTAAAGCCCGGTACGCTAGAGCCAAGGAATTTTTGTTCCTATACAAAAACTATGTAAAAAAAGTGTCATGGAATGCTCAAGGAATTTTTTTCTTGGCCGATTCCTTGAGGTAGTACGCTAGAGAAAAGTAATTCGAACAGAAAAACTCTACTTCCCGATTGACAAAAAGATGTCGCTCCTTTACGAAAAATCCATTTGTGTCAATATTTCTTGAAGAAATAAGTACCGATGCACTTATTTCTGTAAGGAATTTTGACGCTGGTGGAATAATTGACAAATTAAACGAAGGAACGGCGATTTTGCAAGAGGTGTATCAATTTTAAAATGACAAATGGAAGAATAAAAATTGTTTTACGTGTATCTTAATTTTTCATTGGAAATTATCCATTTCTTCACTTTCTGTATTATTTCTTTATTGTCAGAAATATCACACAATTGAAAAATTCAAATTGTCAAAAATTCCTTGACCTAATGTCAAATTTTCTTTAAGAAATTAGTGGAAAAATTCCTTGACCTAATTCCTTGGCTCTAGCGTACCGGGCTTAACGTAACTTCCCATAACTTACGCTAGAGCAAATATTTCCTGGATGCTGTAGCTAAATTCTAAGTTGACTTACAGTGTAACTTCCAATAAGTTACACTGTGCAGTGCCGATTGTCTTCTGTTCACTAATCAAACTCTGAAAAAGAAAGAGAACACAAATGCACTTAGGTGGTGTTAGTGTAGCGGTAAATGAAAGATATCATTCGATTGTTCATTTATCTACGTTTATTTCTGGATGAATACTTCGAAATTAAAATTTGTTTTCAAACTAAATAACGCTAGAAACTTCTCCCTATTGCAATTCACTTATTAAATTTGGATATGTATTGAATTGTGTCAAACAAAAAAATCGATTTCAAACAAAATCCTATATGTTACTTGCTCAAAAATCCTATGTGTTAATTGCTCAAATTCCTTATATATTAATTACTCAAATTCATTATATATTAATTACTCAAATTCCTTATATGTTAATTGCTCAAATTCCTTATTACTAATTCTATTGTAATTAATGTCCTTAATTACTTTAAATATAATTGTACCAGTTTTTTAAGAATAAGAACACAACGTTTCAAGTTTAATTTATACTTTTATTTTCCAAGCACAAGTTCTTTAGTTCTTCTTTCTTCAAGTGTCAGGAACCAAGTGTCCCTACTCTTTTACTTACTTACAAATGTCATGACCGGCTGTCAACACACAGGCAGGCCATCAAGTTTTCTATTAGTTCAACAATCCCACTCACAGGTGGCACTCAAGTATTTTTTCAAGTTACAAGTATATCCTTACATCTCGGCCAACCTGACCATATATTCGACCCGAATACATTACAATATTTTACTAAAACTATATTATTGTTCAAGTTGTCAATTAAGCCAGTACATAGTTCAAATTTAAATAAAATATATCAATGGACATTGATTCATCGAATGTCTCAATTATATTTATTCCCTATATCATTAACTCCAGTATGATTAACATATATAAAATATAATAATCTTTAATTCAACATCAGTTTTTCACATTTGTAATTTCCTCTATTAGTTTCAAGAATAATTAATATAAGTATGAGTATCAAGAGATCAATTTTCAATATTATTTATAAAAGTAAAAAAAATATTTCTTCATTACAAATAAGTATCATACATATCATATATATCAATTCAGTTCTGTTCGTTTGGTTCAAGTTTGTTATTTAAAGTAGTTTTTCCGTTTGGTTGAAAATACCAAGGACGAATTCTACTAACGTCAAAAATACCATCCATGGGTTTCTGTGTAATAGGAAACCCCTCTACATCCTTCAATAAATATCTATCATGACCGATAACTTTATCGACAGTATATGGTCCCTTAAATTTTGGTAACAACTTTTTACAGACACCTGGAGTAGTCTCTACATTGGTAATCATTACCAAGTCTCCTGGCTCATATTGTATCGGTTGCTTTCGTTTCTCATTAAATTTATTTTCATTGTATAATTGACTTTCCTCCATGTCAGCCGCCGCCTTTTCTCTAATAACAGTTAGATCTCTCGAATCTGGTTCGATCAAAACATGACTCTGCAAAAATTCAAAGACCTTATCGTTTAACTCTCCTCTTTGATTTACACCATACAAAAGAACAGAAGGAGTAGTGTTGGTACTCTTCTGAACCGTGTTATTTAATGCAAATTCTACTTCGTGTAAGACCTGATCCCATTGTTTATCAGGTTTGACGAGTTTTGCTAACATGGGTGCAAGTATTCTATCGACTCTTTCCACTTGTCCATTTGCTCTAGTACAACCACTTGCCACAAGAATATGATGTATGTTGGAATCCTTTACAAAGATATCAAACTGAACAGAAGTAAAACAAGTACCTCTATCACTCACGAGGCATATAGGTCGACTAAATTGGGTGAAATATTTCCTAAGGCATGCAATAACCTCAGTCGAGTTAGTGGTCTTTGAGGCATACAATTTTACATGCTTCGTAAAACCATCAATTATGACTAGGATGTGTTTTTTCTTCCTACGAGTCGTTTCAAGGGGTCCCAGGAAATCGACATGAATAGTATCAAACGGAACGGTACCCTTTGGAATGGGGTATAAGTATCCCTCCTTCTTACCATACGAAGGATTAAAGGTAATACATTTTGGACAATTCTGAATATATTCCTTAATTCTTTTTTTCAATCTAGGGAACCAATAGGAGCGGGAAATGATTTCATACGTCTTTTCCACACCCACATGTCCAATCATGTCATGAGAAGCCCTAAATACATGTACAATCATGGCTTCTGGCAAGTAAAATCGAATTTTCTTTTTATTTAATTTTCTATAGATTAATCCATCTCTCATTTCAAATAAAGTATGATCAGACTGTTCCAATAGGGTTCTCAACTTTTCTAGCTCGGGGTCAAGGGACTGACAAATAGCAAGTCTCTGTTCAAAAGAACTTTCCTCTAATACTAATATGGGAAAACTGCGACTCAACGCATCCACGTGCTGCATCCTTTTACCCTCCCTATGCTCTATTGCATAATCATAATTCTGAATTTCAAGTGCCCATCTGGCAATACGAGGGTTAATCAATTGCTTATTTAAAGTCAAAGCAAGGGCATTACAGTCTGTAATTATTTTAAAAGGTCTACCTAAAAGATAAACTCTGAAACGTCTAAGAGCATAAATTATTGCCATGGTTTCCAATTCGTACGAGTGGTATTTTGACTCAGCCTCAGAGGTTTTCCGAGAATAATAAAAGATGGGGTGATATTTTCCATCCTTTTTTTCTGAATTAATATGGCTCCGTAACCCACTGCACTACCATCACAATGCAACTCAGTTGGATGGTCAGGAGAGAAAATTGCTAAGGTGGGGCGAACGAGCAATTTCCTCTTTAACTTCTCAAAAGACTGGAACTCTACTTCACCAAAATTGAATTAGTTATTCTTCCTCACCAATTCCTGTAATGGTTTTGCAATTACAGTGAATCCCTCAACAAATTTTCTAAAGTAGGAGCATAAACCGAGAAACCTTTGTACTTCTCTTACATTCCTAGGAAAAGGAAAATCCTCAATTGCCCTAAGATTTGACGCATTTGGACTTATTCCTTTCTTCGAAACATGGTAGCCTAAGTATTCTATTTCTTCTACCATAAATATACATTTAGACAGATTCAACTCTAGAAGGTTGTCTGATAAAATTTTCAAGACTTCTTCCAATACTAACAAGTGTTCCTCTTGTGACTCTGTTGCCACCAGGATATCATCGATATAGATTACGACTTTCCCTTTCAAGATCAAATCTCTAAAAACGAGTTCGATAAACCTATGAAAAACAGATGGAGCATTTTTCAAACCGAAGGGCATTTGATTATACTCAAATTGCCCGAAGGGTGTTATAAAACTAGTGTATTTACAAGAATCTACCGCCATCTTAATTTGGTGAAAACCGCTCTTTAAGTCAAGTAAGGTAAAGTAATTCTGTCCATTCAACCTATCGACCAATTCCTCAATTATTAGCAAAGGGTAATTCTCTCTAACCGTATGCTTATTTAGTATCCGATAATCGACACATAATCTACTATCACCATTTTTCTTTTTTACTAGAACAATAGGTGAACAATAAGGAGATGTACTTGGTCTAATAATATTCTCCTTCAATAGATTTTCTAGAATTTTAAGCAAGTTTTGTCTCTCAGAGTAAGCTAATCTACGAGGAGTGCAAAAGAAATAGTCATCTTTGTCAAGTTTAATTGTCATCTCATATGATATTTTTGGACTGTCGTTATTTTCTAAATGGTTTTTATAATGTTCCAACAATTGAGTGATTTCTAATTTATTATTATCTATTCTCAAATCATCACTCTTATTTACCTCGATATCAATATTTAATATTTCATTATTACTGTCACATTCAATTTCATTAGTTATCACTAAATCAATATTGGTTTCCTTAAACAAATTTATTCCCAATAAGACATCAGAATTCATTGTGTCATTTTCTACTACCAGCAAGATTGTTTTAAGAATTATGTCATTTAATTCAATAAAAGTTTCTATTTGTCCCAATGGAACCAATTGTGTATTATTAATACCATAATATTTTTTGTAATTACTTAACTGATTAATATTCACAATATCAACAAGTTTTTTCTTAATCAAGCATACCGAGCTACCAGTATCTATCAAAGCATTCAAAGTTTTCCATGTATATATATTTTTATTACTAGCAAACAAGATTTTAATTTCTGAGTTACAATCACTCACCCGTATTTCCCTAATTAAATTGATGTTTACTTTTTCTCCTGGTGTGTACTCAATTTGGGACAATTCGGACGTTTGTAGTCAGGTGAATGACAATTGAAACAGACTCCAACAGCTTTCTTATCAGCTCTGCACTCGAACGCTAGATGACCACTTTTCCCACAATTGTAGCACAACCGCTTATCACTACTGAACTCATTTCCTTTCTCAGTAACACGTAGAGCAGGAACAACATTCTGGCGAGATACCGACACGTAATCACCCAAACTAATGCTTCGGAAAGCATGTAGTAACGTTTCTGTAGATGTATATTGTTGTAGCTTTGCCTGATTTTTCAAGGTTATGTTACTGATGCCATCAATCAAATATTCAATTTTTTCCTCCTCAGACAACATCAACTGGTTCATCATCAACATTTTTTCGTGGAAGTAATCGGTAAAATCTTCACTTACCTTCCACTTTCTATTTTCAAGCTTTCTTTTTACTTCTAATCTACTTTGACGCGTGTCAAACATAATTCGCAAATCATTCAGCAAACCGTTCAAGTCCAATAATATATTTTGGGGGTTGGAATGAAACCATCGGGAAACCAACGACGGAGTCAGACGTCTATGGGGACACCACGCATTTTGAATCCGTTCCAAGTTCCCAGACGATTGACCGAAGACGCAGCTACCAATACCGAACCCGAACGTTTCCGATAGAACAGCCTGGTAGTGATGGTGATGCCTTTTTCCGACCCTGATGATCCAAACTACCAGATAGAAGAAGACTCTGAGCAATTGCTGAAATCCCTAGCAGTGTCCTCACCCCCTCCCTTCCCGCTACGTCGTATTCCTCTCATAGCGTCACGAGCGATGTTCGAGTGGTACCTAGGTGGAATGCCGCTACAAACCCAGATCTATACGAGCCTGCAGATTGCAGTTGCTCGCAATCCGAAACAGCTACGACAGATACCAGTTCTGATTCAGACTCTGAGTGGATCATTAGTGGAGATTCCCCACCTCCTCGGAACCAACTTCTCTCCAAAGCAAAACCACGCAACCAGAAATATTGCGATCTGCGGAGGAACCTAAGGGCGGCCATCGCCGAAACAGTCCTTGCCAACCAGGCTGACCCCCGGCCGTACGCTGATGTCTTCATTAGAGGACAAAGAATTCGGGGTTTGTTAGACAGCGGGGCCAGTGTTAGCGTTCTTGGCTTTGGGGCTGAGAGGTTCCTGGATAGTTGGTGATTCCCTTCCATGCCATGTCCTCAAGAATTTCCACGGCAGATGGTCAGCAGCAGCAAGTGCTCGGTCATATCAGAACCCTCGTAAAGTATGGAGAAAAGACGCGAATGATGCGTCTGTACATCGTACCCTTTCTACAACAAGCTTTATACTTAGGCATCGACTTCTGGCGAGCCTTCGAACTAGCACCCGTTATGATCAACGAGATTTATTCACTACCGAAACCCGCTCCTACCTGTACCCAGCAACATGAATTGTCAGCAGATGAGGATGGTCGACTACATACTATTATAGAGTCTTTCCCATCCTTCAGTAAAGACGGACTCGGCCGTACAACGCTGGTCGAGCACCACATCGATGTAGCTGCTGCCACGCCCATCAAGCAGCGCTACTATGCAGTATCTCCCGTTGTACAACAAGCCTTGTACGAGGAATTGGACAGGATGTTAGAGCCCGCACGCTACTTTTCTTTAAGCTTTAGGAAATCATAAAAAAGCAAGGAACAGGAAAAATTTGTTTTTTTTTATAGGGAAAAATTCTAATTTACGCAGAACGCGCGCAATTTGGAATCTTTCCGATGAATCTTACCGTTTGCCAGCCAACATTCCAGGCAAGCAACTGTAATTCGCCTAGCTGTAATGCATCGAACGATACCATCATACAATACATTACAGCAAGCCCTTCGGAAATTCCACAAAAATTTGCGCCCACAGCAGCACAAATGCTGGTCGTTCATGAGAAATTTGAAGAAAAAGCGAGAGGCTCGCTGTCGGTTGGGTTGAACGACGGGACCATGGAATGTAGGGGGACCGCGCCGAGTTGTGAGTTAGTTGATCTTGGGCAGTGGTTGAGCGCGTTACATCTTGGTTAGATGCCGGCGGGAGTTTTTTTTATTAAATTTTCTTTTTTTATACAGTCACCCGCGTTCTAGAAATTTTACTCGTGCTCATAAATTTCATTTTATATTAAGAATTTATACCTGTGCGTTGTATATAATAAATTTTCAATTGCTCTATATAAAGGAAAAAGTTTTAGTGAATTTGATCAGCACTTTCGTTTGGAATAAACTTTACCGCAATTTCATTTATAATAAAACTTTACCTGTGCGTCGTATATACTGAATTTTCAATTCATCTATACCTATAAAGAAAAAAAAAGTGTTAGTGAATTTGATCAGCACTGGAATAAAATTTACCTGTGCGTCGTATATACTCATCTATACAAAGAAAAAAAAGGTTTTAGGGAATTTGATCAGCACTTTCGTTTGGAATAAAATTTACCTGTGCGCCGTATATGCTGAAACTTCCATTTGATCTATAAGGAAAGTTTTTTTTATGAATTTTACCAGCAATTTCCTTTATAATAAGACTTACCTGTGCGTTATTAGTGCTGAATTTTATTTTATGCTGCTTAGACAGCTCATCTGAAATAAAATAAAATATGTTAGTAGTGAACATATTTCGTATTAGGCACTCACCTGTGCGTTATTAGTGCCGAATTTTATTTTATGCTGCGTAGACGGCTCATCTGAAATTGAATAAAATATGTTAGCGGTGAATATATTGTTTTTATTAAGCACTCACCTGGGCGTTATTAGTGCAGAACTTTTATGCTGCGTATACAGCTCATCTGAAATTGAACAAAATATGTTAGCAGTGAATATATAGCTTAGTAAGCACTCACCTGTGCATTATTAGTACAGAAATTTTATGCTGCGCTGCGTAGATAGCTCATCTGAAAAGTAATCAAATCATGTTAGCAACGAAGATATTTCTAATTAAGAACTTACCTGTGCGTCATTAGTACAGTATATTTTCACGCGGCATAGACAGCGCAGTTAAAGTTTCTTGTTGTTTTGGAAGAAGTTTCTTTCAAGGGCGTTTGCGCCCCGGCACCAACTTGAAGAAGAAGTGAAGAGGAAGCAGTGGAGCGATCGAGCGGAACAGGAAAGGCGGGGTGATAGTAACACCGCCCCCCCTCAAGATTTGCAAGTCGCCAATTACTAAGTATGGATGTGATAAGGTCAGTTAGCCTATGATATTTGCCTTTTTTTCTTCTTCCTTGTTACTACTTAGCTTTAGTTTCTAAAATATGATTTTTTTTTTTAAATACTTAAAGATCTACTATTATTACTATTAATATTATTATTATTTTTTTTGTTTTTTTTTTGTGAATTAACTAAGTCAAGACGGCGTTCACGACCTAAGTAGGGCTAGAATATTTATTAAGGTTGAGAAAGAAAGCTTGTTTTTTTTTGTTAATAGCTTTAGATGAATCACCAAAGTTATGTGAAGTAAGTGGCGATTTGCTAAAGGAGGAAAAAAAATAAATTAAATCTGTTTTATATTGAACTTTGGCAACGCCTGCTTAATTTTACTTCCCTCTTCCTACCTTTCTTTCTTTTCTTCTTGCGTTTTTCTCGATATGTGGCCTTCATACCCATTCTAGGGCCGAGATGAAGAGCTAATTGGAGCAGCATGAGGAAAGTAGGGGCATGATGTGGCCGCAGCAACGCTCGTTACTACATTTCCAACTGTAGTCTACACACGCATATTTTGGGGCTAAGTAAACTTTTAGGCTCTTGGAGGCTTAGCAAGGGTGGTAGGGGGCGATGGGCCCGCACACTCCATGGGCTGAGGCTCCACCAATATCTGGAGCCTCCAAAAACCGCTCTCTCTCTCGCTCACACCAACACTACGTTGAACCTTCTCCGGGGGGGGGTTTACACAGGTACGGCGTGGGCAGCATTTCAAGGAGCATTCGCTTTGCATCTTTAATCTTCATGTAAAGAACTCTTCTTTTCAGTTATCCACGCTTCATGGGGAAGCAGTCACCTGTCTACAAAGGATCGTTTTTTTTTTGTCCGTCTGTCCGTCTGCAGTCACACACTCAAGTCCTGTTTTTTTCTTTTTAATTGTCCGTCCGTCTGTCCCATCAAACATTTTTCCTCATTATGCACAGCTTAACAAGCATCAAGGGATGTGGGTGGCAAGAACCACCCCAAGCCGGCTGATCGCTAGCGGCATATTTGCTGTGCAGCCACCCACGCTAATCCCGCGATGATTTTGTAACAAAGAGGTGTCGGACGCGGTATGTATCTGCATTCAGGTACAAGTGGATGCAGGTACATCTGTCGGCGGACAAGCTCTACGTTACAAGTGCTTTCGTGGAATTTTTCACCTTGTTTGTCCACAAATATTTATCATAATTGTAATAATTATGTAGTTAAATGTGTAATTGAATGTTTTATGGTGGCTTGAATACATAAAACATGAAATTACATATGTTTTTACACAATTCCCCATCTACATGGAATTGTTGTTGTACGGCATACATACCTACAATCCTGTTCTGACTGTGTTTGTGTTATATGATAAATAATTATTAGAAAAAACACAAGCTATTTCGATTATTAATATATTTTGTTATTAATTCATTTTCTTTTTATTTCATTGTAGATTTTCATGGGATTTCTTCAATTTGTGGAAACTCCAAGTGGAGGTAATTTTTTTTATATGTATCTATATTATTTTCTGGAATTAATTTGCTCCCTTTCTTTCAGGTTCGCTGAACAAGTTAATTAAAACAAGTTTAACTTTCTAAATAATTTTAATTTAATGCAATACTATTTTATAACAACTTTAGTGTTTCCAATCGCCAAATAATAATAAATTATGAATCGGTGTGCAATTGTCAGTTTGACGTCATATGACTTTTCATAGGTATATTTCATAAGAGAACTCATGTGAGCAACACTCATAGTGTAATATGACCTTAAGAAAGAGAAATAGCTGGCTGTGATATTCTGAGACTATAGGATAGACTTTGGAAGGTTCCCCGCTTGCTAAATACTTCAACGTTATTCACAACCTGAAGAACATTTTATGTTTGAAATTAGAAGTAAAAAGCTGTTATAAACAACCTTGCTTTAGCTGATATGGACTCTCGCAAAATTGTGTTTTGTTTTTCGATAAGAGGCTTTACAATTAATAATAATTTTTCAAACGACTTTGGCGTCATTCGAACAACGTTTTGAAAGCCTTTCTCATCTTATACTTTTAGCTCATCGATGACTAAATGGGTTAAATCACGCCCTGAATTTCTTTTTAATAGCCACGGCCGAAACCAAAGGTGCTTTTTAATTCGGTTCTTAAATAGCTGACGAATAATACCCATTATTCCCAAAATGCTGGTGTAAATTAAAACTTTTGTCGAGTCTTTCATTGTTACTTTCATGACAGTTGACGTTCACTCATATGATTATTGCTACTCAATGTGTGAAGATGTACACAGAACTCACGTGAGCAACACTCATAGTGTAATATGGCCTTAGTGCAATGCTTGAAACACGATTTCCCTAGTTTATAATCCGATTTACATTTGCAAGCACTGACCGAACACTTCATTTCTCTTTTTTTAATTGATATGGTGATTTTAACAGGCACTATAAAAATTTACACTAAATAAACTTCAAAGATAAATAGTTTTGAAAAGAATTGAGTCGGTACTTTTGTTAAATTTCATAAAAGAATTTTAGATTGCATAAACCTGTTCACTAAACAAAATCACATTCGACAATCCTGCACCCATCTTTGACAAATCTTCCGTCCAGCATCTCACTTACTCCTATGTATAATCTCCTGCTCTTGACAAATTACGCTCATGTACACGAACTTTACACGATTCAACCATTCCTGTTTGCACTATATTCTAAGCTCCCACTTTTATTTTACTTTTGTTCCACAACTCTTTTTCGAGTAGAATTATATGCCCAGAATGCAAGTGAAATTTTCGCTCGAACAGCGTACATTTGTAAACGAATGCTAAGCTCCGCAATGATGTCGAAATTTACTATAATATGTAAATATATAAATATAAAAACATAACATATGTAAATTTCACACTAATCTCCTTGCCACCACAAAATTAATCAAATTGTAGCCGCTGTCAACCTTGTGGACGTATGGTACGCATTGAATAAATAACTAATAAGGAAACGGCATATCGTGCGAATACAGTGTACGTGTTTAAGCATTTCAATGACAGTGTGACCTATGGTCGGGGGGGGGGGGGGGATGAAGAGAGGGCGTCGTTGATATTTTGTGTCAGTTCAATATTCTGACATTTCATAATTTTGAAAATAAGTTCAATGATTTGAATTCGCGATATTGTGAAAAATAAAGAATTAAACGTGTTTTTTACGTAATAGTAGGTGAAATAAGTGCGGAATATTTCTTTTGTGAACGACATTTTGTGCAATAGAGACTCCGGAGTCCTAAATTAGCATAATGAAGTGCGCTGTGCTGTGCTGCAGGAACGAACGGCGTTATTGTCGTGGAAAAGCATTCTTCAAGTAAGCTTAATAGCTTTACTAATTAATTATATTGTTCTAAACAAAATAAAAGTGAAATATCTGTAAAAATAAAGAGCCATGGCAAAAGATTTAACATTTTACCAATGCCGGTTTATTTGTTTACAATTGAATTGTCATTGGTAGATAAATTATTCCAGTCATACAAAGGCAATGCCAAGAAATATTGCCTGAAAATAAGGGGGAGCTAAAAATTTGTTTATTTTACATAGGAATTTGGATTATAAAAAATGTTCCCTTCAAAATTGCACGATTCCACTACTGCCATGACGAAACGAATACAAACAGAGCACACTAATGCATTTCGCCGAGATGCTTACGTTTTCACCCGATATGCCGTTTCCTTATTAGTTATTTATTCAATGATGGCACCTCACCTCAGAAGGAATAAGGTAGAGATAGTGTTTACCATGCTCCATCTCTCTTGCCCATAAGCAGGATTCAGTTACGAATAACTTTTGAAAATTAAAGTCGGAATGAGTTTAATTCCTTATAAGCGATTAAAATATCACTTGGGCACAAGAAAAAACATTTTTTTAATTAAATTCGATTTACGGGTGTAAAATTTCATCTGATTGGTTGAGTTTTACATGTTTTTTAAGTAATTGTTTTAAACGGTGATATACAGAAACACAAAATTTTTTGTGCCACATGAAATAGCAAATCGCTCAGTCCATTGTTATAAGTCAGTGCCCCAAACATAATATTTTTGTTGGTACCACTGAAAGTGAGCAGCAAATTTAGGATTAGAAAGACTACGCGGCAAAAATTTTCGCCGCGCTATCGCGCCGCGTTCAATGCGGGATGCCGTAGCCCCCGGAATAATACAAGCCATGAAGTCGCCGAAGGCACCGACATATTAAAAGGCCTTAACGTGCCGGGTACAGCATGCAGTAAGAGCTCACTCTCACTGCTTTTTGTATACTCGTCATGAGGAAAAACTAAAATTTCATCTTAAACAGGTCCTAAAGACCAAAACTGTCGCTAGCACAGCAAAATGTTGTTAAAACAAATTGCAGCCGAATATGTTTTCTTTCTAATAGTTTTAAAAAAATATAGCATATAGAACAAATTTATGAAAATTATTACGTTTGAACAAAATACAAGCAACTTTTATATGAAAAACTCCTTCAGTAAGACAAAGCAAGAAGACTGTGGATGTCGCCTGCTGACCGGCCCGTTGCTCTCTTTTTTCGACTTTGTTCATGGCTTGTATCTTGCGGGGGTTACGGGGATGCACAATAGGAAACACATGTTCTCTAACAATTTGCCGCGTTGTCGCGCCGCGCACTAAAGTGTAATCTGTTTCAGCCTTAAGCCCGGTACGCTAGAGCCAAGGAATTAGGTCAAGGAATTTTTCCACTAATTTCTTAAAGAAAATTTGACATTAGGTCAAGGAATTTTTGACAATTTGAATTTTTCAATTGTGTGATATTTCTGACAATAAAGAAATAATACAGAAAGTGAAGAAATGGATAATTTCCAATGAAAAATTAAGATACACGTAAAACAATTTTTATTCGTCCATTTGTCATTTTAAAATTGATACACCTCTTGCAAAATCGCCGTCCTTCGTTTAATTTGTCAATTATTCCACCAGCGTCAAAATTCCTTACAGAAATAAGTGCATCGGTACTTATTTCTTCAAGAAATATTGACACAAATGGATTTTTCTTAAAAGAGCGACATCTTTTTGTCAATCGGGAAGTAGAGTTTTTCTGTTCGAATTACTTTTCTCTAGCGTACTACCTCAAGGAATCGGCCAAGAAAAAAATTCCTTGAGCATTCCATGACACTTTTTTTACATAGTTTTTGTATAGGAACAAAAATTCCTTGGCTCTAGCGTACCGGGCTAGATTTTTGATTTTTTCTTTCGAACAGCATACTGCAGTCATTGAATAAATAACTAATAAGGAAGCGGGGTATCGTGCGAATACAGTGTACGTGTTTAAGCATTTCAATGACAGTGTGACCTATGGTCGGGGGGGGGGGGATGAAGAGAGGGCGTCGTTGATATTTTGTGTCAGTTCAATATTCTGACATTTCATAATTTTGAAAATAAGTTCAATGATTTGAATTCGCGATATTGTGAAAAATAAAGAATTAAACGTGTTTTATACGTAATAGTAGTGTGAAATAAGTGCGGAATATTTCTTTTTTGAATGACAATTTGTGTAATAGAGACTCCAGAGTCCTAAATTAGCATAATGAAGTGCGCTGTGCTGTGTTGCAGGAACAAACGGCGTTATTGTCGTGGAAAAGCATTCTTCAAGTAAGCTTAATAGCTTTACTAATTAATTATATTGTTTTAAACAAAATAAAAGTGAAATATCTGTAAAATTAAAGAGCCATGGCAAAAGATTTAACATTTTACCAATGCCGGTTTATTTGTTTACAATTGAATTGTCATTGGTAGATATATTATTCCAGTCAAACAAAGGCAACGCCAAGAAATATTGCCTGAAAATAAGGGGGAGCTAAAAATTTGTTTATTTTACATAGGAATTTGGATTATAAAAAATGTTCCCTTCAAAATTGTACGATTCCACTATTGCCATGACGAAACGAATACAAACAGAGCACACTAATACATTTCGCCGAGATGCTTACGTTTTCACCCGATATGCCGTTTCCTTATTAGTTATTTATTCAAGACTGCAGTATGCATGCTTTACGAAATCTCAAACCGAAATTTTCGTGACGCTTTTAGCCCACAGACGAAATTTTCACTTGAAGAGCGTTCTACGCTTAAACAGTACGCTGTTCAAGCGAAAATTTCGCTTGCATTCTGGGCATATAATTCTACACGGAAAAAAGTTGTGGAGAAAATGTAAAATCACAAATCAAATAATAATATTAAATTGACGTAAAATCACAAATTAAATATATGTTCCAAAGCGCCAAACATTTCCGTGCGAAAAATGTCTCCACTGCATATTAGCGCCATCTGCATTCCACGACCTAAACAGCTTAGAGACAAACTACTGAAAAGTGAATTTTAGAATTACAAAAACAAAAACTCAAAATTTCTCCCACAAGGGAACTATTAAGTTTGATACGGAAGTAAATGAACGAACAGTAGTTAGTTGCACAATGGTTGGGAGAAGATTATTTTTATGTAAGTACGCATCTCAGCACCAGTCTGCAAATGCATTGTTCCATTACCAAACAGCTGTTTGATTGCAAGGTAGTGTTCGTCCCATGGACAGTGTAACAGGCAAAATGGCTGTAATAATGTTTGTGACAGTTTGATAGTTCTACCAAGCCGAATGGCATGGGATGTGGAGCAAATTGCTTTTAGCTTTTTTTTTTCTTTCAGAAATAGTTTTGATTGTCATTTTGTCCCTCTCCTCTGGTATAAGTTTGTGCATGTTGTAAGTTCTGTTTCTTCCACTTTAGATTAACATAGGAACCTTTGCATTAGAAATTGACTAGTGTGTTAGTTAAAACTGTTGAAAGAGAAAGTATTGTCTCTTTATAGAAGTCCTACTCGCTTGACAGTTTTGACAGAGCTGGGCTACGAGTATGAATGTACTGTGGTACTACTTTACGAAATCTCAAACCGAAATTTTCGTGGCAGTTTTCGCCCACATTGTTTTTACATAGATTTTGTATAGGAAACGAAATTTTCGCATGAACAGCGTACTTGGTTTTAAATTGTAACTTTAAGTATTTACAACATGAAGTGTTTCGTGAAAAATTTCCACAATACAAATCTACAACGTAGGCAAGTATAATTATGAAATTTTATTTTATGTACTTTACACGCTTATTTATATTATATTATATTGAAAATACATAACAATAAGAACAACGATGAAATATCAAGAAATTCCTTCGTTCAACGAGATTTGTTTACGTTTGTGACAGCTGCGAAATTGCTGGGTTCTTGGCGTAAATGACTGCAACTAAGAGCATTTTCGGTGGGAGCAAGCGCAATATTTTCAATCATTTATCTTTTTTCCCCGCTTTCTATATTGGTTGATTCTACTACACGCCTGTATTGAGCTTTCACTACAGCGGCAACACTAACACAATCAGAAATTGACTACGCTAACCCGGGGATTACACGAGTCAGTAGAACTGACTCTGACAGCGATTGACACTTACACAGGCTCGTGTAAACCCCTACTGACTACTCTTTTTTACTCACCAGTCTGTACTGACAAGATTTCTGACGAGTCAGTACGGACTAGTCAATAAACTGTCAAACGTACAATTAAGATGGCGGAAATTGAAAATAAAGGGTAGATGCTAGTAGATATTTGTGTTTATATTCCTAATCTGCTCTCTTTTGAGTGTGAAATGACTGAAAAGTGTTTAACATACATTTTATTGTTTATTTTATAGAGAATAAAGACGGATTAATGAAGAAATTGTTTTATATGCATATAGAAGAGGAATGTCTGCACCGCTTGACGACATTTTATTATGAACAGACTGGTCAATTGATAGAATGCAAATCGTTTTTTGTCAGTAAATTTGACAGACGAAATCACGACTGTCCGTCAGCTCTATTGACTCGTGTAATCGTTGCGTAATGTGGCTTCTCATATTTCCTGAATTCTCTATATTTTAAGCCAAAAACGGTTTGCGTTTCATTAACTGAATAGTCCGTTTATAATAAAATGTCGAACGCGACAAACATTCCTCATCTGTATGCATTGTTAATGATATCTTCCTTATTCTGTTATTATTCTCTACAAAAGAAAGATTAGAAATGTAAACACAAATTTTCACTAGCATCTAACTTTTATTTTTAGTCAGCAGTACTGACTGGCCAGAAATGTAGTCAGTGAAAAATACTGGTCAGTAGGAGGTTTACACGAGTACGTTAGTGTCAGTTCTACTGACTTGTGTAATCCCTGGTTACCTTCGCGGTCTTTATTTATCTAAAGCCTAATCTGAACGTGGCCAGTAGTCTTTGTTATTAAGGCAGGCCTAAATATAATGAATTTTTATTGAATTTTTAAAGTATATTATTTAAATTATATTTAATGTTAAGCATTGATTATTTTTTTATTTATTATTTATTGATTTATTTTTTATTTGCAAAAGCTGTTAATTTGCTGCCATTGTTTGCAGTTTGCACTATTTGACTCAATTTCCTGTTATCACACATGTAAATCTCTCCACGTTGTGTAAAGTGTAAAGAAACATGGCCTTTGGAGTGACTCTGTGCCGGCAAGTACAACTACAACGTTCCTTCGCCATTAAACGAAAACCGGATCAATTAGCCAGTCTCTCAGCTTTTGGATTATTGTGTCTTCGTCAATTCGCTAGTAATAAAATGGGTTTACCTCGTGTATTTTTTGATATGGCCGCCGATAATCAACCTTTAGGACGGATTATTATGGAAGTAAGTAATGAAAGTTTAAAATAGATTTTTTTTTTAAGTTGTGGCATCAGATGACAAATTATTAAAAAAGTGACAGCGCCATTGAAGTACAGCCCAGAATTAAGGTGGCAGTAATATGATATTACAATCTGTGTTCTGTTATAATTTATTAACGAATTGAAAACGGAAATCTGCAATTCGTATTTTGTCATATAGAGTATATGTATATATACATACATTTTTTTTATATATATATATAGGGTATAGAATGAGTACATGTACTGCTCTAGAAAGTTCCAGTTCTTTTAATCCTACTCTTTTTTTTTTCTTCTGCTCAGTCAAATATTTCAGTGACTTGTTTTTATGTTCAATCCAATATTTTCTGATCTTAATTTAGCGGTTTATACCTAATATGTTGAGCATGTTCAATGATGTCATAAAATGAACTTGATTGAATAGGAATTTTAGGTGAGTCAGTTTGTCCCGCAGTACCATAATATGTAAATCACATAACACGACCTGAAAGTTGTGATTTGCAGATGATTGTTAAAAAAATAAAAGAAAATTGCGTCAGAAACAATTTTTGCTTTCGACCTTGAACTTTGGGTTACTTTCCAGATATTTCAGTTCGGGGGGTTTTTTTTTTCTCCATTTTCATAAATATCTAATTAGTATAAGTAGTAGATTGCTTGCATATGCTACTGTTTTGTTTTGATTTAGGTAGATGTTGGGTGGGGCCTGTTTATTTATTGAAGGTATTAGAAATTAAGGCTATAATACGTAAGATTTCGTTAACATAAATCAATTAAAATTTTAGTTATTGTTTTGATTGGAAAGGAGATTATGTACTGAAATTTGGTTGTCGCTATAAAATTGTTAATAGGGAAATTTCAGGATTGATCAAGTCTGATTGATCAAGTCTGATAACTTGTTTAGTATGATTTTTCTTTTTATTGTTGGTCTTACTTTTGTAACAATCTATAATCTTTTTGATTCTAATACTACTGAATATGTTATATGGCCATAAAAGCGATATACATAAAAATTAGATTTTTGTTCCATCGAAAAATAAATAACATCATATAAAAAAGTTTTGAAAATATTCATATGAAAAAAAAAATGTCAGAATGAGCATTTTTTTAGCCTTGCTGGTAGGCCTACCCCCTTAATGAAATCGGTAACACATTATTATACCCTAGATGTAACGCATAGAAATGATTGTAGAGCAAAATGAATTGGCACACACGCATAATATTTAAAGCTTTAATTTTTGCTTGTCTGTCCGTCTGCACGATAACTAAAGAACTACTTAGTAAAGTTGCCATACAAAAATTTCAATTTTTTTCTATATATTTGAACACTGCTTGAGAACGCGTCTACGTAGAGCGCTGTAGACAGTATTTTCATAGAAATAATAAAAACAGCTTACAAATAGGCTAAATCTGGCACCCGCTCTTGGTGTTAGGCCGCTTACACATTGAAAAACGAAAACGAACGAATAAACAGTTCCACACCGAAAATTCGTTTATGTTTGCATATCAAAACAAACGAATAAAAGTTGGTTTGGGTTTGTATCAAATGTAAATAAAAGAAAGGAGGTTATGTAAGACCGAAAAGAATATTCGTTCGTGTGTGGAACATATGCAGTATGGAACGATAATATACTTACAGTTTGGAACGAAAATTGGTTTCTCGTACGAATAAACATAAGAATAGGTCTGTCTGTTTACTTCTGAGTAAAAATCAAGTAAAAACTTTTATGCGGTAGAGGGGATAACTCAAGAAAAGTTACCAGAAATTCTCGAGTAAATTTTGTTCAGCTTGCCATGTGTGAAATATTTGGTTGCTAGGTTTTCTGTATAAAACAGAAAACAATTAATTAATTTGAAATACCTTTTAAAAAATTCACCCTCTTTAATATTTTTTTAAAAATCTCAACTCATTAGATTATCGATTTTACATTCATTCGATAACACAACAACTGGCTTAACCTCAAATTTAATGGTTTTGACAGTCAGCTGATTGCATATCGAAGTTACACATCCTCTTGATCATGAGTAAAAATGTGCAACTTTGTGCAAGAGGGGAACGTATAAATTTACTCGATTTTTACTAGCTAAAAGTTAACAGACGGTTTGTGAGTAAAAAATGCGTAAAAGTTTTTACGCCGAGTAAAAAGTAAACAGACAGACAGACCTATTGTGTTTTAATTGAAATAAAGCTTTAAATATGAATATTTTTTTACTGAAACTGTAATTAGAATAAATATCCAATATTTTATTACATGTATTGCTGCAAATTTGTTAGTTTAGGACAAAATTTGTTATATTTGGATGTGTTTTCGTTGTGCAAACGGCCTAGAAATATATGCGAAAAACCACTTCAAAAATCAAACTTTCACAGAGTGGTAACGATACGAAATTACATAATGGCATTCATAGACGCGCGCAAAACGTCTTGGGACTTCATATATGTGCTAAAGGATTTTAGCTCTTTTTCTGAGCCGAATATCATGTTAATCCAAAATTTTCAGCTGTCTCAGCTATTACCATACACAAACTAATAACATACAAACACTGAACACGTAGAAAAAATGTGCAACGCTTTTCTAGAATATAAAATTAACAATACCTCGACGATGCCTCGACTTGGCACTTGTTGACGTGCCCAAAGGTTAAGCCAGCAATGCCTCGTTCCATACGAAATCACCGTTCCCTCGACCCGATGAAGGGAAGGTGATAATTTTTTCTAAGAAATTTTCTGGAAATTTCTTCCTTCGAATTTTTGTGCATTGGCCGAGGCCGAGAGCAGTGCCTCGCCCCAATATAAAATCAACGATGCCTCGACCTGATGTAGGGAATGCAGAAATTTTTTCTTAGAAATTTACTGGACATTTTTTCCTTATAGTTTATACGCACTTTTGGAGGGCGACAACAATTTATTTGAGCGTAAGAAAAAATTGCGACATCCGAGGCATCGTTGTTTTATATTGGAGCGAAGCACTGCTCTCGGTCTCGGCCAATACATAACAATTCGAAGGAAGAAATTTCCAGTAAATTTCTTAGAAAGAATTGTGGCCTTCCCTTCATCAGGTCGAGGCAACGGTGATTTTGTAAGGAGCGAGGCATTGCTGGCTTATGCCTTAGACACACAGCACTCTTAATGAAGAAATAACTAACGACTCATTAGTCTATAATGATTCATTATAAACTGCGGACACACAGCCATTTCTTTAATTAAGTTGTGCTGTCAAACTGGTTTTAATGAACTTATCACCTTAAAGAAGCAATATGGATCGAACGAACGCGATAAACTTCGTTTTCATTTATTTTATTTTCAATTTAACAATTTCAAAATGAGAAACACATTTTATTTCAAAAAAATATTAAATAATATAATTTGTGATTTGCATTTCTTTGCATTTCTTCTTCTTATTTTTCAAATTGGCAGATGCACAGCGGAGCTCCAGATTTACATTATATGCCAAATCTAGCACATTTTTCCTCATTATAGCTATAATGAAGGAGGAAAACACTTCATTAGTGTACTTCATTATCATCTGATTTTCGAGCTATAATGACATATACTATGTAACACACGGCATTTTAGTGAATGTTTACTACAAATGATTCATTAGTTCGTGCTGTGTGTCTAGGGTATTATACCCTAGACACACAGCACGAACTAATGAATCATTTGTATTAACTATTCATTAAAATACCGTGTGTCAAATGATATACGTCATTATAGCTCGAAAATCAGATGATAATGAAGTACACTAATGAAGTGTTTTCCTCCTTCATTATAGCTATAATGAGGAAAAATGTGCTAGATTTGGCATATAATGTAAATCTGGAGCTCCGCTGTGCATCTGCCGATTTGAAAAATAAGAAGAAGAAATGTAAAGAAATGCAAATAACAAATTATATATTGTCAATATTCCTTTTAATATAAAGTTTTTCTCATTTATAAATTGTTAAATTGAAAATAAAATAAATAAAAACAAAGTTTATCGCGTTAATTCGATCCATATCGCTTCTTAATGATATAAGTTTATCAAAACCAGTTTGACAGTGCAACTTAATTAAAGAAATGGCTGTGTGTCTGCAGTTTATAATGAATCATTATAGACTAATGAATCGTTAATTATTTCTTCATTAAAAGCGCTGTGTGTCTAGGCATTACTCTTTGGGCACGTCATCAAGTGCCGAATGGAGGCATTGTTAATTTTATATTCTATTTTTGTTCTAGTGTCCAGTCTTGGTATATTAATAGTCTATGCTATGACCATAGATGGCATAAGAACTAGATAGATGTCGCATAGAGTACCAGAGAAAAGTATACAGATTTTGAATCGCTGGTCCACTCCGGAATAGACCACAACATGTTTAAGAGGTGCTGAGAACAAATGTTTCTTTAACAGCAGTTTTGTATACATTTGGTCGACTCCCTCAAAATGGTAGATGCTGGAAAATATGAATCACTCGAAGTATTACAACATTTCTCTTTTCATGTTGCTGTAGTGATCAAACTTATGTTGAATTCTTTACAACGAGTTCTACACCGGTGCAGTGCAGCTTTACGTGTCTTTGCTTTTGTAATGCAACATCAAAAACACGTAAAGCTGCATTGCACGGGTGTAGAACTCGTTGAAAAGAATTCGACATAAAGGAATGATGCACAGCACAGCACAGCATATTCGGTGCGGTGGGTGGGGCGTAAACGCACTCAGAGATCTTCATTCATATGCTGGCATCGGTCGCTGTGGTGACTGGAGAGACGAGCATAATCTACGAATAGAGAAGTAAAGGAAGGGAACCGCAAAGTTTGTGTACGTGAATGAAGCAGCGCAAATGTATACAAGACGTCGGCAAAGGACAGGGCCATAGACAAACTATAATAACATACAGAGCAGTGCCTTGCTCGAATATAAATTTAACAATGCCTCGACCTGATGTAGGGAAGGCGCATTTTTTTTCTTAGAAATTTACTAGAATATGTTTTGCTTATTGCTTGACTACGCGCTACGCTCATAGAAATTGTTGTCGCCCTCCAACAGTGCGTATAAATTCTAGGGAAAAATTTTCCATTTAATTTCTAAGAAAATATTGCGGCTTTCCCTAATGGAAGGCATCATTGATTTTATATTAGAGCCACTGACATGTATAATATGGACTGACTACGTTAAGGAAATGCACTGCAAAAAGTGAGCTCACTTCTATATTGCTGACTCTTTCGGTCTAAGCACCAAGTACCAACTGGGTCCGTCGAAATCTTAGAATATAGAGCAAACAGGAATGGCGTAACCCCCGGAATATAATACAAGCCATGAAGTCGCCGACAGCACCGACACATTACTAGGCATTAACGTGCCGGGTACAGTATGCAGTAAGAGCTCACTCTTACTGCTTTTTGTATACTCGTCATGGAGGAAAAACTAACATTTTATTTCAAACAGGTCCTAAACCCCAAAACTGTTGCTCCCACAGCAAAATGAAGTTAAAACAAAT
Organism: Dioctria linearis; assembly: GCA_963930735.1. Classification (NCBI taxonomy): domain Eukaryota; kingdom Metazoa; phylum Arthropoda; class Insecta; order Diptera; family Asilidae; genus Dioctria; species Dioctria linearis. The sequence continues at coordinate 105,290,349 of OZ005742.1, forward strand.
TGCAGCCCAATATGTTTTCTTTCTAATGGTTTAAAAAAATAGCATGTAAAACAAATTTATGGAAATTATAGCGTTTGAACAAAATACAATAAAGATTTTTTTAAACAAACATAATGGAACAATAAGAAGACTTTTATTCACAAACTGATAGAAATAATAACAAAATACAAGCAACTTTTATATGAAAAACTCCCGCAGTAAGACAAGGCAAGAAGACTGGATGTCGCCTGCTGACCGGCCCGGCCGCTGCTCTCTTTTTTCGACTTTGTTCATGGGTTGTATATTCCGCGGGTTAGGGGAATGGTGATAAGCCAGATTTTGCGTAATGAATTGTGTTGGTAGTCCAATTTTTACATGTGTTTTTACGCCATCCCTATTCTAAACAACTTGTCAATTTGCAAAAAGTAGACAAAGGCTTTGAGCGGAGCATTTGTGTTAAAAAATGTTCTTTTTCGACTTTATTTTGAAATAATTCACATATTTAAATTATATAAATCTTTGCTTCTATTAACAAAAAAGATAATTTAGATAGTGCACTTGCTTGAAACACGATTTCCCTAGTTTATAATCCGATTTATATTTGCAAGCACTGACCGAACTTCATTTCTCTTTTTTTTAATTGATATGATGATTTTAACAGGCACTAGTGGCACTATAAAACTTAACACTAAATAAACTTCAAAGATAAATAGTTTGAAAAGAATTGATTCGGTACTTTTGTTAAATTTCACAAAAGAATTTTAGATTGCATAAACCTGTTCACAAAACAAAATCACGTTTGACAATCCTGCACTCAGCTTTGACAAATTTCCGTCCAGCATCTCACTTCTCCTATGTATAATCTCCTGCTCTTGACAAATTACGCTCATGTACACGAATTTTACACGATTCAACCATTCCTGTTTGCTCAATATTCTAAGTTCGAAATAAATGATCTTAAATTAATTATTGAATTGACTACGTTAATGGAAATGCACTGCAAAACGTGGGCTCACTCTATATTGCTGACTCTTTCGGTCTAAGCACCAAGTACCAACTGAGGAGAACTGTAAACAACAAATAAATAAATGGGTCCGTCGAAATAAATGTTCTAAATTAATTATTTAGGGTTATTACTGATAAAATTGTTTTACCAAAGGCAATATATTCATAAGATATGAAGCAGAAGTTCGAAACGTTTTATTATAATCAAATTTCGAGCTGCGCGCTTATTTTTTCAACTTGCCGCCAATGATTTTATCAATGTCGGCACCGCGTAAGAACTTTTATTGACATAAGCAATTGAGCATACATGAAATAGAAAGTTAAGCAGGCCATATTATAAATGTCAGTGATTAGAGCTCTCGGCCAATGCATAAATATTCGAAGGAAGAAATTTCCCGTAAATTTATAAGAAAAAATTGTGGCCTTTCCTTCATCGGGTCGTGGTATGGTAATGGTGATTTTATATGGAGCGAGGCATTGCTGACTTACCCTTTGGGCACGTTATCAAGTGCCAAGTCGAGGCATCGTTAATTTTATATTCTAGAAAAGCGTTACATATTTTTGTTCTACGTGTCTAGACTTTGTATGTTATTAGTTTGTCAAAGACATAGCGAATTGTAAATTTCTAGGAAAATTGTTAAGTTTGATAGGAGAATATTAGTTGGTGCAAGAGCCGTCATGCAATATCATTACAAAAAATTAGTCTCAGGGGTAAATGAATTTAATAAAGTTGTTTCTTTTAAATCAAATCAAATCCTAATAACTACAGCAAAATAAAAAGTATTTCCAAAAACGAGACAAGAAGTAACGTTTACGTCAAAGTTAACCTAATGACAAGTTAGGAGGGATTTCTGAGTGTTTTACATTTAAAATGCACACGGCAAGAAAAAAGAAAAGAAGAAAAAAAAATCGAAAAAAAATCAATCTCTTTAAAACTTTTATGAATAAAGATAAAAAATGTGAAAGCGCAAGTTGCATGCAACGAAACAGAATGACTAATGTTTCATTTTCGTAAATAAATGAGAAGGGGCGGAGTTTTCACCTTTTACTCTCATAAAATACTCCCGCGCTTTTGTGAAAACCAGTTTTCATGAAATATTGATAATGTTTGGACACATGTTGTTGCTGTAATCCTATGATATTTGAACAGCACGTGTTTCTGTTTACATTCGTTTTGCTATGAAGAGATTAAGTGGGAGAACTCATTGTGGATTCTCAGATATTTTCGGGAAAATGAGAATTTGAGAGGGATTTTACATCTCCCTTCAGCATCTGGGCCAAAGCGAAATTTACCTTTTTCTTAAAAATGGGAGGTAGTGTGGCCTGATGTACATTATTATGAACAGGTTGAAAGGATTTTGAGGGATTTAATAAGATTTTGTCGTTCGGGTAATCCTACGTTCCTCGATTTTTGTTTTTAACTCGTTGTCTCAGTTGCACTACAATAGTGCATAGCCAAGTTCCTTTCCCCCATTAATGCAAAAGATAAAAGTATATGAAATTACTTGTTTCATTCTAAAAAACACGTGAAATTTTACAATTTTGCTCTGCATCTTCTTAACTTGTCATTAGGTAACTTTGGTCCCTCCCACCGCACCGAATATGTTGTACTGTGCATCATTCCTTTACTTTAATCAATACAGCGACATGAAAAGAAAAATGATAGATACGTGGAGTGATTCATATTTTCCAGCATCTACCATGTTGAGGCAGTCGACCAAATGTATACAAAACTGCTGTCAAAGCAACGTTTGCTCTCGGCGCCTCAGAAACATGTTGTGGTCTATTCCGGAATGGACCAGCCATTAAAATATGTATACTTTTCTACGGTATGCTATGTGACTCAAGTCAAATCTACTTACGTAAGTAACCCATTGCGATTTCGATGCGACCACTTTTTCTAGCAGAAGTGGATATTTTCTCGGTGTTAGAAATGCATGCATAAGGTCTGTTTAATGAGCTGCTCTAGGGTACTCTAGAGCAGTAAATCGTGTTTAATGAATTCAGAGCACTGCTCTAAGAGTACTCAAAAGTGAACTGAACTGTGTTTAATGAGTCTGCCCTAAAGTGAACTGGAGTAACCTAGGCCAAGATTTTCTGCTCTACATTTTTGGAAGGAGTAACCACTGACATAACATGGACTGGCCGATTTTCTACTTCATATGGGTCAACTTTTGGTGGCACGGGTGTGACAATTATCTTAATTTGAAGTTTTACTTTCGCTTTACTATTCATATTAAAAGTTCAACAAATTACAGATGCATTCGAAATTATTTCTATTCTTGGAATCTTATTTCCTGCAACATCAAATATTTTTTAAAGAAATAAAATTAAGCAATTTTTGTCTGCCTTTCTCTAAAAGTAGTTATTGGGGACAATGATTTTGTATAGAATTTATTATTTGAAGTTCAGCGGAATAAAGTAGTTAAACCAATAAGAGAAAAGTAGTGAACCCATATTAATATCATATAATGGAAGCAATTTCAATAGTATCAGCAGTCCACTTGATACATATATCAGTGAAATAAGTTATGTCGATTTCGATGGGACCATATCAGTGTTGCACTCTTTCTGGCAGTGGAGAACTGGAAACATTGAAATCCATCGAACATATTTCTGTCATATTCCTTGAATTAGTACACACGGAACTTTTACGTCTTATATACACGGAACTGTTAAACGTAATAAATGGTCTTTATTGATATATACAAACAAATTCCTTATTAAACTTTATCCAAATTAGCCAAATAAAATATTTTAATTCACTTAACACAACAATTTCAAAAAATAAGCAACAGTGCACTTTGACAGAGCACATGACAATTCAACTTCAATATGTTTTTGTAATACCGAGAAAATAAACAGTGCAAAATAGTCAGTGCAAACCTAATCTGTGTTCAACTTTTGGCTACATCCAGCTACAGCCAATTTGGCATGTGCTCTGGAGGTGAAGCCAAAGTGGGTTGATGTTTGTTTGAGCTGCCTATAGCTAAAAGTTGTACACAGCCTTATGTCGATTTCGATGGGACTTCAGTGCAAAATGTTCGATGAGACAACTTTTTTAGCAGAAGTGCAACACTGACTTCCCTACTTTGCACTGGATATTTTCTCGGTGTTGCAAATTTATATTCAAGTTGAATTGTCATCTGCTCTGTCAGAGCGGACTGTCATGATTATTTGTGCAATTTTAGAGTTAAATGAATTAAAAGATTTTCTCGAAATCGACATTTGTGTTGCAGTTCTGCTATAAAAGTTGTCCCATCGAACATTTTCAGTGCTGCACTGCTAGAAAAAGTGCAACACTGGTGTTGCACTGAAGTCCCATCTTTTTCTAGCAGTGCAAGTCAACGGAACGATTTCGGTGTAGCACTTCTACTAGAAAACGTGATCAATGGAAATCGGTATAAGTTGAGCTGCTCTGCTCTGAACTTATTTCTAGTTCATTAAACAGACCTACATATATTGGAATTGTCATCTGCTCTGTCAAACTGTACTGTTGCGCGATTATTTTAGAAATTTTTGAGTTAAATGAATTAAAAGATTTTATTGGGTATTTGCATAAAGTTTAAGAGGCATTTGTTTGTATATATCAATAAAGAAAAGAGTATTTATTATGTTTGACAGTTCGGTATATATAATACGTATGCACACAAATACTAGGAATATGTCAAACATGTTCTATGGGCTTCAGTGTTCCCAGTTTCTCCACTGCCAGAAAAAGTGCAACACTGAATTGGCCCCATCTAATGTCGATTTCGATGGGACCATTTCAGTTTTGCACTTTTTCTGGCAGCGGAGAACTGGCAGAACTGAAGTCCATTGAACATATTTTTGTCATATTCCTTGTATTTGTGGGCACACGTATTATATACACGGAACTGTCAAACGTAATAAATGTTCTTTATTGATATATAGAAACAATTTTGTTTTTAACTTAAAGCCAATTACCCAAATAAAAATATTTAATTCATTCAACTCCAAAATTTCACAAATAATCGCGACAGTGCACTTTGACAGAGCAGATGACAATTCGACCTCAATATGTATTTGTAACACCGAGAAAATATCTGGTGCAAAGTAGGGGAAGTGTGTGCAAAACTTGTGTTGCACTTCTGCTATAAAAATTGTCCCATCGAACATTTTCAGTGTTGAACTGCTGGAAAAAGTGCAATACTGTAGTTGCACCAAAGTCCCATCGAAATCGACATAAATCGACATATTTAAGTGTAACAACAGTCGCCATATTTGGTACTGGGCGCGTGTATGTTTGTGCATGTGTGTGTATGTGTGAGTGTGCGTCGCAGGACTGGGTGCGAGCTCCCTCTTCACCACCCATCTCCCTCTCCTAGTATTTGGTTATATCAGGTGATATTACACTATCGGCGTAAACGCTTTGATGAAGCGACTAAAAATTTCAGACACATAATGCAAAAAGTGGCTAAGTCAAAACCTGTTATGGAATTATGTTGAGGGAGATGTACTTCGGACGTTAAGTCCAGACTGCCAGCATGAGCTGACAGATCACCCGATAACAGCGTTGTATACAGGACGGCACGTTAGTCCACCTCGACTATTGGCGGAGAGTGTGGGGGGGGGGTTCCACAAAACAACCTGCCGCTGTTACCAACCATATACAAAACGAGATATCGTGCCTTCAACAAACGAACAGCTAGCACACACTCGGTCCTGAATAATATCGAATAAATTTTCATAAGAAAAATTTGAGGTAAATTTTTGCTTTTCTGCGTTCATGAATATTTTTGGAAGCGATCTAGACAATGCACTCGTACCACAACAATCCAACTTCTTGTCAGCCACCAATAGTACATACAAATTCTAAAGAATAATGTGCAAGTGAATTTATAATAAAAAAATAATTTTTGTCTAGTAGTTAACAGAAGATAAGGTATGTTACATATGAGCCCTGACCTGACGTAAGATGGCAATTTTTTTTATGGAAAGCAACAAAAAAATTACAAAACAGTTCAAAGTTGTCCCTCAGCGCTGTCGGACGTCTTACCTAATCCGCTCGATTTAACTTTTGGACCAGATTAGGGGTTTTCCTTGAGGTTTTTCTCCCTAGTGATGTCATCCATTCATCATTGGACTTCAATCTTTCGGATATATTTTTGGAGTGAGGTGTTCAGTATATTGTGCTTGTTTTTCCGTTGCTCATAAAACAAAACTTTACTCATCAGTTGATATCATCAACTATAACACTGAATTAAGCGTGGCATTGGTAATGGTAGTTTGAGTTCCATGAAACTTATTTGTGTTCCGTTGACCTAGATATAGCGAAACATAAAACAATTACTTAATTATAAGACAACTTCTATCAGACATGGCAATCATACAGTTAGCCCGACACGGCACTCTTTTTTGGCCTTATAGTCCATAGGGCCAAGCCAATGTGAAAGAACTCCCATTTATTTTATTTACCATTGCCATGTACCATATTTCAGCTCTCTATGTCGACGCGTTCTCAGGTAGTGTCCAAATATATAGTAGAAAGCGAAATTTTTGTATGACAACAATACGAAGGAGTTGCCCGATTGGTCCCATGTTCGAACTTACTTTTTTTTTTAAAAGCCCGTGTGCAAAATTTCAGCACTCTAAGCGAAAGCACCCTCGAATTATCGTGAGGACGGAGCGGATGGACATGTAAAATTCAAAATAACTTTTGATATGCTGCGTGAGTGTCCAATCAATTTTGCTCTACCATCATAATTTCAGATGTTACAAACGGAATAACAAACTTAGTATACCCCATAATTTCATTATCTCGGGTATAAAAAAATCTTAACTAGTAAATAGCAATTACTTTCCACAAAACATACATACGTATACTTCTTATACGTGAGAGATTACTTATTTTCACCAATGAAAAAAAAGGTAATGAATGTGTATTATGTTAAAAGCTGAAAATTTAAATTCGAGACAGCTTTACACAAGTAATGCACTGCACAAAGGTAGGTGGCAGCAGCAATTTACGCAGAACAATTCTGTTGGCTAAAATCAAAGAACATATAACTTAACAAGAAGCTTCATCTGGCCTCTAAAAATGCACAAGTTGTATGGTTATTTGGAGATGCGGTCGGGAGGTAACAGACCGGAAAAGAAGAAAAGATTTGAGATTGAGAGAATATTGCTCTGTCCTCTCTATACTCCACCACCCCACGCCGACGCCAGCAGCCATGCACAGTTTTATGTTTCACTATGCTGCTTAGCTGAAAATGCCAGCCGGTTTTTCTATTAATTTAGGTACTCGAAAATTTTTCCCAAGAACTTTTGGACAGCATATTTTGACTACCAACATTCATGAAAATGCATAGCCCAAGCACACGAATCAATGCAACTGACATTGATTGTGACTAGACTGCTTGTCGCCCACCAATTCCTATCACATCCGCTCATGTTACTATTCTCCCCTGTTCTGCTGCCATGCAGATGCAATGTTAATGAAAATTCTCTCAAACAAATAAAAGAAGCAAAGAAAACACGCAATGCAATGCGTGGGCATGATGCGGAATGCAGACTCTGTCTTCTGGCTCTGGTGCTGTGCTGGTGCTTTGAAGATGACGACCCACCAGCCGCCACTCACCACTGGTTACTACCGGTGGGCCGTCATTCAAAGCAAAGTTTTCGTAAAACTTGTGAAAGCGGATCGTAATATCACCACGAGAGAGTGGCGGATCGTTAACAAGCAGAGAGTTCTCATACAATTTGTGAGAGCGGGTCGTAATGGAACGGCCCGCCATATAAAACATTTCAATATATAAGATGCGTATTCTTTCTGTTAGATGTTCTTTGCTAAAATCCACATCTGGGTATTTTTTAGGTTTGGGGGACATAGAAACGATTATAAATATTATATTGCAATCTATTCACTGAGCTTTGGTGGTTTTCGTATAGAACTTATTATTTGAAGTTCAGCAGAATACAGTACAGTACTTAACCAGAAAGAGCAAGTGAATGTAAACAATTTCAGTAGTCATACTACGTCCAGATCTTTTCTTTAACAAGTCTATGCTCGTATAGGTATACTGCGTTGGGTATGCAATAAGCCGCACGACCTATGTATCTTAAGGCTTTCTGAAAGTCGTCGTAGAAAATATAGATAAAGTGACATGTATAACAAGGCACAATGTGCGGCTATAAGACATTGTGTGATTCAAATCACATTTTATTTACCCTTTCGCTACTAACAATTGCTATTTTGTCATCTTTTACCAAAATCTAATATTTATTACTAATTTATGTTAAGATTGCTTTTCGTAATACTTCTCAATTCAACGAAAACAAAACATTTCATGTAGCGTGATATTTAATAGTTAAACTCGGAACAGAAGTCATGTGTAGAACAAATTAATATTATTATACCTAAAATCGATTAATTGCATCTTTTGAAACTCAGGTGTTTGACTTTGACTAGAGGTAGAAGTTTGTTTTTGTTGTGTGTATTCTTAGATTGAACTAATTCTGATAGATAGATAATAGATTTTCAGCAATTCAAGATTGAAATATAACAATTTTAAAATCCAATGAAAATTACTGAACGTTTATTAAAATTTCAACATCTGCGAAAACTTATCGTAAAAGTTAATAAAGTCGGGTCCGACTTGCAATGCCAAATTATTCTAGATATTTAAGTTAAGACTATGCAAAAATTAAAATTTTATTACTGTACTAGTGAAAAATACTGCAGTTCAATTAATTAATTGTTATTACGGTTATATTTTATGAATTTAGTGTGTAAGAAAAAATTTAACGGATTAATGATTACGACTTAGTATTAATCCTAATAACAATTTCAATACATAATTGTTTATTTTGTTCACAGCCGAGCTCGAACGTAACATTTGCCCAAATCGCAACATCAGTATTAGCTTTTTTTTAAATCTAACTCACAATATAATATAATATAATTTTGTTCGACTGTCGTTTGGAAAATAAGTAGGATGGAGTATGCGAATCAATTCCTTGAGGTGTCCTGACTGACATATATAACATGGACTGCCTGATTTTCTATTTCATATGGGTCAACTTTTGTTGGCAGGGTGTGACAATTATCTTTATTTCAAGTTTTACTTTCGTTTTAATATTCATATTAAAAGTTCAGCAAATTACAGATGCATTCGAAATTATTTCTATTTTTGGAAGCTCATCTTCTACAACATCAAATATTTTTTAAACTTGAGTTTTAAAGAAATAAATTTACGCAATTTTTGTCTGCCTGTCCCTAAAAGTAGGTATGGGGGACAGAGAGAGGATTACAAATTGTATAGAACTTATTATTTATAGTTCAGCGAAAAAAAGTAGTTAAACCAAAAAGAGACAACTATAGAAAAGTGATCCCATAATAATATCAAATAATGTAGCAATTTTTGTCCATTGTATATATGTCAGTGGGTGTCCTGAGATCACTGACATATATATAAATGGACTGCTTGATCTCCTGTTTCATGTGGCACCAATTTTGATTTCAGAAAGTATGCTCTCACTGTCAATGCTACCAACTGTCGTAAACTGGCGTTATATTTAAATTATTTGAGAATTTACGTATATGCATGTCAGTGGGATTTACCGAATTTACAATAAAAGTATTTGGGACTATTTGTATCGTTAGATTTTAATTATGAGTCGAAGGAAGTGTTTTTACAAATATTTTTACAAGCAATTTCTCGTTTCTAATAGTTACAGTTCAGTGGGAAAGTAAGCTCTCACGGAAAGAGACAGGAGTATGAAAGTGGTGCCATTTGCTTTCATGCATTTTTGGTTCAACAAGCAGTCCATTTATATACATGTCAGTGCCTGAGATCAATATTGGTTTTGACAGTGGCCCTCGCTCCTCCACCCTTTTCCGAAATGCGTTGTTTGAATGGTAGGAGGCGTTAAAGATTTTTTCTCATAGGTATTTTGTAAATTGCCCTATAAGTACTAAGTGATACAACCTACGATGATTATTTATTTAACAAATTTTAAGTCATCATCATAGGTGTAAGTTGAAAGTATCTCTGCAGAATCTCTAATTTTGTTAAGCGAGCTCCTATTCATAAAATCTCGTTAGTTGATTTTTCTAAGCTTTATAGATCCAGACTGTAAATCCTCATTTAGCTAGAACTAAAATCTTCAAAAAGACAGGCAGAGAATTGATTGATAATACAATTCCTACATGTAATAATTTAAGTGAAGTGAATATTTGAAAATGTTTGTATGTAATATGTAAATTGAATAAACTATACATACTGGGTTCCTAGGGATGAGCTTGAGTCTGTGTTGCTCTTATTTTTATTTCGGTTGTTTACGGAAAGGTAAATGTTTTGAGGAAAAGATTCAAGGTCCCCATAACTGTTCCATGTAATATGAATATCAAAATCGTGACAAAATACTATAGCTCTACAGGCTTGCCATAACTGAGAAATAAGCTTTGTCACGAGAAGATAACTGAATAATTTTTTGCGAGGGGAATATTAATGACAGTAAACTTTGCTGTCATCAATTTCGTATTATATCACCCAAATTAAGCTACAAAAATAAGCTCTCTTTATGTAGGCAAAGCTCGCGTTAGCAAGTGTCTATGAACTCAATTGCGTTATATATTTTCAAATCCTGATCGAATCAACACTTGCTGGGACATATTGAATGGGATGGAAAGAATGTGAATGGGGTGATTTTATTTGAATGCTCATATCTTGGATCTTTCTTCCTAAATGCCTATAGCATTAAGCAGAGGAAATTCTGCCCATATATGGAGAAATTAGATTAGCTAAATTAAAAAATGCTCGTAATGCGGCCCTTATGAGATATAGAGAGACGTGGTATTCTTTTTAAAAGACTTCGGAGGTGAATTTTTGAACAAGATTGTATACAGGCAATATTTGAATTCTATTGAAACTGACATTAAGCATAATGCCAAAAATTCAGGTCCTTTTTTAATTGTAAAAGGAACTCTTATTGTATCCCTTCATGCGTCCATTATAACAGTATGATAGCAGACAATACTATTGATGCTTGTAATCTTCTTGCTGATTACGTTGAGGATAATGGTTAGCCATTTGATAATGACCTATTGACTTGGAGTCATTACATATATCGGTTGATGTTATTATTGATGCCCTTAACAAGCTTGGTACATCGTCTTGTTCGGGTCCTGATGGTATCCAGCTGTCCTTGTCTTTTCCTGTCGTGAGAATAATGCCCCATGTTATGTAGTCTCTCATGACAACAATTTTTATAGCGGTAATTTAAAAAAATATATATTTCAAATTGTGTTGATAAAAATAACAATTAATTGTGTCCTCTCCATCTAGATGTCATAACGCCAAAAGTGTTCTTAATTTTAACACGAGCACTTGACAAATTTTTAGTGAAAGTTTCTTTATCCATCGAAAGCGAATGTCGTGGATATTGTCGAAGTATGTTGTGCCGAACAAAATAATATGGGAAGTGCCCAAATCGCAACATCAGTATTAGCTTTTTTTTTAAATCTAACTCACAATATAATATAATATAATATAATTTTGTTAGACTGTCGTTTGGAAAATAAGTAGGATGGAGTATGCGAATCAATTCCTTGAGGTGTCCTGACTGACATATATAACATGGACTTCCTGATTTTCTATTTCATATGGGTCAACTTTTGTTGGCAGGGTGTGACAATTATCTTTATTTCAAGTTTTACTTTCGTTTTAATATTCATATTAAAAGTTCAGCAAATTACAGATGCATTCGAAATTATTTCTATTCTTGGAAGCTTATCTTCTACAACATTAAATATTTTTTAAACTTGAGTTTTAAAGAAATAAATTTACGCAATTTTTGTCTGCCTGTCCCTAAAAGTAGGTATGGGGGACAGAGAAAGGATTACAAATACTGTATTGCCATCTATTTCTATTCTATATATTCATTTGGAAGACCACTGAACTGAAACTGGACTATGGTGGATTTTGTATAGAACTTATTATTTATAGTTCAGCGAAAAAAAGTAGTTAAACGAAAAAGAGACAACTATAGAAAAGTGATCCCATAATAATGTCAAATAATGTAAGCAATTTTTGTAGCGTCAGCAGTCCATTGTATATATGTCAGTGGGTGTCCTGAGATGAATATTGGTTTTGACAGTGGCCCTCGCTCCTCCACCCTTTTCCGAAATGCGTTGTTTGAATGGTAGGAGGCGTTAAAGATTTTTTCTCATAGGTATTTTGTAAATTGCCCTATAAGTACTACGATGATTACTTATTTAACAAATTTTAAGTCGTCATCATTGGTGTAAGTTGAAAGTATCTGCAGAATCTCTAATTTTGTTAAGCGAGCTCCTATTCATAAAATCTCGTTAGTTGATTTTTCTAAGCTACATAGTTCCAGACTGTAAATCCTCATTTAGCTAGAACTAAAATCTTCAAAAAGACAGGCAGAGAATTGATTGATAATACAATTCCTACATGTAATAATTTAAGTGAAGTGAATATTTGAAAATGTTTGTATGTAATATGTAAATTGAATAAACTATACATACTGGGTTCCTAGGGATGAGCTTGAGTCTGTGTTGCTCTTATTTTTATTTCGGTTGTTTACGGAAAGGTAAATGTTTTGAGGAAAAGATTCAAGGTCCCCATAACTGTTCGATGTAATATGAATATCAAAATCGTGACAAAATACTATAGCTCTACAGGTTTGCCATAACTGAGAAATAAGCTTTGTCACGAGAAGATAACTGAATAATTTTTTGCGAGGGGAATATTAATGACAGTAAACTTTGCTGTCATCAATTTCGTATTATATCACCTAAATTAAGCTACAAAAATAAGCTCTCTTTATGTAGGCAAAGCTCGCGTTAGCAAGTGTCTATGAACTCAATTGCGTTATATATTTTCAAATCCTGATCGAATCAACACTTGCTGGGACATATTGAATGGGATGGAAAGAATGTGAATGGGGTGATTTTATTTGAATGCTCATATCTTGGATCTTTCTTCCTAAATGCCTATAGCATTAAGCAGAGGAAATTCTGCCCATATATGGAGAAATTAGATTAGCTAAATTAAAAAATGCTCGTAATGCGGCCCTTATGAGATATAGAGAGACGTGGTATTCTTTTTAAAAGACTTCGGAGGTGAATTTTTGAACAAGATTGTATACAGGCAATATTTGAATTCTATTGAAACTGACATTAAGCATAATGCCAAAAATTCAGGTCCTTTTTTAATTGTAAAAGGAACTCTTATTGTATCCCTTCATGCGTCCATTATAACAGTATGATAGCAGACAATACTATTGATGCTTGTAATCTTTTTGCTGATTACCTTGAGGATAATGGTTAGCCATTTGATAATGACCTATTGACTTGGAGTCATTACATATATCGGTTGATGTTATTATTGATGCCCCTTGGTACATCGTCTTGTTCGGGTCCTGATGGTATCCAGCTGTCCTTGTCTTTTCCTGTCGTGAGAATAATGCCCCATGTTATGTAGTGTCTCATGACAACAATTTTAATAGCGGTAATTAAAAAAAATATATATTTCAAATTGTGTTGATAAAAATAACAATTAATTGTGTCCTCTCCATCTAGATGTCATAACGCCAAAAGTGTTCTTAATTTTAACACGAGCACTTGACAAATTTTTACTGAAAGTTTCTTTATCCATCGAAAGCGAATGTCGTGGATATTGTCGAAGTATGTTGTGCCGAACAAAATAATATGGGAAGTGCCCAAATCGCAACATCAGTATTAGCTTTTTTTAAATCTAACTCACAATATAATATAATATAATATAATTTTGTTAGACTGTCGTTTGGAAAATAAGTAGGATGGAGTATGCGAATCAATTCCTTGAGGTGTCCTGACTGACATATATAACATGGACTTCCTGATTTTCAATTTCATATGGGTCAACTTTTGTTGGCAGGGTGTGACAATTATCTTTATTTCAAGTTTTACTTTCGTTTTAATATTCATATTAAAAGTTCAGCAAATTACAGATACATTCGAAATTATTTCTATTCTTGGAAGCTTATCTTCTACAACATCAAATATTTTTTAAACTTGAGTTTTAAAGAAATAAATTTACGCAATTTTTGTCTGCCTGTCCCTAAAAGTAGGTATGGGGGACAGAGAAAGGATTACAAATACTGTATTGCCATCTATTTCTATTCTATATATTCATTTGGAAGACCACTGAACTGAAACTGGACTATGGTGGATTTTGTATAGAACTTATTATTTATAGTTCAGCGAAAAAAAGTAGTTAAACGAAAAAGAGACAACTATAGAAAAGTGATCCCATAATAATGTCAAATAATGTAAGCAATTTTTGTAGCGTCAGCAGTCCATTGTATATATGTCAGTGGGTGTCCTGAGATGAATATTGGTTTTGACAGTGGCCCTCGCTCCTCCACCCTTTTCCGAAATGCGTTGTTTGAATGGTAGGAGGCGTTAAAGATTTTTTCTCATAGGTATTTTGTAAATTGCCCTATAAGTACTAAGTGATACAACCTACGATGATTACTTATTTAACAAATTTTAAGTCATCATCATTGGTGTAAGTTGAAAGTATCTCTGCAGAATCTCTAATTTTGTTAAGCGAGCTCCTATTCATAAAATCTCGTTAGTTGATTTTTCTAAGCTACATAGTTCCAGACTGTAAATCCTCATTTAGCTAGAACTAAAATCTTCAAAAAGACAGGCAGAGAATTGATTGATAATACAATTCCTACATGTAATAATTTAAGTGAAGTGAATATTTGAAAATGTTTGTATGTAATATGTAAATTGAATAAACTATACATACTGGGTTCCTAGGGATGAGCTTGAGTCTGTGTTGCTCTTATTTTTATTTCGGTTGTTTACGGAAAGGTAAATGTTTTGAGGAAAAGATTCAAGGTCCCCATAACTGTTCGATGTAATATGAATATCAAAATCGTGACAAAATACTATAGCTCTACAGGTTTGCCATAACTGAGAAATAAGCTTTGTCACGAGAAGATAACTGAATAATTTTTTGCGAGGGGAATATTAATGACAGTAAACTTTGCTGTCATCAATTTCGTATTATATCACCTAAATTAAGCTACAAAAATAAGCTCTCTTTATGTAGGCAAAGCTCGCGTTAGCAAGTGTCTATGAACTCAATTGCGTTATATATTTTCAAATCCTGATCGAATCAACACTTGCTGGGACATATTGAATGGGATGGAAAGAATGTGAATGGGGTGATTTTATTTGAATGCTCATATCTTGGATCTTTCTTCCTAAATGCCTATAGCATTAAGCAGAGGAAATTCTGCCCATATATGGAGAAATTAGATTAGCTAAATTAAAAAATGCTCGTAATGCGGCCCTTATGAGATATAGAGAGACGTGGTATTCTTTTTAAAAGACTTCGGAGGTGAATTTTTGAACAAGATTGTATACAGGCAATATTTGAATTCTATTGAAACTGACATTAAGCATAATGCCAAAAATTCAGGTCCTTTTTTAATTGTAAAAGGAACTCTTATTGTATCCCTTCATGCGTCCATTATAACAGTATGATAGCAGACAATACTATTGATGCTTGTAATCTTTTTGCTGATTACCTTGAGGATAATGGTTAGCCATTTGATAATGACCTATTGACTTGGAGTCATTACATATATCGGTTGATGTTATTATTGATGCCCCTTGGTACATCGTCTTGTTCGGGTCCTGATGGTATCCAGCTGTCCTTGTCTTTTCCTGTCGTGAGAATAATGCCCCATGTTATGTAGTGTCTCATGACAACAATTTTAATAGCGGTAATTAAAAAAAATATATATTTCAAATTGTGTTGATAAAAATAACAATTAATTGTGTCCTCTCCATCTAGATGTCATAACGCCAAAAGTGTTCTTAATTTTAACACGAGCACTTGACAAATTTTTACTGAAAGTTTCTTTATCCATCGAAAGCGAATGTCGTGGATATTGTCGAAGTATGTTGTGCCGAACAAAATAATATGGGAAGTGCCCAAATCGCAACATCAGTATTAGCTTTTTTTAAATCTAACTCACAATATAATATAATATAATATAATTTTGTTAGACTGTCGTTTGGAAAATAAGTAGGATGGAGTATGCGAATCAATTCCTTGAGGTGTCCTGACTGACATATATAACATGGACTTCCTGATTTTCAATTTCATATGGGTCAACTTTTGTTGGCAGGGTGTGACAATTATCTTTATTTCAAGTTTTACTTTCGTTTTAATATTCATATTAAAAGTTCAGCAAATTACAGATACATTCGAAATTATTTCTATTCTTGGAAGCTTATCTTCTACAACATCAAATATTTTTTAAACTTGAGTTTTAAAGAAATAAATTTACGCAATTTTTGTCTGCCTGTCCCTAAAAGTAGGTATGGGGGACAGAGAAAGGATTACAAATACTGTATTGCCATCTATTTCTATTCTATATATTCATTTGGAAGACCACTGAACTGAAACTGGACTATGGTGGATTTTGTATAGAACTTATTATTTATAGTTCAGCGAAAAAAAGTAGTTAAACGAAAAAGAGACAACTATAGAAAAGTGATCCCATAATAATGTCAAATAATGTAAGCAATTTTTGTAGCGTCAGCAGTCCATTGTATATATGTCAGTGGGTGTCCTGAGATGAATATTGGTTTTGACAGTGGCCCTCGCTCCTCCACCCTTTTCCGAAATGCGTTGTTTGAATGGTAGGAGGCGTTAAAGATTTTTTCTCATAGGTATTTTGTAAATTGCCCTATAAGTACTAAGTGATACAACCTACGATGATTACTTATTTAACAAATTTTAAGTCATCATCATTGGTGTAAGTTGAAAGTATCTCTGCAGAATCTCTAATTTTGTTAAGCGAGCTCCTATTCATAAAATCTCGTTAGTTGATTTTTCTAAGCTACATAGTTCCAGACTGTAAATCCTCATTTAGCTAGAACTAAAATCTTCAAAAAGACAGGCAGAGAATTGATTGATAATACAATTCCTACATGTAATAATTTAAGTGAAGTGAATATTTGAAAATGTTTGTATGTAATATGTAAATTGAATAAACTATACATACTGGGTTCCTAGGGATGATCTTGAGTCTGTGTTGCTCTTATTTTTATTTCGGTTGTTTACGGAAAGGTAAATGTTTTGAGGAAAAGATTCAAGGTACCCATAACTGTTCGATGTAATATGAATATCAAAATCGTGACAAAATACTATAGCTCTACAGGTTTGCCATAACTGAGAAATAAGCTTTGTCGCGAGAAGATAACTGAATAATTTTTTGCGAGGGGAATATTAATGACAGTAAACTTTGCTGTCATCAATTTCGTATTATATCACCTAAATTAAGCTACAAAAATAAGCTCTCTTTATGTAGGCAAAGCTCGCGTTAGCAAGTGTCTATGAACTCAATTGCGTTATATATTTTCAAATCCTGATCGAATCAACACTTGCTGGGACATATTGAATGGGATGGAAAGAATGTGAATGGGGTGATTTTATTTGAATGCTCATATCTTGGATCTTTCTTCCTAAATGCCTATAGCATTAAGCAGAGGAAATTCTGCCCATATATGGAGAAATTAGATTAGCTAAATTAAAAAATGCTCGTAATGCGGCCCTTATGAGATATAGAGAGACGTGGTATTCTTTTTAAAAGACTTCGGAGGTGAATTTTTGAACAAGATTGTATACAGGCAATATTTGAATTCTATTGAAACTGACATTAAGCATAATGCCAAAAATTCAGGTCCTTTTTTAATTGTAAAAGGAACTCTTATTGTATCCCTTCATGCGTCCATTATAACAGTATGATAGCAGACAATACTATTGATGCTTGTAATCTTTTTGCTGATTACCTTGAGGATAATGGTTAGCCATTTGATAATGACCTATTGACTTGGAGTCATTACATATATCGGTTGATGTTATTATTGATGCCCTTAACAAGCTTGGTACATCGTCTTGTTCGGGTCCTGATGGTATCCAGCTGTCCTTGTCTTTTCCTGTCGTGAGAATAATGCCCCATGTTATGTAGTGTCTCATGACAACAATTTTAATAGCGGTAATTAAAAAATATATATATTTCAAATTGTGTTGATAAAAATAACAATTAATTGTGTCCTCTCCATCTAGATGTCATAACGCCAAAAGTGTTCTTAATTTTAACACGAGCACTTGACAAATTTTTACTGAAAGTTTCTTTATCCATCGAAAGCGAATGTCGTGGATATTGTCGAAGTATGTTGTGCCGAACACAATAATATGGGAAGTCACTATTTGAATTTGATAGCTCTTCAATTTTTTTCAGAAAGTTAATAGTTGCATCTATAATTTGACTGCCAAATGCACAGTCTGGAGTATGCCCGCCATCACTTTGGCTTCCATATGTACCGATTTCAACGGCAGGAAAGCAATAATTACTGTCGCACGCTGCAAGATGAACGATTTTGTGGTAGTTTTATAATTGTAGAATCGAGCCCCATTTGGAGGACACTTTATTCTTACACTCTGAAATTCTCCCATTTCTCAAAACCGATAAGAGGTAAGAAAAACTTTTATTGTGGTTCATAAAGTAGATACAAAGAAATGTTGAACGTAATGGCCCCTTCAATAACACAGAAAGCTCTCGGATTGGTACACATCCATTTTCCAACACGATTTGTTTTGCCTATTCGATGCTTTCCGCGGTAAGTGACGTTGTGAAGCGTTCAGTATGTAGTATGTTCATCATCATCCAAGCATTCACGACTGTCCTTGAACTTCTTAAATAATTCTTATGTCCGTGTTTTCGACATACACGACTCCCCAAAGGCTTTTTTCGACATTTTCAATGATTCGTTACACGAAATTTCATTTGCAACACAAAATTTGAGGCACGCTTGTTGCTCTAATTTTTTATCAATTGTAAAAATCTCCACACAATTTTTCGACTCACTCAAACAGACACTGACAGAATACTAAACATCCGATCGCCATCAAACTTTGACAGATTGTCAAAACAGTGCTGCCGACGTTCCTGCAACAATTTTACCGATTGGTGCAGCGCGGGCCTTTCAAATTAGAAATTCCTGTTTATTTTTGATAAGGAGCGTCTACCTCCTTCAAGCTCATGCTTGACATCAAATCTGCCTAGGAGTACATGTTTTAGTAATATTAGAAATTTATTTTTGTGTTAATTAAAACAAGTTTAATTTCCTAAACAATTTTTATTTAATGTAATATATTTTATAACATCTTTAGTATATCCAATCGACAAATAGTAATAAATTAAGAATTGGTGTACAATTGTACGAAATAAAGAATTTTCACAGCCTGTTCAAAATTTGTACCATTTTTGAAGCAAGAATGCTCAGCCCATTCTTATTATATGTCAGTGTACTTACCTGAAAAAAGGGTGCTTCAAAAAGATAGGACAGCTGAAGATATTTAAAAAAATTCTGTATTTAAAGATAAATTTAAATATATTATTTTATGCTTTAATAATGTGTTGCCTTTCCTTGTTTTACTAAAACAGTTATCATTCGTTTTGATAGAGATTTATATAAATTCTTTAGATATTTCTGTGGAATTAGCGTCCAAGGTTCTTGAATGGCACCTTTTAACTCCCGGATTGAATTAAGCTATTTATTGCCCCTATTAAAGCACGGGCTAGTTGACCCTCTATAACATTTAAATCTGGGAATCTTGCTGACCATGGTAAAATCTTAATATTTTTGGAGGAAAAGTATTCCTTTACAATACGCGCTGTATGTACGGCTGCGTTATACTGTTGGAAGATAAAGTCCTCTTTAGAAATTCTTGTTGCATGTGTCCTGATTTGTTCATCTATTAGTTTTATGTAATCCGGACTTTTCATTTTTCCATCCACAAAGCAGATTCCGGTCTTCCCTTTGTATCCGATCTCTGCCCATACCATGCCACCTTCACCACCCATTTGTCTGCGAACTTGAAAAAGGCGATCTTTTCTTAAGTCATGAAAATAATATGACCACCCGTCGAGTCCATCCAAGGTGAATCTTTACTTTCCGCAGACATTTTCGCATCTTTTCTTCCACCTCACATGTTCCCGAGCGATTTTCAACCGTTCCTCAATATGCTTTCTTGATAGCGGTGGTTTTCTAAGAAATTTTCTTCGTTGAATAGTGGGTGTTTGTTTTTCAAATGAGGTTGGACATTTAAAAGGTTTGTGTTCACACCAGATTTTTCCTCAATTTGTCTGGCTGTTGCTGTTGAGTTTGACGCTAGTCGTAATATAGACCGCTTTTGACGATCACTTAGTGCACTAGGTCTGCCTGGACTCTTCTTTTGTCTGTTATTTTCAAGATGTTTTAGTAAATTCATTACAACATTCGGTTTTGTTTTATAATTTTTGCGACATTAAAGCTCTCATTTTTCAGATTTAAAATAGTTTTTATTTCACTTTCACTTAGTTTTTTACCACGACCCATTTTTACAACAAAATCCACTAGTTCGTACTGAAAAAATATCGAATTTTTAAGAAACGTCCTCAGTTTATCTAAACCCGTAAATACTAAACAAATTTCAAACTCACTTCTTGCACCAAAATCTTGCAACTGCCGATGTAACTCTGTCCTATCGTTTTGAAGCACCCTTTTTATACCCTAGATGAAATCTAAAGGGTATACTAAGTTTGTCATTCCGTTTGTAACGCACAGAAATAATGCTAGTAGAGAAAAATGGATTGGAAACCCCGCCTAAAATTAAAAGCCATTTTGATTTTTGCATGTCCATCCGTCCGTTCGCACGATAACTCGAGAACGCATGCACTTAGAGAGCTGAAATTTTGTTCGCGGACTTTAAAAAAATAAGTAAAATTAAGTTCGAAAATGAGACAAATCTGGCAACTCCTTCGTGGGGTAGCCATACAAAAATTTCGTTTTCCACCATATATTTGGACACGGTCACTTGCAGAGCTCGTTGTATGCAGAACTTCATGGCCTTTCCAAAGACTGCTCGACCAGCACCAATGTCAGGACGCGTAGTTATGGCTAAATACAGAATTCATCCTATTAAACTTTAATATGGTAGGTTTGCAACTTCGTCACGCCTCTTTTAACTTTTCGGGCACATTTCTTCTGACAATTTGGTATTTATCCATATTGAAACGTTTTAGAATTTCAGTGATGTAACGTTTTTGTTTCATGATGATATCTCCATTAGATTTTTGTTCGCAATCAATTCCAAAAAAGATATGTAATTTACCTAGATCTTTCAGTTCAAATTTCCAAGCCAATTTTTGTTTAAAGTTGTGAACGTATCTAATTTCCGAAACCAGACTGTTTGAGTCCATATATTGCGTTTTGAAGACGACACACTTTGTTTCTTTCGTTTCCTTTATCGAATAACTCATAATATTGCTCGGGTAATTCCATAAATATTGTCTCATCAAGATCACTATTTAAATATACGGTTACTATATCGAACTGGTATAAAACTAGGTTCCATTCTACAGCTAAAGCCATTAAAATTCGAATGGAACACAGGGGGCAACTGGTGAAAATGTTTCACCATAATCAATTACTGGCCTCTATGAGCAGCCTTTTGCTTTACTGTATTATATTGAGCGTTATATTATAAATTAAAAACCCATCGACATCCAATGACGTTCGAATCCTTGGGCCGATTCACTACCTCCCAAGTTTTATTTTTTTCGTGAGCAAGAAGTTCATTCCTCATAGCAATTATCCATTTGTCACGCTCTGTACTCAATAAAATTTCCGATATTGTTTCTTCTCCTAAACTTGCTAAATTGGCAGCTTCATTAAAAACTTCATCTTCTATAGTAGATAGTTCCATTTCATCATCACGAAGTTCAAAACTTTACCATCTTTACTAACTTTAGATAGATATGGCCTTCTTCGCTCGCCCCCTTCAGAATCAGCAAACACCTCACTTTCAAGTTGATCAATATTATCTGCGTCTTGACTTCTATCGCCTACATTTTTGTTAGTTTCATAGATTTGGGTAAGGTAAAAAAAATATTTCCAATATTTTCGTGGTAATCTTTCTGCGTTAAGTTTTGTTTTTTATAATTAAATGTTCCCATAAATACTACGTCTCTACTTATTTCGCGTATCCGGACACCATAATCGATATTCTTTTGAATCATCACAATAGCCTACGAAAATACATGTCTGCGATTTCGGATAAACTTCTACCAGGACTTAGAGCATACGCAAACGTACCAAAGATTTTGAAGTAACTGACATTCGGTGGTATCCCTTTCCAGGCTTTAACCCGTTCAAGCTTCGATTTGCGACTCTTATTTCTTATGTAGTTGGCTGTAATTATAGCTTCTCCCAAAAATGAATTGGAAAAACTTGACTGTAGTAACATACATCTTACCATTTCGACAAGCGTTCTGTTTGTTTTTTCAGCAACACCGTTTTGCTGTGGAGTATACTCAACTGTTAACTGATGGCGTATACCATTATCATGTAAATAGTTTGAAAATTCCCGATTAACATATTCCCTTCCATTATCAGTACGTAAAGATTTAATATTATGCCCCGTAAAATTCTCTGAATATTTTGTAACTTTTTAAAAATTTCAAACGAATTGCTTTTATGCTTTATTATATAAATTTCAGATCATCGAGTAGCAAATTTGATAAATATTATGAAATATCTAGCTCCTTCATTCGATGCTACTTTCATCGGACCGCAGATGTCTGAATTCACAAGCTCTAGGGGATACTTGCACCTGTACCACCATTTTTAGGAAAAGGTGGCCTTGTTTGCTTCCCTTTTGCACATATTTCAAACAGTGGTTGCTCACCGATAATATTTGAATCTAATTTCACACCTACGGCCGACTTCTGTTTAAACATCTCGCAAAGCTAAAAATTTATGTGCCAATTTTTCGTGCCATTCTAAATATCTATCCTTCTTTGCACATTCATTGTTCAAATTCTCCTGAATATAATATAAACCATTTAATCGCTTACCTCGTACAGTAGTTTTTCCTTTTCCGCTAGTACTAGCTTGAAAACGTCTTGGTCGTATCATCATGGCAGCACCTTAGTTATAATTTGCCTCCTTATTTCTCCGAGCATCATACTCTTCCAGCATTTTTATTTTAAGAATTTCTGGATTCGGTAAATAATCGTTGTCACTTCAAGTGAGTGAGAAATGGCGTTACGACACAAAAATGGTATTATGGTTATCGTTTTTAAAGTGACATACATGACATGAAAACATACGACTTTGGACGTATTACTATTGTCGTATTAAGTAGGCAAATGTCGATGTAAGTGATAATTAAGTGACAATTTCACTCACTTGGTTTTTGTAAGTGACAGATGTTAGATGTGTGTAAGGAAAAGGAAAATGCAAGCGGAAAACGATAAATTTTATAATGGCTTTCTAAGTTGTTCATTAAAACATAAAATTCAATAGTTTTTTATAAATACAATTTTTTCTTTTGCAATTTTAGTGTAAAAATTACAACAATAAAACAATTTGAAGTCATGGGGTCATTCCACAGTAGATTGATGTCATATTTATACATATGAATATAGTTATATCAGAAACCGCAACTAAAGAACTCATTGTTTACTCATGGAATGGATAATGGTGTTTATATTCTAACAGCCAGTAAAATGAAATATATAGCAGAGTTAATTAAATTAAGGAAATCTTAAATATAGAATGTACATAGGCCTCATATTAATTTTAATTTTACTTATAAATATTTCTAAGATTTTATTTATTTTTTTAAAACAGGAGGAACAGGAGATACCCAACCCAAGCACGGAGGCCACAGCGGCCCATTGTGCTCTCCTGAATCCCATTCACCAAAACCTTCCTGTCCTCTTAAAGGTTTTTCAGCTCATCCACAGATAGAGGGGGAGACCCTAGAGTATCCAGTCTGCTCCGGGCGAAGGCCGGACCCTCACACATAAAGTGTTCGGTTGACTCAGGCTCTCCCTCCATGCAGGACAGACACTCAGGGCTGTCAACAACTCCCATCCTTGTTAGATGAGCGTGAAGTGAGCTGTAGCCGGTGATGATGTCAACCACGGTTCTACATTGTTTCCTTCCGAGTCCCATGAGAAAATCGGAGATATTCCCATTGGGCCCATCAAGAAACAGTTTTGTACACCTACAAGCACTCAGGTTCTCCCATCTCTGCTGATATTTCCTATGAACATCCGCTTTGATGAGAGACCCGATATTCGAGGTGGCAACGCCTACGGCGGGCTCCGGTCCGATAAACGGAGAATCGGAGCCAGCCCTAGCTAAAAGGTCAGCCCTTTCATTCCCCATGATCCCCATGTGACCAGGAACCCACAGGAGGGACACATTGTTGTGATAACACAACTTATCCACTGACGACCTGCAGTCCCCCAGTAACTTAGACGTTATCCGAGGGCCATTCAGAGCCATCAAGGCTGCCTGACTATCCGAAAGGATAGCGATATCTCTCCCCTTGATTTGCATATCAAGGGCTAACTTCGCTGCCATTGAGATGGCGAAGACTTCAGCCTGGAAGACAGTGGTGTGTTTTCCAAGTGAGTACTCCATTCCAAAATCAGCCTCAGGAAAGTAGACACCTGCCCCAGCTCCCTCATTAGTGAGAGAGTCGTCGGTGAAGATTTTTAGAGCAGACCGGGGAAGGCACGATAAGGCACCTCTCTCAGTCCACGAGTCCCTTGCAGGAAAGCTTACAGAGAAGCAACGCCCGAAACGAAGCTCTGGCTCCATCGCATCCCGTGGCATACCGGCCAGAGGGTTTTCCAAGTCCAGCCGATATGCCATAGAGCAATGAGAAGAGCCAGTCCAGCCGTCCTCACAACATCACCATAAGCGCAATCTGCACACAGCCCTTTTGGCCTCTGCCTGCCTGAATGACAAGCTCCAGGGGTACCAGCTTGAGTAAGACCTCAAGAGCCGCAGTAGCCGTAGATCGCATGGAGCCCGTAATTGCCAAGCAGACAAGCCTCTGCAGGCCCGCCAGCTTCCAGATCGCAGTCCCCACAAGCGTCCTCGGACACCATACACAGGAGGCATATGTGAGCATGGGTCTGACGATCGAGGTGTACATCCAATGCAGAACCCTCGGTCTCATGCCCCATGTGCAGCCAAAGGTTCTCCTGAATTGAGCGAAGACCGTCATAGCCGCATTAACTTTTTCCTCTAGGTGTATTCCCCACTTCAGCTTCGAGTCAAGGAAGACTCCAAGGTGCTTGACATGAGGAGAGAGTTGCAGAGTGTGTCCAAAAAGCTTTGGAAGAACAAAGTACCCCAGCTTACGTCTTCTGGAGAAGAGCACCAAGTTGCACTTTGTAGGGTTCACTGTCATATCAAAGCCCATGGTAAACAGTCCACGATCCAGTCCCCGTTCAATGACAGTTACCATTGAGTGGAGAGCCGTCTCCGTAGATCTGCCCCTCCAGTAAGCGTGCTGTGAGGTGTTTAAGAGAGAAGCCTTTAAGGGTACTTCCTTAATATATTCATCTACCAGCCTCTCCAGGCATTTCAAAAGAAATGAGGAGAGGTTTATCGTTCGAAAACTCTTCGGGTCCATGTAGGAAGCCTTACCAGCCCTCGGAACGAAGGCAACCCTCACCTTCCTCCACATCTCAGGGACATATCCAAAAGCGATACATGCCCTGAAAATGGAGTCGATGTATGGGGCCAGCGCCACGCTCTCAGCCTTAAGAAATACAGGCAAAATACCGTCTGGACCCGGGGCTTTAAAGGCCGAGAAGGTTGAAATTGATCATTTCACCTTCTCGACATCAACTACCTTGGCGGCAGTGGACCAATCTCCACCAGTGCATAGAGGTAGCGGATAATCGGAACCTGCCTGCAGGTCTTCTTCAAGCCTGCAGTCAGGAAAATGCGTCGAGAGAAGAAGTCTACAGGTTTCTTCTTTCGATGCCGTAAAGGAGCCATCTGGCCCTCTCAGAACACTCAGCCTAGCCGACGGGTCGCCCTGAGCCCTGAGCAGCCTAACCGGTTCACGATAGCCGTCAATCTCCTCGCAGAAATCTACAAAGACCTGTCTTTTTGATTTCCTGACAAGCCTCTTGTAATTACTCTGAGTCTCGTGGTAGTCTCCCCCCGAGCCAGTCCTCCTGGCCTTGTTGAAGAGCCTTCTGGAATCCTTACGGAGTACACTAAGACGCCGTTCCACCACCACATAGTTTTCCTTCCAATGTCCGTGCTAATGGGACAAGAAGCCTCGAAAGCCGCAGTTACAGCGGACTGCAGCCTTCCAACCGCCTTTTCCAAGGCTGCAACACTTCTGATTCTCTCAGCCGGAGAGTCGAGCATGGAAACTAGCTCCCTGTGGTATCTCCCCCAATCAGTCCGCTTCGGATTCCTGTATGGTTCCACCTCAATGGGGTCAGCACCCATACAGATCTCAATGTAGCGGTGATCAGAGAGAGACTCTTCTCGCGAAACCCTCCAGCCGGAAAACTGGGGAAGATACTTATATATATAAAAAAGTTAATTAAACATATTATATTATTACCAATACGTTTCTTTTAATATTTTTACGGTAGTTGACTATTTCAGGATATAATCCTAGCTATATTATGTAGATATATTATATTAAATCTGAGTACTCAGCACACTTCATCAATTTTCGTTCGAAGTTTTCTGAACTACATATATTTAAAATATAACTCCATCCAAACTTCAAGGAGTTCCATTTTCTCCTTTCTACAGTATCCTCAAAAGCCATTAAGGATTAAATTAAAAAAAAATAAAAGAAATCGAGAGTGCGCATTTTGAGATATTCAAGGATAACGAACATTATCCTTGAAAACAATTTTCAGAAAAAGGACCTCAGCTAATTTTTTTCAGGAGCTTTAAAGCTTCCTTAAACAAATGGAGTTTGTTTCATGGGCTTACGATGCATACATCCTAAGATATAAAGTTTTGAATTTACAGCTTCCAGCAAAATTTGCCACTTTTTCCAAATTTCAAAATAACATATCGCCGTCAAAAATGGACAAAAACGAAAAATATTTCAGCAAATTTTATCAAAATCGGAGTTGGTCAATGCACAAATTTATACAATATTTGTCGATTTTCTGTGGAATGAGCCCATGATAGATTTTATGGTGAAGCATCCTGTTATAGCTAAAGGACTGAAATACATCGCGTTTATAATTTGTTTTTTTTTAAACACTCAACAATACCACGACAATATACGGAAATATAGCTGCTTAATGAGCAAAAATTCGATAAATCAGTCAAATTTCAACCGATTTTAGTTATTAAATGCTATTAGTGATATGAACAGAAAAAAATATTGTAGAGCAAAATAGCCATCAAATTGTTGTCAAAGTTGAAAAATGTGTAGGAAATGGTAAATTTAGAAAGGCCTATCTCTTTTCTTTCATATACAACAAAAAAATTCGACATGGGATAAAAATGGCGGAGTTATAAATTATTATATACATGGACCTACCGAATAACGGTTTTTGTGGTCTAAAATGATATTTTGAGGATTTCTTTTAGTTCCACTAGACCTACAACCTACACTATGTCTCGTCAAAATTATATCGAGTTTATCTTTTTTTGTAACACAGTGTTACTGTTTCGACATAACGAAATCAATAAAAACTAATCGGATATATTCCGATAAAAAAACATTTTTTTAGAATCCGGGGCGATATCTGGGGCCTGGGCCCATAACCTGTAGTAAAAGCAACTTGAGTCGAATACTATAACAGTGTGACAGAGATTTATTCACTTGACGTTATACATTAATGTTAAATTCTTTTCACCGAGTTCTACACCTGAGCAGCGCACCTTTACGTGTTTTTTGTTTTTGCGTTACAAAAACGACATATGTAAGTTGCTACAATAAAGGTTTTTACTGATTGTACTAAGTATAATCCAAATATTAAAAGACTGTATATTGTGGTAAGAATCTATAAACATTATGAATATAATTGATAATTTCAACATTTATAAAAACCGTGCTGTGCGTGTAAATTTCACAACACCATAGCGCCGAACACTTCTACCGTATAACTTCCCAAATTTATAATACATCAAATAAATATTTATCACAAGTATTAACTTTTGCATTAATTGGTATTCAATCAACATCTGAACTTTTTGTTTCAAAATCCCTGCAATCTACATATACTTCTCGCTGCATTATTACAATCTGTTTCACATTACAACAAAGCAATTTAGCTGCATTGTTTATTGCACCGTAATTGCAGTCTGTTTCAGCTTTAATTGAATTAGAATATGGCTACACTTTCTTCCGTTTATCACCATTCCTGTTTGCTTAATACTCTTATATGGGAACGATTTTCACAATTTATTTTACATTTCTTATAGTTCTAGTTCTATAATATGGAAATATAATATTAGAATTAAATTGATTCAGGTTATGTGAATATAACCCTGCACGTATTTGAAATATTATTAACAATTTATCTGGGAATTTCTAATTTTAGCTCCGTTCTGATGTTGTACCGAAGACAGCGGAAAACTTTCGAGCACTGTGTACAGGGGAAAAAGGGTACGGCTATAAGAGCTCAACATTCCATCGTGTTATCCCGAACTTTATGTGCCAAGGAGGTGATTTCACCAATCATAATGGTACCGGTGGTAAATCCATATATGGCGCTAAATTCGAAGATGAGAATTTCACTTTGAAGCACACTGAACCTGGAATTTTATCTATGGCTAATGCTGGTCCTAACACCAATGGATCCCAGTTCTTCGTTACTACTGTGAAAACATCTTGGTTAGATAACCGCCATGTAGTGTTCGGCAAGGTTGTAGAAGGTATGGATATCGTTAAAAAGATTGAATCTTTTGGGAGTCAATCTGGTAAAACTTCGAAGAAAATTGTTGTAGCTGACTCTGGACAACTTTAAGCAGCTGAAATGTGTTGTCCGTCACAGTGAAGTAACAAGATCTATGTCAACATTAAATATTTTCCATTCTTCATAATTAATATCATTTGTGAGAACAAGTACTGTAGAGATGTTAAGTAATTGATTTTATGTACTTTTGTAACCATTCAGTAAGATTTGGAAGTTCATAGATCCATTGTTCGATTAATCTATTTTATTGTAAAAAGTATAATTTACAGTTAACGTTCTTTTGTATTACTCGAATGTTTATTTAGTTCCCAAAACGTTAGAAGCAGACAATTTCTGGATCAAATAACAAATTACTCATGTAATTTCTTGAACAGAAAAAAATAATTAACTTTGCCCTAAAAATTAACAGCGCATTTGACTTCGTTTTCCTTAATTTTTTTTGGAGTTAGATTTACAAAAAACAATTGAAGTAAATAAAATTTTTAGAACAATTTTTCATGAATTTTACTGTGTTCAATGTAAGCATGTGTTGAATAAATGTGATTATTTTTTAGTTGTACTATCTTTCCTATATTTAAAATTTCCATGCAGGCTCGCGCTTGAATTGTAGAATGACAGCTGGGTCAACACCACGGTACAGAGAATACAAGTATTGTCATTGCGAACCATGTTCCACCCACTGAAATAAAATGGACTGCTGATACTACTGAAATTGCTTACATTATTTGATATTATTATGAGACTACTTTTCTATAGCTGCTCCTTTTTGGTTTAACCGGAACTACAAATTAAGTTCTATACAAAATACACCATAGTCCAGTTTCAGTTCAGTGGTTTTTCAAATGAATATATAGAATAGAAATAGTGCTGCCAGATGGTAACATACAAAAATCGGGAAAATGCTGGAGAGAAAATCGGTGAAAGAATTAAATCACATAATTACTTGTTCAAAACATAATTTATAGAAATATAATAAAATATAAATAAAAAAAACTTAAGGATGTATCCAGAACTATAAAATAGGTTAGATTAACATTCTTATTGCCATTTGCCTTATTTCAATCTTATCAGTAAGATTTATACTATTTTTAATACATAGTAGAATTAAAGCATTAAGCATGTTTTTTTCAAAAAATATTTGGACAATAAAATGCCTTTAAGGTTTCCGCATCCAATCAATTTCTCAGCTTTGTTTTGCCGATACAGAGCAGACTTGCAAAGTGCAGTATTACGGTTCGCGTCAAAGTTCTTATTTTCTACCAACCAGTTTTTTTAATTTCGGATCATATTGTCACAATTTGCAAAAAATTTTCACATACATTTTTGCTCACAATTACAAAAGCTACATAATTCAAACCCTGTAATTTTACCATTTTCGGCAATATTTCATCATCTGGCACTGACCGTGGTACAGGTACTAAGTGAAAGTTTTCCTTTTCAAGAAAAATCAACATTTTTTCAAGATATGTAAATACTTTTATACCTGTATTTAATCTTACTTTTTCTTATTATAAATTTATCCATCACATAAGAGAAGAACTAAATAAGCGCAGATGCTATTAAAAAAAATACCAGGTTAAGATTTAAAACCAACTGAACAAAAACAAAAAGTGACAATGGAAAAATGTGAGGATTGCCCAATTTCGTCGGAATCACAGCTGAGTTCTAATGTGCAATATTTGCGTCCATTTTTTCTCCATTGTTTCGCGCGTCTGATCTATATTTTTTCATGTATATAGGAACAAGTTTGTTGCTTTACCAACTTTTCTTCATGTTCGTTAGCTTAGTGTCAGAAGCGTTAATATTATAAAATATGGGTTAATAGTGAAAATCTCTAAAAATCGGAAGAGGCTGCAAAATATCGGAAATAACAGCCAAAATCGGGGAATCGGAACTATACTGGAAAATCGGGGAATATGGCAGCCCTGCTTTTCGTTTGAACATCCAGGTTCGCTCTGGAGGCAACCCCGTTCAATCGAACGGTTTCAGAGTGTACCTGAAAAAGTTCGCTTGTATATGTATACTAACGTCAATAAAAACTTCTTCATCCATCTTGACACAAACATTTTTACAGGTAATTTTTCTAGGTTATGTCATCCGTAAAAGTTAAAATTTGCTCAACTTCTCCGTTTCGATCCAGTTCGGCGAATGTATCTCATATAAGCAAATTTGACATTTGTACGTATCGGATCGAAACGGTGAAATTATGTTTCCCACTTAACATTTGTAGACAAAAGTGAGGTTTGTCTTATTTCGTGGTACTTTTGAAAGTGTTTAAAAGAAAAAAAAAATTATAAACTCGATGTATTTCAGCCCTTTAGCTATAACAGGATGCTTCACCATAAAATCTATGATGACTTCAAATTGTTTTTGTTGTTGTAATTTTTACACTAAAATTGCAAAAAAAAAATTATTTAATTTATAAAAAAACTATTGAATTTTATGTTTTAATGAACACTAGAAAGTCATTATAAAATTTATCATTTTCCTTTTCCTTACACACATCTAACATTTGTCACTTACAAAAACCAAGTGAGTAAAATTGTCACTTAATTATCACTTACATCGACATTTGTCACTTAATACGACAACAGTAATACGTCTAAAGTCGTATGTTTTCGACAAATGTCACTTTAAACGACAACCATAATACCATTTTTGTGTCGTAACGCCATTTCTCACTTAAAGTGACAACGATAATAATGTCGTTTTCGTTTGAACATCCAGGTTCGCTCTGGAGGCAACCCCGTTCAATCGAACGGTTTCAGAGTGTACCTGAAAAAGTTCGCTTGGATATGTATACTAACGTCAAAGTAGCTATGAACTTTTTGCGAAAACTGGTTGGTAATTTGTTTGCGAATAATTTTGAGGATAATATAATAATAGTAGTGGTCTTAATAAAAATTGTTGACTTTAAAGTTAATTAAATAATATCAAATCACAACTAGACTTTATTTGTGTGAGTGAACTCATAGTGTACCCGAGTAGATTTTTAGAGTGAAACTGATGCTTTTTGGGTTGCCACCAGAGGCAACCCGTGACGTCATTTTTGCTTCAAACGAACGCTTCGACAGCATTTAGGCACAGTATACGTATATCATACAGTAGCCCAGTAGCCCTGTCAAAATTGTCAAGCGAGTAGGATGCTTCTATAGAGACTATACTTCCTCTTTCAACAGTTTTAACCACTGACATATAATAAGAATGGACTGAGCGTTCTTGCTTCAAATATGGCACAAATATTAAACAGGCTGTGAAAACCCTTTATTTCGTACAATTGCACACCGATTCATAATTTATTATTATTTGTCGATTGGAAACACTAAAGATGTTGTAAAATAGTATTGCATTAAATTAAAATTATTTAGAAAGTTAAACTTGTTTTAATTAACCCAAAAACTCATTTGTAATATTACTGAAAAATGTGCTCCTCTGCAGATTCGTTGTCGAATTTCCTTGAGCTTGTAAAAGATAGACGTATAAAAACAATATATTTGTCTGAATTTTTATGTCAATTCCAATCCATTCCAATTAATACAGCCGTACTGTTTCCAAAATTGGTTACAGTTCAGTGTACATTTTGAGCTTGAAAGAGACAAATAGATTTTAGCACAAATTTGTGCCATTTTTGACTATAGGAATTAGATAGGATGGCTCAGTCCATTCTTATTATATGTCAGTGGTTTTAACTAACACAATAGTCAATTTCTAATGCAAAGGTTCCTATGTAAATCTAAAATGGAAGAAACAGAACTTACAGCATGCACAAACTTGTACTAGAGAAAGAGGGACAAAATGACAATCAAAACTATTTCTGCAAGAAAAAAAAGCTAAAAACAATTTTTTCCACTTCCCATGCCATTCGGCTTGGTAGAAATATCAAACTGTCACAAACATTATTTCCTTAGAATATGTAGCAAATAGGAATGGTTGAATCGTGTATAATTCGTGTACATGAGCGTAATTTGTCAAATGTGCTTTTGTTTTGTGAGCAGATTTAGTCAATTTAAAATCTTTTGTGAAATTTAACAAAAATACGTAATCAATTCTTTTCAAAACTATTTATCTTTGAAGTTTATTTAGTGCAAAGTTTTATAGTACCACTAGTGCCTATTAAAGTCTTCATATCATTTAGAAAAACAGAAATGAGTCCTCGGTCAGTGCTTGCAAATATAAATTGGATTATAAACTAGGGAATCCTGTTTGAGGCAACTGCACTATCTAAATTATCTTTCCTGTCAATAGAAGCAAAGATTTATATAAATTAATTATGTGAATTGTTTCAAAATAAAGTAGAAAAAGAACATTTTTTACCACAGATGCTCAGCTCAAAACCTTTGTTTACTTTTTGCAAATTGACAAGTTGCTTAGAATAGGGATGGCGTGTAAATACATGTAAAAATGGACTACAAACGCAACCAGAAATTCATTACACAAATCTGGCTGGAACAATACATTTGCAGGCTGGCCACTGACATATAATAAGAATGGACTGAGCCATCCTATCTAATTCCTATAGTCAAAAATGGCACAAATTTGTGCTAAAATCTATTTGTCTCTTTCAAGCTCAAAATGTACACTGAATTGTAACCAATTTTGGAAACAGTACGGCTGTATTAATTGGAATGGATTGGAATTGACATAAAAATTCAGACAAATATATTGTTTTTATACGTCTATCTTTTACAAGCTCAAGGAAATTCGACAACGAATCTGCAGAGGAGCACATTTTTCAGTAATATTACAAATGAGTTTTTGGGTTAATTAAAACAAGTTTAACTTTCTAAATAATTTTAATTTAATGCAATACTATTTTACAACATCTTTAGTGTTTCCAATCGACAAATAATAATAAATTATGAATCGGTGTGCAATTGTACGAAATAAAGGGTTTTCACAGCCTGTTTAATATTTGTGCCATATTTGAAGCAAGAACGCTCAGTCCATTCTTATTATATGTCAGTGAGGCTGGCACTGAGATATGTACTTACATAAAACTAATACTTCTCCCAACTAATGTGCAACTAGCTACTGTTCGTTCATTTACATCCGTATCATACTTGATAGTTCCCACTTATGGGAGAAATTTTGAGGGCTTTTTTCACTGACATATAATAAGAATGGACTGATCCATCCCATCTAATTCCTATAGTTAAAAATGGCA
This sequence comes from Dioctria linearis, assembly GCA_963930735.1. NCBI lineage: Eukaryota > Metazoa > Arthropoda > Insecta > Diptera > Asilidae > Dioctria > Dioctria linearis. Next base: position 105,324,322 of record OZ005742.1, read on the forward strand.
CACATTTTTGCTAAAATCTATTTGTCTCTTTCAAGCTCAAAATGTACACTGAACTGTAACCAATTTTGGAAACAGTACGGGTGTATTAATTGGAATGCATTGGAATTGACATAAAAATTCAGACAAATATATAGTTTTTATACGTCTATCTCTTACAAGCTCAAGGAAATTTGACAAACAAATCTGCAGAGGTGCACATTTTTCAGTAATATTACAAATGAGTTTTTGGGTTAATTAAAACAAGTTTAACTTTCTAAATAATTTTAATTTAATGCAATACTATTTTATAACATCTTTAGTGTTTCCAATCGACAAATAATAATAAATTATGAATCGGTGTGCAATTGTGCGAAATAAAGGGTTTTCACAGCCTGTTCAATACTTGTGCCATTTTTTAAGCAAAAACGCTCAGTCCATTCTTATTATATGTCAGTGGTTTTTTTTTTGTAATTAAAATTCTAAAATTCACTTTTCAGTAGTTTGTTCTAAGCTGGCCTACTGTATGATAGACTGTGACTTAAGGCACTTTCACATCAAAAACAAGAACAGAAAAATTTAAACCGAAAAGCTCAATTTATTCCACTTTAAAACAAGATTTTTGTTCCAATGATTAATAAAATCCAGAGAAATAGGATAAACTAAGAATTTTACTGAGCAAATAGGTACATTTATTTCAGATTTTGAAGAAGAACACAACTTTTATGTTTTATCGGCCGAAAAACTTTTTCGGCGGAAAAATTCGTCCGATAAATCATAAAAGTTGTGTTTTCTTAAAAATTTTAAGATAAATATACTATTTTATTACTAAAATTATTAGTTTATCCTATTTCCCATGATTTTATTAATCATTGGAGCAAAAATCTTGTTTTAAAATGGAATAAATTGAGTTTTTCGGTTTACATTTTTTCGATTCTTGTGTTTGATGTGAAAGTGCCTTTAGGTTGCCTCCAGAGCGAAACCGATGTTCAAACGAAAACGACAGGGTGACTATTTCACGAGGAAAATGAGAAGAGGAATAATTTTTGGAGTTTGTTTGTACACCTCATTCACAAGAGAACAGAATGGAGCATATAAGAAAATTTCCAAATTTCAAAATTTTTAATCATTCGGAATATTTTTTTCTGACCAGGTTTGCATTTTGTTCCTTCTTAATTCCACTCATTTTCACGATTACAAATGTAAGCAAACATAAATGTTTAGGTTACGGCATTGATTTTATACATATAGATATGCCACCAAATCTGTTACATCTTCTCGACAAAAGGATTACTTGTACCAAATTAGGAAACAGAGGCGAAATTTTTACCGAATGACTGAATCTTGTTTACAGATGGAGCCATCTATTAGAAAATTTTTTAAAATATGAGGATAAGTTATCTTCGATAACAAATGTTTTTCTTCTTCCCTATATAACAATGTCTAGGAATGTGGAAAAAATGTAATAAAGGAATTCAAAGTATTTCAGATTTTTTCTCAATAAATTTGCTTTTTATGAGATATATATATAGAGAAGTACTTCGTACGAGATTTTGTTGTTGAATTTTGTATTCCTTCTGTTCTACAAGAAATTGTTATTTAAATTAATGCATATATAATTTAATACATATTTTATTTGACACATTATTTGAGTAATTTATATATATTACAGGTACCTTAGCTAAATAAATACATTATTTTCAAATTAGGAATGGTTTATTGTAATTTCAAAATCGCGTCAATTTTGCAATGCTTCCATTCAGCCAGCGCGTCAACAGCTTCGTTTCGCAGCAGCCAGTTACAGATCATTAAAAATTCTTAGATATAGTACGAGTGTTAGCAGCGTCACCATCTCAATAGGTATGCGGCAGGGCGGCCCATCTATTTGGTGAAAGGGGTTGCGTTTACCTGTGTCCATTCCATTCCACAGGTAAACAAAGCAGTTTTCAAAATGATTTTATTATGGCTGTAATTTTTATACAAGCTGGTTTAGTTATCGAAGGAACAACATGAAATTAATTTGTCAGGCAGTAATTCGGTTGATTGTCAATAGCCAAATCGATTGGAGTGCGAAAGGGTTAATTTGTGAGAGAACGGCCGCCAAGACGTTGGTTTTTAACGAAAAAAAAGTCTAGCAAAAAACTTACCGAACTAAACTAATGTCTCGAAAACGATGCTAGACTGACAGTAGGGATCCAAACAGGGTGATGGATAATAATAAAATGATAATTTCATAGCAGTCGTAAATAACACCCTGCTTTAGGAAGAGAGGCTTTTAAATTTTAAATTGCTTTTCTTCTTTTCTTTTTGTGATTGGCATATTTTTATACCCTAGATGAAATCTAAAGGGGTATACTAAGTTTGTCATTCTGTTTGTAACACCTCGAAATAATGATGGTAGAGCAAAATGGATTGGACACCCACGCATAATATTAAAAGTTATTTTGATTTTTGCATGTCCGTCCTTCCGTCCGTCCGTCCGTCCGTGCGCACGATAACTCGAGAACGCGTACACTTAGAGAGCTGAAATTTTGTACACGGACTTTAAAAAAAAAAGTAAAATTAAGTTCGAAAATGAGACAAATCGGGCAACTCCTTCGTGGGGTTGCCATACAAAAATTTCGTTTTCGGTTATATATTTGAACACTGCCTGAGAACGAGACGCCGTAGAGAGCTGAAATTTGGTACATAGTGTTTTCATTGTACTAGCAAATAAAATTTCAAAAATGGACTAAATCGGGCAACCTATTCTTGGTGTTGCCATATAAAAAATTAGATTTTTTATGTATACTGTGAAAACGATCAGTCCAAGACATTTTTATTGTACTAAAAACTTCTTCAGAATATGAAATCCTATAAAATTGGTTATAATCATTTTTGCTGCCCGACGAACCGTTGTAGAAATATATGCGAAAAACCACTGCAAAAATCGAAATTGCTCAAATGGGTACCCATTCGAAATTTCATACGGGCATTCATCTAGGGTATCATAAGAATTGGTCTTAGACCAATTCTAGCTTTTCCACTTGTTTTTTTTGAATTTGTATCGATTAGAAGTATTATTTAAATATTGCGAGTGATAGTCTTATGATTTAAGATACTTATAGCATGTATGATTTAACGCCGAGAATTCTAGTTCTAGATTCCGCCCTTTGGCTTTACTTGTTTTATCTTAGCTCATAATAATGATAATCGAAATACTAGTCCTCTATCAGCTCACGGCTTACAAAAGTTGGTTCTTAAACTCAAAATTGAAAAAAACATTCTATGAAAATTCAGGTAATATTGGTAAATTCGTCCATCAACTATATTCTAATTTTGCTCTTCTTAATTAAAATCCAATTTTATATGTATTTGATACTTTTACTAAACTGTTGTAGTAAATGTATGAATTGTCTGGTAAATGTGTGCATTTGCTAGGAATAGTAAACACTTTTTATCGAGTTGATACCATTTTTATGTGGTTCCTGAAACAGAAAGAGCCCGCAGGATAAGCAGCTCAAAATAATTTTAAATACGGGCATATAACAAGGAGGCAATACAACGCGGAGAGAAATCCTGGAGAAGTTGCATTTAGAGAACTTACCTGCTCTATGGGAAACAAACACTTTATTCCAATCCTTTTAATATATTTATACGCCTAGAGTAGCCTTTATTATTGAGGCCAGCCCGTCTCTTTAACTCGTACACGAATTTGTCTGTCTGTATATTTCTTTTTTACTATTTTCGACACACTTTGCGTCATCACAGCGAGCTGAAATTTGGCAGACAGGTTCATGTCGCGTGACAATTGAATCTATCAAAATTTGAACCGGAAATTTCCATAGAAAACCCGGAAAATCGGGAAAAATCATTTGAAAATTTGGTACAAATTTGATTAGTGATAATTCCGTTTCAGGAAAAATGCAGAGTTTTCCGATTTTTCCGAAAAAAATTTCCGGAATTTTCCGACTTTTCCACAAAATTTTCCGGTAAAAAAGTTTTCTAAATTATGCAGGATCAAGTTCCCCACAAATAATCCAGGAAAATTCATGTAAAACGCTTTTCGGAGTTTTTCCGGCCAAGGAAGCGTTTGAGCGTTTTGCAACCTAAGACAAAGTTGTAGAGCGAAATGAGTTGCATAAAGTTGCTTTTGTGGAAAACTCCATGGAAAACTCAGAAAGCGGGAAAATCATCGGAAAAATTTTCATCGATATGATTAGTGATAAATCGGTTTCAGGAAAAATTCAGAATTATCAATTTTTTTTGGAAAATTTTCCGAAAATTTCGGGAATTTTCCGACTTTTCCGGAAAATTTTCCGACAAAAAAGTTTTATAAGCTATGCGGAATCATTTTTTTCCGTCCTACTGGCATCAATACGTTCTCTTCAACAATCATGAAAACTTGCATGAAAAATCGAGGAATCGAGGTTATATGGGATCAAGTTGGAATACAGCTAAAAAGCGCTGTTCAAAACATAATTTGAATTTCAGAAAACCGTTGCAGTACTTCAACCACTGACATATAATAAGAATGGACTGAGCGTTCTTGCTTCAAAAGTGGCACAAATATTGAACAGGCTGTGAAAACCCTTTATTTCGTACAATTGCACACCGATTCATAATTTATTATTATTTGTCCATTGGAAACACTAAAGGTGTTATAAATTAGTATTGCATTAAATTAAAATTATTTAGAAAGTTAAACTTGTTTTAATTAACCCAAAAACTCATTTGTAATATTACTGAAAAATGTGCTCCTCTGCAGATTTGTTGTCGAATTTCCTTGAGCTTGTAAGAGATAAACGTATAAAAACAATATATTTGTCTCAATTTTCATGTCAATTTCAATGCATTCCAATTAATACAGCCGTACTGTTTCCAAAATTGGTTACAGTTCAGTGTACATTTTGAGCTTGAAAGAGACAAATAGATTTTAGCAAATATTTGTGCCATTTTTGACTATAGAAATTAGATAGGATGGCTCAGTCCATTCTTATTATATGTCAGTGACTTCAACGATTTGATACTCGAATAAATTGTTTGAAAAACTGGTAAATCAGTGTCTTTTCAGCCGTCATATAATTGTTTTAAAATATCTCCATGCAGTATACCCTTTAGATTTCAAAAATAATGAGCGCGCTCATAAGATATTCCTTTCTGTATGCCCCGATCCGAACCAAAAATTCTAAGAAATTTCATCAAATGAGACAAATTGCTTGACGGAAAATATTTCAAACTATTCACGAAAAATCAATGTACCAGTCAACAACCAGATGGTAAAAGGCAGATCGCAGAAATTCTATCGAAAATCCGATAGAAAAATTTCTTGGAAGCATCCAGTGCCTAGATAAGAATCTTGTATGTTCTGCAACTTTCTGCTGAGAAAGCGAAGTATGAGATTCTTTTCACTTAAATCCCGTATGATACACATCTGCCAAATCGTTTAAATCATCTTGATTCTAATCAAGATATGCCTTTAAATTTCTTTATTACAGATTTTTTCTACATTTCTACACATCATTAGATAAAGAAAGACGGAAAAAACAAAACTAGATTAGATTCTTTCCTGTGATATGGCGCTATTTTGAACCGAAGACAACTTATTATCCTAATATTCGCCAAGTTTAGCTAACAGATGGCGGACCTTTCGGTGAGCAGATGATAAAGTACTACAGTGGCGATTCAGTGAGAAGATGTAACAACATCTTGTGCTCGGCGGTGGCATATCTATATGTATAAAATCAATGGTTACGGTTAAATAAGGTTTGTAACGGAGTTTCGGTGGGATGGGATGGGAGTTTCGGTGGTGGGATGCAAAGAAATGCAAATCACAAATTATATTATTTAATATTTTTTTAAATAAAATGTGTTTCTCATTTGGAAATTGCTAAATTGAAAATAACATAATGTTATGAAACTATGTTAGAGTGATTTGCTTGGACGTGAAGTCCAGACTGCCAGCATGAGCTGACAGATCACTCGACGTACAGCGTTGAATGCAGGGCGGCACGCTAGCTCGCCTCGGCTTTTGGCGGAGAGTGTGGGGAGGTTCCACGAAGAACCTGCCGCTGCCGTCAGCCATAATCAAAAAAATTCGTGCCTACATCCAAAGGCCGACGCACACACCCAGTCCAGAAGGGACCTTTACACCACTTACCTTTACCTTGGTGAAGGCGCAGATGGACTGCCTTCAACTGCCTTGCCCCAACCGCCCAATGACACTGTGGGTAGATTGTTTACAGTGTCCTTATGTTGACCTGGAAAGAGAGAGAGTAGCGGACCTAGACGACCTTCATGCTAGAGGGCTCCAGGAGAGTGAGAGGAGAATGAGAAAAACTTTAGGAGTGCATTACGTTATAATTACTCATTTAATAAGGAATATTACAAAAAAAAAACAAATGTATAAACGGTCTAGCCATCAGTTCTGTGCATGAGCCATCCGCGAATGAATAATACATAACTACATATGTACCTAGCAGTCTTACATTATTTTCTGGGTGGTGAATTACAAAAGCAATAAACAAAAATTTAACGAACAGACTGACATACCTGAGTATAAAAATATAGAATGCTAACAATATGTAATAATAGAATATTTACAAAAATTTATTAAATTTAACCTAATGAAATACCTAGTCTTACTAGTAAACTATCCAAAAGTCATAAGTAATGTGCGCTTTGAATTCATATGCGTCTTGTTATCAAATTTCACTTAATGAGATTCCTAGTCTTAATATTAAACTATCCAAAAGTCATAAGTAATGTGCGCTTTGAATTCATATGCGTCTTATTATCAAATTTCACTTAATGAGATTCCTAGTCTTAATATTAAACTATCCAAAAGTCATAACTAATATGCGCTTCGAATTCATTTTGGTTTGGTTATAAAAAGATGTTAGATATAACTAAATTGGTTTATATATATTAAAAAATGTTATATGTAAATGGATTTGTTTATATATTAAAAATGTTATATGTAAATGGATTTGTTTATATTGTTACGTGCAATAGAAAGAGACAACTGGTGACATCTACTGGCAATAAACAACTTCAGGTTCGGAGAGTAAATGACTTCAGGTTCGGAGAATCGATTATGAAAGTTCAGGAATAGAACAAATAGAATAGTCAAGAAGCTTTTGGAATAGAACACTCCAGATTAATCTGGAGTGTTTCTAGGGTATAAATGTAACAGTTGTCATCGCCAGGAAAGAGTCTTGTTTTAGACGTTGCAGTGTTAAGAAGCGAAAGTAATAAAGAAGCGATAGTGTGTAATTAGATTGCGATAATTGAAAGTACAGTGTTAGCGATAATTAGAGTTGAGTTGATTAAATAAATGTTTGTGAACTTTATATGATTTAAGTGTAATAAAGAACTTATATATTAATTATTTAATATTGTGTTTTAAATAACGAACCAAAGGTAATTACTCTTCATTAGTACATGCGATAGAATTACGTTACGGAGATGAGCACATGCAGCAAGTATATCGCCTACAGTTGCGCAACAGGATTCAAAAACATGGCGAATCACTACAACAACTGCAGGCAGATGTAGGAAGATTAGCGCATCTGTCATACTCCAGCGTAAATGCGGATTTTCTCAATGAAGTGGCGACGGAGGCATTTGTGAACGCTATTACAGATCAAAATTTACAACAATCATTAAGGCTGGCAGGAAGGAAATCAACAGCAGAAGCACTAGCCTATGCATTAGTGTATGAATCCGCCAGACAAGCTTCGCGGAGTGCAGTACGAATGAGAGACATTTCGGTGGACAAATGTACTTGTAATAGAATGCAGTCATCCCAGAGCTCACCTTTCCGTGGTATCCTTCGATGCTGGAATTGTAATAGACCAGGACACCTACAAAGAGACTGCAGAAAACGCCGACGAGTGGAATCTCTAGATGAAGAGAGGAAAGTGGAATTGCAAAGATATCGAGCTGAGCAGCAGACTTGCAATAGATTGCAGTTATCACTGAGTACCCCCTCACGTAGTGTTCTTCGATGTTGGGATTGTAATAAATTGGGACACCTTCAAAGCGACTGCAGGAAACGCCGTCGAAAGGAACCAACAGAAAAGAAAGGGACAGAAGAACGTACAAGTTGGGGAGCTAGAGAGCAAACTATTCTTAGGGAGACTAGAATCCAACCTTATGACTTTGAGAGCCAACACAGAAAAGGACGTATCTATGGAAATGCAGAAGCCTTGGTACATCGTCAATAGAAACCTGAATGTAAGCATTATGGCTGGGAGAAAGGAAATGAGAAAACAGCTACTATACAGTTGGTATCCGTGGAACCATCTACAGGTTGGGACAACGAGGACCTGCGAACATCACAACGAGAAGATCCGGACATTTCACCTATTCTTGCTTGGAAAGTAGACATAGAAAAACCAGAATGGAAGGATATTTCGAGGATGAGTGAAGAGCTGAAAAGCTACTGGGCTCAATGGAATTCTCTTCATGTTGAATGCGGCATATTAAAACGCAAGTGGGAAGCACCTAACGGTAAATCGTTCCGAATGCAAATAGTCGTGCCGGCATCAAAGGTCAACGAGGTTCTAGGTAAAGTGCATCGTGGAGCATCTGGAGAACATTTGGGAGTGAATAAAACAATTTCTATAATACGAGAAAAGTTTTATTGGCTACATATGCGGGAGGATGTAGAGAAGTGGTGTCGCAGATGCACTGTGTGTGCTTCTTACAAAGGGCCGGCACGTAGCAGCAGAAAGGAAATGTACAAGTGTAATGTCAGAGCCCCATTGAAACTGAGAGCTGATGTACAAAGGGCCACGGGGGCGAAATTAGCAGTAAGTACCCATCGGATGAGGACACGCTATGACTTACGTGCGAATTCAGTAGGATTCAATGAAGGTGATCTTGTTTGGCTATACAACCCGAACCGACGTAAGGGACGTTCTCCAAAATTGCAACAACACTGGGAAGGACCATATTCAGTAGTAACTAGAATTAATGACGTGGTATACAGGATTCAGCGTGGCACAAGAGGCAAGCACAAAATTGTTCATTTGGACCGCTTGTGTCAATACTACGAGCATCAAGACCGTGGACCACCTGTTGTTCGGGACGAACAAGTTTAAGAAGGGGGCAGTGTTACGTGCAATAGAAAGAGACAACTGGTGACATCTACTGGCAATAAACAACTTCAGGTTCGGAGAGTAAATGACTTCAGGTTCGGAGAATCGATTATGAAAGTTCAGGAATAGAACAAATAGAATAGTCAAGAAGCTTTTGGAATAGAACACTCCAGATTAATCTGGAGTGTTTCTAGGGTATAAATATAACAGTTGTCATCACCAGGAAAGAGTCTTGTTTTAGACGTTGCAGTGTTAAGAAGCGAAAGTAATAAAGAAGCGATAGTGTGTAATTAGATTGCGATAATTGAAAGTACAGTGTTAGCGATAATTAGAGTTGAGTTGATTAAATAAATGTTTGTGAACTTTATATGATTTAAGTGTAATAAAGAACTTATATATTAATTATTTAATATTGTGTTTTAAATAACGAACCAAAGGCCACGCTCGCAACAATATATTAAAATGTTATGTGTAAATGGATTTGCGTATATATGTAGCTACATATATGTATATACAGATGACCATTTCTGACAGAAAAAAAGCGTAGGGAGAATCCTACCGATAAATTATACTACGGAAATTCTCTTATATTTGATGTTAATAAAATGAATTTGAAAGCAGTCTAAGTTGATTGATGATATATGTATTAAATAGAAATCTCGCGAGGATATTCATTCCCATAAACTAGTCTGACTTTTCAAAAACCAAGGTACAAATAATAAAAATATCGGCACACTTAATACTGTTCCGTACGAAGATAATCAAACAATTGGATAAAACTTAAGCGAACGAAGATATCGACATACCTACTTAAATATCTACGTACTTTAGTTTCCTCGCGGTATACAACTTCTAACTTAGTACTTGCGAATGATTCCTTTAAGCCTAATAATTCTAACACATGTCACTTTTATCTAATTTTTGAGACTTAATATTACTCCTAATGAGTTGTCAACGAGGAATGAGTCTAATTCTTGTACTGGAAGTCTCCTAAGTTTTTAAATAAATCGGAGCGTATCTGAGTGACGTTTTGAGCCAAAGTCGGAGCATCTTTAAATGTTTTTCCACAAACAATACCTGCTAGGCTTTCTTTCTTAATGTTTTCTTTGTAGTAGATACTGCATCCACTGTGTTCAAGAGCTTTGCTACACCTTTTGTAATTTTAGTCAATCGCTAGCGGCAGACATTTGCACTGTCCCAAGAACAGGGCTCCCTCGCTGGATTCTTAGGTGCACAAGACCGTCTTGGACAGTATCATCAGCACCCTTAATTGCATCAGCAAAAGGGGCAAATTTATTAATTTCTGGATGGACATACGATAAACAAATTAAACACAGCCGAGAAATAAAATATTCAACCTACATGCTGAACTTCTCCAAAAATTTTCGTTCACACTGGATAAATTAATTCCTACAACTTTGTTAGAAGTTCTCCACGTCTCGTTCTCGGACAAAGTTTCCGGTACTATTGTAGGAAAATAACTATATAAAGGGAAAGTAAGTAGTCTGGGGATTGAAAAATATCTTAAATATACTTACAAACTTGGCTTTTCTAGCGGATGTTTAAAAATATATTCGGGAGTTCACGACTGTTGACACTTTCACCATTTGAGAAGATTTCTTCTTCTTCTTTCCTACCGTCCGAATGTCACTCCGGGCTCGAGGAAATGCACTTTTCTCGGTCGGGGTGCGTTCGATCTTTCTGCTTGATATCTCCGCTTACACGCTTCAGTACGTGTAGCATATTGCTATATGCAATACGCTACGACCATAACAATAAATGAAAACAAAGGTTATCGCGTTAAGTCGATCCGTATTGCTTCTTTAAGGTGATAAGTTCATCAAAACCAGTTTGACAGCACAACTTAATTAAAGAAATGGCTGTGTGTCCGCAGTTTATAATGAATCATTATAGACTAATGAGTCGTTAGTTATTTCTTCATTAAGAGTGCTGTGTGCCTAAGGCATTAAGGCGTGATAGTTCACGCTATCCTTAACACATGTAACAAAACTTCATTTTATTGAACGTAGCCTTATCCATGAACTTGGAAATGGTTTCGATATTGATGTCGGCCATTGGCGCAGATTATATAAAAGATAAAGGGATAACATAAGCGTCTCGCTCATGCCCACTGTTGTCAGAAAGAAGAAGTAAAGCAAGAATGTTGTGAAGCGGAGATTTTTGTTTGATAGCAGAAAGAATTGAAAATGTATTTTTTGAAAAGTTATAAATAGATTGAATTTATTTTATTAAGATAAAAATATGAGGACAAAAGAAAAATCATAAATTGGAAATATAAGTAAAATAAGAAAAAATAAACAAGAAATATACATATATATTAATATATTTTGTCCTTTTAAAAGGAAATGTTAAGATAAATTTTTAAGTGTAAATAAAATTACTATAAAAATATTAAATTAAATAAAAGAAAATTTGAGAAGAAAAAAATATTGAAAGAATTTGGAAATTAATAATTTAATTGGCCAGAAAATTTTAAGAATGTTTTATTAACTGAAGGATAAATAAAACGATGAAGAAAGATCTTTTATTAATATATAAAATACAAAAATAAAATAATCAAGTGAATTTTGTCAAAGAAGAGTGCTAAATAGAAAAGAAAAAGATGTTATGGTCGTAGCGTATTGTACTATATATAGCAATATGCTACACGTACTGTAGCGTGTATGTCGGCTGCTGTCCATAGCGGAAAGCGAACGCACCTTGACTGGGAGAAGTGCTTTACTCAAGTTCAAGTGACATGTCGTTGAAGACAAGTAAGAAGAAGACAATCGTTTTGTCTTGTCAAAAACGTGAAAGTGAAAGGACGTGAAAAGTTGAAGACAACCAAATCATAAAATTTCAACGGCATCGGTGGAAATCCATCCCTCATGTCGGTCCGAAATAATAATTATCCCCGCAAGAACCTATTATTAATTCGTAAAAATATTCTCCTCATCACCAGGAGAAAATTTTTCGTACACTTCCAGCCGACATATTCCGAAAATCTCGACAGTAGGTACACTGTAAGTACATCGGCAATCTGGGCGAATTGTTATACCACTAGCACAATTTCAGGCAAAATCCTGTTGAACTCATGGATGCCTGTTTTATGGCGATTCATGCACAAGTTTCTACCGCTCGAAGAGTTGGCAGCCGTAGTGCGAACTGGATTACCTGTTATAAATTCTTGCACGATTCTACACCATTTAGTACAGTATATTCACCAGCAACAGCTGCAACAAAAAAAGCTGGGAGTAAAATCAGCATTTAAAATAGTACTTGGACTAACATAGCATATAGACAAAACAAAAGAATCTCTACCTGGAGAATCAAATAATCTCTTCTACCAAGAATCTCTAGAACAAGCAACAAAAAAATGTTAGGAAGTAAACGCCGAAATAGTATTGAAACTTCAGAACATCTCTTTACAGAAGGGTAAATTGCAGCGGCAATACAGCTAAGTACCATTAGCAAGTAATTTAATAATTGAATAACAAAGAAAAAAAAACAACAAAAGCACGGAACCAATTATTAAATGTGCAGCAAAGATCATTTTAAATAAATATAGCTTAAGATTTTTTTTGGTAAATCATTGCAAATATACAAATAGCATTTTCGGGAGTTCAAATTATCACTCTACGTACACAGGCTGCACCTGTTATTATAAAGGAAAATATACATATATGCATTCATTATCTCAAAATCGAGAAAATAATGAAAAGCTTTAAAGATTCTTCTTCATTTATATCTGCATATTAGGTATTATCTTGAATCATTGAATACAGTAATGCTCACATGAAGTACGTACATACGTTCCTGTTAAATTAGATACTTACCTCAAAGTTATGTCATCTTACAATCAATTAAACTTAACTAAATTTTAATATTTAAGAGTGATTCTACACCCACATACACAAGGCAAGCTAAGGTTGGGGATTTGTGCGCACAAGTTACTTCTTCTTTACTTACTTTGAATCTCTTAACAGCTAACAATATATTCTCACTCATTTTCCGTCTCGCATCGTACGTATATGTTAGATTATCACCTCACATCGCGGCATATTTTTGAGACTATGAAACTGGCATACACATTTATATAAAAGAAGTTTAATATTTAATTTCTCTCGTTTAGTTAAGGGTAGATAAGAAAAAAAATGCATTATCATCCAAACATTTATGTACATACATTTTGAAACATTTCTTACGATAAGTTAGTCTGAAATTAAAAGCCGAAATTTATGAATTATGGCTGCAGGGCAAGATCGAGATATTTTTATATGGAATCATTTTCTTTAAATGGTATTTATCTTTACTCCATTATTATCCTAGGAAGTTCATTAATCTTAGCTTTATTTGTTTTAATGTGAAAAGCAAAATTAAACATATGCAATGAGTCTTGCCATGAACGTTGCGGCGATTTAAAATTAAACTAATTATAGGAATCAATAGCAATTTTTTGTAAGAAGGAAATACTTGCGATTATAACGTGAACATGATTGGCTGAGTTTTTACTTTTTCCTTCACATCCCGGAGCCCTCTATCGCATGAGACCAGGGTCGTCTAGGCTTGCCTAGTCTATCTCTCTTCCTATAGGTCAACAAAGGGACTTTGGACGATTGTGCCACCTCAAAGTCGATGGGAGGATGGGGCTTGGCAGGAAGGCATGCCATCTGCGCCTTCAATGGAGCATAGGTAAGTGACGTAAGGGTCCCTTCAGGACCGAGTGTGTGCTGGCTCGTTCAAGTAGGCATGAAGATTTTTTTTGATTATGGGTGGTGACAGCGGCAGGTATTTTCGGGAACCTCCCCACACTCTCCGCTACCCTTAGCCGAGGTGCTAGCATGCCGCCCTGTGCTATCGCTGTCATCGAGTGATCTGCCAGCTTAGGCTGGCAGTTTGGACTTCACGTCCTGACCAGTCACTCTCAACATACTTCCATAACAAAATGGCGCCCAACGTGGGGCCACCTCAGTTGGACTTCGGTGGTCTGATTATGACTTTGACTGAGGACTGAGATTGCTTGAGATATGGACTTTTGGCTGTTAGCTACATAGTCTGACTCGGTAATCTCATAATCAGTGGGAGTTATAGGCAGACTTGAGTCCAATTGGTTTGTTATTTGAATTTTTTTGTAAAGTAAATTGTAAAGTAAAGTAAAGTTTTTAAAAAAGTTTTTAAGGTTTTTGAAAGTAGAGTAACGTAAAGTTTTTGAATCGTTTGAGTAATAAAAGTTTTTATTGAAAGTTGAAATTCAGCTTTAGGTTTGACTCCGGTCAAGCCTCAAGCCTGAACAGTTGTTGAATTTTTTTATTGTTTTTGAAAGTTTTTGAAATTGATCTTTCCCGCTGGCCTTCTGCCATGGAAATGGTAGGTGGCCTCACGAAATTTTTCGTTTGAGCTCCGGTGGAGACATGTCTTTGTTGGCCAACTGGCTGGACAGAGTTGTGGATCTGCGAGACAACTCCTTGGCTTCCAGCTAATTAGTTGACCAGACTCGTGACTCTGCCCGGCTAGCGAACTAGCTGGACACGAAGATTCGGTGAGGAGAGGAGAACGAGTTCTTGGAGGATGGGATTGATGCTGGAGATCTTCAGTGATCAGGAGTTGGCATATTGCTAACTGCCTGGCGGAAGAATCTCTAGCAGCATTCTCAGTCTTTGATACCTCCGACTTTACTCTTCCCAGATTTCTGCAAGAGCTCTGACTTTTTCAATGCACACACTCACGTCACTTGCTTATATCTGCTTCTGGCCTTGGAAGAGGGAGAGCGGCCTGATACCTTATGTGAGGGTTGGCTCCCGGAAGTAAGGGAGAAATCGTCTGATCTTTGAAAATTGTTGAAACGTTTGGCTTGTCTTTGCGATTTTTTTTGATTCTTTGTAGTTTGCAGAATTTATGAGAAGTTTTAGTCGACGAAGTTATTGACGCTTCCTGACATTGGTTTTTGTTCTGGGGATTCAATCCTTAAATTAACTCTTCGAATCTTTGTTTTGCAAAAATTTTTTTAAAATTTTTTTTCGGACGCTTGGGAAGATATTTCCTTGGATTATAGTATCTCATCCCAACTTTCAAATTTTCAAATTTAGTAGGCTTATAAAATAGCGCGGGAGTCTCCTAATAGTATATAGAAGCTTCCTCTTGTACTTATGGTAACTATGTAGAAGACAAAACTGTAAATTTATGAGAAATTTTGGACTTTGTAGAAGAGAAGTTTATATTGTTTATCGGCCCAGTAATTCGTTTTTCATAGGAATATACAATATTTTCCTACATCCGAAGGTTTTTCGTTGCTTATTGCATATACACATATTACATACCAACAATGGATTTTTATGTTACGAGTATGTAACTGTTGTATATAACATTTTAGCGATAATAATTATCTTCTTGAATTTAGTTAGCTACGTTTGGTTATTTTTAGTTACAAGGTACGCGCTAATAAATTTAGTAGCTCGTTAGCTTCGATCCTGTTTGAGCCGTTGATCTCGATTTTTGACTTTTTAAATTTCTCTGACATTCTCCTTCGAACCTTTGGTTTGCAAAACGTTCTCAATTTTGACTCACTATGGCTACAGTAAGAACGCCACCACCTGCGACAAACGGTATGTCAATGCTACCTGAACCATGCTCCATCTGTCGTAATGCAAGCTGGTCAGTCGAAAGGAAGCCTGTAATAACCATGTGTGAACACATTTTTCACCAGGCATGCCTGCAGCATTGGATAGGTGAACACGCTAGTTGTCCTAACTGTCGGTGCCATATTACACAACAAGACTTTATCGAATACACAGGTGCAATCCCAAAGAGACCGAAGAAGGTGAAGCCTGTGAAGTCTACTAAGCACGACGTGCAGAGCTTCAATCTGCCTACTTTCGACCTACCACCACCTAATAGACGCTCTTTGTCTCCAGGAATGCTCAATTTGCATTCCCGGACGTTCACTAATCCCAACTCACGGCAAGACAGTCCATTACCACCAGCCCAAGGCCACACCTCAGCTGCTACGGATGCGTTGCTGGCAGGCCTGCGCATTCAAATGAAAGACTTGGTACGCGAAGGTCTCGAACAGAGCCTCAATGTCTTGCGGACTGAGCTCGTAGATAATATTCGCCAACAGATCACAGCTGCAATGCCACCAAGGGATTTCTCTAGACCGCCCCGTCTATGGGTAATCCAAGAACGTCGAACGATTTTCCCAATACGAGGAGACAATCATCCCATAGACCGAATTCGGCCTTTGGTCAGCCTATGCCAAACCTCGCCCCACCTCAACCAACACCACCTGTTCGTGTTCCTGCACATGTAGGACAGCGAGATGGAACCTGACGTACAATGGAAATAATGCAGAGCTCTCGGTAGACGAATTCATTTTTAGAGTCGAAGCGCTCACGCACTCCGCTCTGGAAGGGGATTTCCATCTGCTGGTAAGGAATATGCTTACGTTATTAACAGGATCAGCGAAAGATTGGTACTGGTCAATACTGAGGAATAACCCTTTTCCAACTTGGGAATTCATCAAAACGGGATTGTCCATGGAATGGGGAGTGCCCAAGGATGATTTAAAAATACGATTACAGCTTATGTCTCGAAAGCAAAAACCTGGCGAAATATTCGCTATGTACCACCACCATTTAGTATTGCTGCGTGACCAGCTACAGACCGCCATGTCAGATCAAGAGTTTCTAGAGATTGTTAAATCCAATTTGTTGCCTGAGATTCAGGAAAAAATATGTTTGCACCCCACTGATACTATAGGACCGAATCTTCTCCTCAGTGGCGGAGTTAGCTGAAATAATGTTTCCGGATCGGGATATGAGACCGAAAAGAAAACGATCAACTGTTCGTTGGCGAGAATACTGTCGACGAATGAAACAAGAAAGGAAAAAACTGGCACAGATTTCCGTGTCGATGCCAGACGACATTCGACCGTACGCCGAAGTAAAGCTGCTCGGGCGAGCTGAGAATGGATTACTTGATAGTGGTGCCACTGTCAGTATTCTAGGCCAGGGAGCTCTCGAGAAGCTTGCGGAAGCAGATGTCGAATGGAAGAAGTATCGGACACAGGTCCAAGTAGCTAATGGTGCCCTGACGACTGTTCATGGTCATGTGAGCTTGGACGTCACTTTCCGTGGTAAGACCCAAAACGTGCGTTTTTACGTGGTTCCTGGGCTCACACAGGCACTATATCTGGGAATAGACTTCTGGCGTCTATTTGGGTTGGCTCCAGATGTCCTGGGTATAGTCGCAGAAGTGAATTCAAGTGGAATAGCTACCTTCGACACCGACTGCCACATCCTTTCTAGTTTCGATCAGCAACGCTTAGAAGCCACAAAACAGCTTTTCCCCTCTTTCGCTTCGTTAGGCCTTGGGAAAACATCGCAGGTCACTCACAGGATTGAAACGAATGACGCCGCCCCGATAAAACAGCGCTTTTATCCGATCTCGCCGGCAGTGCAAAGTTTGATGGATGCTGAATTAGAGCGAATGCTACCACTGGGTGTGATAGAGGAGAGCCAGAGTCCTTGGAGCTCTCCAGTTGTTCTGGTAAGGAAGCCTGGAAAGGTCCGGCTTTGTTTTGACGCCAGGAAGGTCAACTCTGTTATGAAGAAGGATGCCTATCCGCTACCACAAATAGACGCACTTCTTAGTCGACTTCATCCGGCAAATTACATAACGAGCCTGGACCTGAAAGACGCATTCTGGCAGATCCCACTGGACGCTGATTCCAGAGAGAAGACCGCTTTCACAGTACCTGGTCATCCTCTCTATCAGTACACAGTGATGCCGTTCGGCCTATGTAACGCTCCACAAACTATGTGCCGCCTCATGGATAAAGTCATTCCTTTCGATCTTCGTGAGAACGTTCTCGTCTATCTAGACGATTTATTAATTCTGTCTTCAGACTTCGATACTCATCTCACGCTGCTAGCCCGTGTGGCGGATTGTTTGAGGAAAGCTGGCCTTACTATCAACGTCGAGAAGAGTAAATTTTGTATCAAGGAGACTAAATACTTGGGATTCATTGTAGGAAGGGGAGGTATGAGAACTGACCCTGACAAAATTTCAGCCATAGTTGACTATCCGTCACCTAAAACTGTTCGGCAAGCCCGACGCCTACTAGGTATGGCGGGATGGTATAGACGGTTCATCCCAAACTATGCTGATTTGACTGCCTCCATTACAGACACTTTGAAAAACCCGAGTCAGTTCAAATGGACACCTGAAGCCCAGACGTCTCTTGATATTTTAAAGAAGAAACTTACTTCTGCTCTGTTGCTATTGAGTCCAGACATCAAATTTCAAATTTTTTCAAATTTCAAATTCAAATTCAAATTTATTTTTCAAATTTATTTATTAATTAAATTTTACATATGAGCTTTCGCTCTTTTGCATGTAATAACTCCTGGAAGGAAAGTAACAAAAAGAAAATATATATATATAAGTAAGTTGAATAAGTGAAATTATTTGCTCTGGCAATTATTACAGAAATTATTATATATAAAAAGAACAAATAAAAAGAAAGGTGAAAAAAGAAAAAAGAGAAGAACAAAAAAAAAAGAAAAAAGAAGATACAAAAAGGAAAAAGCATTTATTACAAGCATTGAAGATAGGCATTAAATTAAATCGCGCAACAACATGGCGTGGTTAGAGGCTTATGGCAGCAAAGATGTATAAATACTCAGCCATAGTCAGAGAAAAAATTGAAAGCATTAATTTTGAAATCGCTGATAGTTACGGATTGTTTAATACTGGTCGGCAGGGAGTTCCAAATCCTGACACCGTAAACGAAAAAAGATCTATCGCTCTGTCTGCAATTACTGCGAGGAATGACAAGTTGGCAGTTTCTCGATGATCTGAGTTGCTGAAGTTTACTGGACAAGAAATCAGGTGCAAGGGATCTAATTATCTTAAAGAGCATAATAGTCACATGATAATCAAGGTAATTGTCCAAAGTACAATTTAAAATGCTGCGAGCGTGCATAGAAATATGATCGAAACGCCTCAAATTGAAAATGTATCGCGCACAGGAGTTAAAAGCCACATTTAATTTCCTTCTACTAATATTGTCGGTCTTGCAGTATACTACACTACCATACAGTACAACCGGCAGGATTAGAGCGATAATCAAACGAGTTCGAACATCCTGTGGAGTGAATTTTGCAAAAAACCACAGCTTACGAAGTGTACCATACACCCTCCCTATCACTTTGTTAGTTTGTAGGTCCCAGGTAAGTGTGCGATTGAAGACAACACCAAGATTATTGACAGACTCTGAGTAAGGTATGATGGCATCACCTAATCTTATTGGGGGAAAGTTGTGTAAGTCGAAGCTTTTTAGATAAATCAGGATTGCTTGAGATTTCGATGCATTTAATAAAAGTTTGTTTTCAATAGCCCAGCGAGACAACCTAGCAAGTTCACAGTTCATCAGCTCTACAACATCTTTCATACAAGTAACAGGAGCAGATAAAGTAAGCTGAACATCATCGGCATACAGGTGGATATTGCCACAATGGATTACTTCAGGTAAATCATTAATGTATAATAAGAAAAGCAACGGTCCGAGAATTGACCCCTGTGGAACACCTGAGAAGGTAGGTCTATATCTGGAAGCATTCACAACCTTTTGGAACCTATCCGAAAGATAAGAAAAAATTAAATTAACTGCAGAACTGCTAAAAAGGAACCGTGTTTTAAGTTTACTATATAATACATTAATATTTACACTGTCAAACGCCTTAGAAAAATCTAATAATACGAGCAATGATACTAGTCGGGCATCCATATTTAATCTAATATTATCTACTAGGTGTAAAAGCGATGCAACTGTACTATGTCGTTTGCGAAAACCGGATTGAAATGCATATAAAAGAGACTGATCCGATACAAAGGTTGAAATTTGATCTCAAAGCAATTTTTCGGTAACTTTCGAACAGAAAGGAAGTATGCTAATTGAACGAAAATCTTCCTTAAGTCGAGGATTAGGTTTTTTATTAATTGGAACAACTTTAGCATATTTCCAAGCAGACGGAAATTTGGATGTCATGATACAGGTATTTATTATATGCGTCAAAAGAGGTACTATACACGGACGGTAATATAATGCGTAGGAATCGCACGTCAATATTATCAACTCCAATTGCGTTGGATTTAATAGATTTAATCGCAAGTATAACATCAGAGGGAGTGATCGTATTAAATGCGAAACCATCAAAATTTAGTTCAATGCATAATTCCTCCCGAGAGTTAGCAGCACCATTGAAACAAGGTCCTTGCACGAAAAACTCATTTAATACATCAGGGTCAATGTTGCAATAGGCCGGTGATTTTTTAACTCCAATATCTCTGATGTTTTTCCAAAGAGTTCGCGGGGGAAGCGCAGGGTCAAGTTTCCGAAAACAAAAGTCACGCTTAGCTGTGCGAATCGCTTGGCTAGTTTTATTTCGCAGATATTTGAAATTTTTCAAAAAGAAGTCCGTTTTATAGGTTTTCCAGAGTTCATACGCATAATCTCGCTCACACATGAGGTTTTTAATACGTTTGTTCATCCACGGGGATCTATTGTTGAGTAATCTGGATTTAATAGGGACAAACTCGTTATACAAGGATACCACTATAGCGTTAAAGTGGTCAACTTGAATATCACCATCTGATGTTTCATAGATAGCATTAAAGGAGACGGTCTCAATGCTACTAGTTAGACCTTCAATGTCAATGTTTTTAAAGTCCCTGAACACCACACGCAAACTGTTCCGTTCGACAGGAAAAGAGAAGCGTGCACATACTGCTTCATGATCAGATATCCCTGGCAATGGAAATTGGTAGTGATCAACCAGAAGATCGATTCGATTTGTAATTATGACATCAAGTAACGAACTACCGAGTGGATGGTAACGTGTGGGACAACTATTAACTACGGCAAGATCTGATCCATTGATGAAGTTAAGGAAGCCACGTTTTGGGCTGTTGTCTGCCAGCAAATCTATATTAAAATCGCCAAGTAAGATAGTAGACGAATATTGGCTTGAAAAGAGCATGAGCGTATCATAAAAAGCGTCCATTGAAGAAACTCTCGGAGGTTTATAAACACAGGCTAACAGTAATTTATCATAACACAGCGTTAATTCAAGAAACAAGAACTCGACATGGGGGCTTACACCATCTGAATAGGAGAATTTCTGCCTGTTTAAACTTTTTCGAAGATATATGGCTACTCCACCGCCTGCAGAGTAGCGGCGATTATTTCTAAAAATCTGATAACCTCTCAGAGCTACTACTTGATCGTTTACGCCATCAAAAAGCCAGGACTCACTAATGCAAATTACATCAAAATTCAAAGGAGTGAAAACATGTACAAATTCTTCAAAATTTGAGCGCAGGCTCCGAGCATTTATGTGGCAAATACTAAGAATGTTTTCACCGCGGTTATTCACTGATATGGTATTTACGGTGTCAGTACCTGCACTACCAGAAATTTTTATCAACATGGTAACAATCAGCAATTTCGTCTGCATACCAATCTAGCCAAAAAACCAAACTCATGCTTGCAATAATTTGTACATTATATAATATTATCAGTTCAGAAAGCTGTAATGAAAAAATACTAGAAAAATTCCAAAAAAAGAAAAGATTTAGTTTAATTAATTCTAAGAAAGAAGAAGTTAGAAGAAAAAGATAGAAAAAGAGGATAAAACTAACAACAAGGTAAATAAGCAGTAAGAAGCACATAACTATTTAAGTAAGTGTGTTTGTATGAAATTATAACAAAAGCTCTCAGC
Source organism: Dioctria linearis (assembly GCA_963930735.1). Lineage (NCBI taxonomy): Eukaryota > Metazoa > Arthropoda > Insecta > Diptera > Asilidae > Dioctria > Dioctria linearis. The sequence goes on from OZ005742.1 coordinate 105,346,160, forward strand.
TCTCAGCCATACTCGATACGATTTCCCCTGTGACTTTAACTGGATTTTCCTCAGATGAACGTCGAATATAACCAAGCCCATTAGTAGTAAAAACAGACACTATCTTCTTCTGATGTTTTAACTGCATTGCCAAACGAAACAGCTTCAGTGATTTATCGGTCAGACTCTCCTGTACGAAAACTCCTGTTGTGCCCGAAAACCAAATGTCAGCCAATTTCGGCTTCATCTTCCGAACAACTTTAACAAATTTCCCCTGCTCATGACTAGCAGAAAATTTCACTACTATGGATGGTGCCATTTTTTTATTATTATGACGCAACCGAAAAATTGATGGCATGTTGATGGGCTTAAAGTGTATCGATGTGAACAATTTGTTAAGAATCTCACCGAGGTCTTCACCAGATGTTATGGGGATGCCGTTAATCAAGGCATCAGTAGATTTCGAAATTCTTTGAAGTGATTCCACCTTGCTTTCCAGAGCGCTGACACAATTACGGAGTCCGCCAAGTTCCCCGTTAATTTCAGCTACTGCATTCTTACAACAAATATCGACAATTTTTTTTGTTTCAAGTTGAACTGACTCCATGAAAGCAGAGAACTTTCATTTACCATTCTACTAATTTTTTCCTCGATAGATCTCTCAAAGGCACTTAATTTAACATCAATAGCGTTTTCGAGGGCTTTAATAGATTTAACTACACCCTCCAATGAAATTTGGGCGTCTGAGCTCGATGCACTGCGTAGCTGAACTTTATCAACCTTGGGCGGCATTTTATATACTGATATATTTTAATATAATAATAGGAACCCGGAAAAACTTGATTGAATTTTTTTTTAAACAAAAACACTAATTAGAAATAAATCTGAGAGCTAGAACGAAAACACCTCTACTCGGTAGTCATTCACTCACTCAACTGACTTCACCAAACCGTTCGTTATCCAGTGCGATGCGAGCCAACAAGGTATTGGAGGAGTGCTGTTTCAACTAGATGACGATAGCCACGAGAAGCCAATAGCCTACGTCTCGAAAAAGTTGAACTCAGCACAAAGAAATTACACCGTCACAGAGCAAGAATGCTTGGCTCAACTCTTGAGCGTGCAGAAGTTCCGGCCCTTCATAGAACTTTTGCCGTTTAAGATAGTGACTGATCATGCGAGCTTGAAATGGCTGATGTCTCAAAAGGACCTCAGCGGTAGACTTCCGCGGTGGAGTTTGAAGCTTCAGGGCTTCGACTTCACTATTGAGCACAGGAAAGGAAGCATGAACGTCGTCCCTGATGCGCTGTCACGTATTCATTGTGGCAGCCTGAACACAAACAAAGATCCTGGCCCAGAAGTTGACCTTAGTTCGCCATATTTCAACTCGTTGGAATATGAGGAACTGAGGCATAAGGTTAAAACGACTTCTGGCAAACTACCAGATCTTTGCGTCAGGGATGACTTCGTTTATATCCGGACTGCTCCGAGAACAGGCGATCCTATTCAGAAAGAAGAAGCTTGGAAGCTTTGGATTCCACGAGGGCTTGTCAACGACGTCATTTCAAGGGCTCATGATCCGCCGGGAAAACACTGGAACGTCTGCGAAGATATCTGTACTGGTCAAGAATGACAGTTGATGTCAGAAACTACGTAGGCGCCTGTGACGTGTGTAAGGAAACAAAGGCTCCTAATACTATTTTGCGACCACCTATAAGAGTCCAGTCTGAGACAAAACGACCATGGCAAAAGCTGTACATTGATTTTCTAGGTCCATATCCTCGGTCAGTAAAAGGAAACGTCTGAATCTTAATAGTTCTTGACCACTTTTCTAAATTTCCACTTTTCAAACCTATAAGAAAAGCGTCTACGCTCAATGTATGCCAATTCATTGAGACTGAAGTGTTTCACGTGTTCGGAGTCCCGGAAATGATCGTCTCGGACAATGGAGTCCAGTTTTGCTCGACTCAGTTCACCAGATTACTGGGAAAATATGGGGTGAAGCACATGCGAACGGCAGTTTACTCGCCTCAAGCAAACGCCTCAGAGAGAGTAAATAGGTCTCTATTGTCGGGGATTAGAGCATATATCAAGAAGGAACACACGAGATGGGATGAGAAACTAAGCCATGTAGCTAGTTCCCTCAGGAGCTCTTTCCATCAAGCTACTGGTTTCTCTCCCTATCGAACACTCTTCGGTCAACAAATGATTGAACATGGCAGCTCCTATTCCATCTTGAGGAGCCTTGGAACTCTTAATGAGCCATTGACAGTAGACGCAGAAGACAAAATGAGATTGATCCGTGCGAGAGTGCATGAAAACTTACACCACACATTCGAACAGGGTTCACGAGCCTACAATCTCAGGGCGAATCCTGTCGAGTTCAAAGTTGGTCAAGAGGTATTTAGACGGAATTTTGCCCAAAGCAATTTCCAGCAGCAGACCAGTGCAAAACTGGGACCGAAATTTGCCAAATGTCGAGTCAGAGCCAAGAAAGGAAATTCCCTATACGAGCTTGAGGATCTGCGGGGAAAACTGTTAGGTGTCTATCACGCCAAAGACATCAAGCAGTGACCGTCATTGTGAGAACATCGTCGTAAACTATAGGATATCGCGAAGCCCTCCTATTGCCCCGTCAATGGTGGGTGATATACCTGTTGAAATCCATTCCTGGATGAGGCTGTGAACATGTCACTACTTCAACGACGCCTGGGAGACACACCCCTGAACAATCGCCGGTCGGAGATCAGAGTGAGATGTTGAGCCGGGAAAGCTTAATGATCAGTTCTTTAGGTTACTGATCGCGGGGCTTCCTCAGCATCTCGGTGAAGGAGGGCAGAGAGGCATCGACCGGTTGGATTTTTTGGGTTACCAGCTTGTCGATGTACCTTTGGCTTCCCACACGGAGAAGGATGTCGCAGTCTGGTCACGGACTGACGAGACTTCGGGGATGTGTCCTCGATGCGTCATCGATCAAGTAGAGCCCGAGTGATGAGGAATATGCAGTGGGTCGTGGGTCGAGACACATATTGAGCGCCCGAGTTATGATATTCACAAGCTTGGTTATCAAAAAAAAATAATTAAAACCCGTTTTAGATATTAAAGAAAATGATTTTTATTTACCGCTTACTTCTTACAACTGAATTTTTCTTGTTGTTCAAAATCTAAATTCTACTTCTTTTACAATGTGAAAATTGCAAGTTTAGTGCTTTTACGGGAAACTTGTGTCTGCCGGTCTATGGAACTTTTGTGGTGTCGGCTTACTTATGTGAGCCGTTCTCAACTATGTCAGCAGAAAGGTTTTATGCTGTTTTTGTAAATTAAATGGGTAATGATTAATCTTTGAAGTTATTATTTTATGGATATGTTATGCTGTTCCTGTAACTCCTCCCTCCTTAGGATGAAGCGACTGCTAGAGGAAATTGATTTTCGGGGATTCTTCTGCAGGAGCGAATACGACGGTGGTTGGAATGATTCCTTCTTTGGATGGTGCCTGTAGGATGTAGGTGGGATTTGACTTTTTCTGTTTTACTAGGTACATCAAGATGATAGTTGTGGTGCAGCTGAAGGTGGCAATTATTGTATATGAAATGATGTCTTTTCGTTGGGTTCTTACTTCTAGGGTTTCTAAATCTTCTCTATTTTGTAGATGGTAAGCTTTGAGTTTTTGTAAGTTTAACTTTTCTGTTGCTATTGTTGTGTTTATTCTGCTAAATGTGGATGGGTAGATGTAGACGTCATCCCAGTGGATGTTATCTTGATTTCCGTAGGTTATACCATTGATCTCTACTACGCAGTTTTGAAGATGAACTAGCCATGTTCCGTTGAATTTTTGGGGACCTGGTTCACATGTTGTCCGTAGTGTTGTGTCTGGTACATTGTGGTACATTGACTAATAGGATATAGTCTGGTTCCGGTTGAAATATTTGGCTAATCTCGGTTTCTTCTGATAATTGACATTCTGCAGGTAGGTTGTTGATGATTTTCGCTATGCACCAAGATTCGTTGATTTTCTTCTTATGTAGTGATTCTTTTCAATAGAATGTTCCCTCAATGTATGGACACTTTTCGTCAAAGTACTGAATATTTTCTGAGTTAAGGATTGCATAGGGTTTGGTAATTATTTGTTTGGTTTTCTCTATTGGTAACGGGATCAAGTGGAAGAAGGAATATGTTTCGTTGTGCAATATCGGGATCTTTATGTTAAATATTATGTTGGTATTGTTATAGTAAGCCTGAAGGCCAAGAAGTTCGTACATGTGTTCGACTGATCTAATATCTATGGACTGATTTTCAAAAATTTGGGATATTTCTGTTAATTCATTCGGACTTAAAATTTGTTTTGGTACTATATTCATTCTAGAAAGTGTTATGGATTCTGCTATATCAGTTAGGTGGTTATTCAATAGAACTATGTTGTAATTAATCTGGTTAAAATATTGCATTTATTTGATTATGTCGTCTTCTATTCTAATTTTAATTCTTATCTTGTCTTGTGCGTGATTTAAATAATTTTCGATGACTTCCTGTTGACTGTTAATATGGTTTGTGATATTATCAAATCTGTCTATCATTTGTTTATTAATTAATGTCTGTCTATTAACTTCGTTTTTGATATTAGATTGGTTTGAAAGTATATTATCTATTTCTTTGTTCAGGCGGATGGCGTCGTTGTCGTCCAAATTTCCTGTAATTGTTTTGATTATTGTTCCTAACCCATTTATTATTCAACTTCTGGTTCTTAGTTTAGGTGTTAATATGTGAAGTTTTTGTTGTAATTCTCTCAGTTTAAGTTTTGTTATACTTAACGAATCCTTCAGTTCGTCCAAATGATGTAGTTGGTCTATTGAGATCGTTATTCTGTCTATAGTCTGTTGGTAGGTTTCGAGTCTTATTATGTGCAGTAAGTTATGATATGTGTGTATCATCTTCGTTTATCCTAATCTCATTGGGAGAAGCCCATGGTTGTTGTTAAGGTCTAGTAGCTCCATTTTTTGTCCTTGCGTCACCGTGAGCCTGTAATTTGCGTTTTTTCTTAATTTTTGACTTATGTAATTTTTTGTTTTGGCTTGTTATAATTGTTACTTTATTGTTACTTTTAATTCTATGTTTGCTAAACCTAGGGGTTAGTTTGTTGCGCCTACATTCCTTTCGGAATATAATGGATCCTTCTTTAAGTTTTGGGGGCTCTTCCCTGGTTTCATTTAGTCTGTCAATATTTTTGGTGACCCGTTTTTCTAGTTGCTCTTTAATCAAGGGGTACAATTGGGCTTGAAATTCGTTTAGTTTACTTAAGTAGTCGTGATTATTGTTATACCTTAAATTTTTGTTGAACTTATGCGTTCTACCAGTGAAAAGTTCGTACGGAGTATGTTTTGTCGCAGAGTGTATGGCATTATTATAGGTTATGATTGCATCGTTTAAGATTTCGTCATGATCTCTGTTGTTTTGTTTGTCATGTATTATTCTGTATATTTCTGTTAGGGTAGAGTGCATACGTTCGACAGGAGAATTGCTACTAGATTGGTTAAAGGAAGTTTTATGGTGGTTTATATTGTATTGTTTGCAGAAGTCTGTAAAAATGGTTGAAGTGAATTCTGCACCTTGGTCTGACACTAGTTTTTTCGGAATTCCATGTTGGCTGAGGAAATGTTTTAGGGATTTGATTACTGTGAGGCTATTTCTAGCATTTAGTGTGTAGGCAGCTGCAAATTTCGAGAATTTATCTATTAATGTGAGGACTAGTTGATGGTTGATACTATAAATATCAATGTGTCTGATATCTAGTAGTTTTTCAGGGGTTTCTGGAATCGAATATTTTATTTTTGGAGGATTTCTATCATATTTCAAAGTTTGGCACTTATCGCAGCTATTAATTATTTGGGTTATTTTATTTTTTAGAAAGGGAAGAAATATTCTCGTTTTAGATGCATTAAGGTCTCGGTTATTCCTCTATGGTTGTTATTAAGGTGGTAATCGTTAATAAGTTTATCTTGTTCATCATTGTTGGTTATTTCTTACAATTTTTCGGTACAGCGAAGTAGTCTCATAGTCTTACATCTAGCGAAAAATTTAGAATAGACTGTTGGAATTATTTTAAATGTGTCATCGTCGCTGTATATTGCTATTAGTCGTTTGGGTGGTAGATAATTTTTGAAAATAGCCGTTACGCTTTCTTCTGTGAAGCTGCTCATATGAATAGTACGCCTTTGCTTATTTTTGAATGGCATTTCCAAGGATGTTGGGGGTTGTCTATTAGATTTTTCAAAGATTATCTGGAGATTGAATTCATTCAAGGGGCGTTCCGAGATTGGTATACCATCGTCAAGGTTTTCCTCCGCGGAGTGTATAGTTGACCCGCTGGTTCCCGTACTGAGGTGTGAGTTCTTGATTCGTTGATATTTAATTCAACTTTCTCAGGAGTTTCACTGTTTTCGGGTATTACTCTACTCAACGCATCCGCGTTTGTGTTTAGTTTCCCTTTTTTGTAGACTGTTTCGTAGTCGAACTCTTCAAGTTTGAGTCGCCATCGTACTAGTCTTGAATTAGGGTCTTTGAGGCTCATCAACCACACCAGTGGCTTATGGCCTGTGACGATTTTGAATTTATTTCCGAATAAATAAGGGCGGAAGTATTTTGTAGCCCATACAATCGCTAAGAGTTCCTTTTCGGTGGTTGAGTAGTTTGTTTCGGAATAGGTTAGGGTTCTGCTAGCATAGCACACCGGTTTGTCACTGCCAATGGGACCTTGCGACAAGATCGCTCCTATAGCATAGTTGCTAGCATCGGTTGTTAGTACAAAGGGTTTACTAAAGTCCGGGTACTGAAGGATGGGGTCGTTTTTTAGTAGATCTCTGCAAAGTTCGAACGTTCTAATGTAACGATCATTCAGCTCTATTTTTTTCCCTTTCTTTAGGCACTCGGTTAGAGGTTTGGTAAGCTTTGCAAAATCTTTTATGAATTTGCGATAATACCCAAGAAGTCCAAGGAATGACTTAATTTCCTTTTGGGTTTTAGGTATTGGAAACTCTTTAATTGCCTTAATTTTATCAGGGTTTGGCTTTACTCCGTCTGTTGTGACGATGTGTCCTAAAAAGGCAATTTCCTTGTGAAGGAATTGAGATTTATCTAACTGAATCTTCATATTTGCTTCTCGTAGCCTATCGAAAACTTTCTTTAAATTCTCTGCATGTTCCTGCAGTGAAGTGGAGAAAATTATGATATCGTCTAGGTATACTAGGCATATCTGCCCTTGTAATTCTTTTAAGACGTTATCCATCACTCTTTGAAATGTCGATGGAGCATTTTCAGCCCGAAAGGCATTCTAACATACTCGTAGTGACCTCCTTCTACCGTGAAGGCAGTTTTTTCGATATCACGAGGATTCATCTCAATTTGGTGAAATACGCTCGCCAAATCAAGGGTAGAAAAGTACATGCACTTTCCTAGTTCATCTAATATCTCGTTGATATTAGGAAGTGGATAACGGTCACTAACGGTTTTCTCATTCAGTTTACGAAAGTCTATAACAAGACGCCATTTTTGTCTGCCACTGGCATCTTTTTTCTTAGGAACAATCCAGACAGGAGAGCTCCAATGCGAATAGCTTTGTCTGATTATTCCTTGTTCTAGCATATCGCTAATTTGTCTCTGCACTTCTTGCTTGTGGATATAAGGGTACCGATAAATGTAAATGGGTATTTCGTCTACCGTGGGGATAGAATGTTTTACTTTATTTGTAAAGGTTAATTGTTGTCCTTCCTTGTAAAAGATGTCATCGTATTCTCTGCATATTTTAAACAGGGTTTTCTCTTCTTCAGAATTAAGAAGAGATGTACGAATGAGTTTAGTGACATTCTCTGCAGGAGTAGTGACATGAACTGAGCTGTCATACTGAATTTCGAAGGTATTAATCTCTGTGAGTTTAATGGAGGACGTTGGTTCTACTTTTAGCGGTTGCTCGACAAGTAACGTTTGAGTATTATGAGAACAGTTCATTACTTCAACTATGCTGTACCATTCTCTTGCTCGATATATTCCTTCAGAAATAAATAGATTAGGTTTAATTTCTATTGTTTTAATGTAAACGTCTCCATATTGTATGTCTACTGGTATTTTGACCGTCAATTTCGAGTTAGCTGGGATTTCGTATTTCTGGGACATAAAATTTGGTTTAAATTATATTGGAATAGTGGAATTCTTAGTTATTAACACTTGATTTGCGAGATCGACCTTTGCGCCTAATGCAGTGAGTGTATCCAATCCCAATAAGCCATCGAAATATCCATGAAAACGGAAAACTAAAAATCGAATTTCCCTGTTTATTCAAAACGGTGGTTATAACAGTGGGCTCTGTATATATTAAGTCCTTTTGGTGGATAAATTCCGGACTTAAGAAAGAGGAGGATGCTCCTGTATCGATTAGGAACTTTAACGGTCGTCCAAATGGGGAAGATATATTAATGTATGGTAGTATAAAACCGTGTTTGTTAATATCTAAGTACCCGATTGGCTTGTTGAGGCGGTTATAGGAAAATTTCCGTCATCCAATACTCCGTTTTCAACCGGCTGGTTATGAAGTTGTTCATAATATTTGTCTAAGTGTTGCTGGTACCAGGATTGAGTATCGTTGTCGTTGCCAGAGTCTTCAAATTGGTCTATATCAACACTATCTTCTGTTGTATTGAATAGTTCTTCACTCGCAAAATTTGGGGAGTTTTGCTTGAAAAATTTACTGGTGGTGGGTTTATGATACTGCATTGAATTTTGTGCTTTTTGTTGGGTATAGCCAGAGCTAGTATCCATAGGCTCAGGTCTAGGTAATCTAGTCTGGTTAGAGAATGAATTCTGCCTTTGCTGTAGTGAAGGCAGTTGTCTGTTAAATGTATTCGGTTGTCGCTGTGTAAAATTATGAGTATTGAAATTGGTAAATTGTCGAACAGGTTGTATAGGGCGTGAGAACTGTTGTTGTGGTGCAAAATTTCTGGGGCCGTAGTGAAGATTACTAACTGGAGGAATAATTGGTCGTATGAGTTTTCTATTTATCGGCTGTCTATCATGATTCGATTCTGTCTTTACATAGAAAATGTTTTGTTCTTTAATACAATAAGAAAAGGCTACTGGTAGAGATTCGGGTCTCATAGCTCGAATGGTGGACCCTAAAGGCTCTTTTAGACCAGTTAGAAATGTGGTTAAACACATTTCCGTATATAAGTCTTTTTTTGCTTTTATTACGTTAGCGTCTCTTTCGTGAATTTGTATGTGGTTGCACATTGTTGCAAGAATTTCAATGATTTCACTGTAGAATTTTTCAACACTTTTACTATTTTGCCTTAAATTATGGAGATCCCTAATTAACGATGTCTCGTTACGTTTATCTGAATAGTGTAGAATCAAATTATTCTAAATTTGATCCCAATCAAGATTCGTCCCGTACATGTTCAAAACTTCGTTTGCTTGGCCTTCTATTTTATTTCTTATGGCACGTAGCAAAATTCGCGCTTGGGGTGTTCCATCGAGTCTAGAAACTACCAACAAAATTTCTTCACAATTACTTATAAATTCATAAAGCAATCTGGGATTGCCGTCAAATCTCGGCAAATCTTTAATAGCGTCTGGCACTTTAAGTGAATTGAATATAGCATTGATATCAACGGGATTATTGTTATCTGCATTATTTGCATTGTTAGGGATGATTTGAGGAACACCATCATTTACTTCGTTTTCCATTATTAGGTTTGTGTTAATTGGTTTATTAAGGTAGACAGAATTTTCAAAAATTGTATCTAATTTTCCCGCACTTATCTTGTAATTTAAGCTTATTGCATCGAAAATTATTTAATTCGCACGTATTGGTATTTTTATTTTCACTTTGCAACAAATTATCAGGTATATCACTTTCATTGATAGTATATTTAAAAAAACTTATACTAGAATTTCTTGGATAAGGAGTTGTTGAATTATTTCTTGGCTTAAGGCTTTATTAGTAAAATTGGACATAGAAAATGATAATATGTAAAGGATAAAAAATATTCAGAACTTTTGACTTACATATGCCATACAATAAGGTACTTCCACATTTCTTCGATTTAACAGCGTGAATGAAGATAATTGGGGAAACCTTGTATGTTGTTGTATTCAATAAATTTTCCTTTGATCGGGTTGAGTAGGTCCTCGAACTGAAGAGTTAAAACTCACCAAGGTTCGTTCCTTGTGTTCTAATGAAGATTTATCGATTTGCCTTCGATAGTATCAATCGTTAATATCACTTATTCTGTCTTAGTAATTTGTACTTCTCGCGATTTTTGTCAATTACCCGTCGACTATGGGGAATTCTAATTTACGATATACTCTCGTTTTAGTTTTGTTTATGCGAACACGAATTCAAAATCTAAGATTCTTTTCACGGTTGATCGAATTAATTTCACGATTTTTTGCCAATATTCCTTTGACAACAATAATGCTCACGATAATCCGTCGCGATTATTATTAACGTAAATATATTAATCGAATAATTCCGTGAGGATGATTTATCTCATCCTACCAACTGCGCCAGTTATGATATTCACAAGCTTGGTTATCAAAAAAAAATAATTAAAACCCGTTTTAGATATTAAAGAAAATGACTTTTATTTACCGCTTACTTCTTACAACTGAATTTTTCTTGTTGTTCAAAATCTAAATTCTACTTCTTTTACAATGTGAAAAATGCAAGTTTAGTGCTTTTACAGGAAACTCGTGTCTGCCGGTCTATGGAACTTTTATGGTGTCGGCTTACTTATGTGAGCCGTTCTCAACTATGTCAGCAGAAAGGTTTTATGCTGTTTTTGTAAATTAAATGGGTAATGATTAATCTTTGAAGTAATTATTTTATGGATATGTTATGCTGTTCCTGTAACTCCCGCAGTGATGAGGCCTATGTTTAAGACCGGCTAGCTCAGTCGACCATTTTTCAGCGTTGTCTGAACCATGGGTGGCGCAGACCACTCTGCCCTGTTATTGTCGTAGCGTATTGTATATAGCAATGTGCTACACGTACTGTAGCGTGTATGTCGGCTGCTGTCCATAGCGGAAAGCGAACGCACCTTGACTGCGTGAAGTGCTTTACTCAAGCTCAAGTGACATGTCGTTGAAGACAAGTAAGAAGAAGACAATCGTTTTGTCTTGTCAAAAACGTGAAAGTGAAAGGACGTGAAAAGCTGAAGACAACCAAATCATAAAATTTCAACGGCATCGGTGGAAATCCATCCCCCATGTAAGTCCGAAATAATAATTATCCCTGCAAGAACCTATTATTAATTCGTAAAAATATTCTCGTCATCACCAGGAGAAAATTTTTCGTACACTTCCAGCCGACATATTCCGAAAATCTCGACAGTAGGTACACTGTAAGTACATCGGCAATCTGGGCGAATTGTTACACCACTAGCACAATTTCAGGCAAAACCCTGTTGAACTCATGGATGCCTGTTTTATGGCGATTCATGCACAAGTTTCTACCGCTCGAAGAGTTGGCAGCCGTAGTGCGAACTGGATTACCTGTTCTAAATTCTTCCATGATTCTACACCATTTAGTACAGTATATTCATCAGCAACAGCTGCAACAAATAAAGCTGGGAGCAAAATCAGCACTTAAAATAGTACTCGGACTAACATAGCATATAGATAAAACAAAAGAATCTCTACCTGGAGAATCAAGTAATCTCTTCTACGAAGAATCTCTAGAACAAGCCACAAAAAAATGTTAGGAAGTAAACGCCGAAATAGTATTGAAACTTCAGAACATCTCTTTACAGAAGGGTAAATTGCAGCGGCAATACAGCTAAATACCATTAGCAAGTAATTTAATAATAGAATAACAAAGAAAAAAAAACAACAAAAGCACGGAACCAATTATTAAATGTGCAGCAAAAATCATTTTAAATAAATATAGCTTAAGATTTTTTTTGGTAAATCATAGCAAATATACAAATAGCATTTTCGGGAGTTCAAATTATCACTCTACGTACACAGGCTGCACCTGTTATTATAAAGGAAAATATACATACATGCATTCATTGTCTCAAAATCGAGAAAATAATGAAAAGCTTTAAAGATTCTTCTTCATTTATATCTGCATATTAGGTATTATCTTGAACCATTGAATACAGTAATGCGCACATGAAATACGTACATACGTTCCTGTTAAATTAGATACTTACCTCAAAGTTATGTCATCCTACAATCAATTGAACTTAACTAAATTTTAATATTTAAGAGTGATTCTACACCCACATACACAAGGCAAGCTAAGGTTGGGGATTTGTGCGCACAAGTTACATCTTCTTTACTTACTTTGAATCTCTTAACAGCTAACAATATATTCTCATTCATTTTCCGTCTCGCATCGTACGTATATGTTAGATTATCACCTCACATCGCGGCATATTTTTGAGACTACGAAACTGGCATACACATTTATATAAAAGAAGTTTAATATTTAATTTCTCTCGTTTAGTTAAGGGTAGATAAGAAAAAAAAATGCATTATCATCCAAACATTTATGTACATACATTTTGAAACATTTCTTACGATAAGTTAGTCTGAAATTAAAAGCCGAAATTTATGAATTATGGCTGCAGGGCAAGATCGAGATATTTTTATATGGAATCATTTTCTTTAAATGGTATTTATCTTTACTCTATTATTATCCTAGGAAGTTCATTAATCTTAGCTTTATTTGTTTTAATGTGAAAAGCAAAATTAAACATATGCAATGAGTCTTGCCATGCACGTTGCGGCGATTTAAAATTAAACTAATTATAGGAATCAATAGCAATTTTTTGTAAGAAGGAAACACTTGCGATTATAACGTGAACATGATTGGCTGAGTTTTTACTTTTTCCTTCACATCCCGGAGCCCTCTATCGCATGAGACCAGAGTCGTCTAGGCTTGCCTAGTCTCTCTCTCTTCCTATAGGTCAAAAAAGGGACTTTGGACGATTGTGCCACCCCAAAGTCGATGGGAGGATGGGGTTTGGCAGGAAGGCATGCCATCTGCGCCTTCAATGGAGCATAGGTAAGTGAAGTAAGGGTCCCTTCAGGACCGAGTGTGTGCTGGCTCGTTCAAGTAGGCATGAAGATTTTTTTTGATTATGGGTGGTGACAGCGGCAGGTATTTTCGGGAACCTCCCCACACTCTCTGCCACCCTTAGCCGAGGTGCTAGCATGCCGCCCTGTGCTATCGCTGTCATCTAGTGATCTGCCAGCTTAGGCTGGCAGTTTGGACTTCACGTCCTGACCAGTCACTCTCAACATACTTCCATAACAAAGAAAAAATTGAATTTGTTTCTCAACTGGAAAAAAAAAATGAATAATGAATCTTTCTGAGAATTTGGTAAATTTAAAGTCTGTACATATGAATATGAAAGAACCGTATGACTTAATATTTTCTTTCGTGGTAGTGCACGCTGTGTTGTTTTAAAGGATATATATATTGGAATTTTTACAGCTTGTTAATATGAGATTATATTATTATATATAACTGATTAATTTGAAAATGAACAAATATGTTTTTCTGTGAGGTGATGTAGTGGTAGTGAATGTGCGGGTGAGCCCCTTCCTTCTTCCTTCCTTTTCATTGTCGACAATGTGGATTGTTATTCGGCTGTCAGGTTGTCTGACACACACAGTTTTTCTTTGGTTAATTAGGCATGCAGTTTTTTTTATTAAAGTAACAGTCAATCGATTCTAATGATTACAAAGCGTGTCTCGAACCCACCCCAACGACGAGCTAGTTAGAGCAGCCTCATCTAGGCATGCCAACATTAGACACATTAACCTTTTTCGTTTGGTTTGATAACTATTTTTTTTTTCGTCTTGGCTTTATTTTCGGCATAATAGATGGCAGTGTGATGTGGTTTATTTCTTTTGTTTGATTCCCTTTAGACATCAATAGTATTTGACGTCTAAATTTTACTGATTGGAGAATGTCAGTCTTCATGATGACAAGACTCTGGTGACACATCGGAAGAATGTCGTTGTGGGGGTCTTGACATAATCCCATCAGACAGACTGTTACAAATATGGCGCCCAACGTATGGTTTCTCTTTTGGACAAGCCCCACTTGTCAAAAATATATTTTTCTAGTATTTTGTGGTTGTCAATACTTACAAGTATGGCAATCATTAGTCAGTCATTTCTGTGGTTCAGTCCACAGAAACTCAATTTTTTGTGTATTTATCATATCCGATTCAACTTTGTATTTTGAAGTTTCAAATCCCTCTGTTGTGCTGAAATTTTATTCGTAGTAAGACGTGCTGCTTCTTCTGCAAATGAAGATGAGAAATCAATGCCTCTTTCACTAGCTTCAAGCGACTGATGTTCGTTTGGCTTAGGTCAAGGTACGGTTCTGAAATCTTTAGCGGAAGAAACACCTGACATCTTAAACCCGCTCTTGTAATTTTTCAAAAAAATTTATTTTGTAACGCCCTCAGTGAAAACGTTTTCTTCGTGACGGTTTGGTCAGCATTATTCGGTACATTCGTACTTCCAACTGGCTGCAAGTGGCTGATGTTCATTTGGCTAAGTGGCGAATTTGCTGTCCTGATTGTTTTGGAAACAGTCATTGTTGATTTTGGTAGAATGATACTTTTCTCCTCTATCCTGTCTCCTCATTACTTAGTCACAGGCCGGGTAGAGAAAAGGTCGGATCGGGGAGAGAACGAATTACCGGATTATCACAGGTCAGAATTCCTGATAGGAATTTTGGGAGTAGTATTTTCCAATCAAAGCCTGAGTCTGATCATGTGAACAAAACCCCAAAAAGGAAAAATTGCATATATTTTATTTTTTTTAAATCTAAATTCGTTTTAAGTCCACATTGCCGACATTTTATATCCCTTACCTTTCCCTATCCCTAATGTCCTTACTAACCTAAAAGGAGAGAGGATTCCTCACGTTCATTGCTGCTACGGAACGCTTCGTGTTTGAAAGTTTGAAATTTTATTCGTCTCTGATATTTGATAAATTTTGGTTTGCGTAAGTTTTGTAAGTGGTTTCTCTGGCGAGAAAATTTTCGTTTGTTTCGATGTAAGTTTATTTGGTGCATATGCTGTTTCTGCTGTAATAGCAGGGCTGTCTTTGTATCCATCGTTTGTTTCAACGGTTTGTGAGTTTTTTCGGTGTAATACAGTTTCTTCTCGAAAGGGAAAAACTGTTATTGCAACCATTTTGAGTACATTTTGTCTTTGCTGGTATTCAATATATAGTAGTCTTAGTAAGTGACTTAAAGTTAATTGATATATACATATAAATATTTATTATTCCTGTTTCAATAACACATAATGGCCCCTTCTAAGGGAAAAACATCCCAGAAGGAGGTTACAAAAACAACTGAGGGTGATTCCCCGGTTGAAAATATTGGAAATACCGATGAGGTTCTGAAAAGGGATGAATCTCAGGAGAAAAAAACAAACATAGCAACAACTTCGATTGCTCAATCTTATGTTAATATTGTTAATATAAAAGACCAAGGCTCATTCCCGTCTATTTCAGTATCGCAGGATGCGATATTACAACAAATTGCAAAAAAGCAATTCTCGTTCGTCAACACCTTCACCCCCGCCAAACCCACAAAATATTTTAAATAATGAATTATTATGTAGGGCTCCTGTAAGAGCTGTGAATCGCCCCTTGACTCCAGCTCGCCGTCCTTCTTTGGTTCAATACTGGAACATTCGTTTCCCAGTGAACAATGACCAGTTGTCAGCCGAAGAATTTATTAACCGTGTTGATTTATTAGCCCTAGACTCAGACATCTCATATGAGGAAGTCTGTAGTAATATTGTGTCTCTTCTTCAAGGCCGAGCCTTAGAATGGTATTGGTCTCAATTCAGAAGAGCTTATCGTCGACCTACCTGGAATGATTTTCGCGTTGGCTTTTTGACTCAATTTTGTAGTCTTAGTAACGACTTTAGTGTCATCAAGTCTATGTTAGAACTCAAACAGGGTTTCGATTTATTCGACGAATTTTTACATAATATGACATCATTGCATAATCGTTTGAAGGAAAAAATTTAAAAAGAATTTGGAAATTAATAATTTAATTGGCCAGAAAATTTTAAGGATGTTTTATTAACTGAAGGATAAATAAAACGATGAAGAAAGATTTTTTATTAATATATAAAATACAAAAATAATATAATCAAGTGAATTTTGTCAAAGAAGCGTGCTAAATAGAAAAGAAAAAGAAAAAATTGAATTTGTTTCTCAACTGGAAAAAAAATGAATACTAGAATCTTTCTGAGAATTTGGTAAATTTAAAGTCTGTACATATGAATATGAAAGAACTGTATGACTCAATATTTTCTTTCGTGGTAGTGCACGTTGTGTTGTTTTAAAGGATATATATATATTGGAATTTTTACAGCTTGTTAATATGAGAATTGAATGGAGATATTTTGAATGTGCGCGTGACCCCCTTCCTTCTTCCTTCCTTTTCATTGTCGACAATGTGGATTGTTATTCGACTGTCAGGTTGTCTGACACACACAGCTTTTTTTTGGTTAATTAGGCATGCAGTTTTTTTATTAAAGTAATATTCAATCGATTCTAATGATTACAAAGTGTGTCGCGAACCCACCCCAACGACGAGCTAGTTAGAGCAGAGACCTCGAAAAAGCGCTCGAAGCAAAAGAGGTGGCTTTATGTGCATTTGCGGACATAGAAGGAGCTTTCGTTAATACCTCCTTCGATGCAATTAAATCAGCTGCCGAGGATAAAGGCTTTGAGCCCTCCACGGTAAACTGGATAGACTCCATGCTTAGAAGCAGGAGGATAACCACATCTCTAGGGAACTGCTCAGTCACGATCACCGCAGCAAAAGGCTGCCCACAAGGAGGAGTTCTCTCTCCACTCTTGTGGTCGATCGTGATTGACGATCTGCTAGAGAAGTTGAACAGTTCGGGTTTTAATGTTCAAGGCTACGCGGATAACCTAGTAGTTACTATACGGGGCAAGCATGATCAAGTCATATCCGACCTCATGCAAATAGCCCTCTCCAAAGTCCGCACGTGGTGTTTAAACAAAGGCCTTAGCATAAACCCCAACAAAACGGTTATCGTTCCGTTCACAAGAAGATCGAAGCTTTCACTTACGGCTCCCCTTCTTGATAATACGGAATTGATATTTTCAGACGAAGTCAAATATCTGGGGATAACCCTAGATAAGAAACTTACCTGGAATTCGCATCTGTCCAGAGTGACGGATAGAGCGATGCGATCTCTCTACACGTGCCGCTTCATTGGCAGAACATGGGGTCTGAAGCCAAAAATGATGTACTGGACGTACACCACGGTTGTTAGACCCATGGTCACCTATGCGGCCCTCGCATGGTGGCCAAAAACTAATCAAAAGACGGCTGAGGCTCTGCTGCAAAAAACCCAGCGGCTTGCCTGTCTAGGAATAACTGGTGCCATGAGAACCTGTCCTACAGCAGCCATGGAAGCCTTATTAAACCTTGCACCCCTGCATTTGCAGGTGAAAAAGGAAGCGATCTCCAGTGCTATTAGAGTACAAACGGAGAAACAGTTAAAGCCAGGCGATCTAGTTGGTCATTTAAGTATCTTAAAACAGATATGCTTCGAGCAAGTGACGACAATATCTGATATAATCACACGCAGAGTGGATTTTGTAAGACCATTCCAAGTGGTTCTTGGAGACCGACAACAATGGCGCTCCACTAAACCGTCCTTCCAACAAGGATCGATGGTGTGGTATACAGACGGCTCAAAAAGAAACAGTGGTGTCGGATTGGGTGTATATATGTATATATCATAGGCTCTAGGCTCTACCCCTACCGTATTCCAAGCCGAGGTATTAGCCATAGAAGAATGTGCCAATACCTGCATTAAAAGAGCTATAAATGGCTCAACCATTAATATCCTCACGGACAGTCAAGCTGCCCTCAAGGTCTTAAAGTCCTACACTGTCAAGTCAGGGATAGTCTGGGAATGTCTACAAACCCTCAAAAATCTATCAAGGGGAAACAAAGTTATCCCCATGTGGGTACCTGGACATGAGGGCCACAAAGGCAATGAAATTGCGGATGGCCTAGCCAAAAGAGGAGCGGAAACTGAGTTTGTCGGTCCAGAGCCATTTTGTGGCACTTCAAAGTGTTACCTCAAAGCTACCCTAAATAACTGGGAGAATAAACAAAAGTCCCTGTATTGGGAAAGGCTACAAGGACTTCGTCAGGCAAAAAAGTTTATCGACACCTCTGGCGGAAAAACAAAAGAACTCCTACTCCTTAGAAGAACAGAGCTTAAAATGATCACTGAGCCCTTCTCAGGCCATTGCCCCTTGAGGTATCACCTAAACAAGCTGGGTTTGGCTGAGACCTCATCCTGCCGCTTTTGTCAGGATGCTCACGAAACCTCGGGGCACCTGCTCTGCAACTGCGAAGCATTGTCCAGGCGGAGATTACTCCACCTTGAACATGCTTTTCCTCCACCAAGTTACGTATGGAACCTCAAGCGCAGAATGGTTCTAGACTTTATTAACAGTCTAAACCTATAAATGGAGCAAATTCAACGGGGACTCACAATAGATCTTTCAGGTCGCAGTGACTGCGAGGCTAATGCCTATACACCCCTTTACAAATCTAATCTAATCTAGTTAGAGCAGCCTCATCTAGGCATGCCAACATTAGACACACTAACCTTTTTTCGTTTGGTTGATAACTATTTTTTTTTCGTCTTGGTTTTATTTTCGGCATAATAGATGGCAGTGTGGTGTGGTTTATTTCTTTTGTTTGATTCTCTTTAGACATCGATAGTATTTGACGTCTAAATTTTACTGATTGGAGAATGTCAGACTTCACGATAACAAAACTCTGATGACATATCGGAAGAATGTCATTGTGGGGGTCTTGACATAATCCAATCAAACAGACTGTTACACACAACGGACGAGGACGGATGGTACGGGGAAAATCATACGACGTACCAGGGAAATGTTTAGGCGGGATAGTTCACGCTAACCTTAACACAACGGATGAGGACGGATGGTACGGGGAAAAGTCACACGACGTACCAAGGAAATGTTAAGAAAATGCACGGGGATTATTCACACGGCGTGCAAGGGTTTACTAGTGAGGGAATTTCGCGCACCACTAGCCACCCAGTAAAATGTCTGATCACCTAACTCGTCGAGCTTGCTGACCAGACTGATTTCTGTGGGCGAATGGCGCTTTATATAGCCGGGGGTCAGAGCTTCTCAGTGGCTGAGTGACATATAATAAGAATGGACTGAGCGTTCTTGCTTCAAAAATGGCACAAATATTGAACAGGCTGTGAAAACCCTTTATCGTACAATTGCAATTTCGATTCATAATTTATTATTATTTGTCGATTGGAAACACTAAAGATATTATAAAATAGTATTGCATTAAATTAAAATTATTTAGAAAGTTAAACTTGTTTTAATTAACCCAAAAACTCATTTGTAATATTACTGAAAAATGTACTCCTCTGTAGATTTGTTGTCAAATTTCCTTAAGCTTGTAAGAGATAGACGTATAAAAACAATATATTTGTCTGAATTTTTATGTCAAATCCAATGCATTCCAATTAATACAGCCGTACTGTTTCCAAAATTGGTTACAGTTCAGTGTATATTTTGAGCTTCAAAGAGACAAATAGATTTTAGCAAAAATTTCTGCCATTTTTAACTGTAGGAATTAGATAGGATGGCTCAGTCCATTCTTATTACATGTTAGTGGGCTGAGTGCCTGATGCTTCTACTGGCGTAGGTATAAAAGAGCTTGCAAGCTCTTTTGAAAAGCTTTTCTTGTACTTGACTAGTACATGTGCTGGCGTGCTGATCATGCAGCCTGTGACTATGGCAGCTTGTTGGCATGCCCGAGTGGCGTGGTTACTTGAACTTAAGTTCAAGTTTTAATTACATAACCCAGTTGCGGGCAAAAATAATTTAATTCGGTTTCAAATTTGTGACTTCGTTACATCCCCCTCTTTCTTCAAAGTGAAAAGAATCAGAGATTCTATACCATTAACAGCAGGGCGGATAACGATGAGTAAAAAGATCTTTTCCTGTCGGACTTTATTTACAAAAACTAAGAAATCATCCCTCTGAGAAATTCAGTCTGGCAGACTCGGGAGTTCAGCGTGGATTCGACAATTCAAATAGGTGAAGATAAAGCTAACACTTTTAGAAATATCACAATGCGTCGATTCTAACACTTCAATATTAATTCAAAATTTGAACAATTAAACAAAATAAATGTAAATTCTACACTATAAGATTCTGCGTATGCCTACATTAATACTAAATTTAATAAATCAAGGACATAAAACTTACAAAAAAATACTTAATTACATTGGATACTTCATGGCTGGACTCTGGCTCCGGGTATCTTGATTTAGGCGTCTCGTACAAGTCATCGCAATCGGAGGATCCATTTCCCGACCGCTAGACGTCGGGTCCGGACGGATCTGGAGTCGGCGGGGTGGCTTCGTCTCGCCACCACTCTTCTGTCTCCTTGGAATCGCTGAGCTCATAGTTGACGTGAGGGTGTTCTTCGGGTGCGTCTTCTTCCTTTGGTTGCGAGCTGTTTCAGCTTACTAGCCGACGGGTTTCCTTGTTGATCTGAGTTAGCGGTTTCTTTCATTGTCTTCTTCCTTATTGCTCAGCTTGACGGGGGAACTGCAGCATCTTCTCGGTTGAGCACGATAATGGGCTTCGGCTGAGTGTTTTGTTTGGCATCGGTCTTCTTTGGTAATATCTCCAGGAATGGCATCGGTTTTTGGATTTTTCTCCTTTGCGGCGGTTGATTGGCATATTGTCATCGTCCTGATAGCTGCTATTGATGTCCTCTTCGCAGGTCGAGTCGGCTTCCTAGCAGTGGGGTCGCTTCTGGCTCTGGTCGTAAGTTGACTGGCCTCTAGACTGGTTGTGGTTTGACTGATCTTGACAACGGTTGTACTTGGAATGACTTCTCCCTTTGTAGTGCTCAGCCTTTTATACACTGGCTGAAGTGAGTCGTCTCGATGGTAATACGCTTTCAGGTCTTTAACGTGTACTTTTCTGGTCATACGGGTTCGCTCGTCGGTGAGTTCGACAATTATAGGAGAGATAACTTTTGTAACGGTAAAAGGACCTTCGTATTTGGCTCCTAGCTTAGCGGAGTAGTGTTTTATGGCAGAAGAGAGTCGTTGCTCCTTCCGTAACACAGAGTCTCCAAGGTTGGGACACCATGGTCTCCGTCTCAGGTTAGAATGACGTCTCTGTTTTGTAAACGCTTTCCCTAAATTAATCCTAACAAGTTCAAAGGTCTCTCGGAATTTTTGAAATTTTTGTTCTTTAATCGGACGGTCGGGTTTCATAGGGATTCGGTGTTCGGTTATCTGTGTTAATTTCGTAACACATTCAGATCGGGAAGCTGTTCGGGGAGAGGCTCAGAGACAAGTTGTTTATCTTCTGACGGTAATTCTTTGGGGTTATCTATGGCTAGACTACTGCTCTCGGCCCTGTAACTGAGGTTCTCCTCATTTGGATGGATTTCTTTTCCCAGGAGTTGTAGTCTAATGTCGTATTTCTGTAGTAGATCTATGCCCAGAATAACAACTTCGTGTAGACCGGGCATGTAGTAGAACAAATGTGGCGTGACGTGTTCTCTCAATCGGATGTCCAGCTCATAGCCGGTAGTGATCGGCACTTCAGAACTATTGGCAACGGACGTTTTAAAGTTGCATGTATGGCTGGGGGTTTATTAGTGAGGGAATTTCGTGCACCACTAGTCACCCAGTAAAATGTCTGATCACCTAACTCGTCGAGCTCGCTGACCAGACTGATTTCTGTGGGCGAATGGCGCGCTTTATATAGCCGGGGTCAGAGCTTCTCAGTGGCTGAGTGCCTGATGCTTCTACTGGCGTAAGTATAAAAGAGCTTGCAAGCTCTTTTGAAAAGCTTTTCTTGTACTTGACTAGTACATGTGCTGGCGTGCTAATCATGGAGCCTGTGACTAAGGCAGCTTGTTGGCATGCCCCAGTGGCGTGGTTACTTGAACTTAAGCTCAAGTTTTAATTAAATAACCCAGTGGCGGGCAAAAATAATTTAATTCGGTTTCAAATTTGTGACTTCGTTACAGGTTAATTAAGAGCATTGCTGCGATAAATTTTTGTATCGCACGAAACGTAGAAAGAATAAGCATGTTTGTTCAGCGGCAACCACATTGCTGCAGCCAATCGGATCTCTCCCCTTATGTCTACGTTTAATACTAATTTTTTAGGTCAATACCGGATTAAAGTGGGACTAGTTTTTCGTAATACATGTTTATACTAGTGCAAATTAGTTCTACGTAAGTCAACTTGCGTAAAACTGGTCCTAAATGGCACATTATAAAAAGGCTCAGTGACAAGTTAGGACACAGAAGAGTTTTCAGATTGTTTTACATTTAAAATTTACACAAATAAAAAAACAAAATAAAAAATAAAAAAATAAAATTCTCTTTAAAACTTTTACGAATAAAGAGAAAAAATATGAAATTACATGCAACGAAACAGAATGTCAAGTGAATTTTCGTAAATATTTAAATGAAAAGGGGCGGAATTTTCAGAATTTACCCTCATAAACGGTTATGTTCCCGCGGCGCTTTTGTGAAGAGAAGAGAAGTGGGAGAAACTCATGGATTCTCTGATGTTTTCGGGAAAATTGAGAATTTTATTTGACAGAAATCTTACATGTCCTTTCACCACCTTGGCCAAAGCGAAACTTATCTTTTTCTTACAAAAATAAGGCAGTGTGACCAGATGTACATTATTATGAATAGCTTGAAAGGATTTTGGAGATATTTAAGATTTTATCAATCGGGTAATCCTACGTTCTCTCAATTTTTGTTTTTAACTAGTTGTCTTAGGCGCACTACACAATAGTGCAAAGCCAAGCCCTTTTCCCCCATTCATGCAAAAGACGAAAGTACTCGTATATGACATTATTTGTTTCTTTCTAGAAACAGAACTTCATGGCTTTCCAGCAGGAGGTGATATTGCTCACCTAGCAAGCAAAAAGTTGTATGAAAGGGGGCCAGGGAGGGGGGGACCAGTACACAGTTTAGGAGTTACGGGGTGATTAAAAAAAGCTAGTTTTTCACAAAACACCCTGTATCTTAAAAAGTAAAGGGCGTACTGTCCCAGTTAAGAGCTCATTGTATGCAGAACTTGCCAACAACTGCTGAGCTAGCCCAGTACCAATCTCCCCTGCAGAGTTATGGTACTTTAATCTAAAAATTTCGGATTTTCTTACCTTCTTTCTTAATTTGACCTTTATTTTTTTGCAAAAAAGAGATTATTAACATAACTTTTTTTTATAAAAACTATAAACTGTGGACTCTGCTCTTTAGTTTGACCTATTACATCTGTGCAATCTGTAACCGTTAAAAATGTATTCTCAACCAAAACTATTTTCAAAGATAATTTGTTCCCTTTGTAACTGTGTAAAACGAATTGGACGTCCGTCAACATGCTCTCATAAGCATACCATTGGACGTCAATTTGTAACTATCTAAACCGCCAGAAATGCCGCTTAGCCTTGCCACCGCACACCTCCGCTGCTATACCATCCAGGAATTGAGTCGTGTCAAATTCAAATCTGACACATCCCAACAACCGAATCGCCACAGCAAAGCCAAACAACAATCGGCCGAGACACTGAGACATCAAATAATACATATATTAAAATCTACTGAAGAAGAAGAAAAAAACCATCCACTGACTTCACCAAAGCCACGCCATCTACAGTGTCTAATGTTCATTGACCCGGTAAAGAAACGAAGTAACTCGCGAGGATGTCAAAATTCAGCGTGCCTAGCTGGTATCGCAGTGCTAGCTCGTCTGCGGTATATACAGTTACTTTCATAATGACAAACGCGCACGCTCGAAATACAGTACCAAAATTAAAAATACAAATTCGTTTCCTTACCAAATCAAACAGCCATCTAAATGTTCACGTTTCCGACTTCCATCTAAAAGGAGGACGAAAAGAAAAGAAGGATTCCCACATTCATCACTACTACTTCACGCTCACGCTATAACTACTACTGATGTACCGAATCAAACCGATCCATTTCACACATTATTGTCATTAAAGTAAAAGAATATGTATTTAAATTAGTCAATAAAGAAAACCACGTAATAACAATGAAAAAAACTCTACATTTTATTATCTTTCAAACAGAGGTTACCCTGTCATTATCAATTTCAACAAAAAAAAAATCTTTAATAATTTTGATCTTTCATATTTTGATATTTTATTTAACAAAACAAATCCTTTCCATGAGTTAAGTTTATATATTAAATTAATTTCTTTTCTTTTTCTTTTTATATTACTTATCGAACAAAAAAAAACTTCTTTTTCAGAAACCTATATATTACACAGTATAGAGACTAATTTCAATTTTTCTTTCTTTACAGATTTTTTCTATTTTTTCTATGTAATTTCTTTCTTCCATTGATTTGAACTTATTTATTAATTTTACAAAAAAAAAAACTTCCTGAACTTTTCATGGAAATAATTTATATTTTCCCTATTTTAGACCTAGGGGGTGATTCTGATCTCTTTGTCGTAGCTTAGGCGTATATTTTAGTCACATATTTTGACATTTCACCTCAAATTTGTCGTACTTTTATATTCACTATATTCATTTTAATTTATCCTTTTCATCAACCACAAAATAAACTAAAATGAATTTGCATGAATTAATGTCAGAATACACGCATAAAAGTACGACAAATTAGTCAACTGCTTCCGGGCTTGTGACAAAAATTTAAGATTGCGGTAAATTTCTATTCTACATTTAATTCGCTAATTTTGAATTGGTAATGCGAAGTGTTACTTTCAGTTCATTCTATGTAATGCAAGGCTTGCTAAGCTGGATAAAAACACGAAATAGAAAAGTTCATGGGCTCCCCAGAAGTGGAAATGGGAGCTTGAAGATCGGCGGAGAAGTCTATCAGGTTCTCCGTCTCTATCAATCGATCGTTAAGTCTATCAGAGGGTTTGCTGATATCATCAGAGCCACTGAATGATACCAGTGGACAATTCAGTGGTTCATCGTTAAGGTCTGCTAATGGGGCGGACCTTCCTCCCTGTTCAGGGCTTGAACTGGAGTCTTCGTTGCCGTTAGTGTTCGTGACGTTGACACTGGTCGAGAAAAGGTGGTGGTATTCCCGACCCGTCTCAGGTTTTTCTGTCGGCACGGGCTACAATTAGGCTTGAAAACATTTTTGCGTCCGCATCCGTAGCAGAACACAATTTGTCTTTCCTGTAGACAGTCTTGGTAAAAGTGACCTGCCTGGTCACAGTTCCAACAGCTAACGTTCTGGGGTGCTGTTATAGCAGATAGTACGACGGCTTCCTCACTGCTTTCGGGTGACCTGTGCTGTTCAGTCTCAGTCGGACGACACTCATCCACCTCACTGACTCTTGGGCTACGATAGGTGTTCCATATGCACGCTGTTGCGATCCGCTGCTGTGTAGCCTGTATCTGGGTCACAAGACTCCGTAGTTGGTGGATGGTGATAGTGGGATGTAAGCAGATTCTCTGCTGAATGTCTGGAAGCAGATTTGACTTCACGATCTCTAAAAACTCTCCGTCCGCCAAAGGACTTTGCAGTTGATCGCGCAGATGTACCAGGTGTTGATGGTACGTAGCAAATGACTCCCCTGCCTTCTGTTTCCTCAGCATTAGTTGGACTTTGACCTTGAGGTCATCCTTCGGTACTCCCCATTCAGCTAACAGGGCTGTCTTTACATACTCCCACGAAGGCGTGGAATTCTGCCTCAAGAGAGACCAGTACCAGTCCATTGCTGGACCAGAAAGCAGAGTCGTCATGTGTCGAACTAAAAGATTGAAATCTCCGTCTAAAGCCTAGTAAGTTAATGCTTCCACACTGAACACAAATTCGTCGACTGTAAGTCGGGAGCTGTCGCCACTATAGGATATATTCCATCTGCGAATGGGACTGCCAGAACGTCGCTGTCCTAGGCTTGGCGGGATACGATGAGATGAAGGTGGTGGAGGTTGCATAAAATTCGGTCTAGGCTGACCAAGAGGTGATGACATTCTGTTAAACGACTGCCTACGACCGTCGTGAAATTCTGGCGGTGGTCTCGGTTCACCCACGGAAGGAGGTGGCCGTGAAAAGTCGACTGGTAGTATCGCAGCTGAGATTTGCTGTCGGACGCTACTTGCCAGTTCAGTTCGCAAGATATTTAGGCTCAGCTCGAGGCCTTCTCGAACCAAGTCCTGCAGTTGTATGCGCATACCTGCCAGCAGGGCTTCCGTCGCGCTGAGTTCTGTCCACTGCCAGAAGGCAATGGGCTGTTTTGTCGCGAGTTGGGATTTGTGAAAGTCATGGAATGCAGATCTGGCCTTCCAGGTGATAGTGATCTTCGGCTAGTTGGTGGAATCGTCGAAGGTAAATCTAATGTCGGCATGTGAGGCAACTGATCCTGACTGACAGACTTTCCGGGCTTCGTCCTCTTCGGAACAGCGCCGGTATACTCAGTAAAATCATACTGAGTGAGATGGAATCTACAGTTCGGGCAGTTTGAATTCTGTCCAATCCACGTTTTCAGGCATGCTTTGTGGAACACATGTCCACAGACCGTCTTCATTACCTTCCTCGGTCCTGACCAGTCGCCCTCCTGACTAATGGAGCACGAGTCTGGCAACGGTATCGGTACAGGAGTTGCTCGCGGTGGTGTTCGTGCTGTAGCCATTACTAAAACTACACTCCTCCAAGAGTTCACCGAAATTAAACGTATAGCCGAGCGTCAAATCAATTCAGCTTCTACCGCTCGTACAGGGGCTTGTCGTACTCTGGTTAAGAGGCCCGTAGGTCTCGCCAAAGTCAGGGAAAGTTTCGACTCAAAATTAAAAAAAAATTCCTCAAAAAGTTCGAAAAGGAAGTCCTTAGGACTATCTACCAAGTATTTAAAGTTCAAAGTTCGACAGGTCAAAACACAAAAAAAAAATTTTATAATCAGATAAGCAGGGTAGCAAAACTTCAACATGCGCGAAATTCAATTCATCGGGGAATTCAAAATAAATTGTCGTTGCCGTACTAAAGGACGACGCTTAAAATCAAGATAAATGTTTGCACTATCAAAATCGTATAAGAAAAATAAACGCTGGCTTGTAATTGAAATTCTATAAAATTCCGTTCAGACGTTCCAAAAGATCAAAATCAAAAAAATTATTCCTACGAAAGTTCTCTCCTTCACTCTCCAAGAGCTAACCTCAACACAAGAATCCTCCAGGCCCACTCCCTCTAATCAGCACAGAGATCCATCGATAAAGATAAGCAGTGTGAGTGTGTGCATGAAAAAGGTTTGTGTTCTCACCGAAATCTCAGAGAAGTCGGGTTAGAGATGTCAAAGACTGAGAGTGTTGCTAGAGATTTTTCAGCCAGGCAGTTAGCAGTATGCCAGCTCCTGATTACTGAAGGTCTCTAGCATCACTTCCATCCTTCAACAATTCCTTCCTTCCTCCTCGGTCGATTGTCATGTCTAACTAATCTTCCAGTTGGGCAGAGCCATGAGTCTGGTCAACTAGTTAGCAAATTGCCAAAAGTCATCTCACAGACTCATGACTCTGTCCAGCCAGTTGGCCAGCAAAGACACGCTTCCGTGAGAACATCCGAAAATGTTGTGAGGCCACCTACTATTTCCATAGCAGAAGGCCAGCGGGAAAGATCAATTCAAAACAAAATTCAAAAAAAATTCAGAAAACTAAGCACCTGTTCAGACTCGAGGCTTGACCAAAGTCAAACCTAGAGTCGAACTTCAATTCAAAAACTTTCAAACATTACGTTACTTTACAAAAAAAATGATTCAAATAACAATACCAGTCAGACTCAGGTCCGCAAGTAACCTCTACTGGATATGAGACCTGAGGTCAGCCAATTAGCAAAGTGCCAAATGACCATCTCACAACAAGTCTCAGTCCCCAGCAAAAGTCACAAGTAGACCACTGAAGTCCAACGGAGGTGGCCCCACGTTGGGCGCCATTTTGTTATGAAACTATGTTAGAGTGATTTGCTTGGACGTGAAGTACAGACTGCCAGCATGAGCTGACAGATCACTCGACGTACAGCGTTGAATGCAGGGCGGCACGCTAGCTCGCCTCGGCTATTGGCGGAAAGTGTGGGGAGGTTCCACGAAGAACCTACCGCTGCCGTCAGCCATAATCAAAAAAATTCGTGCCTACATCCAAAGGCCGACGCACACACCCAGTCCAGAAGGGACCTTTACACCACTTACCTTTACCTTGGTGAAGGCGCAGATGGCCTTCAACTGCCTTGCCCCAACCGCCCAATGACACTGTGGGCAGATTGTTTACAGTGTCCCTATGTTGACCTGGAAAGAGAGAGAGTAGCAGACCTAGACGACCTTCATGCGAGAGGGCTCCAGGAGAGTGAGAGGAGAATGAAAAAAACTTTAGGAGTGCATTACGTTATAATTACTCATTTAATAAGGAATATTACAAAAAAAAAACAAATGTATAAACGGTCTAGCCATCAGTTCTGTGCATGAGCCATCCGCGAATGAATAATACATAACTACATATGTACCTAGCAGTCTTACATTATTTTCTGGGTGGTGAATTACAAAAGCAATAAACAAAAATTTAAATGCGAACAGACTGACATACCTGAGTATAATCCTAGGAAGTTCATTAATCTTAGCTTTATTTGTTTTAATGTCAAAAGCAAAATTAAACATATGCAATGAGTCTTGCCATGAACGTTGCGGCGATTTAAAATTAAACTAATTATAGGAATCAATAGCAATTTTTTGTAAGAAGGAAACACTTGCGATTATAACGTGAACATGATTGGCTGAGTTTTTACTTTTTCCTTCACATCCCGGAGCCCTCTATCGCATGAGACCAGGGTCGTCTAGGCTTGCCTAGTCTCTCTCTCTTCCTATAGGTCAACAAAGGGACTTTGGACGATTGTGCCACCTCAAAGTCGATGGGAGGATGGGGCTTGGCAGGAAGGCATGCCATCTGCGCCTTCAATGGAGTATAGGTAGGTGACGTAAGGGTCCCTTCAGGACCGAGTGTGTGCTGGCTCGTTCAAGTAGGCATGAAGATTTTTTTTGATTATGGGTGGTGACAGCGGCAGGTATTTTCGGGAACCTCCCCACACTCTCCGCCACCCTTAGCCGAGGTGCTAGCATGCCGCCCTGTGCTATCGCTGTCATCGAGTGATCTGCCAGCTTAGGCTGGCAGTTTGGACTTCACGTCCTGACTAGTCACTCTCAACATATTTCCATAACAAAATGGCGCCCAACGTGGGGCCACCTCAGTTGGACTTCGGTGGTCTGATTATGACTTTGACTGAGGACTGAGATTGCTTGAGATATGGACTTTTGGCTGTTAGCTACATAGTCTGACTCGGTAATCTCATTATCAGTGGGAGTTATAGGCAGACTTGAGTCCAATTGGTTTGTTATTTGAATTTTTTTGTAAAGTAAATTGTAAAGTAAAGTAAAGTTTTTAAAAAAGTTTTTAAGGTTTTTGAAAGTAGAGTAACGTAAAGTTTTTGAATCGTTTGAGTAATGAAAGTTTTTCTTGAAAGTTGAAATTCAGCTTTAGGTTTGACTCCGGTCAAGCTTCAAGCCTGAACAGTTGTTGAATTCTTTTATTGTTTTTGAAAGTTTTTGAAATTGATCTTTCCCGCTGGCCTTCTGCCATGGAAATGGTAGGTGGCCTCACGAAATTTTTCGTTTGAGCTCCGGTGGAGACATGTCTTTGTTGGCCAACTGGCTGGACAGAGTTGTGGATCTGCGAGACAACTCCTTGGCTTCCAGCTAATTAGTTGACCAGACTCGTGACTCTGCCCGGATAGCGAACTGGCTGGACACGAAGATTCGGTGAGGAGAGGAGAACGAGTTCTCGGAGGATGGGATTGATGCTGGAGATCTTCAGTGATCAGGAGTTGGCATATTGCTAGCTGCCTGGCGGAAGAATCTCTAGCAGCATTCTCAGTCTTTGATACCTCCGACTTTACTCTTCCCAGATTTCTGCAAGAGCTCTGACTTTTTCAATGCACACACTCACGTCACTTGCTTATATCTGCTTCTGGCCTTGGAAGAGGGAGAGCGGCCTGATACCTTATGTGAGGGTTGGCTCCCGGAAATGAGGGAGAAGTCGTCTGATCTTTGAAAATTGTTGAAACGTTTGACTTGTGTTTGCGATTTTTTTTTTGATTCTTTGTAGTTTGCAGAATTTATGAGAAGTTTTAGTCGACGAAGTTATTGACGCTTCCTGACATTGGTTTTTGTTCTGGGGATTCAATCCTCATATTATCTCGATTTAAGAAGCTTAAATTAACTCTTCGAATCTTTGTTTTGCAGAATTTTTTTTAAAATTTTTTTTCGGACGCTTGGGAAGATATTTCCTTGGATTATGGTATCTCATCCCAACTTTCAAATTTTCAAATTTAGTAGGCTTATAAAATAGCGCGGGAGTCTCCTAATAGTATATAGAAGCTTCCTCTTGTACTTATGGTAACTATGTAGAAGACAAAACTGTAAATTTATGAGAAATTTTGGACTTTGTAGAAGAGAAGTTTATATTGTTTATCGGCCCAGTAATTCGTTTTTCAAAGGAATATACAATATTTTCCTACATCCGAAGGTTTTTCGTTGCTTATTGCATATACACATATTACATACCAACAATGGATTTTTATGTTACGAGTATGTAACTGTTGTATATAACATTTTAGCGATAATAATTATCTTCTTGAATTTAGTTAGCTACGTTTGGTTATTTTTAGTTACAAGGTACGCGCTAATAAATTTAGTAGCTCGTTAGCTTCGATCCTGTTTGAGCCGTTGATCTCGATTTTTGACTTTTTAAATTTCTCTGACATTCTCCTTCGAACCTTTGGTTTGCAAAACGTTCTCAATTTTGACTCACTATGGCTACAGTAAGAACGCCACCACCTGCGACAAACGGTATGTCAATGCTACCTGAACCATGCTCCATCTGTCGTGATGCAAGCTGGTCAGTTGAAAGGAAGCCTGTAATAACCATGTGTGAACACATTTTTCACCAGGCATGCCTGCAGCATTGGATAGGTGAACATGCTAGTTGTCCTAACTGTCGGTGCCATATTACACAACAAGACTTTATCGAATACACAGGTTCAATCCCAAAGAGACCGAAGAAGGTGAAGCCTGTGAAGTCTACTAAGCACGACGTGCAGAGCTTCAATCTGCCTACTTTCGACCTACCACCACCTAATAGACGCTCTTTGTCTCCAGGAATGCTCAATTTGCATTCCCGGACGTTCACTAATCCCAACTCACGGCAAGACAGTTCATTACCACCAGCCCAAGGCCACACCTCAGCTGCTACGGATGCGTTGCTGGCAGGCCTGCGCATTCAAATGAAAGACTTGGTACGCAAAGGTCTCGAACAGATCCTCAATGTCTTGCGGATTGAGCTCGTAGATAATATTCGCCAACAGATCACAGCTGCAATGCCACCAAGGGATTTCTCTAGACCGCCCCCGTCTATGGGTAATCCAAGAACGTCGAACGATTTTCCCAATACGAGGAGACAATCATTCCATAGACCGCCTTCGGCCTTTGGTCAGCCTATGCCAAATCTCGCCCCACCTTAACCAACACCACCTGTTCGTGTTCCTGCACATGTAGGACAGCGACGATCCGGAAGTCCCATCCGTAGATGGAACCTGACGTACAATGGAAATAACGCAGAGCTCTCGGTAGACGAGTTCATTTTTAGAGTCGAAGCGCTCACGCACTCCGCTCTGGAAGGGGATTTCCATCTGCTGGTAAGGAATATGCTTACGTTATTAACAGGACCAGCGAAAGATTGGTACTGGTCAATACTGAGGAATAACCCTTTTCCAACTTGGGAATTCATCAAAACGGGATTGTCCATGGAATGGGGAGTGCCCAAGGATGATTTAAAAATACGATTACAGCTTATGTCTCGAAAGCAAAAACCTGGCGAAATATTCGCTATGTACCACCACCATTTAGTATTGCTGCGTGACCAGCTACAGACCGCCATGTCAGACCAAGAGTTTCTAGAGATTGTTAAATCCAATTTGTTGCCTGAGATTCAGGAAAACATATGTTTGCACCCCACTGATACTATAGGACAGCTGAGATCGCTGGTTACGCGTATCCAAGCTACGCAAACACGTATTGCTACAGCTGGTAGTTGGAATCCTTACCGGAACCAACGAGTGCACGAAGTTGACAATTGTCAGAACTTGGACCCTGAACTGGCAGCAGCGACAGGCAGTGACCACACGCTATTGTATGCTGGAATTGTAACCAGTCCGGTCATTATTATCAAGATTGTAGACAAGAGAGTCGAGTTGTGTTCTGCTATGGATGCGGACGCAAGAATGTTTTCAAGCCTGATTGCCGCTACTGCAGACAGAAAAACGAGAGAAGGGTCGGGAATACCAACACCTCTTCCCGACCAGCGTCAACGTCGCAAGCAGCAACTGTAACGAACCCTCCAATTCCAGCCTTGAACAAGGAGGAAAGCCCGCTCCATTAGTAGACACTCGTGATAACTCCCTAACATGTCCTCTGATATCATTCAGTGACTCTGGTGATATCAAAAAAGCACCGGATTGTACAATTATTTCACTGGCAGAGGCGGAGAACTTAATGGACTTCTCCGCAGATCTTCAAGCTCCCATTTCCACTTCTGGGGAGCCCATGACATTGCTAGACACTTCTCTAGAAGAGTCTTTAATCTTCGATGTCCCGTTGACACCTATAGCACGTGTAGCTAACAAGGCTGCTGAGCAGGAGATCTGGCCTCCTGTCATTTCTGTGTTGAAACGGCCACCAAGCTCTGATATGACGAGTGGGCGTGAGCCAGTTTTACATCCGCTGAGACCGAATCTTCTCCTCAGTGGCGGAGTTAGCTGAAATAATGTTTCCGGATCGGGATATGTGACCGAAAACAAAACGATCAACTGTTCGTTGGGAGGAATACTGTCGACGAATGAAACAAGAAAGGAAAAACTGGCACAGATTTCCGTGTCGATGCGAGACGACATTCGACCGTACGCCGAAGTAAAGCTGCTCGGGCGAACTGAGAATGGATTACTTGATAGTGGTGCCACTGTCAGTATTCTAGGCCAGGGAGCTCTCGAGAAGCTTGCGGAAGCAGATGTCGAATGGAAGAAGTATCGGACACAGGTCCAAGTAGCTAATGGTGCCCTGACGACTGTTCATGGTCATGTGAGCTTGGACGTCACTTTCCGTGGTAAGACCCAAAACGTGCGTTTTTACGTGGTTCCTGGGCTCACACAAGCACTATATCTGGGAATAGACTTCTGGCGTCTATTTGGGTTGGCTCCAGATGTCCTGGGTTTAGTCGCAGAAGTGAATTCAAGTGGAATAGCTACCTTCGACACCGACTGCCACATCCTTTCTAGTTTCAATCAGCAACGCTTAGAAGCCACAAAACAGCTTTTCCCCTCTTTCGCCTCGTTAGGCCTTGGGAAAACATCGCAGGTCACTCACAGGATTGAAACGAATGACGCCGCCCCGATAAAACAGCGCTTTTATCCGATCTCGCCGGCAGTGCAAAGTTTGATGGATGCTGAATTAGAGCGAATGCTATCACTGGGTATGATAGAGGAGAGTCAGAGTCCTTGGAGCTCTCCAGTTGTTCTGGTAAGGAAGCCTGGAAAGGTCCGGCTTTGTTTTGACGCCAGGAAGGTCAACTCTGTTACGAAGAAGGATGCCTATCCGCTACCGCAAATAGACGCACTTCTTAGTCGACTTCATCCGGCAAATTACATAACGAGCCTGGACCTGAAAGACGCATTCTGGCAGATCCCACTGGACGCTGATTCCAGAGAGAAGACCGCTTTCACAGTACCTGGTCATCCTCTCTATCAGTACACAGTGATGCCATTCGGCCTATGTAACGCTCCACAAACTATGTGTCGCCTCATGGATAAAGTCATTCCTTTCGATCTTCGTGAGAATGTTCTCGTCTATCTAGACGATTTATTAATTCTGTCTTCAGACTTCGATACTCATCTCACGCTGCTAGCCCGTGTGGCGGATTGTTTGAGGAAAGCTGGCCTTACTATGAACGTCGAGAAGAGTAAATTTTGTATCAAGGAGACTATATACTTGGGATTCATTGTAGGAAGGGGAGGTATGAGAACTGACCGTGACAAAATTTCAGCCATAGTTGACTATCCGTCACCTAAAACTGTTCGTCAAGCCCGACGGTTCATCCCAAACTATGCTGATTTGACTGCCTCCATTACAGACACTTTGAAAAACCCGAGTCAGTTCAAATGGACACCTGAAGCCCAGACGTCTCTTGATCTTTTAAAGAAGAAACTTACTTCTGCTCCGTTGTTAGTGAGTCCAGGCTTCACCAAACCGTTCGTTATCCAGTGCGATGCGAGCCAACAAGGTATTGGAGGAGTGCTGTTTCAACTAGATGACGATGGCCACGAGAAGCCAATAGCCTACGTCTGGAAAAAGTTGAACTCAGCACAAAGAAATTACACCGTCACAGAGCAAGAATGCTTGGCTGCACTCTTGAGCGTGCAGAAGTTCCGGCCCTTCATAGAACTTTTGCCGTTTAAGATAGTGACTGATCATGCGAGCTTGAAATGGCTGATGTCTCAAAAGGACCTCAGCGGTAAACTTGCGCGGTGGAGTTTGAAGCATCAGGGCTTCGACTTCACTATTGAGTGCAGGAAAGGAAGCATGAACGTCGTCTCTGATGCGCTGTCACGTATTCATTGTGACAGCCTGAACACAAACGGAGATCCTGGCCCGGAAGTTGACCTTAGTTCGCCATAATTCAACTCGTTGGAATATGAGGAACTGAGGCATAAGGTTAAAACGACTTCTGGCAAACTACCAGATCTTTGCGTCAGGGATGACTTCGTTTATATCCGGACTGCTCCGAGAACAGGCGATCCTATTCAGAAAGAAGAAGCTTGGAAGCTTTGGATTCCACGAGGGCTTGTCAACGACGTCATTTCAAGGGCTCATGATCCGCCGCTAGCTTCACACGGAGGTATAGGGAAAACACTGGAACGTCTGCGAAGACATCTGTACTGGTCAAGAATGACAGTTGATGTCAGAAACTACGTAGGCGCCTGTGACGTGTGTAAGGAAATAAAGGCTCCTAATACTATTTTGCGACCACCTATAAGAGTCGAGTCTGAGACAGAACGACCATGGCAAAAGCTGTACATTGATTTTCTAGGTCCATATCCTCGGTCAGTAAAAGGAAACGTCTGCATCTTAATAGTTCTTGACCACTTTTCTAAATTTCCACTTCTCAAACCTATGAGAAAAGCGTCTACGCTCAATGTATGCCAATTCATTGAGACTGAAGTGTTTCACGTGTTCGGAGTCCCGGAAATGATCGTCTCGGACAATGGAGTCCAGTTTTGCTCGACTCAGTTCACCAGATTACTGGAAAAATATGGGGTGAAGCACATGCGAACGGCAGTTTACTCGCCGCAAGCAAACGCCCCAGAGCGAGTAAATAGGTCTCTATTGTCGGGGATTAGAGCATATATCAAGAAGGAACACACGAGATGGGATGAGAAACTAAGCCATGTAGCTAGTTCCCTCAGGAGCTCTTTCCATCAAGCTACTGGTTTCTCTCCGTATCGAACACTCTTCGGTCAACAAATGATTGCACATGGCAGCTCCTATTCCATCTTGAGGAGCCTTGGAATACTTAATGAGCCATTGACAGTAGACGCAGAAGACAAAATGAGATTGATCCGTGCGAGAGTGCAGGAAAACTTACACCACGCATTCGAACAGGGTTCACGAGCCTACAATCTCAGGGCGAATCCTGTCGAGTTCAAAGTTAGTCAAAAGGTATTTAGACGGAATTTCGCCCAAAGCAATTTCCAGCAGCAGACCAGTGCAAACCTGGGACCGAAATTTGTCAAATGTTGAGTCAGAGCCAAGAAAGGAAATTCCCTATACGAGCTTGAGGATCTGCGGGGAAAATTGTTAAGTGTCTATCACGCCAAAGACATCAAGCAGTGACCATCATTGTGAGAACATCGTCTATACCTATTGTCGTTTATTCCTGGTAGCCCTAAGAAGGCATCCGGCCAGCTTCACTGGTAAACTATAGGATATCGCGAAACCCTCCTATTGCCCCATCAATGGTGGGTGATATACCTGTTGAAATCCATTCCTGGATGAGGCTGTCAGCATGTCACTACTTCAACGACGCCTGGGAGACACACCCCTGAACAATCGCCGGTCGGAGATCAGAGTGAGATGTTGAGCCGGGAAAGCTTAATGATCAGTTCTTTAGGTTACTGATCGCGGGGCTTCCTCAGCATCTCGGCGAAGGAGGGCAGAGAGGCATCGACCGGTTGGATTTTTTGGGTTACCAGCTTGTCGATGTACCTTTGGCTTCCCACACGGAGAAGGATGTCGCAGTCTGGTCACGGACTGACGAGACTTCGGGGATGTGTCCTCGATGCGTCATCGATCAAGTAGAGCCCGAGTGATGTGGAATATGCAGTGGGTCGTGGGTCGAGACACATATTGAGCGCCCAAGTTATGATATTCACAAGCTTGGTTATCAAAAAAAATAATTAAAACCCGTTTTAGATATTAAAGAAAATGACTTTTATTTACCGCTTACTTCTTACAACTGAATTTTTCTTGTTGTTCAAAATCTAAATTCTACTTCTTTTAAAATGTGAAAAATGCAAGTTTAGTGGTTTTACAGGAAACTCGTGTCGGCCGGTCTATGGAACTTTTGTGGTGTCGGCTTACTTATGTGAGCCGTTCTCAACTATGTCAGCAGAAAGGTTTTATGCTGTTTTTGTAAATTAAATGGGTAATGATTAATCTTTGAAGTTATTATTTTATGGATATGTTATGCTGTTCCTGTAACTCCTCCCTCCTTAGGATGAAGCGACTGCTAGAGGAAATTGATTTTCGGGGATTCTTCTGCAGGAGCGAATACGACGGTGGTTGGGATGATTCCTTCTTTGGATGGTGCCTGTAGGATGTAGGTGGGATTTGACTTTTTCTGTTTTACTAGGTACATCAAGATGATAGTTGTGGTGCAGCTGAAGGTGGCAATTATTGTATATGAAATGATGTCTTTTCGTTGGGTTCTTACTTCCAGGGTTTCTAAATCTTCTCTATTTTGTAGATGGTAAGCTTTGAGTTTTTGTAAGTTTAACTTTTCTGTTGCTATTGTTGTGTTTATTCTGCTAAATGTGGATGGGTAGATGTAGACGTCATCCCAGTGGATGTTATCTTGATTTCCGTAGGTTATACCATTGATCTCTACTACGCAGTTTTGAAGATGAACTAGCCATGTTCCGTTGAATTTTTGGGGACCTGGTTCACATGTTGTCCGTAGTGTTGTGTCTGGTACATTGTGGTACATTGACTAATAGGATATAGTCTGGTTCCGGTTGAAATATTTGGCTAATCTCGGTTTCTTCTGATAATTGACATTCTGCAGGTAGGTTGTTGATGATTTTCGCTATGCACCAAGATTCGTTGATTTTCTTCTTATGTAGTGATTCTTTTCAATAGAATGTTCCCTCAATGTATGGACACTTTTCGTCAAAGTACTGAATATTTTCTGAGTTAAGGATTGCATAGGGTTTGGTAATTATTTGTTTGGTTTTCTCTATTGGTAACGGGATCAAGTGGAAGAAGGAATATGTTTCGTTGTGCAATATCGGGATCTTTATGTTAAATATTATGTTGGTATTGTTATAGTAAGCCTGAAGGCCAAGAAGTTCGTACATGTGTTCGACTGATCTAATATCTATGGACTGATTTTCAAAAATTTGGGATATTTCTGTTAATTCATTCGGACTTAAAATTTGTTTTGGTACTATATTCATTCTAGAAAGTGTTATGGACTCTGCTATATCAGTTAGGTGGTTATTCAATAGAACTATGTTGTAATTAATCTGGTTAAAATATTGCATTTATTTGATTATGTCGTCTTCTATTCTAATTTTAATTCTTATCTTGTCTTGTGCGTGATTTAAATAATTTTCGATGACTTCCTGTTGACTGTTAATATGGTTTGTGATATTATCAAATCTGTCTATCATTTGTTTATTAATTAATGTCTGTCTATTAACTTCGTTTTTGATATTAGATTGGTTTGAAAGTATATTATCTATTTCTTTGTTCAGGCGGATGGCGTCGTTGTCGTCCATATTTCCTGTAATTGTTTTGATTATTGTTCCTAACCCATTTATTATTCAACTTCTGGTTCTTAGTTTAGGTGTTAATATGTGAAGTTTTTGTTGTAATTCTCTCAGTTTAAGTTTTGTTATACTTAACGAATCCTTCAGTTCGTCCAAATGATGTAGTTGGTCTATTGAGATCGTTATTCTGTCTATAGTCTGTTGGTAGGTTTCGAGTCTTATTATGTGCAGTAAGTTATGATATGTGTGTATCATCTTCGTTTATCCTAATCTCATTGGGAGAAGCCCATGGTTGTTGTTAAGGTCTAGTAGCTCCATTTTTTGTCCTTGCGTCACCGTGAGCCTGTAATTTGCGTTTTTTCTTAATTTTTGACTTATGTAATTTTTTGTTTTGGCTTGTTATAATTGTTACTTTATTGTTACTTTTAATTCTATGTTTGCTAAACCTAGGGGTTAGTTTGTTGCGCCTACATTCCTTTCGGAATATAATGGATCCTTCTTTAAGTTTTGGGGGCTCTTCCCTGGTTTCATTTAGTCTGTCAATATTTTTGGTGACCCGTTTTTCTAGTTGCTCTTTAATCAAGGGGTACAATTGGGCTTGAAATTCGTTTAGTTTACTTAAGTAGTCGTGATTATTGTTATACCTTAAATTTTTGTTGAACTTATGCGTTCTACCAGTGAAAAGTTCGTACGGAGTATGTTTTGTCGCAGAGTGTATGGCATTATTATAGGTTATGATTGCATCGTTTAAGATTTCGTCATGATCTCTGTTGTTTTGTTTGTCATGTATTATTCTGTATATTTCTGTTAGGGTAGAGTGCATACGTTCGACAGGAGAATTGCTACTAGATTGGTTAAAGGAAGTTTTATGGTGGTTTATATTGTATTGTTTGCAGAAGTCTGTAAAAATGGTTGAAGTGAATTCTGCACCTTGGTCTGACACTAGTTTTTTCGGAATTCCATGTTGGCTGAGGAAATGTTTTAGGGATTTGATTACTGTGAGGCTATTTCTAGCATTTAGTGTGTAGGCAGCTGCAAATTTCGAGAATTTATCTATTAATGTGAGGACTAGTTGATGGTTGATACTATAAATATCAATGTGTCTGATATCTAGTAGTTTTTCAGGGGTTTCTGGAATGGAATATTTTATTTTTGGAGGATTTCTATCATATTTCAAAGTTTGGCACTTATCGCAGCTATTAATTATTTGGGTTATTTTATTTTTTAGGAAAGGGAAGAAATATTCTCGTTTTAGATGCATTAAGGTCTCGGTTATTCCTCTATGGTTGTTATTAAGGTAGTAATCGTTAATAAGTTTATCTTGTTCATCATTGTTGGTTATTTCTTGCAATTTTTCGGTACAGAGAAGTAGTCTCATAGTCTTACATCTAGCGAAAAATTTAGAATAGACTGTTGGAATTATTTTAAATGTGTCATCGTCGCTGTATATTGCTATTAGTCGTTTGGGTGGTAGATACTTTTTGAAAATAGCCGTTACGCTTTCTTCTGTGAAGCTGCTCATACGAATAGTACGCCTTTGCTTATTTTTGAATGGCATTTCCAAGGATGTTGGGGGTTGTCTATTAGATTTTTCAAAGATTATCTGGAGATTGAATTCATTCAAGGGGCGTTCCGAGATTGGTATACCATCGTCGAGGTTTTCCTCCGCGGAGTGTATAGTTGACCCGGTGGTTCCCTGTACTGAGGTGTGAGTTCTTGATTCGTTGATATTTAATTCAACTTTCTCAGGAGTTTCATTGTTTTCGAGTATTACTCTACTCAACGCATCCGCGTTTGTGTTTAGTTTCCCTTTTTTGTAGACTGTTTCGTAGTCGAACTCTTCAAGTTTGAGTCGCCATCGTACTAGTCTTGAATTAGGGTCTTTGAGGCTCATCAACCACACAAGTGGCTTATGGTCTGTGACGATTTTGAATTTATTTCCGAATAAATAAGGGCGGAAGTATTTTGTAGCCCATACAATCGCTAAGAGTTCCTTTTCGGTGGTTGAGTAGTTTGTTTCGGAATCGGTTAGGGTTCTGCTAGCATAGCACACCGGTTTGTCACTGCCAATGGGACTTTGCGACAAGATCGCTCCTATGGCATAGTTGCTAGCATCGGTTGTTAGTACAAAGGGTTTACTAAAGTCCGGGTACTGAAGGATGGGGTCGTTTTTTAGTAGATCTCTGCAAAGTTCGAACGTTCTAATGTAACGATCATTCAGCTCTATTTTTTTCCCTTTCTTTAGGCTTTCGGTTAGAGGTTTGGTAAGCTTTGCAAAATCTTTTATGAATTTGCGATAATACCCAAGAAGTCCAAGGAATGACCTAATTTCCTTTTGGGTTTTAGGTATTGGAAACTCTTTAATTGCCTTAATTTTATCAGGTTTATCAGATTTATCTAACTGAATCTTCATATTTGCTTCTCGTAGCCTATCGAAAACTTTCTTTAAATTCTCTGCATGTTCCTGCAGTGAAGTGGAGAAAATTATGATATCGTCTAGGTATACTAGGAATATCTGCCCTTGTAATTCTTTTGACACGTTATCCATCACTCTTTGAAATGTCGATGGAGCATTTTTCAGCCCGAAAGGCATTCTAACATACTCGTAGTGACCTCCTTCTACCGTGAAGGCAGTTTTTTTCTCGATATCACGAGGATTCATCTTAATTTGGTGAAATCCGCTTGCCAAATCAAGGGTAGAAAAGTACATGCACTTTCCTAGTTTATCTAATATCTCGTTGATATTAGGAAGTGGATAACAGTCACTAACGGTTTTCTCATTCAGTTTGCGAAAGTCTATAACAAGACGCCATTTTTGTCTGCCACTGGCATCTTTTTTCGTAGGAACAATCCAGACAGGAGAGCTCCAAGGCGAATAGCTTTGTCTGATTATTCCTTGTTCTAGCATATCGCTAATTTGTCTCTGCACTTCTTGCTTGTGGATATAAGGGTACCGATAAGATTTTGTGTAAATGGGTATTTCGTCTACCGTGGGGATAGAATGTTTTACTTTATTTGTAAAGGTTAATTGTTGTCCTTCCTTGTAAAAGATGTCATCGTATTCTCTGCATATTTTAAACAGGGTTTTCTCTTCTTCAGAATTAAGATGAGATGTACGAATGAGTTTAGTGACATTCTCTGCAGGAGTAGTGACATGAACTGAGTTGTCATACTGAATGTCGAAGGTATTAATCTCTGTGAGTTTAATGGAAGACGTTGGTTCTACTTTTAGCGGTTGTTCGACAAGTAACGTTTGAGTATTATGAGAACAGTTCATTACTTCAACTATGCTGTACCATTCTCTTGCTCGATATATTCCTTCAGAAATAAATAGATTAGGTTTAATTTCTATTGTTTTAATGTAAACGTCTCCAGATTGTATGTCTACTGGTATTTTGAACGTCAATTTCGAATTAGCTGGGATTTCGTATTTCTGGGACATAAAATTTGGTTTAAATTGTATTGGAATAGTGGAATTCTTAGTTATTAACACTTGATTTGCGAGATCGACCTTTGCGCCTAATGCAGTGAGTGTATCCAATCCCAATAAGCCATCGAAATATCCATGAAAACGGAAAACTAAAAATCGAATTTCTCCTGGCTGGTTAAATTCTATCAAGTTGGGTAGTGTTACTTGTTTATCTAGTATATGTTTATTCAAAACGGTGGTTATAACAGTGGGCTCTGTATATATTAAGTCCTTTTGGTGGATAAATTCCGGACTTAAGAAAGAGGAGGATGCTCCTGTATCGATTAGGAACTTTAACGGTCGTCCAAATGGGGAAGATATATTAATGTATGGTAGTATAAAACCGTGTTTGTTAATATCTAAGTACCCGATTGGCTTGTTGAGGCGGTTATAGGAAAATTTCCGTCATCCAATTCTCCGTTTTCAACCGGTTGGTTATGAAGTTGTTCATAATATTTGTCTAAGTGTTGCTGGTACCAGGATTGAGTATCGCTATCGTTGCCAGAGTCTTCAAATTGGTCTATATCAACACTATCTTCTGTTGTATTGAATAGTTCTTCACTCGCAAAATTTGGGGAGTTTTGCTTGAAAAATTTACTGGTGGTGGGTT
Organism: Dioctria linearis; assembly: GCA_963930735.1. NCBI lineage: Eukaryota > Metazoa > Arthropoda > Insecta > Diptera > Asilidae > Dioctria > Dioctria linearis. The sequence goes on from OZ005742.1 coordinate 105,388,485, forward strand.
TATGATACTGCATTGAATTTTGTGCTTTTTGTTGGGTATAGCCAGAGCTAGTATCCATAGGCTCAGGTCTAGGTAATCTAGTCTGGTTAGAGAATGAATTCTGCCTTTGCTGTAGTGAAGGCAGTTGTCTGTTAAATGTATTCGGTTGTCGCTGTGTAAAATTATGAGTATTGAAATTGGTAAATTGTCGAACAGGTTGTATAGGGCGTGAGAACTGTTGTTGTGGTGCAAAATTTCTGGGGCCGTAGTGAAGATTACTTACTGGAGGAATAATTGGTCGTATGAGTTTTCTATTTATCGGCTGTCTATCATGATTCGATTCTGTGTTTACATAGAAAATGTTTTGTTCTTTAATACAATAAGAAAAGGCTACTGGTAGAGATTCGGGTCTCATAGCTCGAATGGTGGACCCTAAAGGCTCTTTTAGACCAGTTAGAAATGTGGTTAAACACATTTCCGTATATAAGTCTTTTTTTGCTTTTATTACGTTAGCGTCTATTTCGTGAATTTGTATGTGGTTGCACATTGTTGCAAGAATTTCAATGATTTCACTGTAGAATTTTTCAACACTTTTACTATTTTGCCTCAAATTATGGAGATCCCTAACTAACGATGTCTCGTTACGTTTATCTGAATAGTGTAGAATCAAATTATTCTAAATTTGATCCCAATCAAGATTCGTCCCGTACATGTTCAAAACTTCGTTTGCTTGGCCTTCTATTTTATTTCTTATGGCACGTAGCAAAATTCGCGCTTGGGGTGTTCCATCGAGTCTAGAAACTACCAACAAAATTTCTTCACAATTACTTATAAATTCATAAAGCAATTTGGGATTGCCGTCAAATCTCGGCAAATCTTTAATAGCGTCTGGCACTTTAAGTGAATTGAATATAGCATTGATATCAACGGGATTATTGTTATCTGCATTATTTGCATTGTTAGGGATGATTTGAGGAACACCATCATTTACTTCGTTTTCCATTATTAGGTTTGTGTTAATTGGTTTATTAAGGTAGACAGAATTTTCAAAAATTGTATCTAATTTTCCCGCACTATCTTGTAATTTAAGCTTATTGCATCGATAATTATTTAATTCGCACGTATTGGTATTTTTATTTTCACTTTGCAACAAATTATCAGGTATATCACTTTCACTGATAGTATATTTTAAAAAACTTATACTAGAATTTCTTGGATAAGGAGTTGTTGAATTCTTTCTTGGCTTAAGGCTTTATTAGTAAAATTGGACATAGAAAATGATAATATGTAAAGGATAAAAAATATTCAGAACTTTTGACTTACATATGCCATACAATAAGGTACTTCCACATTTCTTCGATTTAACAGCGTGAATGAAGATAATTGGGGAAACCTTGTATGTTGTTGTATTCAATAAATTTTCCTTTGATCGGGTTGAGTAGGTCCTCGAACTGAAGAGTTAAAACTCACCAAGGTTCGTTCCTTGTGTTCTAATGAAGATTTATCGATTTGCCTTCGATAGTATCACTCGTTAATATCACTTATTCTGTCTTAGTAATTTGAACTTCTCGCGATTTTTGTCAATTACCCTTCGACTATTGGGAATTCTAATTTACGATATACTCTCGTTTTAGTTTTGTTTATGCGAACACGAATTCAAAATCTAAGATTCTTTTCACGGTTGATCGAATTAATTTCACGATTTTTTGCCAATATTCCTTTGACAACAATAATGCTCACGATAATCCGTCGCGATTATTATTAACGTAAATATATTAATCGAATAATTCCGTGAGGATGATTTATCTCATCCTACCGACTGCGCCAGTTATGATATTCACTAGCTTGGTAATCAAAAAAAAATAATTAAAACCCGTTTTAGATATTAAAGAAAATGACTTTTATTTACCGCTTACTTCTTACAACTGAATTTTTCTTGATGTTCAAAATCTAAATTCTACTTCTTTTACAATGTGAAAAATGCAAGTTTAGTGCTTTTACAGGAAACTCGTGTCTGCCGGTCTATGGAACTTTTGTGGTGTCGGCTTACTTATGTGAGCCGTTCTCAACTATGTCAGCAGAAAGGTTTATGCTGTTTTTGTAAATTAAATGGGTAATGATTAATCTTTGAAGTTATTATTTTATGGATATGTTATGCTGTTCCTGTAACTCCCGCAGTGATGAGGCCTATGTTTAAGACCGGCTAGCTCAGTCGAACATTTTTCAGCGTTGTCTGAACCATGGGTGGCGCAGACCACTCTGCCCTGTTATGGTCGTAGCGTATTGTATATAGCAATGTGCTACACGTACTGTAGCGTGTATGTCGGCTGCTGTCCATAGCGGAAAGCGAACGCACCTTGACTGGGAGAAGTGCTTTACTCAAGCTCAAGTGACATGTCGTTGAAGACAAGTAAGAAGAAGACAATCGTTTTGTCTTGTCAAAAACGTGAAAGTGAAAGGACGTGAAAAGCTGAAGACAACCAAATCATAAAATTTCAACGGCATCGGTGGAAATCCATCCCTCATGTAAGTCCGAAATAATAATTATCCCTGCAAGAATCTATTATTAATTCGTAAAAATATTCTCCTCATCACCAGGAGAAAATTTTTCCTACACTTCCAGCCGACATATTCCGAAAATCTCGAAAGTAAGTACACTGTAAGTACATCGGCAATCTGGGCGAATTGTTACACCACTAGCACAATTTCAGGCAAAACCCTGTTGAACTCATAGATGCCTGTTTTATGGCGATTCATGCACAAGTTTCTACCGCTCGAAGAGTTGGCAGCCGTAGTGCGAACTGGATTACCTGTTATAAATTCTTCCATGATTCTACACCATTTAGTACAGTATATTCACCAGCAACAGCTGCAACAAATAAAGCTGGGAGCAAAATCAGCATTTAAAATAGTACTCGGACTAACATAGCATATAGATAAAACAAAAGAATCTCTACCTCTATCAAATAATCTCTTCTACCAAGAATCTCTAGAACAAGCAACAAAAAAATGTTAGGAAGTAAACGCCGAAATAGTATTGAAACTTTAGAACATCTCTTTACAGAAGGGTAAATTGCAGCGACAATACAGCTAAGTACCATTAGCAAGTAATTTAATAATAGAATAACAAAGAAAAAAAAAACAACAAAAGCACGGAACCAATTATTAAATGTGCAGCAAAGATCATTTTAAATAAATATAGCTTAAGATTTTTTTTGGTAAATCATAGCAAATATACAAATAGCATTTTCGGGAGTTCAAATTATCACTCTACGTACACAGGCTGCACCTGTTATTATAAAGGAAAATATACATATATGCATTCATTGTCTCAAAATCGAGAAAATAATGAAAAGCTTTAAAGATTCTTCTTCATTTATATCTGCATATTAGGTATTATCTTGAATCATTGAATACAGTAATGCTCACATGAAATACGTACATACGTTCCTGTTAAATTAGATACTTACCTCAAAGTTATGTCATCTTACAATCAATTGAACTTAACTAAATTTTAATATTTAAGAGTGATTCTACACCCACATACACAAGGCAAGCTAAGGTTGGGGATTTGTGCGCGCAAGTTACATCTTCTTTACTTACTTTGAATCTCTTAACAGCTAACAATATATTCTCATTCATTTTCCGTCTCGCATCGTACGTATATGTTAGATTATCACCTCACATCGCGGCATATTTTTGAGACTATGAAACTGGCATACACATTTATATAAAAGAAGTTTAATATTTAATTTCTCTCGTTTAGTTAAGGGTAGATAAGAAAAAAAAAATGCATTATCATCCAAACATTTATGTACATACATTTTGAAACATTTCTTACGATAAGTTAGTCTGAAATTAAAAGCCGAAATTTATGAATTATGGCTGCAGGGCAAGATCGAGATATTTTTATATGGAATCATTTTCTTTAAATGGTATTTATCTTTACTCTATTATTATCCTAGGAAGTTCATTAATCTTAGCTTTATTTGTTTTAATGTGAAAAGCAAAATTAAACATATGCAATGAGTCTTGCCATGAACGTTGCGGCGATTTAAAATTAAACTAATTATAGGAATCAATAGCAATTTTTTGTAAGAAGGAAACATTTGCGATTATAACGTGAACATGATTGGCTGAGTTTTTACTTTTTCCTTCACATCCCGGAGCCCTCTATCGCATGAGACCAGGGTCGTCTAGGCTTGCCTAGTCTCTCTCTCTTCCGATAGGTCAACAAAGGGACTTTGGACGATTGTGCCACCCCAAAGTCGATGGGAGGATGGGGTTTGGCAGGAAGGCATGCCATCTGCGCCTTCAATGGAGCATAGGTAAGTGACGTAAGGGTCCCTTCAGGACCGAGTGTGTGCTGGCTCGTTCAAGTAGGCATGAAAATTTTTTTTGATTATGGGTGGTGACAGCGGCAGGTATTTTCGGGAACCTCCCCACACTCTCCGCCAACCTTAGCCGAGGTGCTAGCATACCGCCCTGTGCTATCGCTGTCATCGAGTGATCTGCCAGCTTAGGCTGGCAGTTTGGACTTCACGTCCTGACCAGTCACTCTCAACATACTTCCATAACAAAGAAAAAATTGAATTTGTTTCTCAACTGGAAAAAAAAATGAATAATGAATCTTTCTGAGAATTTGGTAAATTTAAAGTCTGTACATATGAATATGAAAGAACCGTATGACTTAATATTTTCTTTCGTGGTAGTGCACGCTGTGTTGTTTTAAAGGATATATATATTGGAATTTTTACAGCTTGTTAATATGAGATTTGAACGGAGATATTTTGAATATATAACTGATTAATTTGAAAATGAACAAATATGTTTTTCTGTGAGGTGATGTAGTGGTAGTGAATGTGCGGGTGAGCTCCTTCCTTCTTCCTTCCTTTTCATTGTCGACAATGTGGATTGTTATTCGGCTGTCAGGTTGTCTGACACACCCAGTTTTTTTTTTGGTTAATTAGGCATGCAGTTTTTTTATTAAAGTAACAGTCAATCGATTCTAATGATTACAAAGCTTGTCGCGAACCCACCCCAACGACGAGCTAGTTAGAGCAGCCTCATCTAGGCATGCCAACATTAGACACACTAACCTTTTTCGTTTGGTTTGATAACTATTTTTTTTTCGTCTTGGCTTTATTTTCGGCATAATAGATGGCAGTGTGATGTGGTTTATTTCTTTTGTTTGATTCCCTTTAGACATCAATAGTATTTGACGTCTAAATTTTACTGATTGGAGAATGTCAGTCTTCATGATGACAAGACTCTGATGACACATCGGAAGAATGTCGTTGTGGGGGTCTTGACATAATCCTATCAGACAGACTGTTACAAATATGGCGCCCAACGTATGGTTTCTCTTTTGGACAAGCTCCACTTGTCTAAAATATATTTTTCTAGTATTTTGTGGTTTCAATACTTACAAGTATGGCAATCATTAGTCAGTCATTTCTGTGGTTCAGTCCACAGAAACTCAATTTTTTGTGTATTTATCATATCCGATTCAACTTTGTATATTGAAGTTTTAAATCCCTCTGTTGTGCTGAAATTTTATTCGTAGTAAGACGTGCTGCTTCTTCTGCAAATGAAGATGAGAAATCAATGCCTCTTTCACTAGCTTCAAGCGACTCATGTTCGTTTGGCTTAGGTCAAGGTACGGTTCTGAAATCTTTAGCGGAAGAAACACCTGACATCTTAAACCCATTCTTGTAATTTTTCAAAAAAATTTATTTTGTAACGCCCTTAGTGAAAACGCTTTCTTCGTGACGGTTTGGTCAGCATTATTCGGTACATTCGTGCTTTCAACTGGCTTCAAGTGGCTGATGTTCATTTGGCTAAGTGGCGAATTTGCTGTCCTGATTGTTTTGGAAACAGTCATTGTTGATTTTGGTAGAATGATTCTTTTCTTCTCTATCCTGTCTCCTCATTACTTAGTCACAGGCCGGGTAGAGAAAAGGTCGGAGCGGGGAGAGAACGAATTACCGGATTATCACAGGTCAGAATTCTTGATAGGAATTTTGGGAGTAGTATTTTCCAATCAAAGCCTGAGTCTGATCATGTGAACAAAACCCCAAAAAGGAAAAATTGCATATATTTTATTTTTTTTTAAATCTAAATTCGTTTTAAGTCCACATTGCCGACATTTTATATCCCTTACCTTTCCCTATCCCTAATGTCCTTACTAACCTAAAAGGAGAGAGGATTCCTCACGTTCATTGCTGCTACGGAACGCTTCGTGTTTGAAAGTTTGAAATTTTATTCGTCTCTGAATTTTGGTTTGCGTAAGTTTTGTAAGTGGTTTCTCTGGCGAGAAAATTTTCGTTTGTTTCGATGTAAGTTTATTTGGTGCATATGCTGTTTCTGCTGTAATAGCAGGGCTGTCTTTGTATCCATCGTTTGTTTCAACGGTTTGTGAGTTTGTTCGGTGTAATACAGTTTCTTCTCGAAAGGGGAAAACTGTTATTGCAACCATTTTGAGTACATTTTGTCTTTGTTGGTATTCAATATATAGTAGTCTTAGTAAGTGACTTAAAGATAATTGATATATACATATAAATATTTATTATTCCTGTTTCAATAACACATAATGGCCCCTTCTAAGGGAAAAACAACCCAGAAGGAGGTTACAAAAACAACTGAGGGTGATTCCCCGGTTGAAAATATTGGAAATACCGATGAGGTTCTGAAAAGGGATGAATCTCAGGAGAAAAAAACAAACATAGCAACAACTTCGATTGCTCAATCTTATGTTAATATTGTTAATATAAAAGACCAAGGCTCATTCCCGTCTATTTCAGTATCGCAGGATGCGATATTACATCAAATTGCAAAAATGCAATTAGATTTAGATCTACTTCGTGATAAACAAATCACGCCATCCCTATTATCTAAATCCAAACCGTACAATTCTCGTTCGTCAACACCTTTACCCCCGCCAAACCCACAAAATATTTTAAATAATAAATTATTATGTAGGGCTCCTGTAAGAGCTGTGAACCGCCCCTTGACTCCAGCTCGCCGTCCTTCTTTGGTTCAATACTGGAACATTCGTTTCCCAGCGAACAATGACCAGTTGTCAGCCGAAGAATTTATTAACCGTGTTGAATTATTAGCCCTAGACTCAGACATCTCATATGAGGAAGTCTGTAGTAATATTGTGTCTCTTCTTCAAGGCCGAGCCTTAGAATGGTATTGGTCTCAATTCAGAAGAGCTTATCGTCGACCTACCTGGAATGATTTTCGCGTTGGCTTTTGGACTCAATTCTGTAGTCTTAGTAACGACTTTAGTGTCATCAAGTCTATGTTAGAACTCAAACAGGGTTTCGATTTATTCGACGAATTTTTACATAATATAAAATCATTGCATAATCGTTTGAAGGAAAAAATTTAAAAAGAATTTGGAAATTATTAATTTAATTGGCCAGAAAATTTTAAGGATGTTTTATTAACTGAAGGATAAATAAAACGATGAAGAAACATTTTTTATTAATATATAAAATACAAAAATAATATAATCAAGTGAATTTTGTCAAAGAAGCGTGCTAAATAGAAAAGAAAAAGAAAAAATTGAATTTGTTTCTCAACTGGAAAAAAAAATGAATACTAGAATCTTTCTGAGAATTTGGTAAATTTAAAGTCTGTACATATGAATATGAAAGAACTGTATGACTCAATATTTTCTTTCGTGGTAGTGCACGTTGTGTTGTTTTAAAGGATATATATATTGGAATTTTTACAGCTTGTTAATATGAGAATTGAACGGAGATATTTTGAATGTGCGCGTGACCCCCTTCCTTCTTCCTTCCTTTTCATTGTCGACAATGTGGATTGTTATTCGGCTGTCAGGTTGTCTGACACACACAGCTTTTTTTTGGTTAATTAGGCATGCAGTTTTTTTTATTAAAGTAACAGTCAATCGATTCTAATGATTACAAAGTGTGTCGCGAACCCACCCCAACGACGAGCTAGTTAGAGCAGAGACCTCGAAAAAACGCTCGAAGCAAAAGAGGTGGCTTTATGTGCATTTGCGGACAGAGAAGGAGCCTTCGATAATACCTCCTTCGATGCAATTAAATCAGCTGCCGAGGATAAAGGCTTTGAGCCCTCCACGGTAAACTGGATAGACTCCATGCTTAGAAGCAGGAGGATAACCACATCTCTAGGGAACTGTTCAGTCACGATCACCGCAGCAAAAGGCTGTCCACAAGGAGGAGTTCTCTCTCCACTCTTGTGGTCGATCGTGATTGATGATCTGCTAGAGAAGTTGACCAGTTCGGGTTTTAATGTTCAAGGCTACGCGGATGACCTAGTAGTTACTATACGGGGCAAGCATGATCAAGTCATATCCGACCTCATGCAAATAGCCCTCTCCAAAGTCCGCACGTGGTGTTTAAACAAAGGCCTTAGCATAAACCCGAACAAAACGGTTATCGTTCCGTTCACAAGAAGATCGAAGCTTTCACTAACGGCTCCCCTTCTTGATAATACGGAATTGATATTTTCAGACGAAGTCAAATATCTGGGGATAATCCTAGATAAGAAACTTACCTGGAATTCGCATCTGTCCAGAGTGACGGATAGAGCGATGCGATCTCTCTACACGTGCCGCTTCATTGGCAGAACATGGGGTCTGAAGCCAAAAATGATGTACTGGACGTACACCACGGTTGTTAGACCCATGGTCACCTATGCGGCCCTCGCATGGTGGCCAAAAACTAATCAAAAGACGGCTGAGGCTCTGCTTCAAAAAACCCAGCGGCTTGCCTGTCTAGGAATAACTGGTGCCATGAGAACCTGTCCTACAGCAGCCATGGAAGCCTTATTAAACCTTGCACCCCTGCATTTGCAGGTGAAAAAGGAAGCGATCTCCAGTGCTATTAGAGTACAAATGGAGAAACAGTTAAAGCCAGGCGATCTGGTTGGTCATTTAAGTATCTTAAAACAGGTATGCTTCGAGCAAGTGACGACAATATCTGATATAATCATACCCAGAGTGGATTTTGTAAGACCATTCCAAGTGGTTCTTGGAGACCGACAACAATGGCGCTCCACTAAACCGTCCTTCCAACAAGGATCGATGGTGTGGTGTGGTATACAGACGGCTCAAAAAGAAACAGTGGTGTCGGATTGGGTGTATACGGCCCCAGATGCCATATATCATAGGCTCTAGGCTCTACCCCTACCGTATTCCAAGCCGAGGTATTAGCCATAGAAGAATGTGCCAATACCTGCATTAAAAGAGCTATAAATGGCTCAACCATTAATATCCTCTCGGACATTCAAGCTGCCCTCAAGGCCTTAAAGTTCTACTCTGTAAAGTCAGGGATAGTCTGGGAATGTCTACAAACCCTCAAAAATCTATCAAGGGGAAACAAAGTTATCCTCATGTGGGTACCTGGACATGAGGGCCACAAAGGCAATGAAATTGCGGATGGCATAGGCAAAAGAGGAGCGGAAACTGAGTTTGTCGGTCCAGAGCCATTTTGTGGCACTTCAAAGTGTTACCTCAAAGCTACCCTAAATAACTGGGAGAATAAACAAAAGTCCCTGTATTGGGAAAGGCTACAAGGACTTCGTCAGGCAAAAAAGTTTATCGACACCTCTGGCGGAAAAACAAAAGAACTCCTACTCCTTAGAAGAACAGAGCTCAAAATGATCACTGAGCTCTTCTCATGCCATTGCCCCTTGAGGTATCACCTAAACAAGCTGGGTTTGGCTGAGACTTCATCCTGTCGCTTTTGTCAGGATGCTCACGAAACCTCGGAGCACCTGCTCTGCAACTGCGAAGCATTGGCCAGGCGGAGATTACTCCAGCTTGAACATGCTTTTCCTCCACCAAGTAACGTATGGAACCTCAAGCCCAGAATGGTTCTAGACTTTATTAACAGTCTAAACCTATAAATGGAGCAAATTCAACGGGGACTCACAATAGATCTTTCAGGTCGCAGTGACTGCGAGGCTAACGCCTATACACCCCTTTACAAATCTAATCTAATCTAGTTAGAGCAGCCTCATCTAGGCATGCCAACATTAGACACACTAACCTTTCTTCGTTTGGTTGATAACTATTTTTTTTTTCGTCTTGGTTTTATTTTCGGCATAATAGATGGCAGTGTGATGTGGTTTATTTCTTTTGTTTGATTCTCTTTAGACATCAATAGTATTTGACGTCTAAATTTTACTGATTGGAGAATGTCAGACTTCATGATGACAAAACTCTGATGACACATCTCAAGAATGTCATTGTGGGGGTCTTGACATAATCCAATCAAACAGACTGTTACACACAACGGACGAGGACGGATGGTACGGGGAAAATCATACGACGTACCAGGGAAATGTTAAGGCGGGATAGTTCACGCTAACCTTAACACAACGGATGAGGACGGATGGTACGGGGAAAAATCACATGACGTACCAAGGAAATGTTAAGGCGGGATGGTTCACGCTAACCTTAACACAACGGATGAGGACGGATGGTACGGGGAAAAGTCACACGACGTACCAAGGAAATGTTAAGAAAATGCACGGGGATTATTCACACGGCGTGCAAGGGTTTACTAGTGAGGGAATTTCGCGCACCACTAGTCACCCAGTAAAATGTCTGATCACCAACTCGTCGAGCTCGCTGACCAGACTGATTTCTGTGGGCGAATGGCGCTTTATATAGCCGGGGGTCAGAGCTTCTCAGTGGCTGAGTGCACTGACATATAATAAGAATGGACTGAGCGTTCTTGCTTCAAAAATGGCACAAATATTGAACAGGCTGTGAAAACCCTTTATCGTACAATTGCAATTTCGATTCATAATTTATTATTATTTGTCGATTGGAAACACTAAAGATATTATAAAATAGTATTGCATTAAATTAAAATTATTTAGAAAGTTAAACTTGTTTTAATTAACCCAAAAACTCATTTGTAATATTACTGAAAAATGTACTTCTCTGCAGATTTGTTGTCAAATTTCCTTAAGCTTGTAAGAGATAGACGTATAAAAACAATATATTTGTCTGAATTTTTATGTCAAATCCAATGCATTCCAATTAATACAGCCGTACTGTTTCCAAAATTGGTTACAGTTCAGTGTATATTTTGAGCTTGAAAGAGACAAATAGATTTTAGCAAAAATTTGTGCCATTTTTAACTGTAGGAATTAGATAGGATGGCTCAGTCCATTCTTATTACATGTTAGTGGGCTGAGTGCCTGATGCTTCTACTGGCGTAAGTATAAAAGAGCTTGCAAGCTCTTTTGAAAAGCTTTTCTTGTACTTGACTAGTACATGTGCTGGCGTGCTGATCATGCAGCCTGTGACTATGGCAGCTTGTTGGCATGCCCGAGTGGCGTGGTTACTTGAACTTAAGTTCAAGTTTTAATTACATAACCCAGTTGCGGGCAAAAATAATTTAATTCGGTTTCAAATTTGTGACTTCGTTACATCCCCCTCTTTCTTCAAAGTGAAAAGAATCAGAGATTCTATACCATTAATAGCAGGGCGGATAACGATGAGTAAAAAGATCTTTTCCTGTCGAACTTTATTTACAAAAACTAAGAAATCATCCCTCTGAGAAATTCAGTCTGGCAGACTCGGGAGTTCAGCGTGGATTCGACAATTCAAATAGGTGAAGATAAATCTAACACTTTTAGAAATATCACAATGCGTCGATTCTAACACTTCATAAATCAAGGACATAAAACTTACAAAAAAATACTTAATTACATTGGATACTTCATGGCTGGACTCTGGCTCCGGGTATCTTGATTTAGGCGTCTCGTACAAGTCATCGCAATCGGAGGATCCATTTCCCGACCGCTAGACGTCGGGTCCGGACGGATCTGGAGACGGCGGCGAGCGGCTGCGAAAACTATTCCCGGCTGGGATAGGGTGTAGTTCTGTGGCTTGAGTGTTATGTGGGGTGGCTTCGTCTCGCCACCACTCTTCTGTCTCCTTGGAATCGCTGAGCTCATAGTTGACGTGAGGGTGTTCTTCGGGTGCGTCTTCTTCCTTTTGGATGCGAGCTGTTTCAGCTTACTAGCCGACGAGTTTCCTTGTTGATCTGAGTTAGCGGTTTCTTTCATTGTCTTCTTCCTTATTGCTCAGCTTGACGGGGGAACTGCTGCATCTTCTCGGTTGAGCACGATAATGGGCTTCGGATGAGTGTTTTGTTTGGCATCAGTCTTCTTTGGTAATATCTCCAGGAATGGCATCGGTTTTTGGATTTTTCTCCTTTGCGGCGGTTGATTGGCATATTGTCATCGTCCTGATAGCTGCTATTGATGTCCTCTTCGCAGGTCGAGTCGGCTTCCTAGCAGTGGGGTCGCTTCTGGCTCTGGTCGTAAGTTGACTGGCCTCTAGACTGGTTGTGGTTTGACTGATCTTGACAACGGTTGTACTTGGAATGACTTCTCCCTTTGTAGTGCTCAGCCTTTTATACACTGGCTGAAGTGGGTCGTCTCGATGGTAATACGCTTTCAGGTCTTTAACGTGTACTTTTCTGGTCATACGGGTTCGCTCGTCGGTGAGTTCGACAATTACAGGAGAGATAATTTTTTAACGGTAAAAGGACCTTCGTATTTGGCTCCTAGCTTAGCGGAGTAGTGTTTTATGGCAGAAGAGAGTCGTTGCTCCTTCCGTAACACAGAGTCTCCAAGGTTGGGACACCATGGTCTCCGTCTCAGGTTAGAATGATGTCTCTGTTTTGTAAACGCTTTCCTTAAATTAATCCTAACAAGTTCAAAGGTCTCTCGGAATTTTTGAAATTTTTGTTCTTTAATCGGACGGTCGGGTTTCATAGGGATTCGGTGTTCGGTTTTCTGTGTTAATTTCGTAACACATTCAGATCGGGAAGCTGTTCGGGGAGAGGCTCAGAGACAAGTTGTTTATCTTCTGACGTAATTCTTTGGGGTTATCTATGGCTAGACTACTGCTCTCGGCACTGTAACTGAGGTTCTCCTCATTTGGATGGATTTCTTTTCCCAGGAATTGTAGTCTAATGTCGTATTTCTGTAGTAGATCTATGCCCATAATAACAACTTCGTGTAGACCGGGCATGTAGTAGAACAAATGTGACGTGACGTGTTCTCTCAATCGGATGTCCAGCTCATAGCCGGTAGTGATCGGCACTTCAGAACTATTGGCAACGGACGTTTTAAAGTTGCATGTATGGCTGGGGATTTTGAGACTCTCTATTATGCTCCTCAGTTCATCTCCTATAAAAGATTTCCCTGAGCCGGTGTCTATTCGAGCGAAGAGAAGTTTGCCTAAAATCTCGACGTTGAGAAAGTAGCATGATTCGCTACTGTTGCTAGTAGCTTTTGAACTTGTGTTGGCGGTCTCTGGTACCTTTGATGGGGTGTTCGATTCCCGTTGTTACTGGTACCCCTGCGGTGTTTCCTGACCTTCTTCCTGGCCTCTTTTGGACACGTACAGTCTCGAGACATAATATTTTCTCGGCCGCAACGTGAGCAGAATAATCGGCCGGAATTGCGACATTCCCGAGAGAAGTTCCATCTCTCGCCATATCGCCAGCAACACTCTTCTCGAGAGTATGCTTGCCTAATTGAGAAGACGCGTGGGGCTGGCATTGTGCGGCTAGTGGTGGGTTTCTGGGCTTTCTGCTCCTCTAGTTTGATCTGTTCGAACTCTTCGGTGAGCTGACAGAGTTCTATTAAATCAGAAAAATCTCTTCTGCGGATGTACAACTTGTCGTAGATTTTCGTAGATTCTCTCTAACTTCTGGTTTGGTGATAGATCAGTCTGCCATCGCATTAGCGATTGAATGGCGATAATGAAATCTTTCGCCTTTTCTCCAGATTTTTGTGTCCGGCTACGGACATTCTCGGCTAATCGGTCGTGAAAACGGGGTGGGAGGTAGAATGCTTTAAATTCTTTGACGAATTCTGTCCATCCTGACCATCTCTCTCGGTTGCTTCTATACCAAGCTAAGGCATTCTTAGTTAGTAACTCTGGGAGTGTTTTGAAGAGTCGGTTTATCGGTATCTCGTAGCAGTCGGCCAATTCCTTAATTCGTTCGAGGAAGGCGAGGGGTCCTTGTGTTTGAGTAGGTCAGCATGATGCTGAGTGCTCATCTATTTACGCTATGAACGTCTCTTTTGGTATAGCTATCCTTCTAACACTAATAAATCTAACGAGTATACATGGTGAGTGCTAGCACTTGAAAAACTGTCTATGTGACAAGATCTCGCAAGTCACTCTAAATAGAGCTTTCCTATTCTAATCTACCTCTAGTTAAGATAGTTAGTCTACACAGCGAGTGCTTACACTCGAAAATGCCTGTGTGGCAAGTCGGGGCTATCTCGCAGGTCCCTGCTCGGGCGCCAAATTTGTAACGGAGTTTCGGTAGGATGGCTGCGGATAGTTCGTCGGACCAGGGTTTCTTAAAAATGAAACTCCTTCAGTTACAATATAAATAAAAATAATTCTTTATTTAACAAAATAGCCTACCAGTTACACAGCTAACTTAATCTAGTTCTATTTATCACCTATACTAGAGACTATGTGGTGGTAAGGGGAACTTCACACGGCTTACCACTATGCTAATAATTCTGAATTCAACACTATAATAACCCGAGAGGGAGACGGTGACGTATCAAGAGAATATTTGATGAGGACAGATGGTACGGGAAATAATCACACGGCGTACCAATTAAGTGTTAAGGCGGGATAGTTCACGCTAACCTTAACACAACGGACGAGGACGGATGGTACGGGGAAAATCACACGACGTACCAGGGAAATGTTATGCGGGATAGTTCACGATAACCTTAACACAACGCATGAGGACGGATGGAACGGGGAAAAATCACACGACGAACCAAGGAAATGTTGAGGCGGGATGTTTCACGCTAACCTTAATACTACGGATGAGGACGGATGGTACGGGGAAAAATCACACGACGTACCAAGGAAATGTTAAGGCGGGATAGTTCACGCTAACCTTAACACAACGGATGAGGATGGATGGTACGGGGAAAAATCACACGACGTACCAAGGAAATGTTAAGGCGGGATGGTTCACGCCAATCTTAATTCAACGGATGGGGACGGATGGTACGGGGAAAAATCACACGACGTACCAAGGAAATGTTAAGGCGGTATGGTTCACGCTAACCTTAACACAACGGATGAGGACGGATGGTACGGGCAAAAATCACACGACGTACCAAGGAAATGTTAAGGCGGGATTGTTCACGCTAACCTTAACACAACGTATGAGGACGGATGGTACGGGTAAAAATCACACGACGTACGAAGGAAATTTTAAGGCGGGATGGTTCACGCTAAGCTTAACACAACGGATGAGGACGGATGGTACGGAGAAAAGGCACACGACGTACTAAGGAAATGTTCAGAAAGTGCACGGGGATTATTCACACGGCGTGTAAGGGTGTACTAGTGAGGGAATTTCGTGCACCACTAGTCACCCAGTAAAATGTCTGATCACCTAACTCGCCGAGCTCGCTGACTAAACTGATTTCTGTGGGCGAATGGCGCGCTTTATATAGCCGGGGGTCAGAGCTTCTCAGTGGCTGAGTGCTTGATGCTTCTACTGGTGTAAGTATAAAAGAGCTTGTAAGCTCTTTTGAAAAGCTTTTCTTGTAGTACATGTGCTGGCGTGCTAATCATGGAGCCTGTGACTATGGCAGCTTGTTGGCATGCCCCAGTGGTTACTTGAACTTAAGTTCAAGTTTTAATTAAATAACCCAATGGCGGGCAAAAATAATTTAATTCGGTTTCAAATTTGTGACTTCGTTACAGGTTAATTAAGAGCATTGCTGCGATAAATTTTTGTATCGCACGAAACGTAGAAAGAATAAGCATGTTTTTTTCAGCGGCAACCACATTGCTGCAGCCAATCGGATCTCTCCCCTTATGTCTACGTTTAATACTAATTTTTTAGGTCAATACCGGATTAAAGTAGGACTAGTTTTTCGTAATACATGTTTAGACCAGTGCAAATTAGTTCTACGTAGGTCGACTTGCGTAAAACTAGTCCTAAATGGCACATTATAAAAAGGCTCAGTGACAAGTTAGGACACAGAAGAGATTTCAGATTGTTTTACATTTAAAATTTACACAAATAAAAAAACAAAATAAAAAATAAAAAAATAAAATTCTCTTTAAAACTTTTAGGAATAAAGAGAAAAAATATGAAATTACATGCAACGAAACAGAATGTCAAGTGAATTTTCGTAAATATTTAAATGAAAAGGGGCGGAATTTTCAGAATTTACTCTCATAAACGGTTATGTTCCCGCGGCGCTTTTGTGAAGAGAAGAGAATTGGGAGAAACTCATGGATTCTCTGATGTTTTCGGGAAAATTGAGAATTTTATTTGACAGAAATCTTACATGTCCTTTCACCACCTTGGCCAAAGCGAAATTTATCTTTTTCTTACAAAAATAAGGCAGTGTGACCAGATGTACATTATTATAAATAGCTTGAAAGGATTTTGGAGATATTTAAGATTTTATCAATCGGGTAATCCTACGTTCTCTCAATTTTTGTTTTTAACTAGTTGTCTTAGGCGCACTACACAATAGTGCAAAGCCAAGCCCTTTTCCCCCATTCATGCAAAAGACGAAAGTACTCGTATATGACATTATTTGTTTCTTTCTAGAAACAGAACTTCATGGCTTTCCAGCAGGAGGTGATATTGCTCACCTAGCAAGCAAAAAATTGTATGACAGGGGGCCAGGGAGGGGGGGACCAGTACACAGTTTAGGAGTTACGGGGTGATTAAAAAAAGCTAGTTTTTCACAAAACACCCTGTATCTTAAAAAGTAAAGGGCGTACTGTCCCAGTTAAGAGCTCATTGTATGCAGAACTTGCCAACAACTGCTGAGCCAGCCCAGTACCAATCTCCCCTGCAGAGTTATGGTACTTTAATCTAAAAATTTCGGATTTTCTTACCTTCTTTCTTAATTTGACCTTTATTTTTTTGCAAAAAAGAGATTATTAACATAACTTTTTTTTATAAAAACTATAAACTGTGGACTCTCCTCTTTAGTTTGACCTATTACATCTGTGCAATCTGTAACCGTTAAAATTGTATTCTCAACCAAAACTATTTTCAAAGATAATTTGTTCCCTTTGTAACTGTGTAAAACGAATTGGACGTCCGTCAACATGCTCTCATAAGCATACCATTGGACGTCAATTTGTAACTATCTAAACCGCCAGAAATGCCGCTTAGCCTTGCCACCGCACACCCCCGCTGCTATACCATCCAGGAACTGAGTCGTGTCAAATTCAAATCTGACACATCCCAACACCCGAATCGCCACAGCAAAGCCAAACAACAATCGGCCGAGATACTGAGACATCAAATAATACATATATTGAAGAAGAAGAAAAAAACCATCCACTGACTTCACCAAAGCCACGCCATCTACAGTGTCTAATGTTCATTGACCCGGTAAAGAAACGAAATAACTCGCGAGGATGTCAAATTCAGCGTGCCTAGCTGGTATCGCAGTGCTAGCTCGTCTGCGGTATATACAGTTACTTTCATAATGACAAACGCGCACGCTCGAAATACAGTACCAAAATTCAAAATACAAATTCGTTTCCTTACCAAATCAAACAGCCAACTAAATGTTCACACTTCCGACTTTCATCTAAAAGGAGGACGAAAAGAAAAGAAGGATTCCCACATTCATCACTACTACTTCACGCTCACGCTATAACTACTACTGATGTACCGAAGCAAACCGATCCATTTCACACACTATTGTCATTAAAGTAAAAGAATATGTATTTAAATTTGTCAATAAAGAAAACCACGTAATAACAATGAAAAAGACTCTACATTTTATTATCTTTCAAACAGAGGTTACCCTGTCATTATCAATTTCAACAAAAAAAAAAAAAAATCTTTAATAATTTTGATCTTTCATATTTTGTTATTTTATTTAACAAAACAAATCCTTTCCATGAGTTAATATTTAAGTTTATATATTAAATTAATTTCTTTTCTTTTTCTTTTTATATTACTTATCGAACAAAAAAAAACTTTTTTTTCAGAAACCTATATATTACACAGTATAGAGACTAATTTCAATTTTTCTTTCTTTACAGATTTTTTCTATTTTTTCTATGTAATTTCTTTCTTCCATTGATTTGAACTTATTTATTAATTTTACAAAAAAAAAAAAAACTTCCTCAACTTTTCATGGAAATAATTTATATTTTCCCTATTTTAGATCTGGGGGGTGATTCTGATCTCTTTGTCGTAGCTTAGGCGTATATTTTAGTCACATATTTTGACATTTCACCTCAAATTTGTCGTACTTTTATATTCACCATATTCATTTTAATTTATCCTTTTCATCAACCACAAAATAAACTAAAATGAGTTTGCATGAATTAATGTCAGAATACACGCCTAAAAGTACGACAAATTAGTCAACTGCTTCCGGGCTTGTGACAACAATTTAAGATTGCGGTAAATTTCTATTCTACATCTAATTCGCTAATTTTGAATTTGTAATGCGAAGTGTTATTTTCAGTTCATTCTATGTAATGAAAGGCTTGCTAAGCTGGATAAAAACAAGAAAAAATCAATAGAAAAGTTCATTTCATTTAGGCGCATATTTTGACATTAAAGTACGACAAAAGATCAGAATCACCCTTTTGGTTTCCTTTCAGCGAATATTTCCATTTTATTATTTATTTTACTTCTTAACACAGGAATAGAAAATAAAGATGTTTACCTTCTTAATTTTCTTGCTGTTTCCTTACAATTTGCATAAAAAATCATTTCACATATACACAATCGCCATTTTGGATGATTTAACAATTCTCAGTTTTTCTTTTTTTTTCGTTTTTCATTAATTTAAATTTTTCTCTTGATTTCCATCAGGATTTCCCAATTTATTCCTGGTTCCAATTCCTTAATTACAGAAAACTAATAACTTTTCTTCTCAATTTTTCTTGGCATTTTCGATTTGTCCAAAGAACATATACAAAACTTATTATTTAAACAAACACAACTTTTTAAATATTTTCAGTTTTTCAAATAAAAAAACATTAACTCTTGAAAAGCACTGTTTCGATAATTTTTACTTTTTCAACATCATTTTTATTTTTCAACATAGAGACTTGCAACCACCATTCAACACAACCTTCCTTGATCATCTTTTTTCCTAGCTCTCCCGTCTCTTTCACTTTTCTGACAACCACCACGTGTATGACCAGGACACACATCATCATTTTCCCAAACTTTAGCTACCAGCCGATAGCTATTTAGCACACTACGTTAATCAGATATCAAAACCACGTTTTTACGAACGAATTCCAACTCTCACGCACAAGGCCACGTTCATGTGAAAAGCGTTTTGTTACAAAGCGGGTTCTCTGGCGGAGGGTTCTCGAAGAAAAGGAAGCCGAATACAAAACGGAAAGCCATGGAGCATGGTAAGTGAATGTCAAACGTGTGGCTCGACCCATGACCCTGAGAATCTCATGCTCTACCACTGAGCTAGCCGGGCAAACGCACTACATTAGACTGGATTTGTGATCTCCGAAGAGAGATCAAACAAAACTAACAGGGCTATTGATAAATCTAGTGGTTCTACAAGCATTCCTTCATACCTCTCCCACTCAAAATCGTTGCGGAAGGAGCATGACAGCACCGACATACGAAATTATTATCTTTGATATGATAGCAAATCAAAACATTCTGAATCTTATGGATTTTACACGAACAACTAGAATTCATATATGAGAAAAAAACTAAATATTGCATTAATGATGAAAAGAGGGACTAAAGTTATTATTTTTAATGAAGCCTATACAAAATCATTGTCGTAGATCCTTAGCATGGAAAGTAGCAATGAGATTTCCCTGCAAATCTTCAACTTCATACAGACTCGCACCGATACGTTTCCGTATACGACCCTTGGAAAATTTCTTTGCCAATTTGGCATTAATGCAGGCAGTCATATTGCTTACGGGGAAATTTCGACGATAAACTTCCTGACCAGGAATGAAATGTACTCTCTTACAACGAGTATTGTAAGTATTCTCGTGACGGGAATGAGCTAAAGAAAGGTTGTGTCTAACACGCTCACGTATCAATCAATGACAAGCGGTCAGCAGTAGGCATAACTAAAATGTCTCCATCTTGCAGAGCTTCAAGTTTTCTAAGAACTGGATAGGTTGATCCGTGTAAGATCATGTGACACCCGAAGAGTGCACAAAAAGGATCCATTCCTATAGACTCATGAAGAGTACTACGTGATCGTCTTGAAGATAAGCTCTAATAGCAGGTAATACGGATCTATTAACTCGTTCCGAAGCATTAGGGTGGGGAGAATATATTGCTGTTCTTACATGTCTGATACAATAGTCAGTTAATAATTTGGAGAATTCTTTGGAGATGAACTGTCGACCATTGTCGGAGAAAATTGTTTCAGGTACTCCAAAAGTATGAAAAACTTCATGTTCCATAAATTCGATGGCAGCAGTAGCCGTTTCAGCCTTAACGGGATGAAGAAAAACGAATTTACTAAAAGAATCCAGTACTACAAAAACAGCAATATTACCAGTTTTAGTCCGAGGATATGGACCTAAAAAGTCAATGTATAAAGATTGAAAAGGTCTAGAGACACGCAAAGGAGCTCCCATAGGAGGTCGTAAAATTTGATTAGTAGCTTTGGTTTCCTTGCAGACCACACACACTGTGAAATAATTGATTTTACTTGTGAAAGCATTCCAGGCCAAAAGTATTTAGCCTTCAATCGGAACAACGTCTTGCCAATTCCACCATGAGATGCTTGCGGAGGTTGATGAGCATTTTCAATCAAGGTCTCAGTTAATTCAACAGGAACCCACAGTTTTCAAGTAAGATCTTTCTGAACAGGATCACCCAATCGATGAGAAGTACGATGATAAACATAGCCTTCTGATACTTGTAAATCAGTTAATTGATCCTTATTACTTGAAACGTGTTCTACCAAGACTTTATAAGCTGGAAACTGAAAAGTTGAAGAATTCAAATCCACATCCAATATTAAAGCAATCTCATCAATACAATTGATACGGGATAAGGCATCTGGTACCACATTCTGTGTACCCTTTCGATACTAAATTGAAAACCTTGTAACTTTAAGCACCATCTAGCTAATCGTAACCTTAAGTCACTTTGGTTCATAAGCCATTTCAAACTAGAATGATCTGTGATGATGGTAAAGGCTTGACCCTTTACATATGCTCTGAATTTCTTTACACTCAGGACTGCAGCATAGCATTCCAATTCAGTGATGCTGTAATTGCGCTGTGCTTTGTTGATTTTCTTAGACATATAAGCAATAGGATGTTCATTATTATCCTTGTCTTTTTGAAACAAAACTCTCCCAACGCCTTGTCTACTAGCATCACACTGAATATAAAATGGGCTCTCAAAATCCGGAGTGACCAGAACTGGGGTTATTGTCATTAAATGTTTTAATTTTTCAAAAGCTTCTTGAGCTTCTGCGGTCCATAGAAATTTCTTGTTCTTCAGGCAGTCTGTAATTGGGGCAGCTACACTGGCATAATTGGGAATGAAACGTTGATACCAACCAGTCATGCCGAGAAAACGACGAATTTGCTTGACAGATTTCGGTGCAGGAAACTCGTTAATTGCAACAACCTTACCAGGATCAGTTTTCAACGTTCCATCACCAATAATGAAACCCAAGTACTTTACCTCCCGAAGACAAAATCTACTTTTATTTAAATTAATAGTCAGTCCCGAACGTCGAAGACATTCGCCGACTTGTTCCAAAACTCGCAAATCGTCAAGATACACAAATACAGTTTGTCTCAAGTTACCCGGAATTACCTTGTCCATAAGTCTGCACATGCGCTGAGTCGCATTGCATAACCCAAAAGACATTACCTTAAATTGGTAAAGAGGACGGCCAGGCTCCGTGAAAGCAGTTTTTTCACGAGACTTTTTTTCCAGCGGATTTTGCCAAAACACATCTTTCAAGTCCAAACTAGAAATATATCTGGTATACTGTAAGCGACAAAGAAGACCATCAATGTGAGGGAGCGGATATGCATCCTTCACTGTTACGGTATTTACTTTTCTAGAATCAATACATAACCGTACTTTTCCAGGTTTTCGTACGAGGACAACTGGAGAATTCCAAGGACTATTAGACTCTTCAATAACTCCCATTTCTAACATTCGGTCAAGCTCATCGTACATTAACTTCTGTATGGCTGGGGACACTGGGTAATGACGTTGTTTGATTGGGACTGCATCCTCAATATCAATCAAGTGTTCCTCCAGATGAGTTTTTCCCAAACCCAATACATCAAACGACGGAAGTTTATTTTTCACTACACTGAGCTGAGCCGATTGTACAGGAATTATTTGATGAAGATTACTATCCACTACTGATGACAAAGCTGTGAACCTTAGCACACTGATTATGTGAGGAGCTATTTGAAATTCTCTCCAGAAATCAATACCCAAATAGCGCTCTTGACTTAAACTTGGAATAACGTACAGAATAAATAATTTGTGCATTCCATTATAACTGATAGGAATTTTAACATAACCGATAATTTGCTGGGCAGAGCCATCAGTAGTCTGAACCGAGGTGTGCAAAGATTGAAGCCGAATATTGTTATGTTGGTTAAGAAATTTTTCAGCATTCCTCCTCAGACAACTGATATTAGCACCACTATCTAGTAAGCCTACCATGTTCGTACGCAGTAGTGAAACATTCACATAAGGTCTGTTATCTGAAGCATCACTCAATATGGACGAAATGATCGTTTTAGCCAACCGCTTCTTTTCCCTTGCTATAGATCTAATTTTCGGTATTTTTTTATTTAAGACTTTTTTATTATTTGAAAATATTTTTCCTCTAACCTTCATATAATTTTTCCATCTATGGATGAAAGAGTTCTTCACAGATTCGTTAGGAAATATGATATTCAGATCAGAGGCAGATAACACTGAGTGACATCCGCTTAAACCACTCGATGAGGTATTCGAAGTAGTACCGTTTAGTGTGGATGCGTCGCCTCGAAAGACTTCGCATCCCTCAACCGGTTTTCCGAAACGCACTTATGGCACTTTGGCGTAACCACTCCAGGTTTACCACACCTGTAGCAAAACAGATTGCAAAAATCAGCGGGACATTCATAAAAGGCATGACCCTGTGACTTACAATTCCAGCATGTCACCTGGGCCTCATACTGAGCACCAGAAGGAATTGAAAAAGACAAATCAGGTGATGACATATCAGGGATATTATGATACGATTGACTAACTTCATGATTTACATCTAACTCATGTACTCGCAAAGGAGCCACTGGTCTACGATCAGGTCTGTTGCCAATGTACCATTGTTCTGCTTTGATGCACAGTTTGCGCAAATCATGTACAGAATTGATATAATGACCTACAGTCAGAGGACCAAGACGAGAATTCAGACTCTGAACTAGTATACTGACGTAATCAGATTCCTTCATCGGCTCCTTCAAACGATTATGCAATGTTGTCATTCTATGCAAGAATTCGTCGAACGAATCGAAACCCTGTTTGAGTACCAACATAGACTTGATGACACTGAAGTCGTTACCAAGACTGCAAAATTGAGACAGAAAGCCAACGAGAAAATCATTCCATTTTGGTCGACGACAAGCTCTTCTGAATTGAGACCAATACCATTATAAAGCTCGGCCTTGTAGAAGAGACACAATGTTACTACAGACCTCCTCATATGGAATGTCTGAGTCTGAAGCTAACAATTCAATACGATTTATAAATTCTTCCCCCGACAGCTGGTCATTGTTTGCCGGGAAACGAATGTTCCAGTGTTGAACCAAAGAAGGACGGCGAGCTGGAGTTGTGAAGCAGTTTACAGTTCTTACAGGACCCCTAGATAACATTTCATCATTTGAAGCATTATGTGGGTTTGAAGGTGTTGACGAACGAGAATTGTAAAGTTTGGATCTAGATAATATGGACGGCGTGATTTGTTTGTCACGAAGCTGATCTAAATCTAATTGCATTTTTGCAATTTGTTGAAGTATCACATCCTGTGACACAGATACAATCGGAAATGTAACTTGGTCTGATTTTATATAACTGTCAGAATCAACAACTGAAGTTGTTGCAATATTATTTTTAATCTCCTGAGACTCTGTCTTTTCCTGAACCTCATCAGAATTACCAATATTATCAGCATGAGTGTCACTCTCAGCCGATTTACCAGTACCATTTTGGGTTGGTTTTCCCTTAGTCGGGGCCATAATAAAAATGAATGAATATATATATTATTAATAATTAGCTTTTAAGCTAATTCAACAGATACAAAATAAACGAACAGACAAACAATGGATACAATGACAGTTCTTTTATTCGAAAAGAAACCGTATATGCACCGAATATCAATACAAAATTAAACGAACAGACAAACAATGGATAAAATGACAGTTCTTTTATTCACAAAGAAACCGCATATGCACCGAATATAAAAAAAAAATCAATTCTCGCCAGAGAAATCACTTTCCAAAAATATACTCTAATTCAAATATCAAACTAATACAATCAAATTTATCAAATACGAAGCGTTCTGCAGCAGCAATGAACATAAGGAATCCTCCCTTCATTAAGGTTATAGTAAGGACATTAGGAATAGGGAAAGAAATATTTCGATGTACGGTGATCCCTCCACTAAAGGACCAAGACTAGAATTCCGTCGCAAGCCAAGTGAACATCAGCCACTTGCAGCTAGACGAGAACGAAATGTCTATCTGTTTCCCCTTGCAGAAGAAGCAGCCTATCAACGTTGTTAATGAAATTAGGAATAAGAAAAAGGTAAGGGATATAAAATGTCGGCAGTGTGGACTTAAAAAAATTTAGATTTAACAAAAAATATATGCAATTTTTCCATTTTGGAGTTTTGTTCACATGATCAGGCTTGGATTGGAAAATACTACTCCCAAAATTCCTGACAAGAATCCTGACATGTGAAAATATACGGTGATTCGTTTTTCCTCGTCCCGACCTTTTCTGTACCCGGCCAATGACTAAGTAATGAGGTGTCAGAATGGAGAAGAAAAAGAAACATTCTAATTGACAAAAAAAAACAATGATTGCCCCCGAAACAACCCACACAACAAATTCGCTCCTTTAGCCAAATGAACATCAGCCACTTGAAACTAGGGAGAAGTACTATAATATACAAAAAATGCCGTTCAAGCTGACACAAGAGGACCACTCACAGAGTATAAATAAATGTTTTCAGGAAAAATTACTAAAACGATTTTAAGATGTCAGGTGCTCCTTCCACTAAAGATTCAAGTCAGTACTTCATATGCAGAAGAATCAGCACATCTTACTACGAATAAAAAAAACATCAGCAAAATAGATGGACTTATGAATATCAAAATGCAAAATTGAATCGGACATACTACCTAAGGAAAATAATTGATTTTCGGTGGATTAAACCGCAGAAACGACTGACTATTGGTTGCCATATTTGTAACATGAACAACCAGAAAAATAAAAAACACTTTAGACAAGTGAAGCCTGTTTAAAGAGAGTAACCTTTCATTGGGCGCCATATTTGTAACTGTCTAAAACGAATTGGACGTCCGTCAACATGCTCTCATAAGCATACCATTGGACGTCAATTTGTAACTATCTAAACCGACAAAAATGCCGCTTAGTCTTGCCACCGCACACCTCCGCTGCTCTACCATCCAGGAACTGAGTCGTGTCAAAATCAAATCTGACACATCCCAACACCCGAACCGCCACAGCAAAGCCAAACAACAATCGGCCGAGATACTGAGACATCAAATAATATATTGAAATCTACTGAAGAAGAAGAAAAAAACCATCCACTGACTTCACCAAAGCCACGCCATCTATAGTGTCTAATGTTCATTGACCCGGTAAAGAAACGAAATAAGTCGCGAGGGTGCCAAATTCAGCGTGCCTAGCTGGTATCGCACTTGGTAGCTCGTCGTGCGGGGGGGGGGGTGGTTCGTGACTGTCTCTGTAGGTTTATACAGTTACTTTTATAATGACAAACGCGCACGCTCGAAATACAGTACCAAAATTAAAAATACAAATTCGTTTCCTTACCAAATCAAACAGCCATCTAAATGTTCACGCTTCCGACTTCCATCTAAAAGGAGGACGAAAAGAAAAGAAGGATTCCCACATTCATCACTACTACTTCACGCTCACGCTATAACTACTACTGATGTACCGAATCAAACCGATCCATTTCACACATTATTGTCATTAAAGTAAAAGAATATGTATTTAAATTAGTCAATAAAGAAAACCACGTAATAACAATGAAAAAAACTCTACATTTTATTATCTTTCAAACAGAGGTTACCCTGTCATTATCAATTTCAACAAAAAAAAAAATCTTTAATAATTTTGATCTTTCATATTTTGATATTTTATTTAACAAAACAAATCCTTTCCATGAGTTAATATTTAAGTTTAAGCCTAGTATGGAGTTCGAGTAAAATGTGACATTTCCATACAAATTTTAGCGCTGGTAAAATCGCAAGCAAAAATTTTACTGATGATTTTACTAGTGCAGTACGGAGTTCACTGGTAAAAAGTGTAATTTCACTATTTTAAGATAGATGGCGTTTCATATGTCTCCACTTATTTTACTGAACATTTTAATGCGCGGAGCATTAAAATGCTGGTAAAACCATGACATTATCTGTTTCTATGACAATTTTCAGATTGTTTTTTTTTTTTTTAATTAATTAAAGAATTTAATTACTGTTGACAATTTTCAGATTGTTTATTATTTTATTGAAGGATTTAGTTTCACTTGATCTAAAATTCATTTCGTTTTTTATGCCTAAGGGCAATTCACTAAACTTTTTCAAGCCTTTATATATACATATACCTATATACAAGGTTGGTAGTCTAAGAAGATCTTGGTAAATACGGTTAAACACCTCACAATTGAAAAAAATGTATTACTCTCGCGGTGACGACGACGACGTAAGAGAAGTTGAGTTTTTGGAAGAGGAGATTCATAACAGTCATGCCGTGGCAGCTGCAAGGAATTATGCTGCTAAAGAAATGGATGAAACAAGTAAGTAATGAATTATTTATTGTTATTTTTATAATATCATAATATTTTCTGTTTCAGCTGAAAATTGTAAGGCAGTATGGAAGGCGGTAAATATCACACCCGTATCAAAGACACTAAGAAGTCTGGCAGCGCTGCTGATTCAGATGTTTTCGATAATTTCATGTCATTCTTAGAGCCTTCCACGAGAGAGTAAGTTTATGCTATTCATTTATATTTGCTTCAGTATTAACAAAGCGAATTTCAGAACTTGGACAACTCGCTTGGTAATCAAGACTCCCACAGAGATTCTAGAAGGCGCAGAAACTTCCAGTGAAAGTGCCAGCAACTATTCTTATGTATGTTCTTGAGTTAAAAACGAATTAATTTTAATATTTTGTTTTAACTTGCAGTCAACCCAACGTAGCAAAGTTAATAAATTTAAAGATGCTCTCGCTACGAGCGCTTCCAATATATCTGAAAATATTGCAGAGTTATTGAATTTGCGTAAGCAGATAACATCTGTTTCAGCGCAACCGCCACTGAAATATATGACGATGATGGCCAATTTAGATAGGATGCTACAAAAGCTTCCAGAGGAAAAAATGGAGGAACTGAATATGATATTCACAAGGCTCATCTTTGAGCAGATTCAAAATCAGAAAAATTAAATAAAAAATTTATTTTACGAAACTCAGTTTTTATTTCAATTGTCCAAAAAGACAGCTCGTCGTTGCCATGATAAAGAACCAGCGACCGAATTGATATAATCCTTTAGGTGATCTCGGGTTTCTTTCCCAATATTGTTTTGACGACCAGCATTATTAGCTGATGTGATATTGCCACCAAATAATGAATCGCTCGGAATTCTTTTCCGCCATTCTCCCTCGATGAGGTTTCCATCTTCGTCGTAATAGTCAGCATAGCTCCTTGGGCAGTAACTTTCTTTGCTTGTACGCAATAGATAATTGTGCAAATGGCAACATGCAGCTATAATTTTCTGTGCGCGATCTGGACCACAGAGCATTGTTCTGGCAAGGCACAAGAATTTTGAGCACAGAATACCGAATGAATTCTCCACGCATCGTCTTGCTCTACTCAGGCGATAATTAAAATTTTTTTCCTCATCGGTTAGGCGTTGTGGTTTTCTTGGCGCGTACGGTTTTATAAGCCTTTTGTTCAACTGAAAAGCATCATCGCAAACAAAGAAATATGGTATTTTTTTGTTTCCGATATACATATCCTCCGGAAAAGGAAGCTTGTCGTGCAAAACGCCTTTCCCAAAGTTGCTGGCAAATAAGACATTGGCATCCCCCTCACTCCCGTGAGCTCCGATATCAACTGTTATAAATCGGTAGCTAGCATCACTTGCCTCCATAAATACAATACTATGAAATCCCTATTTAAAAAAGACACTTCAGTCAAGCTGTATGATAAAATAAAACTATGAAAAATTCTGTTCTTTTGTAATTATAGAAAAGTGTACCAGCATTTCCTGGACACTTAATGGCGACGTGTTTACCATCGATTGCTCCAACACAATTTGGAAAGTTCCATATTGCATTGAAGTCGTTGGCAGTTCTGACAATGGTGGAAACTCGCCCTCTAATGCTGAACAAATCGCACTGCAAACGTCATCTAGAACAGTCCCAAAATGTTGTTTACTTATGCGGTAGATTGACGATACATGCCTCTGTAAAGATACACTCGCCAAATATCTGTAAGAAATTACATGAACGATTTATACTTCATATATACTATAAGCTAATTATTGTAAGCACGTACTCCAAGACAATTGCCAATTTTTCCTTGGGGCTAATTTTGTCATGTGGTCTTGTATTTCTTTTTGCTGAAATTTGCTCAAACAAATCATCAAAAACGGAGGGCTGCATGTGGAAGCTCTCTTTGAAAACCTTCGGATTGCGATACATATCTTCGAACTAAAATATATATGAAATTTAATTAAGTTACTAAATTCGAATTGTAATATTTACGTCGGTATTAAAGCGCCCTTTTTTGCTCCGCTCTTGTAAATACGGATTTCCCAAAATCGTTGGCGCTGTCCTGCTATTACTTGTTTCCACAAAAAGCTGTACACTCAAACCTGCCGCAGCAACAATCGCGTCGTCGATTTGATTAATTAAATCCATTATTAATCCTTTTATTTAGAAATACTTCCGAATTAATTATAATTTTGACAACAGTCACTTCGTTTTCTCCACACAAAACTGACGTCAACTTTTTACCAGCGAAAGAATGCTATTTTTTGGAGACCGCGTTAAATTTTACCAATACCCGAACTCCGTACTAGGCTTTATATATTAAATTAATTTCTTTTCTTTTTCTTTTTATATTACTTATCGAACAAAAAAAAAACTTCTTTTTCAGAAACCTATATATTACACAGTAGGTATCTAGAGACTAATTTCAATTTTTCTTTCTTTACAGATTTCTTTTATATTATTTACTTTTCTTTTATTAATTAATCAGAATAACAAAAACAGTTGATTTTTAAATTAAATCACTTTTATGTAATTTCTTTCTTCCATTGATTTGAACTTATTTATTAATTTTACAAAAAAAAACTTCCTGAACTTTCCAAGGAAATAATTTATATTTTCCCTATTTTAGATCTGGTTTCCTTTCAGCGAATATTTCCATTTTATTATTTATTTTACTTCTTAACACAGGAATAGAAAATAAAGATGTTTACCTTCTTAATTTTTCTTGATATTTCCTTACAATTTGCATAAAAAATCAATTTTAAATAAACACATTCGCCATTTTGGATGATTTAAAAATTCTCAGTTTTTGTTTTTTTTTGTTTTTCATTAATTTAAATTTTTCTCTTGATTTCCATCAGGATTTCCAAATTTATTCCTGGTTCCAATTCTTTAATTACAGAAAACTAATAACTTTTCTTCTCAATTTTTCTTGGCATTTTCAATTTGTCCAAAGAACATATACAAAACTTATTATTTAAAAAAACTCAACTTATTAAATATTTTCAGTTTTTTAAATAAAAAAACATTAACTTTTGAAAAGCACTGTTTCCATAATTTTTACTTTTTCATTTTTTATTTTTAACTTTTCTGACAACCACCACGTGTATGACCAGGAAGGTGATTCTGATCTTTTGTCGTACTTTAATGTCGAAATATACGCCTAAACGAAATGAACTTTTCTACTGATTTTTTCGTGTTTTTATTCAATTCAGCAAGCCCTGCATTACGTAGAATGAACTGAAAATCACACTTCACATTACAAACTCAAAATATTATTTCGAATTTAAGCACTTGTATTGCTCTAATTAGGTGTAGAATGTGCATTTACCACAGTATAACATTTTTGTCACAACCTCGGAAGCAGTTGACTAATTTGTCGTACTTTTAGGCGTGTATTCTGACATTAATTCATTGCAAATTCATTTTAGTTTATTTTACGGTTGATGAAAAGGATAAATTAAAATGAATATGCTGTATATAAAAGTACGACAAATTTGAGGTGAAATGTCAAAATATGTGACTAAAATATACGCCTAAGCTACGACAAGGCCATCAGAAACTCCCAAACATTCCAAACTTTAGCTACCAGCCGATAGCCATTTAGCACACTACGTTAATCAGATCTCAAAACCACGTTGTTACGAACGAAGTCCAACTCTCACGCACAAGGCCACGTTCATGTGAAAAACGTTTTGTTACACCTTGGTGACTGCAAACACGTCATTTACAAAAAATATCGGCTAATTTCGGTATGACCTAAATCGGTTGTGAGCTAATAACTCTTTAACGGTTACAAATAGCACATAGGATAAAATAGGTCAAATTAAAGACGAACGTCCACAGTTTTTATAAATAAAGGTATGTTAATGACCTTTAAGCAAAAAAAAAAATTAAAGTAAGAAAAAAGGTAAGAAATTCCGAAATTTTTAGTTTAGATCCTCATAGCTCCTGAGAGGAGAGGGGTATCGGTATCAAATTACTATCACCTCAGCTGCCATGATTTTTTATCATGCAAGTTCGCTGAAAGCAGTGGAGCTTCCCTGCAAGCTGTACTTGCAGGTGTAACCACCGGGTTAGCCGTGAATTTTGACATATTCACCTCACTTTTGTCGTACTTTTTTTTTCAACACAGTTTATTTTGTGTCTTCACTATTATCTACCACAAAATTAACTTAAATGATTTTTCGGTGAACAAACGTAAAAAAAAACACGCCTAAATATGGGATCAAATTAGTCAACCGCTCAAGAGGCTGTGACAAAAATTTTATACTGTGGTAAATGGATATTCTACACCTAATTAGAGCAATAAAAGTGCTTAAATTCAATAATATTTTTGAATTTGTAATAATGATTTTTGTAAAAACGGATTAAATATATTTCAGAGCAAAAATGAGAAACAGTAAATAACGTAATTTTTTTCAATAAGCTAAAAAGTCCCATAAAGTCTGGATTGTTTCATATAGACGCCATTTTCTTATTTTATTTAAACTTCCGCTAAATTTAATGCTTAATAAGGAAAAAAAATTGATCGAGAGATTAATTACAGTTCTAGTTATGTTGGCAAACATTGATATGAATAATAGGCCAGTCAAAGAAGACAATCAATTCACATTTTTTCCAATAGTTATTAAATTCTGACGGAATGTTGGGTGAGATAAAAGAACTGAGGTCCGAGCATGCGAAAAATTGCAAAATAAAAAGCTTTTATAACATTTATTAAGAAAACATAAACTGTTAACATTTCTTATGTACATTGTAGGTACATATATGTATGTATGTATGTATGTTCAATATGCAATAGAATTTGAGATGCCTTGGCAGTACGTAATCTGTGCTGGACCTTATTACTGAACTCGAGTCAGTAGTTACGCTATGCCGGTTCTGGAACACTTTTTCCATACAAAAAGTGTCCGGAAAAATTCCAACCATTTTGGTGGTTATGGACCGGATTCTGTGCCACTGGGGGATTCCGTCTAGTGGTCTACGTCACAGGGCCTGCCCGGAGAATTCCTTTCGTACCGTCTGGCTGACAGGAGATGACGCCAACTTTTTTAGTAATAATTCAAGTTTTATTTTTTTGCCCCATGGTGTGCTGCGCCTAAATGTAGGCTTTTTTATTATGATTTTGCTGTTTTCAAGTGTTGCGCCTAAATGTGTGCTTTCGGTTTTGAACTAATATTAGTAATAATTAAAGTTACCGCTATGATGCTATTCTTTTTCATACCAATAGATTCTAGAAGGTGCCAGTGGATAGGGTATTGGTACTGTTGGGGGACAAAATTTTCTTCAGAAATCCTCTACGGGCTATGGTTCTCGACATATTAGCGATTTTACCGTTTTAGATATAGTTAATATTAGTAATAATTCAATTTTTTTGCTCATGGGGTGCTGCGCCTAAATGTAGGCTTTTTCAGATTGGTTTTGAATTTATATTAGTAATAATTAAAGTTAATAGTAGGAAATTTTTGTTCATGCCAATGGATTCTGGATCGTTCGGATGGGGCTATTAGGGGGATACAATTTTCATCAGAAATCCTCTCCGGGCTCTGGTTTTCGAGATATTAGATATTAGATTTTACCTTTTCAGATATAGTTAATATTATTAATAATTCAAGTCTCCCTGGGGAGTTGTAGGTATCAGCATGATGTAGCCTTGGATTTGCTGTTTTCTTACTTGAAGATTTCTTAACGAGGAATTTGTAGATATCAGAAGTTCTGGATCACTTTCTATGGGGGTTCTGGGTATCAAATATTAAATGTTTACCAAACATTAGGCATGCTTCCCCTGTTTATGATGTAATTTGATATCACCGCTGTTAACAAATTCGCATTTAAGCTGAATGGTTCATACACACCCGTGTAAACTTCCTGTTTACAAATTCGCGTTTTAGCTGAATGATTCATGCACACCTGTGTAAACAAATTTAAGCAATATCAGCACATTTATTCTTTTCATGTCATTTGATACCACACTTACTGTACGCAGCCAAAAGATTGTATTTTATTTTTCCAAGAAATGTGTTTTATTTTTTATTCGCTATCATCTCAGCCTGTAAGCAAATTCGTTGGAATTCACCTTGTACAATGATTATTGCAGCAGATGGATCATTCATGTTTACAAACTGTTGCTATAAAACCCAAGCAAACTCTTAAGAGCCATCAGTCAGTTTTACTGAGTCTCCGTGATAATAAAAAAATAAAAATGTCTTCGGTATTAGTATATAAAAGTTTTTCAATAATTGAAAATTTGCGCAAAGATGTGATGGAGTGTTTAAAAAATTTAGTTAATAAAGACTATATTGTTAAAAAGTGCAATAGAAACATGCATAAATTTCAAGTTGCCTTTCGGGAATGTAATAACAGTGCTAGGAAACGACATTTCGAGAGCTGTCTCGAGCAAATTAAAGCATTGAGAGCACTATTGAGAACTCCCCATCGAGGTGGAGGAATTACTCGCGTAAGAAGAAGTGATTTTGTAAAGTGGGAGGAAGTAAAGAGAGCGTTCGCAGACAGAATTCGACAAGGTGTTATTGCAAATTTAAAACATATCGAGCCGAAGTTAATTATCCAAGACGCTGCCAAATTATTTACGCGTCGTGTTCAAAATACCTTAAAACATTTTTTAATATTAAAGTTTCTACAACGTTTTGCGGTGAATTTGTTAAAGAAACTGGTGAGAATGAAATTATAAAAGACATTATATATTTCCAAGCCAGAACTGCTCCAATTAGTGCAGATGTTAGAACCAAATCGGTTCGAATATATTTTGGTTTTACCGATTACTTTAAAAGGAAAACATCCTGAAAACAAAGCGTCAAATTTTTAGGAAAATTAAATCTAATTTGATTACTCTTAATCAAAAAACAGGTACACAACCTAACAAAGCCATGTATTTGTCATCTACATAACACATTGCACAA
This sequence comes from Dioctria linearis, assembly GCA_963930735.1. NCBI lineage: Eukaryota > Metazoa > Arthropoda > Insecta > Diptera > Asilidae > Dioctria > Dioctria linearis. The sequence goes on from OZ005742.1 coordinate 105,422,482, forward strand.
ATACAATACAACAATATAGCCTCATTGACCAGATCAAATTAAAATTCTTATCATATGATTGAAGCAATTAGATTCGTGCTAAAAACAATTGCTGAAAAAGAACATATGCAAAAATACCATGCTAAAATTGACTTTTAAAAGCAAAACAAATTCAATCTAATTACAAATTTTCCCAAAAATAGGTACAGCATCCAACCAAAGCATGTGTTGTCATGTAGCATACAATGCATGGCACAAATACAATCAGATCAAGCAGATCAATTTGCAACTCTACCATCATTATAAGTACTATCGAACGGGAATTTCTTCTCTACGTGATAGAGATAACATTTTTTGCAAATATACAGAATTCAATTTAACACAGCAGCATGGGTTGCTTTAAATTTCTTGTTACTATGCATTTTGTTCGTTGCTATGCATATTTTATCTCTAGTACCGTAAAATTACAGAATCACGGTCAATTCTTGTGATCAGGCGCCTCTGCTACTCCATCATTGGTGTCGTGTGCAAGCATGGGCTATATAAACAGCAGTTTGACTTGATTCGATCTCATTTGTAATTTAGCAGTGCAGTGATTAACTTGGCGATTTTATTCCTTTGTGTTCTTTCCTAGTGATTTTTCCTAGTGTGTATGACCAGGAAGGTGATTCTGATCTTTTGTCGTACTTTAATGTCGAAATATACGCCTAAACGAAATGAACTTTTCTACTGATTTTTTCGTGTTTTTATTCAATTCAGCAAGCCCTGCATTACGTAGAATGAACTGAAAATCACACTTCACATTACAAACTCAAAATATTATTTCGAATTTAAGCACTTGTATTGCTCTAATTAGGTGTAGAATGTGCATTTACCACAGTATAACATTTTTGTCACAACCTCGGAAGCAGTTGACTAATTTGTCGTACTTTTAGGCGTGTATTCTGACATTAATTCATTGCAAATTCATTTTAGTTTATTTTACGGTTGATGAAAAGGATAAATTAAAATGAATATGCTGTATATAAAAGTACGACAAATTTGAGGTGAAATGTCAAAATATGTGACTAAAATATACGCCTAAGCTACGACAAGGCCATCAGAAACTCCCAAACATTCCAAACTTTAGCTACCAGCCGATAGCCATTTAGCACACTACGTTAATCAGATCTCAAAACCACGTTGTTACGAACGAAGTCCAACTCTCACGCACAAGGCCACGTTCATGTGAAAAACGTTTTGTTACACCTTGGTGACTGCAAACACGTCATTTACAAAAAATATCGGCTAATTTCGGTATGACCTAAATCGGTTGTGAGCTAATAACTCTTTAACGGTTACAAATAGCACATAGGATAAAATAGGTCAAATTAAAGACGAACGTCCACAGTTTTTATAAATAAAGGTATGTTAATGACCTTTAAGCAAAAAAAAAAATTAAAGTAAGAAAAAAGGTAAGAAATTCCGAAATTTTTAGTTTAGATCCTCATAGCTCCTGAGAGGAGAGGGGTATCGGTATCAAATTACTATCACCTCAGCTGCCATGATTTTTTATCATGCAAGTTCGCTGAAAGCAGTGGAGCTTCCCTGCAAGCTGTACTTGCAGGTGTAACCACCGGGTTAGCCGTGAATTTTGACATATTCACCTCACTTTTGTCGTACTTTTTTTTTCAACACAGTTTATTTTGTGTCTTCACTATTATCTACCACAAAATTAACTTAAATGATTTTTCGGTGAACAAACGTAAAAAAAAACACGCCTAAATATGGGATCAAATTAGTCAACCGCTCAAGAGGCTGTGACAAAAATTTTATACTGTGGTAAATGGATATTCTACACCTAATTAGAGCAATAAAAGTGCTTAAATTCAATAATATTTTTGAATTTGTAATAATGATTTTTGTAAAAACGGATTAAATATATTTCAGAGCAAAAATGAGAAACAGTAAATAACGTAATTTTTTTCAATAAGCTAAAAAGTCCCATAAAGTCTGGATTGTTTCATATAGACGCCATTTTCTTATTTTATTTAAACTTCCGCTAAATTTAATGCTTAATAAGGAAAAAAAATTGATCGAGAGATTAATTACAGTTCTAGTTATGTTGGCAAACATTGATATGAATAATAGGCCAGTCAAAGAAGACAATCAATTCACATTTTTTCCAATAGTTATTAAATTCTGACGGAATGTTGGGTGAGATAAAAGAACTGAGGTCCGAGCATGCGAAAAATTGCAAAATAAAAAGCTTTTATAACATTTATTAAGAAAACATAAACTGTTAACATTTCTTATGTACATTGTAGGTACATATATGTATGTATGTATGTATGTTCAATATGCAATAGAATTTGAGATGCCTTGGCAGTACGTAATCTGTGCTGGACCTTATTACTGAACTCGAGTCAGTAGTTACGCTATGCCGGTTCTGGAACACTTTTTCCATACAAAAAGTGTCCGGAAAAATTCCAACCATTTTGGTGGTTATGGACCGGATTCTGTGCCACTGGGGGATTCCGTCTAGTGGTCTACGTCACAGGGCCTGCCCGGAGAATTCCTTTCGTACCGTCTGGCTGACAGGAGATGACGCCAACTTTTTTAGTAATAATTCAAGTTTTATTTTTTTGCCCCATGGTGTGCTGCGCCTAAATGTAGGCTTTTTTATTATGATTTTGCTGTTTTCAAGTGTTGCGCCTAAATGTGTGCTTTCGGTTTTGAACTAATATTAGTAATAATTAAAGTTACCGCTATGATGCTATTCTTTTTCATACCAATAGATTCTAGAAGGTGCCAGTGGATAGGGTATTGGTACTGTTGGGGGACAAAATTTTCTTCAGAAATCCTCTACGGGCTATGGTTCTCGACATATTAGCGATTTTACCGTTTTAGATATAGTTAATATTAGTAATAATTCAATTTTTTTGCTCATGGGGTGCTGCGCCTAAATGTAGGCTTTTTCAGATTGGTTTTGAATTTATATTAGTAATAATTAAAGTTAATAGTAGGAAATTTTTGTTCATGCCAATGGATTCTGGATCGTTCGGATGGGGCTATTAGGGGGATACAATTTTCATCAGAAATCCTCTCCGGGCTCTGGTTTTCGAGATATTAGATATTAGATTTTACCTTTTCAGATATAGTTAATATTATTAATAATTCAAGTCTCCCTGGGGAGTTGTAGGTATCAGCATGATGTAGCCTTGGATTTGCTGTTTTCTTACTTGAAGATTTCTTAACGAGGAATTTGTAGATATCAGAAGTTCTGGATCACTTTCTATGGGGGTTCTGGGTATCAAATATTAAATGTTTACCAAACATTAGGCATGCTTCCCCTGTTTATGATGTAATTTGATATCACCGCTGTTAACAAATTCGCATTTAAGCTGAATGGTTCATACACACCCGTGTAAACTTCCTGTTTACAAATTCGCGTTTTAGCTGAATGATTCATGCACACCTGTGTAAACAAATTTAAGCAATATCAGCACATTTATTCTTTTCATGTCATTTGATACCACACTTACTGTACGCAGCCAAAAGATTGTATTTTATTTTTCCAAGAAATGTGTTTTATTTTTTATTCGCTATCATCTCAGCCTGTAAGCAAATTCGTTGGAATTCACCTTGTACAATGATTATTGCAGCAGATGGATCATTCATGTTTACAAACTGTTGCTATAAAACCCAAGCAAACTCTTAAGAGCCATCAGTCAGTTTTACTGAGTCTCCGTGATAATAAAAAAATAAAAATGTCTTCGGTATTAGTATATAAAAGTTTTCAATAATTGAAAATTTGCGCAAAGATGTGATGGAGTGTTTAAAAAATTTAGTTAATAAAGACTATATTGTTAAAAAGTGCAATAGAAACATGCATAAATTTCAAGTTGCCTTTCGGGAATGTAATAACAGTGCTAGGAAACGACATTTCGAGAGCTGTCTCGAGCAAATTAAAGCATTGAGAGCACTATTGAGAACTCCCCATCGAGGTGGAGGAATTACTCGCGTAAGAAGAAGTGATTTTGTAAAGTGGGAGGAAGTAAAGAGAGCGTTCGCAGACAGAATTCGACAAGGTGTTATTGCAAATTTAAAACATATCGAGCCGAAGTTAATTATCCAAGACGCTGCCAAATTATTTACGCGTCGTGTTCAAAATACCTTAAAACATTTTTTAATATTAAAGTTTCTACAACGTTTTGCGGTGAATTTGTTAAAGAAACTGGTGAGAATGAAATTATAAAAGACATTATATATTTCCAAGCCAGAACTGCTCCAATTAGTGCAGATGTTAGAACCAAATCGGTTCGAATATATTTTGGTTTTACCGATTACTTTAAAAGGAAAACATCCTGAAAACAAAGCGTCAAATTTTTAGGAAAATTAAATCTAATTTGATTACTCTTAATCAAAAAACAGGTACACAACCTAACAAAGCCATGTATTTGTCATCTACATAACACATTGCACAAATACAATACAACAATATAGCCTCATTGACCAGATCAAATTAAAATTCTTATCATATGATTGAAGCAATTAGATTCGTGCTAAAAACAATTGCTGAAAAAGAACATATGCAAAAATACCATGCTAAAATTGACTTTTAAAAGCAAAACAAATTCAATCTAATTACAAATTTTCCCAAAAATAGGTACAGCATCCAACCAAAGCATGTGTTGTCATGTAGCATACAATGCATGGCACAAATACAATCAGATCAAGCAGATCAATTTGCAACTCTACCATCATTATAAGTACTATCGAACGGGAATTTCTTCTCTACGTGATAGAGATAACATTTTTTGCAAATATACAGAATTCAATTTAACACAGCAGCATGGGTTGCTTTAAATTTCTTGTTACTATGCATTTTGTTCGTTGCTATGCATATTTTATCTCTAGTACCGTAAAATTACAGAATCACGGTCAATTCTTGTGATCAGGCGCCTCTGCTACTCCATCATTGGTGTCGTGTGCAAGCATGGGCTATATAAACAGCAGTTTGACTTGATTCGATCTCATTTGTAATTTAGCAGTGCAGTGATTAACTTGGCGATTTTATTCCTTTGTGTTCTTTCCTAGTGATTTTTCCTAGTGTGTATTTTATTAGTAAATTAAATACTTGGTTTAATTGACAGCTAAAATAAAATATTCTTATTCTGGGTACCGACTGGATTAAGGAGTATGTTTTAGATAGCGATTAAATTAAAGTTTTTTTTTTATTGTGGGTAGCGACTGCAATAAAAATATTACTAACAATACACTTTATTTCTGGTCTCGACGGAAATAAAGAATCTTTCTTCGGGTCTCGACTGAAGTTAAGATATATACTAACATTCACTTTAAGTCGGGTCTCGACTGACTTAAAGAATATTATCTCGGGTCTCGACTGAGATAATATATTACTAACAAATAACTTTATTGTGGGTCTCGACTGTAATAAAGTTTCTTATTGCGGGTCTCGACTGTAATAAGAAATCTACTAACTCACACCACTTTATTGCGGGTCTCGACTGTAATAAAGAGTCTTATTGGGGGCTCGACTGTAATAAGACAATTACTAACAAAACCACTTTATTGCGGGTATCGACTGTAATAAAGAGTCTTACTGCGGGTATCGACTGAAGTAAGATAATTACTAACACAAACACTTTATTGCGGGTCTCGACTGTAATAAAGATTCTTTCTGCGGGTCTCGACTGTAGTAAGGAAATCACTAACACAAAACACTTTATTGCGGGTATCGACTGTAATAAAGAGTCTTATTGCGGGTTTGGACTGTAATAAGACAACTCCTAACAAATCCACTTTATTGCGGGTATCGACTGCAATAAAGAATACCCTTATCCCACACCTCAGCCAAATAAAAGGTCAAGTAAATCAGCTGCTGTATATCGATCAGGTGAGTACAAGTCAGTTGCTACAGTTGTGTAAATCAAATTTATAATTTAATCATTTAATAAACATTGGTTTCAGCTTTTTATATTACAATATATATATATATATCTTGCAGTTCTCAAGTTTTAGTATTTATTGAACTTGAAACATTTAGTGCAGTGAATAAACAGATAAAAACCACTAGCTTTATACCAATGGCATAAATTTCACTACACCTTTCATTTATTGCATGTACGGTCTGACTACGGGCAGTACAGCAGATGATAACTTAGAGGAGTGGTTTAAATTCAACATTTTGGATCCAATACACACTCAGCTGGAAGAATTCCAGGAAAAAGATAGCGGATGGGCACTGCACTCGATAATACATCTAGCAGTACACATCAACAAGTTTGAACAACTCCGAGGATCTTTGAACATACCTCTACCAAAGGAAATTGCATCAAAGAAAGCATGCATTAATGTGAAAAATAATGATGAAGCATGCTTCGCGTGGGCAGTAACATCGGCGTTATATCCTGCAACAGGAAATGTTTGCTCCGATAGGACCTCATCGTATCCGCATTACTCTACAGTACTAAATTTAACTGGAGTAACATTTCCCATTACGCTTAACCAGATTAAACAATTTGAAAGGCAGAACAATTTATCAGTTAATGTATTCATCCTAGAGAAAGAGCGTTTCCTCACAACAGTTCCAGTTATACTTACGAAACACAGGATGGAGCGGCATGTAAATCTCCTTATGATACAAGATGACTATGATAATACAGAGGATGAAGATCATATGGATGACGATGATGATGATGAAGGCAGATATCATTTCTGTTGGATTAAAGATTTTTCCCGACTTATATCAACACAAACTTCAAAACATGCCCATAGAGTGTACATATGCAACAGATGTTTGTTGTGCTTTTACTCTGCAGAAAAATTAGCATCACACACTCCTGAATTTGAGAAACAAAACGATTGTAGGATTATGTTTCCCTCAGAGGAAAAGAAATGGTTGGAATATAAGAATTATAACCATAAGAATCCAGTCCCGTTTTGTGTGTGTGCAGATCTTGAGTCAATATTGAAGCCGATTCAGGGAAATGATCAAAATACACAGCGAACCCAGGAACATGAAGTTCACAGCATAGGATTCTATTTCCATTACAAACATGATGCTAAGCTCTCATATTACAGAGCTTATCGAAGAAAGAATTGCCAACAATGGTTTGCATTAGAATTGCAAAAAATTGCATCCATAGCTGTACAGGAAAAGCTAAACATCAGGCAAATGCAACCCCTGACTAAAGAGGAATGGCGTTCACATATGGAAAATACTTCCTGCCATATATGTGAGAAAACGTTTGCAGCCGATGAGGAACGAGTCCGAGACCATTGCCACTTAACAGGTAAATGCTGAGAATCATAATTCAATTCATTTTTTCATAAATTCTTTTAGCAGGAAAATACCGAGGGCCAGCGCACAATGCATGCAATCTGATGTACCAAGATTGCTCCATAGTTCCAGTCATTTTTCACAATTTATCTGGATATGATGCTCACTTCATTATTAAGGATATAGCTACATCTATTCCTGGAGAAGTGGATCTCCTACCAATATATAAAGAAAGATACATTTCGTTCACCAAGCACGTTGAAGGCAGTCATATCAAATTCAGATTCATCGATTCCTTCCGTTTTATGGCTGAATCCTTGGATAAGCAATCATCATTGCTGCCTATGGCTAAATTAAATATCACAAGAGCAGTATGGCAGCAACTGGATGATGATGATTTTAAACTACTTACGCGCAAAGGAGTCTTCCCATACGGCTTCGTTGGCGATTGGATAAAATTGGGTTTCCAGCACTTGCCAGCACAGGAAAAATTTTATAACAACATGACTGACAGTATTATATCTCCTGAGGACTACAGCCGCGCAGAAAAGGTGTGGAGGACATTTGAAATACAGACACTTGGCGAATATTCCGATCTATACCGGAAAACTAATATCCTTCTATTGGCTGATTTGTTTGAGAACTTTCGAGATGTCTGTATGAAGACATACAATTTAGATCCTGCTCATTATTACACCATGCCAGGTCTAACATGGGATGCAATGTTAAAATATACCAAAGTGAAACTAGAGCTGATAACCGACGTAGATATACTGCTATTCATAGAGAGAGGTATTCGAGGTGGTATAAGTCAATGCTCGAACAGATATAATAAAGCAAATAATAAATATATGGATGATTTTAAGCCTGACGAGATAGAGAAATACCTGATGTATTATGATGTAAATAACCTTTATGGATGGGCATGTCACAGCATTTACCAACCGGAGGATTCAAATGGGTTGATGCTCCCAATATCAACGTTTTCGAGATTCCTGATGATTCACCAATTGGATACATATTCGCAGTCGATTTGGACTATCCTCTACATCTGCATTTTACACATAAGGATTTACCGTTTTACTCTGAGCATGCAGCACCACCTGGAGCAAAATTAGAAAAGCTTTTGACAACTTTACATCCTAAAACTAAATATGTTATACACTACCGAAATTTGAAGCAATGCTTATCACATGGCCTCATCCTGAAAAAAGTGCACTGGATTCTTCAATTCAACCAATCAGCTTGGCTTAAACCATATATTGACTTAAATACCACCAAACGGAAGCAGGCTACCAGCGATCATGAGAAGGACAGCTATAAGAAGATGAATAATGCAGCTTTTGGTAAGACCATGGAAAATGTTCGCAAGTATAGCGGTATAAAGCTTTGCGTAAAGTGGGATGGTCGCTATGGTGCAAAAACTCGGATTGCGGCACCCAACTTCCACAGTGCAACGAAATTTGATGAGAATTTAGTTGCTGTGGAATTAAGGCGACTCAAAATCTTATTCAATAAGCCCCTCTATATTGGAATGGCAGTTTTGGAAATTTCAAAGATATGCCATTATGATTTCCACTACAGTTTTATGCAGCGTGAATTTGGAGATAACTGTAAAGTCATGTATACAGATACAAATTCTCAAATATATGAACTTGAAGAGAAAAATGCATATGAGTTTATGGCTGAAAATATAAACAAATGTGATACAAGTGATTACCCAGAAGATAATCAATTCAATTTACTGCTCATGAATAAAAAGATTCCTGGTGTAATGAAGGATGAGCTGAATGGGAAAATCAGGAGCGAATTTGCAGGCTTGCGCTCGAAAATGTACAGTCTACGTATAGACGATGGCATTCCTTGTCTTGATGATTTCTTTTAATAGAATTTCATTCATCTTCGATATTAACTGAATAACTGCTTTTCAAACAGCTCTGATAACAGCTTAACAGCTTTTCAAACAGCTCCGATAACAGCTTTTAAACAGCCCTGATAACAGGTAAACGGCTTTCCAAACAGCTCTGATAACAGCTTAACAGCTTTCCAAACAGCTCTGATACAGCTTAACAGCTTTTCAAACAGCTCTGATAACAGCTTTTAAACAGGAAAACGGCTTTCCAGACAGCTCTGATAACAGGTTAACAGCTTTTCAAACAGCTCTGATAACAGCTTAACAGCTTTTCAAACAGCTCTGATAACAGCTTAATATCTTTCAAACAGGTCTGACAACAGGTGAACAGCTTTAATCTACTCAGCAGGTCCACAGTATTCGGTGTGCTTTCGGCAGAGTTACAACTTCAACTTATGAATATTTCGCATGTTTCATCCTTTTATAGTACAATGAAGGTATCAAATCCTATACGGTAGCGCCCCTTGTTTAATGAGCTATCCTTATCAATCATCAAGAAACCATATTCATCCTTCCAACACTCAGCACAGGCTCTGTATCGAACTTCATGTCTGTATTCACATGATCATTATAGATATGTTTCAAATCCAAGTCATCTTGCTTGAATAAGATGATTAAATTACATTGTCACGTATTAAGTGCTTTGGTATATGCGTATATGTTTGACACAGATAGAAGCTGTCTATATCTTCGTGGCGACCCATGCAAAAATAGGATCGCACATTATCTTGCTTTTCACATGCTACATCATCGAAAATAAACACTGAATGTGATTTGGCTTCCTCTGGAGGTAGAACGTCGCAGTTGTTTGAAAATGCATAATACCCCAATCATGATATGGGAGTCATCACTCGCTTCAAGTATTCATACTTTGGTTGATGTAAAGATTTGGAATATATGTAAATATTTTCATATCTCAAACCATTGGGATGTTCCAGCAAACTTATCATAACATTAGTTTTTCCACAATTGGACGGTCCACCAATAATGTTCCTTATACTATTAGGCAATAGGGGACCATGCTTCTTTTTCACCTTCATAACAGCTACATCAGCATTTCGAATGGGAAAAGCTTGTTGTTGTTTAATGAACCGCATATTGAAGACTAACGGGATTCCTATAAGTACACCTGTTTATATTACATTTCAGCAGTATCATCGGAACCTTATAAGATGTCGGATCTTTGAAAGGGGGCAGAGGACTATTAAATTCAATAATCAACAAATTACCTGTAAATTACATCTACTGGGATACCAGTACTGTGGACCAGGAACAAAGTTACAACAAAGATTGGCGAGAGGAGATCCGGGCATTAATCCACTGGATGCAGCCTGCAAGGAACACGATATAGCATACTCGCGACATAAAGATACATGTGATAGACATATAGCTGATAAAATATTAGCTGAAAAAGCCTGGAGGCGTGCAAAATCTACGGATGCAAATTTGAGTGAACGTGCCAAAGCTTGGCTTATAACAAACGCAATGAAGGCTAAAATTAAGCTCGGTATGGGTCTTAAGGCTAAAAATAAACGCCAACCCACATTCCGAGAAGCAGTACGAAGTGCACGTAAAATTTTAAAAGTCAAAAAACCAAAAGACTTGATGGAAGCTACAAAAATGGCTCTTAGTGCAGCTAAAAATATTGTGAAAAGAACGAAGAAATCAATTAAAACTCCACGAGTGATACTTGTATCAAAGGTTGGTGGGGTACTTCCGTTCCTCATCCCGTTGCTTGCTGGGCTTTCAGCATTGGGAGCACTATCGGTAGGTGCAGCAGGCATAGCTAAAGCAGTAAGTGATACCAGTGTGGCAAAGGCAAAATTGGAAGAAATCAAACGTCATAACCAAGGAATGGAAACTATAGCGGTTGATAAAGATGGAAACTGACTGTCCCTGAAGCCGTACAGAAAAGGACTTGGACTCTATCTACAACCTCAACCAAAAACCTTTTAAAGACGCTACCCAAAAGACTGCTAAACGAGTTGGATCTTCACAAGTACACCGCACACTTACTCCACTTCAGAGGAGTATTTATGCGTGATAATCTACCTAAAAAGCCATGGAAGCAAGAAAGCGGAATTGTTAAATTGGACATCTCAACTGGAGCAGGTACACACTCAAGAAAGGCGATAACATCGAATACTTTGATAGCTTTGGTAATCTCCAACCACCAAGGGAGATCATAAACTACTTGGGTAGTAAGATATCGTACAACTACAGTTCATATCAGAACTATGATGCAGTAATTTGCGGTCACTTATGTTTAGAGTTTTTATATAATTGTTATAACCATTAATTATTATCTATAAATAAATGTATCTATATTGAAATTGAGACAGATCATTATCAACCGCCATGTCATTAACACTTACTCTCACGAGAAATTCACCTTTACTCACTGCTGAGTACTTTCCTCCGCTGGAGATAGCAACGGATTATGTTTGTGGATTAATTGATTTTCAAACATACAACTCTATACCAAATATTGATGTGAGTAATAATCTGGTTCATGTAGGGAATGAGGTTGTTGAGATACCTGTTGGATCCTATGAAATTGATGATATAGCAAAATATATACAAGGATACTAGGATAAAGAAGGTAAAAGGTTAAAGGTTACGATAAAGGCTAACAATAATACATTGAAGAGTGAAGTTAAGGCAACTGATGAAATACATTTTGAAAAACAGAGATCCATAGCTCCTCTGCTAGGATTCAGTAAAAGAAACTTATCTGGTAATATAGTGCATACATCAGAGTTGCTAGTCAACATCATTAAAGTAAATACTATACGCATCGAATGTAATAATATATCAGGATCATTCTTCAACAACGCACAAGTACACACTCTCCACGAGTTTTCACCGAACGTGGGGCCTGGGTATAAAATAGTGGAGGTACCCAAAAATGTAATCTATTTGCCTGTGAACACCAAACGTATAAGTTCTCTAATATTGAAGCTCCTTGACCAAGACGGTGACTTAATCAACTTCAGAGGAGAGACTATAACCATCAGGTTACATTTGAAGCCACAGCATTTTGATGTACAATAATGATAATAACGAGTTCGGAGCAGATAAGATCATTAGTCAGCGGACAACCTTGAAGCGATCAAGACCTACATTAACACCTGCAAATATAGCATATTTACAATCGATGGGCTTAACGCTGAAACAATGAATAAAGGAATACTAGATATTGCACCAGACGCTCGCTTTGATAACAGTGTTACTAAATTTGAACATCACTCCTATTCACCATTTCTAACATCATTTAAAAGCAGCGATGAAATCCGTATCTTTGTACAACATCAGGACTTGAATCTTCTACCCAGCAGGGGTTTTCTTTACATTGAAGGATCGCTAACAAAGCTGGATGGAACCGTTTCAGCAACCGCAAAATTAGCTAAGAATGCTCTACCCTTTCTTTTTGAGGAAATACGCTATGAATTGAATGCAGTGGAAATCGACCGTACCAGAAATCTTGGGATTGCGACAACATTAAAAAACTACATATCACTAAATGCAAATGTAAGCAGGATACTCAACGGCAGCTGGTCGCCAGATTCATCCGTTACACCAGCCAATGGGCTGTTCAACTATTGTGTACCTCTGAAATATTTATTGCGATTCGCTGAAGATTACAAGAAAATTCTTATAATTTCCAAACATGAACTCATATTTATCCGGAGCAGGACAGACGATAATGTAATTATATCACCCACAGATGTGGTGAAAATTGAAATTACCAAACTTCAATGGAGCATTCCGCATGTTACAGTATCCGATGAAGAAAAGCTGCAACTGTTTAAAATTATCGGAAGAGGTCGCCTGATACAAATACTATTCCGTAGCTGGGACATATATGAGTATCCAGTACTACCGGAATCCACGCATCAAACCTGGTCAGTTAAGACTTCCACTCAACTGGAGAAACCTCGATTTATCATCTTAGCATTACAAACGGATCGAAGGAATGATAAAACCAAGGATGCTAGCAAATTTGATCACTGCAAACTCACCGATGTTATTTGAAATTTGATTTGAATAGATACGCATTGCTGTATGAGATGTATATAAAGTTTACACAATCATAATATGGTCATCAGTATCAGCCATCTCTCACATGGGAGAAGTTCAAAACCGATGCTCCGATCGCTGTCATTGATTGCTCACATCAAAATGAAACAATAAAAACTGGACCTGTTGACATAAGGCTAGAATTCAAGACATCTGAAAATATACCGGCTAATACAGCAGCATATTGTCTGCTTCTACGCGATCGAATAGTGGAATACAGTCCGCTGACAAGTGAAGTTAGAAAGTTAAATTAAGAAGATGGCTGTCATGGTAGACGTCCAAGGATTCAAAACAAACCTCAATGAATTTATCACTAAAGAACTGGCAATTTTAATCAATAAAACCAGATGCAGCACTTTATATTTCAACCACCGTTCAGATACAAAGATTTGACTTCAGCAAAAAAGAGACAAGTAAAATGGCTTCAACACAATTTTCATGGATTCCGCTGGGATGATGGCTATATACCGTATCACAAGCTGTTATTATAGTTGAACCACTGCTACGAAACAAAACGATATATGTAAAGGGAGCTGAAAACGTTCATTAGATGCAGAAGATAGTTGGAGAGGGTGAAATCATTATCAACGTCGAAGATGAATACAACTGTGGAAAACTAATAGAGATTAACACAAATGCGCCATCTTGCCAAGTTCATATTGGACAATGTGCTATAAGAAATACTTTTGTAATAAGAAATTTTATTGGAAATAAAAACAAATTTTTGTAAAAATAAGCTTTAAAATAAAAAACAATTTTTCATAAAACAAATGACTTTTCAATACACACTCCTAGATACAAAAACCATTGTTTACTTTACTTGGCGGTATCAAATTACCAGCCACCTGTCCACCGAGGCTTTAATTTCCACTACTTCTTACAAGCAGCCGTGATCTATTTTTAGATATCATGATCACTCTCGGCTTTTTAATCCGCAGTTGTTTTTTTTTCAGCAAAAGAAATTTTCAATTATAACTACTCATCTAAGACCAGCAGCGGCCTTAACATTTTTGGCGCCCTGTTCAACCGGTAAAGGGGCGCCTTTATTTTCCAGTGATTGTTTTTTCGTTCAGAATTTATATGGCCATTATATTAAAGAAGTAGTAATAATATTATGTAGGCGTTATATTTTATATGTACTCACTCATGAATGTGAAATCTAAATCTATTAATCAGAGAAAATTGTGTTATTGTTCTTATATTTCCATGTATACAAGTCTCGCAATATTAAATAAATTTGAATTCAAAGAGTTAGTAATACATTTGAGCCATTTCTACATCACCTTTGAGGTAGACTTATGCAGGTATTCCATTTAAAAAAAATCTTAAGATCTTAAAATATTTATCTTTGTTATTTTCAGTAAAAACGGCTTTAACTTCCAATGTTTTTAAATTAATTAATATTTCATGCCTCCTGTAAACTATTTATCTGATTTTACAATTAACAAATAATTTTTTTTTAATTTAATTATTGGAAACGTCGGTTGAATAAACAAGAGGTGAGAGGTAAAGTACACCCCCCGATGCGTTTTTTTTAGAGAGGTTTCCCTAATAGTCCTATTCCTCGAAAAATAAAAACAAGCCAAAATTCTTAACATAATCAACAAAATAAATACCAATTCAATAAAATAAATTTATAAATAAATCCAAAATAACGAAAAGTGAATAATTTCTTCTTAAAATTGAATTCAGAACGAATCATTTCTATTCACTGTTAGCGTCAAATCATTGAGACTGAACACACCTTGCTTTCATTTTCGCGAATTCTCCTATCAGATTGTCGTAATGCAAAGCTTCCGAGTCTTTTTCTATGGATAAATTAGGTATCCAATAAGTCTATCTTGAGTCATTGTTGATACAAAGTAATTTTTAATTAATTTAAGTTTAGGAAAACTACGCTCGGCCGATGCCACAGTTACTGGTAAAGTATTTAAAATGTTAAGGCATATGCATATTAGAACATTTGAATAAATTGTATCTAAATAATACTCAAAAATAAGATTAAGTAGGTATATCTAAGCAAGACATCTGCTGGTTTACGAGAGGAGAAAGCCTTAATAACTCCTGATAAAGTTCCTCTGCATTTATCTCTTTACTGTTATTGTTGCTTAATGCCTTTTCTACATATAAAATTATTTTTTCAGGCTATCTAATTCATGAGCTTTATGTATGTTATATAAAAAGAAAAACAAGTCATTGTGATCACGCAACTGTTCAAATCGTTCATTGATTGAAGTTATTGCTTGATCTAATATTTTAAAGTAGAAATTAACTTTAAAAGCTTGTTTCGGATCTAATATGGGTTCATCTTGAGCTTTCTCTCCGGACATAGTTTTTCTTTTTCTAGACCGGAATGCAGATTTATGTCGAAATTGGCAACGGATTTCTAAATTTATAGCAATGAGCTCTGCCTTTTTAATAAAGTTATTAAATTTCTAATCAGATCTAATTTCTATTAAAGTTTCTCTTGGGTTTTTAAGAATTTATAATAATAATAATTTGCTTATTTTGTAAATATTTACTTGCTACATTAATATTTTCTAATATATAATACAAACTAATAGTAAACATATAAATTTAAATTCTAAGATCTTGCCTCCTAAATGACTTTGCATTATTTTTAATGACTGTATCATCTGATGCAGAAATTTCTATAAGAGTTTCATATATGTACATATATCACCTGAGTTATTCTTTAATGGCCTTCTTGCTTCTATTCTACTTTCCCACCTAGTTTCACAAAGTGGTTTCAAAGTTAAACTCGTAACATTCTTTTTATAAATATTCCACCTATTTGTAGAGCCGGAGATAGAAACTTGTAAACTTTGGACAATATCGAAAAAAATTAACTGCATCTAAACTACAATGGGCCTCATCATTAATAACGATATTTAATGAATGAGAGGAGCATGGAACATAAAATGCTCTATGTTCAGCGATGAACCTACAAAAAAACAAAAAAAGGAAGAATCAGTAAAAATTTTACAATGATATGAGTACTTATCTCATTTTGGCACCGCTCCCACGAAGTCCCTAGTTGAAGTGTAGCTCCAGGGCCCACATAAATGAATTCCTGAAATTATTAGAATAAGAAATGAATTATTTGAAATAGAAATAATGAATTTTATATTGAAGTACAAAATGAAAACGTTACAACCAATGCATATCATCCTACATGCATAGTACAAACGTAAACAAATTACATATAAACAACAACAACACTGTGTTAAACTTCAAGTGGTGATATTATGCTGAATTTCAGTCATCAACATCTGGAAGTTTAACCAATCTATGAAATATTAATAGTAGAATAAAAATTCTACTGAAAACTAGGTTCCAGTCGGGCAATTCAGGTAAAATTCGTATAAATTTCACCTGTTGACAGCTGCCGCGAACAGAACAAAAATGCAAGAAAATTTGCGAAATTCATATTGCTATGTTGTAAAAACAATATAAAATTACCTTGCTAGAACTTGTAAGCAAAATTTAATATATGTGCACACCTGAATTCTAAGATTAAGCACATAAAAAACAAAGGTAAATATCGCACCTGGTACAGGTTAGGATATTTATACTCGGAAAAAATCAAAGGATTGAACACACAAACACATGAATTCAATACACAAGCACTATTATTTGGCATTATTCAACACTTACCTGTAACTAAATCACAAAGGACCACTAAAAAACACTCGCGAAAACTTTGACGGCGTGAAACGAATACAAACCGCGGAACTGTCACCTTCATATATTGTCAACATATGACATATGAAATCGGGGTGTTTTTCAAAGAGGAATACAGTGGCAGCGCTTAAAAGGTGTGAAAATATCTTCTTGAAAAGATATTTAAGATTTTTAGTTTTCTCATAAGCATAATTAGAAAGCAAGAGATAGCTAGGGGGAACGAGATAAATGAAAAATTGCGTTCCACACTTAAATTATTGAAAATGGATGCCAAATTTTAATCAGCGCCATGTTATGGCATAATTTAAACTTTTTGCCAGCATTTGTAAGAAATAATAAAGAATAAGAATTTTTCATTGGAAGATAATAAAATGAAAAATTCCGCATCGAATGAAAATAATAGAAATGAACGAAAAATTATTTTCTTGGAGAAATTTACATTATGGTTGTAGGTTCCACAGAAAAATGGCGGTTCAGGCTCTATATAAAGAGGTGCAGTGTCATGGATCACTCTCTTGCGTTTTCAAAAGTCACAGAGTTAACATCACATACGAAGTACAGTGCATAATATCTTTTTTTTTGGTGAATATTCTAATTGTGAAACTTGGTTTGCTACCATCCAATAAGGTTTGTGCAAGCTCATATGCAATTAGGTGGAGGACATTTTAATTGTGTAGAAAAATAATTGGTGATAGCTTTAGTCAACAGTGTGAAATTTTGTTTGAAGTTTTTTAGTATTTTAATTTTTGTAGATTATTTGAAGTATGAATAAATAGAATATCACATTAAGAATATAATACGATTTAATTAAAGTAAAAATATAGTAGTAAATTTTCAGTGTACAATTAGTTCATGTCAGCTGTCCCTCATCTTCCCGTCTCGGGTTGGCTTGGACAAATCAGCGAACTAATTTTGCTAAGTGAATAAATTTGTATAATTAGCATCTGGATATATTAGATAATTTTGAATTAAGATTAAAGTGCATAGAAGCGTGAGAAAAACTATAAATAAATCGAATGTGAACTTACTTTGATTTGTTCTGAATTTAACTTTCCGCTATACTAACAGTAACCACCCCACAGTTACATTTTGTGGTAATTCCATTCAGGAATCCCCTGTTAACGTAACATTTTTTGGTGGTTCCATCCAGGAAAGTAAGAGCATTCGATTAATAATAGTTCACTGTTAGATTCGAACGTCTTCAAGCAAGCATTCTTTGCGCATAGCGGTAATCAGCTACAGTTAGTCTTTTACAAGCTACCTACGTGCATTTACAGCTACTCACGTGGTATTACCTGCAATCATGACTTCTTTAAAGGAAATATTTAATAAAGAGAAGATTCTAAGAGGCAGGTTAAACAAATTTATTGACAACACAAGGGGAGTTGAAAATTCTAAGCGAACTCAAGGATTTTATGTAGCAAAAATTTCCGATTTAAAGAAAATTTGGGAAGATTACAGTGCAATAGATTTAACCCTCAATGAAACGTTATGTGAGGAAGAGTCAGAAGAATCTAATTTGTATCTAGAAGAAGATAATTACGGCAAAACAGAATCTAGATACTCGGAGTTAATGAGCGAATTAATGGAAGCCTTACGGAGTTTTTCTGCAAATACAGATACACATGCTACCTCATCTGGTCCAACACATACAAATACAGTAATCCAACAGGAAACTGCATTGCCTAGAATAGCACTACCTACCTTTAATGGTGACTACGATCGATGGCGATCCTTTCATGATATGTTTATATCATTAGTGCAGGATAATACACGATTAAGTTCTGTACAAAAAATGCATCATTTAAAGGCATGTTTAGTTGGTGAAGCTGAAAGGGTTTTGAGACATACTCCTGTTACGAATCAAGACTACGAGCCAGCATGGAATAAATTAAAAGAAAGATACGAAAATAAACGGATTCTAGTTAATTATCAACTCAAGGCACTAGTAAATCAACTCAAACAACATGTAGAAACGAGCAAGGGTTTAAAATCTATGATCGATTCGACAGAAGAATGCCTACAACAGCTAAAGAGTCTACAAGTAAATACAAGTTCATGGGATGTATTCCTGGTACATCTTCTTGTACAGAAACTATCATTTACGACTCTGAAACTATGGGAGGAAGACCAAGGTGCAACTCAAGATCTACCAAAGCTCTCACAATTCATTACGTTTTTAAACAAACGTTTAAAAATCTCGGAATCCATTACAGATGTTTTAGTAACGAAGGCATCGCAATCAAGGTCAGTACTCAAACAAACAACATTAACGTGTTATACGACAAAGGATAATCGATGTCTAGTATGTAATGGAGATCATCGGGTTCAGAAGTGTTCAAAATACCAAACAATGAACACAGAGGCAAGACTAAAGGTCATTAAGGCGGCTGGGAGCTGCCTTAACTGTCTATCAACTAATTATCAATTAAATAAATGCAGTAGCAAACACAAATGCTTTAAATGTAACAAAAGGCATCATACTTCGCTGCATATCGATTAAGACAAGGGAAAACCAATCTTAACTCCACAGAAGATCAAGAACAAGACGTATGAAAACGCAAGGCATGCTTCAACAAGTATGAAGCAATCGCAACAGAACGAAGACTCGGAGATAAACAATAGTCCTATACGAGGACCATTGGCCAACAGCGCTGCTGAGTCAAACGTGACTCAAACCTTCATAAACAGAGAAAGCCATCATGCGTTATTATCGACAGCATTAGTGATGGCAAATGGTGAATTTGGTGAACCTATAATGCTACGTTGCCTCATAGATAGTGGTTCACAAGCTTCCTTCATAACAGAAGATGCATGTAAAAGGCTACGTGTTTCGCGCACACCCACATCAGTAGGAATCACGGGTTTGAACGCTAGTTCCTCTGCTGAAGCAACTCAGCAAACCAAACTATGGTTAACATCATGCGGATGTAATCGAAATATCCTAGAAGAGAATTTCCTGGTCCTGAAGAATATTACAAATTCTTTGCCAACAAGGGTAGTTTCCAGAAATGACTGGCGACATCTAGCTGGTTTGAATCTGGCAGACCCCACATTCTGGAAACCTGGCAGGATAGATGCTTTATTAGGAGCTACAGTTTATGCAAAAATTATTCAAGAAGGTATCAGACGCGGACCTGACACGGCACCAGTAGCAGTTAAAACGATTTTCGGTTGGATCCTACTAGGGTCAACAAACAAGGCACTCGACGATAAAATGCAAAGTCGTACCTTTACCACAACGGTGGATCTAAATGAACAGGTGAAGAAATTCCGGGAATTGGAAGAATTTCCAATAAGCCCCCTTCTCAATAAAAGGGAAGAGGAGTGTCAGGAGATATATCAAATGTCTTACAAACGATTAAGCAATGGTACTTACCAAGTGAAGCTACCCTTCATCAACAATGACATTCCTCTATTAGGGCATTCGAGGGCCCAAGCATTAAAAAGCTTGTCAACTTTACAAAGAAGGTTTCAAAATGATCCTGAACTAGAAAGAGATTATACACGGTGTCTAAACGAATACATAGAGCTTGGGCATATGGAGGAAATCGATCCACCAAACGATAATCAACCACATTATTATTTTCCGCATCATGCAGTGTTTAAGAATAGCACCACAACAAGGTTACGAGTAGTCTTCGATGCATCGGCCAAGACAACAAATGGAAGGTCGATCAATGATGACATGTTAAAGGGGCCGACACTACAGCCAAAATTATTTGCAACCTTGCTCAACTGGAGAAAGTATAGAGTAGCAATGAATACGGATATTGAAAAAATGTATCGAATGATCGAAATGCATCCAGATCATCGTACATTCCAAAGGATTATTTGGCAACATCCTGTCAAAAAGCAGGTACAAGACTATCAACTTAAAACAGTCACGTTTGGTACATCCGCCGCTCCATATCTTGCCATACGTACTCTGCAACAATTAGCTGCTGATGAAGAGAGTCATTGGCCATTAGCGTCAAGAGCAACATATACCGACTTCTATGTCGATGACCTATTGACAGGTGCTGATAACATTGCCGATGCTAAGGACATTCAGGTAGAGTTGATCAACATGATGAAGGCTGGTGGCTTTAATTTAAGGAAATGGGCCACCAACGAACCAAAATTGCTAGATGACCTGCCATTAGATCACAGAGAGTTTAAAAGCGAGCTAACATTAACTAATGATGAATTGATTAAAACACTTGTAATAAGTTGGCATCCTGCCCATGATCATTTCACTTTCACGCTCGTCCAAAAGGAAAAGCATTCACTCACAACTAAGCGAACCGTTTTATCAGAAATAGCCTCGTTGTATGATCCTCTTGGATGGCTTGCTCCAATAATTGTAGTAGCCAAGATCTTAATGCAGACCTTGTGGATAACAGGTTGCTCTTGGGATACTCCAGTAACAGAAGCTATCCAATCTCAATGGGAAAGGTTTAACACAGATTTACTCCAGATACAATACATAAAAATTCCGAGGTGGATTCATTATTCCAAGGGTGCAAATATGCAATTACATGGGTTTTGCGATGCGTCGGAGTTAGCTTACGCTGCGGTACTATACCTACGGGTTGAAGACACAGATGGCATAACAACGTCCACTCTTCTCACTTCAAAGTCAAGAGTAGCGCCGATTATGCTCACAACGATCCCTCGCTTAGAGCTAAATGGAGCAGTGATATTAGCACGACTACTAAAAACTACTATTGAAGACATGAAGTTGACCAACGTTCCGGTATTCGCATGGACAGACTCAACAATTGTCCTCCAATGGATTAATGACCATCCTTCCCGCTGGAAATCGTATGTAGCCAACCGCGTCGTTGAGATACAAGATATTCTCAAACCTGATCGGTGGCAACATGTTTCCTCAAGTCATAATCCAGCGGACCTCGCTTCAAGAGGCAGTTCAGCTGCAAAATTACAAAGCAATGAGCTATGGTGGCACGGACCATCATGGCTATTAAGTCATGCGAGTGACTGGCCAAAATCTAAAATAGATAATAGTCAAACAGATCTGGAAGTTAAGAAGACTGTGACTAGTAGCTTCACAATCAGTGCCGAAGACGATATTTTATTACGATATTCATCATTTAACCGGCTAGTTCGCATCGTAGCAACCATAAAACGATTTATATACAACTGTAGAAATCCACAAACTAGAAGATTATACTTCCTCACTGGTACAGAGTGGAATCAAGCTACCACCACCATTCTAAAGAAAGTACAACGATCAGTTTTTCAAGAGGAATATAACCATTTATTGCACAACAAACCATTGCCAAGCAACAGCAGGTTATTAAAACTCAATCCATTCATTGACAGCAATGGATTACTGCGACTAGGTGGAAGATTAGAAAACGCTACAATACCATATGCAAGAAAGCACCCAGTAATCTTGCCACAACAGCATCATGTAACAGCAATTATCATCGATAAATTTCATCATGAAACGTTACACGGGGGACCATCACTAGTGCTAAGCATGAGTCGTAATCAGTATTGGATCCTAAATGCCAGACGCTCGATAACCAGCAGAATACATAAATGCATTACATGTGCTAGACATCGGAAATTAGTAAGCACTCAACTTATGGGAAACTTACCTTCGTCAAGGGTAAACATCACTAAACCCTTCACTAAGGTTGGGATTGACTACGCAGGTCCCATTACAGTCAAGACATCAAATCTTCGCAATGCCAAACGCCAAAAGGCATATTTCTGTATATTCATTTGTATGGCCATACGAGCCGTACATATTGAATTAGTGTCAGATCTCACATCCGAAGCCTTTCTAGCAGCCTTAAAAAGATTTGTTGCCAGAAGAGGTTTGTGCACAGATATCTTTTCGGATTGTGGCACCAATTTTATCGGTGCTAAAGGCATTCTAGAAAAAGACTTAAGACAAGCTATCAATGAAGCAGAACAAGAAGCAGCCCAGTATCTAGCGTCTCACGAATTGAACTGGCACTTTAATCCGCCAGCATCTCCACACTTTGGAGGACTTTGGGAGGCCGGTGTGAAGTCGATTAAGCACCATCTAAAAAGAGCACTAGGCAATTCAATCTGCATATTCGAAGAATATGTTACTGTACTCACGCAAATTGAAGCATATCTAAATTCGCGGCCATTATGTCAGGTTCACAATGATCCTGATGAACTGTTTATATTGACACCTGGACATTTTTTAATTGGCCAGCCTCTAAACGCTATTCCAGAGCCGGATTACTCCAGTCACAAGGTATCTTTAACACAAAGATGGAGACATTATCAACAACTAGTTAAACAATTTTGGGATAAATGGTCCAAGGACTACATAAATCAGCTTCAGCAGAGACCAAAATGGTCCACAACGCAATCAAATTTAAAAACTGGGGATATCGTGGTCATAAAAAACGAAAATATGCCACCAACCTGTTGGGCATTAGGCATAATCGAACGAACATATCCAGGAAAAGACGGCCTGGTACGAGTTGTCCAAATTCGAACATATAATAGCACATTGCAGCGGCCTATAGCGAAAGTATGTCGATTGCCTATAGAAGCTTCCGCCCAACAGAGTGGCAGTAAACTGAGCTGACCACTACACAGATGTCGTCACATTTATGTTCTTTGTCAGTCGTGTCGTATTGTAAATGTCCTGTTCACTAGTTATCAAGTTATTTATTCAGTACATTTTCAGATGTCGTCCAATTTTGAAAATCAAGATGCAGATGTATTATGAATCCTCGAAGACATTCGTTTCTCTCCACCCAGGAGTCCAATGGCAGACTTGTTTGTAGAACCTGGCTGTGGTGTATTAACTGGTCTACCCAAAAAAGGCGCTCAGTCCGAAAAACAGAAGGGATCCCGGCAGCTACCAGCAACTACGTATATCACTACTCCACATACGAAGGCTACACTATCTGAACCAGCAGCCATCAATAGAAGACAGCTAGAGTCACTGGATCGCCTGAAATATACCACAAACATTGACGAATTACAAATGCGTGCTGAAAACTCCCACCAGCGGTTTTTAACCAAAGAAAAGGTCGATATTTATTTGCAACGACATGTGTTGGCATGAATTGACTTTGATGCCATTAGAAAAACAAAACGCAAAACCAAAACGATTAATCTTCCTGATCGGTATCAAGTCTTTCTACACGGGGGATCCGATGGCAAGATTACGTTCAATCGGTATCACAGACGAGGAATATCAAAAATATGAGCTCGGTTGAATGCAAGCATTCAACGGGGGGGGGGGGGGGAGAATGTTCAGCGATGAACCTACAAAAAAACAAAAAAAGGAAGAATCAGTAAAAATTTTACAATGATATGAGTACTTATCTCATTTTGGCACCGCTCCCACGAAGTCCCTAGTTGAAGTGTAGCTCCAGGGCCCACATAAATGAATTCCTGAAATTATTAGAATAAGAAATGAATTATTTGAAATAGAAATAATGAATTTTATATTGAAGTACAAAATGAAAACGTTACAACCAATGCATATCATCCTACATGCATAGTACAAACGTAAACAAATTACATATAAACAACAACAACACTGTGTTAAACTTCAAGTGGTGATATTATGCTGAATTTCAGTCATCAACACCTGGAAGTTTAACCAATCTATGAAATATTAATAGTAGAATAAAAATTCTACTGAAAACTAAGTTCCAGTCGGGCAATTCAGGTAAAATTCGTATAAATTTCACCTGTTGACAGCTGCCGCGAACAGAACAAAAATGCAAGAAAATTTGCGAAATTCATATTGCTATGTTGTAAAAACAATATAAAATTACCTTGCTAGAACTTGTAAGCAAAATTTAATATATGTGCACACCTGAATTCTAAGATTAAGCATATAAAAAACAAACGAAATATCGCACCTGGTACAGGTTAGGATATTTATACTCGGAAAAAATCAAAGGATTGAACACACAAACACATGAATTCAATTCACAAGCACTATTATTTGGCATTATTCAACACTTACCTGTAATTAAATCACAAAGGACCACTAAAAAACACTCGCGAAAACTTTGACGGCGTGAAACGAATACAAACCGCGGAACTGTCACCTTCATATATTGTCAACATATGACATATGAAATCGGGGTGTTTTTCAAAGAGGAATACAGTGGCAGCGCTTAAAAGGTGTGAAAATATCTTCTTGAAAAGATATTTAAGATTTTTAGTTTTCTCATAAGCATAATGAGAAAGAAAGAGATAGCTAGGGGGAACGAGATAAGTGAAAAATTGCGTTCCACACTTAAATTATTGAAAATGGATGCCAAATTTTAATCAGCGCCATGTTATGGCATAATTTAAACTTTTTGCCAGCATTTGTAAGAAATAATAAAGAATAAGAATTTTTCATTGGAAGATAATAAAATGAAAAATTCCGCATCGAATGAAAATAATAGAAATGAACGAAAAATTATTTTCTTGGAGAAATTTACATTATGGTTGTAGGTTCCACAGAAAAATGGCGGTTCAGGCTCTATATAAAGAGGTGCAGTGTCATGGATCACTCTCTGTTTCTACGACCATAAAGGTGATTACTATCGCGGGTAATCACATTTCA
Organism: Dioctria linearis; assembly: GCA_963930735.1. Lineage (NCBI taxonomy): Eukaryota > Metazoa > Arthropoda > Insecta > Diptera > Asilidae > Dioctria > Dioctria linearis. The sequence goes on from OZ005742.1 coordinate 105,447,997, forward strand.
GCCACGTTTACTCAGAGAGTGTCTCTGAAGAAAACCAATGACTTAGGAACCATTGATTCCTAAACAATCCCAAAAATCCACATCCTATCCTCTCATATCTCCTTCCCCCGCCCTCCTATTAACAACTAACTCCATAAGGAGAACGACATGAGGTACAACTGATAAGACGCATCAGCTGTAATTGAAGAAAGACAACAAAACTGAAAGTTCGAAAGTCACAATGGACAACTGGCAACAAGAGGAAAAAAGACGACATCAAACTGAACTGAGGGCTAAAGATGAGCCCCAACGAACAAATGAGGACAAATTAGAGAAATCATCGAAGGAACTATGACAAAGCAAACAAAACTCGGCGCAAAACACACTTGACTTGACTTGACTGGATCACTCTCTTGCGTTTTCAAAGGTCACAGAGTTAACATCACATACGAAGTACAGTGCATAATTTCTTTTTTTGTGGTGAATATTCTAATTATGAAACTTGGTTTGCTACTATCCAATAAGGTTTGTGCAAGCTCATATACAATTACGTGGAGGACATTTTAATTGTGTAGAAAAATAATTGGTGATAGCTTTAGTCAACAGTGTGAAATTTTGTTTGAAGTTTTTTAGTATTTTAATTTTTGTAGATTATTTGAAGTATGAATAAATAGAATATCACATTAAGAATATAATACGATTTAATTAAAGTAAAAATATAGTAGTAAATTTTCAGTGTACAATTAGTTCATGTCAGCTGTCCCTCATCTTCCCGTCTCGGGTTAGTTTGGACAAATCTGCGAACTAATTTTGCTAAGTGAATGAATTTGTATAATTAGTATCTGGATATATTAGATAATTTTGAATTAAGATTAAAGTGCATAGAAGCGTGAGAAAAACTATAAATAAATCGAATGTGAGCTTACTTTGATTTGTTCTGAATTTAACTTTCCGCTACACTAACAGTAACCACCCCACAGTTACATTTTGTGGTAATTCCATTCAGGAATTCCCTGTTAACGTAACACTCTAGGTTTTATTTCCCTAATTCTTGCTTGCATTCATGAATTTTTTCCTTTCATATTTGAACCGTTATCATAACCTTGACCGCTGCAATTCGAAATTGATAATCCTAAATTATTTATCTTTTTTAGTACTATTTCTGTTAGCCCTAAGCCACTTTTGTCCGTACATTTTAAAAAACATAAGAAGCGTGCTGTTATTATAAATGTATTGTCCACTTTATGCAAAAACCTATTTACTAATGTAACTTGCTCCTCCCAACTTATATCAAGAGTGGAATCAACTATTATCGAAAAGGACTTTGCTTCTTTAGTCATCAGCAATATTTGATTCTGAGCTGCATTAGATATCAGCACAGACAAGAAATACGCAGATATCGACATTAGTACTAAGGAAATGATGTATCGAAGAGCTGATAGCAAAGCTCAATAACTCACTGATCTCTGGTACGAACCAAAAATATTTTTCAATATAGGCAAAAATTCATTTCCTGAACTGCTTGGCTTAGATATAAAAAATTATTTAGCCTACCTGCCTGCACTCCATTCGCAAATTTTTCAAGCTTTTCTGCGTCAGAAGGTTTTCTTTTTACACCCGCGCCTAACATTTAAAACAAAAACAAAACCACAAAATTGTCCAAAAATATTTATACGTAATATTGTTTTAAGCAAAACAATTACTATAATCTCAACTGAATTTATTCTAAATATTCGCTTAAAAAATATCCCAATCCCACAACCCACGCAGGCGCAATTACAATGACAGAATATAGTAAACGCGCCTTAAATTTCTTAATAAGTCCATACATGGAAGCACTCTGATATGAGCATGATTTTAATTTGAACAGTGTGTAGAAATAATAAATTTGCAATAATGTGCTTTTACTTCGCATTGCAACTCACCAAAGTTCAAGTCTTGGGTATATAGAAGTATAGACACAGACAAATAGCAACAAAAATAACAAAAAATATTTGTCCTTAGTATGGTGAAAATAGAAGGATGTTCACCCTTAAATGTTGATGGCATACATTTAAAATGAATAATTTGTCTAATATTATCTATTAAAAAGCAATTTTTTGGTGATAATTTTCAAAGTAGCGTCCATTTTATTGAATTTTATAACTAATTTTGGAAACTTCCAATACACAATGGTTCAAGTAACCGAGAACGAGAAGTGGATGAAAGCTACATTCAAACCCATATGAGCATGTTTCTATTTTGAACAGAATTCAAGTTATTTTCTTCCTATAAAAAGCTTTGTCGCCCTTGTTGGTACTAATAATTCGTTCATAAGAAGGAGCAAACTTTGATTTTGAACAGAATGCTTTTTGAAACGCGAAGAAAGTTGATAGTTGATTTGTGTATGTACTTGGTTTGTGGATGAAATTATTTTTGTGTTTGATTTGATGTAGGTTTGCGGTAAAAGCACATTTTAAAAACAGTTCCGTGAGTTTTTTTTGTTTTTTTTTGTAAAGTTTGTAAGCGTTGTGTGAATTTATAATTTCAGGAGTTTAATTCTTTTTACAATGCGGCATTTTTGGCGCCCCCTGATTACAGCGCCCTGTTCAAGTGCACACTCTGCTCATATGATAGAGCCGGCGCTGTCTAAGACAACATATCAGTTGTTGTTTTTCTTAGCTATTGAGAATCTTTCATAAATTTGTTTACTTTACTCGGCTCTGTGAGAATTATGTTTACATTATTCGACTGCGATTTTGTTTACATTATTCGGCTGTACGAATTGTTTATGCAATGAATAAAATTAGAAGCATTACACCTGAAGATCAAAAATTAGGCTATTTCATATCTAAGTCATCATATCTACCCAGGTTAGTTGTTGTTGTTGTTAATTTAATAACTTGGTACTGAATATCGCCGGGTAGAAAATCGTAGTAGAGTGGTGTGTGTTTGTGTGAATGTGTGTGGCGTGTGTATGTGTGTGTGTGTGTGTAAATATCGATTAATTTGTTTACTTTACTCGGCTGTGATTTTGTTTACATTATTCGGAATTTGATTATCGGTCTGAAGACGGACATATCCAAGTCAACATACCTACCTACATTGGTTGTTGTAGTATCCTCCTAAAAGAAAATTTCAAGATGATGTCAAATTTTCAGTACAAAAGCGACCTCAGCCCAATCCCCCTCCCCTCCCCCTCCCTAGAACCCACGGTGATCCGCCAAAATAGTTGGAATCTACCTTGCACTTTTTGTATGGAAAAAGTGGTCCAGAACTGTCATAGCGTAACTACTGCTGTGTCGCCACCCACGTCAGTCCAAACTGTGTAGCCAGAGGTGCCGGCTGCAATATCTGCTTATAGCCAGGTGAAGTGAGTATAGGTAGGATTGTCAGTAGGCATATTTGCTTTGCTACATCCTTTCATCCTTATGCCTACAGTTATGGATGAATCAGAGACATTGTGCAGTAACATGCAACATGTTTGTATGACGGGAATCGCTCAATTATTGTTTCGAGCCCTTCCCTGTTTTGCAATGCAAGAGCTTTTACTGTCTTTAATTCGTAAGACGTCACTCTGATAAGGCTCTTATCTTGTGGCCTGTCTTAGCTTGGCTGCCTTAACTAAATAGGTCCTGACCACCATGGCTCACAGTATTGAATGCTCATTGGCATTAGACATCGTGATACCACATCGGCAGGATTATCCTTTGTAGGTACATATCCCCACGTATTATTTAGGTTACCTTCTTCTATCTCGGTAACTTTGTTTGCCACATAAGTTTTCCATCTATTTGGATGACCTGATATCCAGGCCAATACGATTTTTGGATCGCACCATGAAAAGCTGCTGACATTACTCATATGCATGTCAGATCGAACTTGACTCAGAAGGAAATCATAGAATCTATTGTCAATTTGGTAATATCCCAAAGCCTTAAATTTCTTCTATATTTCAGTATTATATTTATTAATAGAAAATCTTCTGGTAATATCCCAGAAAAATTTCATGTGTTAACCTATGTGTGAGGTAAAAATTGGTTGTGGGAATAACAAATTTGAGGAAAGTGAGAAAAAAATGCTAGTGGCAATAGTCCAACTAGCTGACCTTTACTGGTTAAATCCCAAGCAACAAGTGATTTTTCTTCTGAAATTGCCCCCTTTTTATGTGGTTGGGGTCAGCTGCCGTCTATTGTTCATTGGCTTCGCTTAGTTGCTGGCTATTGTTCTCGACTTTGCGTTAGTTCACCACGGCGCTGTAGATTTTACGTTTTTGAGATGACGGGGGCGCCACTATTTAAATGTTGTGGTTTGACATTTGTCATAAAATTTATTCCTTAGTTTGTGATTTTTCTAGTAAAAGCTTATATTTATAGTATTAAAATATAAATGAATTATAAATAAATTTTGTGAAAAATCATGATTATTTATTTGTGAGGACGTATACGTCCTGACGGAAAAAACAAACCCTGCACTGGATATTACAAATGAAAAGATGAGTGGTTTAAAAAAATCTTTTCCCTTTCAAAAAGAAAACTAGTGATTTTTGTTTTAATTTTAGCTGTGTTTGCGGCTTTTTACAGCATGTTCTGGTTATTACGCGGGCCGAACTGTACATATTTGAGTTCGATGAATTCATTCAATTTCACCAAGGTGTTCCTTCAAAGGTCATCTTTTTGAAATCATGCATTAGATTTCAATAAGACTGGTGCCTTTATGCATGCTACTATTTTAAAAAGTATAGTAAGACCTGGAACACCTTACATCTTTATGGTGAAGGCTGTGAATGTGAAGCAACTTGGCTGCGGTAGTATCTTTTTACTTGTAAGTAAAAACTGGGAAAGTGGGACCGACTTCCGTCCACTGGAGATATGTATACTATTACCTAGGATTTTTATTATTTTTAAAATTATATATTTCTTATTTTTATTATATTTTATATATATATATATTGGTTACCATTTATTGGTATTTGCTAAGAATATATTTCGGTTGCTAGTTGCAACAACTTCCGGCCCCGTTGATGCATTTACTTGTGCATATGTATCTGTTACATTTTACTTTTATTAACGCTTACCTTAGGTTTCGGCCAGTGGTAGCTGTACCATACCACTTTGTTCTTGACCAATCTAAGTCTGATGGACGCGCGCCGTCTTTTAAGATTAAATTATATCGCATCCGTTTCGATTTGCGGATGCGTTCCCACGGAATTAATTGCAATTCCTCGAATTGGATACGTATGTGTTGACCGTCGTTAGTATAGGCATCATACTTTTCTCGAGCGATGTTTTGGGCGTTTGGGTCTTGAGGGGTGGCTGTGATGTCGATTTTGGTGATGGGTCCAAGTCCTTTATGGCGCTTATGACTTTGTCCACGTGGATTGGACTGCTGGACCTTGTTTCTTAAGGAGGCAGAGGAATCTTAAATTGGAACTCTGCCTTTCTAGGAGGTGTGTTGAGGTCTGGCATACTTGGCAGTGTTGGTGTCGAAGGTAGTGGTGACATTGCCCATTCGATTGTTGCAGTGTTTGCCAATTCTGTCCACGTCGTCTCAAACTCGCTCATCAGCCCATCGTCCATTACGTCTAAGATGTCTCCCATCTCCATTCTTTGACCTATTTTAATACTTTGGAAGAAATTTATGTGCTATTTATCTAATATGTGAAAATAGAAATATATGGCCAGGACCATACATGCATCAAACTTGACGTATACAAACATTTACGGACATCACAACTTACTTCCTTTGCACCTTTATTGCAAATTGACTGGTAAGGGACAAATTTTTTGAATGGGTCTCTGTAAAATATTGGTTGATGTTTTTACAGACACCATTCTAACTCTGCCGTCCTTACCAGGGTATAGCTCTTCAATGAGAACCAACACCCATTTTGTTGGTGGTTGCTTTTCATCTTTAATGATGACAACTTGACCAATATTAATATTATTTTGTGGCGTATTCCAGTTTTGCCTTTTCTGCATTTCGGTCAAGTACTCTATTACCATCTTTTCCAGAATTGTTGGCGCAATTGCTGAAGCAGCTTCCATCGTCTTAGAAGGTGCAGATTTGGCTCTTCTTGAGTGGGTTCTGGTACAGCTAGTAGCGGTCTTCCAATTAGGAAGTGAACTGGGTTACGTCTGGATCTGCAGTGATAGCGTGCAGCGGTCTGGAATTGAGACATGCTTCTATTTGAATGACTAATGTATTTAGTTCTTCTATTGTTAATGTTGTTGAACCTAGAATTCGACGCAAATGGTGTTTCATACTTTTTACACCTGCCTCCCAAAGTCCACCTTAATGTGGAGCTGCAGGAGGTATAAAATGCCATTTGATCCCCATAGCTGCAGTACTGTGAGGTGCTGGTTCATTTGCTTCAGCGATTGCTTTTTTGGATTCTTGCTGAAGAACTTTGTTGCTCCAATAAAACTTGTTCCACTGTCAGCACATAAACGTCTTCTTGCAACAAAACTTTTAAATGCTGCGAGAAAGGTTTCGGACGTTAAGTCGGAGACTACTTCGATGTGTATGGCTTTTATTTCCATACACACAAATAAACACAGGAATCCTTTGTAAGTGTTGGATCTCCGATATTTTGTGGTTTTGACATCAATAGGGCCAGCATGGTCTAACCCTGTATTTTCAAATGGGTGTGCCTGTGACACTCGAGGACTGGGTAGACTGCCCATAAGCTGCTGTTGTGTTGAAGCACGATGTCTAACACATATTACGCAGAGATGGATCCTTTTTCTGATACCGTGTAGGCCATTAATGATCCAAAACTGGCTTCTTGTGGTGTTTAGGACCAATTGTGGTCTACCATTTAATGTTTCTTTATGATAGTGATCAATCACTAAGTTAGTGAAGTGATGATCTTTAGGTAATATAGCTGGGTGGCGTGTTGAAATTGGTAGGTTTGAATTCTGCAACCTGCCACCTACTCTCACGACTGATTCTTTGTCTAAAAATGGACAAAGCCCTATAATTCTGCTAGTTTTTGGTAAGTTTTCTCCAGCTTTTAATTGCTTGAATTCATTTTCGAATTCTTGCTGTTGTACTTGCTGAATTACTCTTATTTGAACTGTTTCCATGTCAGCTGGTGTCAATCTGTCAATGTTCCTTTCATCCTTATGTCTACAGTTATGGATGAATCGGAGTCATTGTGCAGTAAAATGCAATAATCGTTTGTATGACGAGAATCGCTCAATTATTGTTTCGAGGTCTTCGCTCTTTTGCAATGCAAGAGCTTTTACTCTCTGTAATTCGTAAGACGGCTCTCTGCTAAGACACTTATCTTGGGGCCAGTCTTGGCTTGGCTGCCTTAACCAACTGGTCCTGACCACCATGGTTCACAGTCTTGTATGCTCATTGGCATTAGACCTCGTGATGCCATATCGGCAGGATTATCCTTTGTAGGGGTACATATCCCCACGTATTATTTAGGTTGTATCCCGATAACTTTGTTTGCCACATAAGTTTTCCTTCTATGTGGATGACCTGATATCCAGGCCAATACGATTTTTGAATCGCATCATGAAAAGCTGCTGACATTACTTATATGCATGTGTTCTCCCACAGCTAATGTCAATTCGACTGATTGTTAAATACAAATAGACTGCGTTCGCAAAATACAGTTTAATGAAATCTGTCAATTCCTATAATTGACTTTCGAAAGAAAACTGCAACCGCAAACGAGAATCCACGTATACTGAAAGAAAATATTCCGGTGGAGTGTAGCGGTTAAATAAAAAAGGATAATTTGTCACTCTATTATTCAATTAATTGTTTATTGCCACAAATAATACTAATAACTAAACAAATGTTAAGTTTATGAGAAATTAATTACTTGCAAAATTCTATCACTATGACAAATTATTTCCCTCAACTTAGACGTACAAGCTTGGAAACTTCACTTAAAATTCACTGATTCACTGTATGTTTTATGTATTTAGTAATTAAAGAAAATTCAAATGTACAAAGAAATTATATTTTTTACTCGAATCTATCTCTTTCTTTTCAATAATAATAACTCAAAAAAAATTATTCTACTTCACAATTGCATATCTAAATAAGATTTTCTTTCTGATTCTTAACTAATTTACTAGTAGCTGAAAGAAAATAATTATTAGAACTCAAGGTAGATCCAATTTCTGAATTATTATGTTGTGCAAAAACTGACCAAATGGCATATGTTTCACACGATAAATAATTATTAGAAATGTCGATTTACTTGAGTAAATTAGTTAAAATGGCTGAAAGGACAAGATTAAGAATAAAAATTTCAATCGTTCTTGTTAAATTCATACATGTGTGTATAACCAACACCTGACATGCAAACACAATGAAATTTAACCCAAATTGAAAATAATAACTAATATGCAAATTTACCTTTAATTTAATTTGAATTTGTCACTATTAAATTTAACCAATAAATTCACTTGAACTCTTGCTGCTGCTGCTTTTCCTTGAACAAACTTTGACAATTCGATTGTTGAAAAAAAAATTACTAAATTTTTGCTGAACTTTCTATTTCCTTTTTTCCTGATGACGATTTGAACTATTTGAACTGTTTGAACTATTTGCAAATTGTGGGAGGAATGCTATTGCATGTTCTCGCACTTTGACAACTTTGAAAATAAGAAGACAGAATGAAGAATGAACCCCCTTTTTATAGAGAATTTCGTTCCGATTTCATATCCATAAAAATGAATTATGCGAATTTTAGGCTTAATTTGACTATAATGTGTAAATTTGTTGTAGTCATTTGATGTCAAATTACAAATTGCATTTTTTGACATCTTTCCCATAGAAATCCCTTTTAATTTCACGTAATTATGATAAGTTTTCCGAATCTGTGCTATAACTTATCGATACGCCATCTTTTAGTTCGATTTACAAAATTCCTCTCATAATTCATTTTCGTTCATCTTTATTCGTGTCCCTTTCACACCTTTGTCTCTTTCGCACTTATTGGTGCAAAGGGAAATTCGAAAATTCGCGAATATTCCGTAAACCGTGAAAAATTACGCGACGCGAACGCGCCCATTCGATTCTGCGTCTCTTTTCACCCCGGTATGACATTTTGAACGTCGCGAAACTATGAAGTTCACGTCGGTGTTTATATGCGAAATGTCAGTCGCGCGCGAATTTATTTTGTTTGCTAAAATTAAGTGTTAAATTCAGTGTTTGTGTATATTTCAGTTCTTCATCGCGGGAATTATCCATTGAACTACAGGTGAGTGTATAAATTTCTTTAATTTATGTAGGTTTTGTGTAAAATATCAACATTTTCAAATACCGTGATTACCTGTCAAGGTGAGTTTTTGTTTTGTAAAATTCTCATCTCAGGTATTCACGAATCTATTGAAAATGGGTTTATTATGTGCCCGTACGTGGGTACTTGAGTTATCTTTATGTTCTATGTTGCTGAACATTAAGTTTAGTGCATTTTTGTTCTTGTTGTTTGCATGCATGGTGAGGTCCTATGTATGTAAACACACCTTTTTTTGTATAAAAAAATTCTTTTATTTTTATAGTATTTATCCTTGAAGTTCATATTTTAATCATTTGTTTATTTCAGGTCGTCGTGGGACCTTTGCATCTGTTGACACGCCAGATGCTGGTAAGATTTTTTTGTTTTTACATTAATCTAATTGTTTTCTTTGTAGGTTGGTCGAACACATGTAAGCTCGAACTTGACTTAGAAGTCTAGTTAACAACACTGCTCCACTCAACTCAAGTCTTGGCAGAGTAATTGGCTTTGCGGGAGCCACTCGAGTTTTTGACATGTGCAATGTTGTTTTTATTGTGCCGTCATCGTCTTGAACTCTCATGTAGACTGCGTACGCTGAATTTGATGCGTCGCAAAACCCATGCAATTGACAGTTGTCTCTGTCGCGCTTGGTATGTATCCAGCGTGGAATTTTTATTTTCAATATGTGAAGTAACTGTATCTTTAACTGCCTCCATTCCACATTGAATTCTTCTGGGACTATTTCGTGCCAGGTACATCCATGTATCCATAACTTTTGGATAATAATTTCTTCCAAGATTACACAGGGAGCTATCCAACCTAAAGGGTCGAATAGCTTTGCTACTTGCGACAAAATTTTTCTTTTGGTGTTGGCCTCTGCTTCAAATTCTGAAGCCTTAAAGGCAAACATAAAATTATCGGTGGCTGGATGCCACTGGATTCCTAGAGCTTTGATTTGGCTGTCATCTTCATAGTTTAATGGCAACTCTAGCTCTATTTCATTCTTAGGTAACCAATCAAGCATTTTATCATGATTAGCTGCCCATTTCCGGACGTTAAAACCTCCTCCCTTTAATAGCCTTATTAGCTCCTTTTGGGTTTGTTTGACTTCTGCTATGGTACTTCCACCTGTTAGCAGATCGTCAACGTAAAAATCCTGCATTGAGATTTCTGATGCCTTAGGATACTTTCGTTTGTCATCCTTGGCTAATTGCTGCAGTGTTTTTATTGCTAGATATGGTGCAGCCGTAGTGCCGAATGTTACGGTGTTGAGTTCGTATTCTGCGACTGGCTCAACTTCACTACTTCGCCAAAGAACTGTTTGATATTTTTGGTCGTCCTTATGTATCTTAATCATTCGATACATCTTCTCGATATCGGCAGTCACTGCATATCTATGAATGCGCCATTTTAAAAATGTTGAGTACAACTTTGGTTGTAATGTGGGACCTGTCAACATTTAGTCGTTGAGGCTTTTCCCATTTGATGACTTTGCCGAAACATCAAATACTAGTCTTAATTTGGTAGTGGTGCTGTCTTTAAGAACAGCATGGTGGGGGTAAATAATACCTCTGGGTATCCGCATTTTGTGTGGTTTTATTAACTTTACACATATGCCCCAGGTTTAAATATTCTTGATTACATTTATGATTTTCTGCTCGTAGGTCGGCAGCTCGCTCGAATTTTTTCTCGAGTTGAGCAAATTTTTGTAACGCCATTATTTTTGATTCTCCAAGCTCGGGAACCTTGCCTGATTTGAATGGCAGCTTGCCTTCAAAACTGCCATTATCGAGGCGTTTATGATTCTCGCTAAAGAATTGCTCACATTGCTCTTCTTCTTTAGTGAACTTGTGTTTTGCGTTGAGTTCTTCCCATTCCCAAAACTTTTCCACTTGACTATTTAGCTGTGCTAAATCATCAGCACTACTTGTGGTGAATGCAGAAAAAATCTTACTTTTGTCCACTTGATTTTGTGGTGCTGTTGTTTTTCCGAAAAGGATCCACCCTAGCCTTGTATTGTGAGCTATGGGGGTACGTACCTTCAGGTCCACTTTTAATTCCCTTGCATTTTTTTGCGTAGGTATTAACACCCAACAACATGTCTATTTTTCCTGCCTTAAGGAAGTCTGGGTCTGCTAATGGCAAACAGAAGACCTTATGTATGTTGTTGGGAATATATTAGTTATCTTCTTGATAACATAATCCCGCAGTGGGATTTCAAAATCGGGGGAGATGGTTGATCTCACATTAAAAGACACTTCATTGATTGCCTTTGCCACTTGCGTACATCCCAACCCTCTGATTTGAAGTGACGTTGAAGCACCTTTCAGTTGCAAGGACTGATAAGTGGCTTCGGAAATGAACGAACTTTGTGATCCTAAATCAATCAAAGCTCGCATGGAAATTATTATCCCACTTCTGTCCTTTACGTCCACTATAGCCGTAGCTAATGCTGCAATTAAGCAATTTGTGCCAAGCTTGTTCTTCATCACAAGTTCACGTTTTGCATTAAAACCCTTTTGTTTAAATTGTGTGCATTTGTGGGTTGTATGTTCTCCTTTGCACACCGGGCACCTTTTACTCATCGTACAACATCCATTATGTCTTTGTAAACAGTTAAAACAAATATTATGCTTCAACAGGATCTTCCGACGAGTGTCAATATTATGCCGTCGGAAATCATCTCAGTTTTGTATGCGATGATCTCCCTTACATACCACGCAACCATATTGTTCGTTGACGTGATAGTTTAATGTTTTATTTTGTCCATGTTTGTTCATGGAAACATAACCAACCTTACTGGGGTTAATAGCTTCCAAAGTTCGGAAGCGAGATTCTAGGAAACTAAACATTTCCTTTAACTCTGGAATCTCTGTATTCTTGGAGATTTATTGTTCCCATAGAGTTCGAGTTTCCATAGGTAGTTTTCGAGTTATTTTAAAAATAATTATTGGATCCCAAGTCGTTGTACCTATTCCAAGGGATTCCAACTCATGTAAACATTCCTTTGTTTTATCATGTAAATTTTTTAGGCTACTTTCATGTTCACCTTTTACTATAGCCTGATTAAATAAGGCTTTGAGTTGCGTGAACATCAATACCTTTTTATTATTATTTTTTTTTTATATTATTAAGCCAAGCTCAGGGGATATCCTATGATGCAAAGCACAGCATGGCAGGAAGGAGATAGGGAAAGGATTAGGGGATATGAGGAGAGTGGCGGAAAGGCCGATGAACGTCGCCCTTAAACTTCCGCAGATTGTATGCCGGAGGAAAAACAGAAGATGGTAAGCTGTTCCACACTCGCACTGTTCGGGATAAAAAAGCATCACGGAGCTTTACTGTACGGCCGAAAGTAATTTGAAGGGTTAAAGATGTACTCGAATTGCAGCGCGAGTATTGCGCGCAGGAATCATTCTACAAGGGATTAGACTAGATATATCATCAGAACATAGACCATGCATATAGCGATAAAGGAGCGAAAGGCATCCAACATTGCGGCGGTGCTCGAGTGAGTCGATATGACAAGTTATTGCCAAATCGCCAATGAGCTTGAAGGCGCTCTTTTGGACAATATCCAATGAAGCCAAAGCTGTGCGACCAGCCCCGGCCCATATATGGGAGTTGTATTCCATTCTAGGTCTAATGTAGGACTTGTAGAGGAGCGCTAGATTTGACGGGCTGAAATATTTCTTACACCTTTTCAGAAATCCAAGACATTTCGATGCTTCTTTGGCAACAGAGAAGATGTGATCTGTCCAGTTTAACTTACTGGAAATATTAATGCCAAGAATGCTTAGAGACGGTGAATTAGAAATTAATGCTCCATCAAAAGAAACGGGTGTGGTTAAGTTATGATCTTGTTTTAATGAGATGAGACAGCTCTGGGTCTTAGATGCATTGAAATCGACGCGATTTGCTTTGCTCCAAGTGAGAATACTGTTAAGATCGTTATTCAATGATCTAGTCATGCAATCTCGTTTAACACATGCGGCATTCCCCCTGGATTCCGCAAGAGTGCCAAAGGAGTAAGAGAAATCAGGAGTACTGTCATCTGCGAAACTATGGATGGGATTGAAAGTAAGGGAAGCAGATCATTAATGAAAATTAAAAAGAGAGTTGGAGAGATAACAGAGCCTTGAGGCACACCGGCATTTATGGGATGTGGTTCAGATGTAACGTGTATTTGGCGACTAGATTGGAAACTTTCAATCCATAATAGAAGAGGAGGGGAGAGACCAAGTGCTTTAAGTTTGGCTAAAAGGGCTGGGTGTATCTTTGTGTCAACTCTGCCCAAGCTGGTTGATAATTAGTACTAGTTACATTGTATTGTCGCAATATCCAATCTGGTTCTCCAGATAGATTGGAGTGCAACTTTTGTACTAAGGGAATTTGAGCATCCTTCTGAATCAAAGATTCAAACATATCGTAGAAAGACCTCCACTTAGTGTAATCACCATCAAATTTTGGAATTTCAATGGTAGGCAATTTTATTTCCATTTTGTGGTCACTGAATACATTTGCCTCTGCTTTAGTTACCTTTGGCACTTGAAGCGCTTGAAGCTTTGATAGCTGTTCTTGGAGCACCCCTAAAAATCCGAAGTATACTCCTTCGTATTCCTCAAAAACATGGCTTGTTTCGTAGTCGTTGAGTGCTGTTTCCTCAAACTCAACTAATAATTTTTGATGATTAGTCAAAAATTGTTCCCACAAATCCTCAATGCTTCGGGTTCTTTGCTTCAGTTGACCTTGCCCTGAACCTACTCTCTCTTCATACTTAGAGACAGCATGAGTTGAAACTTTTTTGAAAGCTCTTTGTCTCTTTATAAGTGCTTCCATTTTAGTTTAGGCTTCCTTCACCAAACACAGAGAAAATTTTTTTTTATTGTTAATTTGAACACTCAATAAACGTATTATGCTACCGGTTTATCCGGCTCGAAGGACCAATGTTACAGCTCCTATGGCTGTACATAAAAAATAAGTAATAAAATGAAATGAAATTGTAATTGTGGAATAAAAAAATAGGTAAACCGCTGATTAAAAGATTAACCTGCTTTAATTACGTTTATTGCGTATGCTTACAAAATAACAATAATTCTACAAATAAATAATAATTAAATTCAAAAACAATAAAATTAACAAAATTAATAAATAAAAAGATTACTCTTTTGGACTTTGTACCGGGTTAAACTTAATTTTGTTCAAGAAAGAATTTTTTGGGATTCTCCGGTATATAGCAAAAGCTAAAAAATGTTTGTTATTTCATCACACAACAAAATTAAGAAAAAAATAATTCAAAAAAATCTTAACTATTAATTTCTCTTAAATTCTACTTATTACTAATAATCTGCAATAAGAGAAGAGAAAAATATTAATGAAGCAAAAAATAGCTAGCAATTCAAATTTTTGACCGAAACTTTGTTAGTTCTAATATTTTAAATGGGTTAGTAAATTTTATACTTATCTACTCCTTGTAGTATACTCAACCCTGAATGGTTGTTGCAGCTGTGCTAATGTGCCCGTGTCTAACAATCTGGACGATGGATTGAACCCCTGGAAATCTCCCTAAAGGTTCAATGGCAATATATGTCCCCTCTCCTGAATCCAAAACCAAATTAGCAATAAAAAACCCTGGAAAATATCCCAAAAGGTTTCACTGCTGATCTAGCCTAGATGTCAACCGGGATTTCTATTTAGTATGGAAATCGCCCAATACTATTGATTTCCCGATTAATCTGCTTGACCAGAGTTCCCTACCACACTTCACTTGGATATTCCCCTAAATGAAACCTAAGTGAAACCCTTACTTTAACTTTAGTTAATTGAATATCTCCCAAATTAACTCTGTCGAATAGTTATTAGTAGCAATAAAAAAGGGGAGACAACAAAAACTTGAGACTACAGAACTTTATTCTTAGCTTGGTAATGTCCCAAAACTATGAATTTATTCTCTAATCTCAATGTGTAGTGAAAAATTTAAATGAGAAATTCTTTGGTAATATCCCAGAATATTTTCCCTTTTTTATATGAAGAAAGAAGATCTGAAATCATAGAATCTAAGTATTCTCATTTTGGTAATATCCCAAAACCATGCATTTCTTCTATATTTCAGTATTATTTAAATTAATAGAAAATCTTTTGGAAATATCCCAGAAAAATTTCATGTGTTATTACCTGTGTGTGAGGAAAAAATTGGTTGTGGGAATAACCCTACAAAATATGAGGAAAGTGAGAAAAAACTGCTAGTGGCAATAGTCCAACTAGCTGACCTTTATTGATTAAATCCCAAGCAACAAGAGATTTTTCTTCTGAAATTGCCCCCTTTTTACATGGCTGGGGCCAGCTGCCGTCTATTGTTCTGTGGCTTCGCTTAGTTGCTGGCTATTGTTCTCGAATTTGCGTAAGTTAACCACGGCGCTGTAGGTTTTACGTTTTTGAGATGATGGGGGCACCACTATTTAATTGTTGTGGTTTGACATTTGTCATTAAATTTATTCTTTAGTTTGTGATTTTTCTAGTGAAAGTTTTTATTTATTGTATTAAAATATAAATGAATTATAAATAAAATTTGTGGAAAATCTGCACTGGATATTACAGGTGGAAGATGAGTGGTTTAAAAAGTTCTTTTCCCTTTCAAAAAGAAAACTAGTAATTTTTTTTTTTAATTTTAGCTGTGTTTGCTGGTTTTTACAGCATATTCTGGTTATTACGTGGACCGAACTGGATATATTCGAGTTGGATGAATACATTGAATTTCACCAAGGTGTTCCTTCAAAGGTCATCATTTTGATTTCTTGCATTAGATTTTAATAAGACTGGTGCCTTTATGCATGCTACTATATTAAAAAGTGTAGTAAGACCTGGAACACCTTACATCTTTATGGTGAATGTTGTGAATGTGAAGCAACTTGGCTGCAGTAATATCTTTTTACTTGTTAGTAAAAACTGGAAAAGTGGCACCGACTTCCGTCCACTGGAGATATGTATACTATTACCTAGGATTTTTATTATTTTTAAAATTATATATTTCTTATTTTTATTATATTTTATATATATATATATTGGTTACCATTTCTTGGTATTTGCTAAGAATATATTTCGGTTGCTAGGTGCAACACCAGGAGAGTGCAAAAATTCAAACGATTTCAACGCACCCAGGAACCTACATACATCATGAATCGCCTCTCATTCGGAATCAAGACAGCACCGAGTGAGTTTAACGATATTATCGTGCACGGGCGATCAAAGGAAGAGTGTCAGCTTAGACTTGAAAGATGTCCTTCTCAACTCCAGAGGTATGATCTTCATCTTAACAAAGATTAATGCGATTTTTTCAAAACAGAAATTCTATACTTGGGTCATACAATACGAAATAATCAAATATTAAAATGTCAAGAAAAAGTCAAAGCGATCTTGGACATGCCTAGACCTGTTAATGCTGATGAAGTCAGAAGATTCTTAGAACTAGTTACATATTATTCAAGATTTATTGCAGACTGTTCAACCAAAACACATCTCCTAAGGCAACTACTGAAAGGAAATTCAAAGTTCTTATGGACAGCATCATGTGAAGTTACATTCAGGAAACTTAAGAGCGAGATATCCAGTGATCGCGTTCTCATACTTTTCGATCCAGACTTGCCGATCCTCCTAGCATATGACGCGAGTCCAACGGGAATCGCAGGATTGCTGTCGCACTTCGTAAATGGACAGGAGAGACCGGTTGCATTCGCGTCTCGTTCTCTTGCACCAGCTGAACAGAACTATAGTCAACTCGACAGAGAAGTTTTGGCAATTGTTTTCTCAGTCATCCATTTCTATATGTACCTTTATGGACATCATTTTCAACTTATTACAGATAATCAGCCGCTGATTCGAATATGTCATCATTCAAACAAGCTTCCAGCAATGGCATCAGCTCGTCTTCTTCCATATGCATCTTTTTTATCAGGATTCAACTACGAGACGAAATTCAAGAAAGGTACTGACAATACCAATGTCGATTGCTTATCAAGGGTCCCACACAATTAAAGAATACAGGGCATGGATTTTTCAATAAATCAAGAGGTTTATGACATTTGATCCTCTCCAATTCTACAAATTTCTTCAAATGAAATTACATCAGAAACTATAGCTCTAGAAACAGATATAGACCAGGAGCTTTCAAAAAATAAAAACGATCTTATCAACAATAATTCAAAAAACAACCAAGAATATACACTGGATAGTGGTGTTCTCTTCAAAGGGAATCGAGTCGTTATTCCTCGCTCTCTTCAAGCCAGCATATTGAGAGAATAACACAGCGCGTACATAGGCATTACAAAAATGAAACAGCTGGCTCGTCAATATTATGTGTGGACAGGTATTGATCGAGCAATTGAGGAAATATCTAAATCATGTGAAACCTGTGCTGTTACTAAATCAAGCCGGCACAAAGCCAATATTGACACAAGATTGAACAATAAAGGCAACCACTTACATATTCTCCGTGTTTCTGGTTTCGTCACCGCCTCCCTGATGTTTCCAGCTGGTCACTATACATTTACAAAAATAATGGAATATAGCTTACAATTTCTACCTATTTCGTATTCTACTTAAATATTCTGAGCGAGGTGGAATTTCGTTGGCGTTGGTCAGCACAGTCTCCATTCGATTGGTAAAGAAGGGTTAGGACTAATCCGCCCTGATAGGAAGCTTTTCGTAAAAGATTTTGAACTTTTGCTTAGACCTTAAATTTTGGTGGGCCACTTTTGTCACACTTTTATGATATCGAAACATTTGGCTATTAGTCAATTCGCCTCCCCCCCCACCTTTTTCAAGGAGGGCACAAAACTGCTGACACTGGTCTGCACTCCGGATAATAGTCGAGGTACCTGGAGATCCTTCCAAGGTAAGGAGCCGTATAGCGTTCACCCTGCCGGGGCATGAGGCTTCCAAGGTAACGAGCTAAAAGAAGGCAGTGACTGCCCGTTCTTCGAGACAACTACAAATTGTTTCCCAATTGGTGTGATACTTGACTGAGTGATTATCAATCTCCAATTTCTTCGTCCATTATATAAATTCAGAAAACAAAGTTTAGCTCGCCACTCGTGTTACACTTATAAAAGTTAACCTCACTTACCCAATATTAACAAACAGGTCGAAACTTTAATAATATTATTAAATGCGAGCTAGATAGAAAATAACGGGATAAAACGCTAACCTTTATGCTGCTATTTTTAAAGGAAATAAACGATATTATTTAACCTCTGGAACTGGAAGAACACGAGAAGAAAATTCCGTATTCCGGAAAGTAAGACAAACTCCGTTCTCTTCTTCTTCTTCTTCTGTCACCAAACTTAGCCATATGGAAGCACCCCCTATGTCAATTAGATGGCGTTCGGTTAGCCGAATCAGGTCGCACCATCCACATAGGCAATAGCTTACATGTAGCAGGTTGTTGCTAGCTTCAGTGTAGTATACTGCTGCATACAGTATGCTACGAACATAACAGAGTTGTCAACGGTAAAATAACACTTCAAGTAAATTTCAAGTCAAGTAATTGGAATTAATTCAACCAAAAACCCTACTTAAGAATAAGGTTTGCTGCAACAGACTGCAAAAATTACATCGATTTTTTTCCATATCCTGTAAGGTCTCTTTCATTTCACTACAAGAGAAAATGTGCGTACTTTGGACACTACTATTTTTCATTAATTAAATTTCATGCTCGTGTTGATCATCCGTCCTGGATTTCTTTGATTGGGTTATTTGGTTTGCTTTCTTCCTCTTCATTTCCTTTTTTATCAGTTTTTTTTACAATGTCTTCTTCCGAGTTTTCAATGTTTCGAATACTTTCGTTTTTGTTAAGATTTTCGTGCAATCCAGTATTGTTGTTTTCGTAATTTATTTTTGTGGGTTGGGACATAACTACTGACGATGCTTTTTCATTATTATTTTGAATATCTGGATTTTCGGTGAAATAATCGAATTGATCGTTGAAATTTTCTTCGCTTATTACATTTAGGGGATGTTTTCTCCTTTTCTTTACGTTTTCTAAAAATTCTAATACACACTCGGAGTTGTTGAACTTAGAATACTGAATTTCATTTTTTCGGGTTTCTTCATATGATGATATAAAAAGTGTTAGAAAATGTAATCATTAAAATTTGTACATTTGGTGCAAAAAATACAACAGTATTAACTACTTATTGATTTTTCTGATAGAATCTTGAAAGAAGTTATTTTTTTCCAGTCTGACTCCGGTATTGAATTTCCGTCTTTAATAAATTTGTTCATCTTTAATTTTGGTGGCCAATGTAAAATCTTATCCATAATCCAGTTGCTGGGTGCAGCAGCAAAATACGGTAAATTGATTTCAATAGTTTCGATCAAAGTAAACATCCTCCTGTGTAATCTGAATGAATAATAGGGAAAAAATATAATTTAGCTTCGTTTTCCATAAAGAAAAGCTTTGCTTTTGTACAACATATGTCCCATTTCTTTAATTTACTTCGTTTGTAGTTTATTAAGTAAAAAATATTTAGACCAACAGAGTCACTGTTGGTGTTTCGTATCGATTATATCGTTATCCGCTGATTTCCCTGCCGAAAAAATGCATATTTCCGTTTGAGTACCCAATTGGTTTTCATTTGACAGTAACCAAGAGTTCCTTTTACTGGCTTTAATTGTAAAATTTTCAAATTGAATTACTTTAAAAAAGAGTGAATTCATTTCCATATCAGTAAAGTTCTTTCTTCCCTATAATCAATGGGTAGTTTTCTTTAGAATCCTTATTTGCTTCGTAAAAACTTTCACTTAAGCGATTGCATATTTGTCCCAAAGGCTGATTACTTTTTCTAAGCATTGATTTGATCTTTTGCATAAAACTTTCAAACTGGAGGGCACTATAAGAATCTAAAGGACCAAACCTATTTACATCTTCCGGCCAATGAAGGAAATTATGAATGTTATAAACCACATGATCATTTTCATATATGTATATCATAAAACTCTCAACGAACGATCTTAGAATATTTCGTGCCAAAGCAAGATGTGTTTTCGTATATTTATTGTGACACAAAATAAGAATAGCAACATGTAAATATAAGAAGTTGCTGTATTTGTCATGAGGTAAAGTATGTCTCAATACCACTGGCCCTGCATAAAGTACAAATGTTCGGAATTCAGAGCCCTTAAAATTTGAGAGTTCAGATAGCGTCTACACTTTCTCTGAAATTCCATTGGCTGTGTTATTGATATTGTATTAAGTCTATTGGAAATTATTCTGAAGTCATTACTACAAATAAGCGATGAAGAGTTCCCAGATGTTCACATTTTTAACAACTTTTTAACTACGCACAAAGAAACTACATGTAAGTAATCCAGTGGAAATTCCGCAACATGCCTAAAGTTTTTTATTTCTTCAAGTAGTGATGTACAAATGTGATGATTTTCACCTATTTTGCACCTAAAACTGTCATCTGTTCTCAGTGTTAGATTATATATTAAAGGAAAGGTCATCCAAAAATTAATATATTCTCCTTCCTGGGTGCAAAAAAAATCAGCAATGTGATTTTGTCCCTTTGATGGTAGATGTTGCTGGAGCATCGCATACAAATGATCTTATTTTTACTTTTATATTTTTATTTTCAAACGAATCAAATTCCGTTAATAGCTTCAGTTCATCCACTAAAGGCCGCAAGAAATCAGAAACGTGTTGGGGTTTTTTATAAGCGTGATAAGCTTCCGCAGCAAACACAGACTTATTTTTCATGTTTCATATTCTGAATAATATCAACCAGAAACAGCTCAATGAGCTTTTTGATATTGGAACACCATCTATGTATGTTAAAGTCCAAACAAAGTTCGTCAGGAACTTCATTCAAATCGATCGTTTGTAAAAATTGATCCATACAATTTCCCACTCCTATATGTACATATTTACCAGGGTGGATATTAATTGTTGTTCGCGAAGTACGTG
Organism: Dioctria linearis; assembly: GCA_963930735.1. Classification (NCBI taxonomy): domain Eukaryota; kingdom Metazoa; phylum Arthropoda; class Insecta; order Diptera; family Asilidae; genus Dioctria; species Dioctria linearis. Next base: position 105,469,167 of record OZ005742.1, read on the forward strand.
TAGTCAGGAAAGTACGGCTATCTTTTGGAAGATAAGGATGCCCGTTTCCTTTCAAATATTGCAGTAATTCATTTAATACAATATGACGTATATTGAACTTAATACATAATTTTTTCAAAAATTGTGGCATGAATTCAGAAGTATCTTGAAAATTACATTTAAATTCGTTCGGTGAAAGGTCTTCAACTAAATTATCATTGTTACTTTCTTCAGAAAATACGTAATTATTTGATGCACAATTGTTTTGCAAAACAATTGGCGAATTAAAATGTTGTTCATTTTCCAAGCGCGATGAAATACTAGAGGTCCGGCTTGGTTCGAAAAATCGCCTTCGAATGGCTCTTTTCGATAATTTGAGGACATTTCCGTACTTTGGCATTCTGGAAAATGTAAAAGATTTAAATATAATCCAAAAAATTGTTGTCCTTTATAAACAAATTAATCATTAAGTTCCATTATGTTCTATTCCAGTGTACTTCCCCGAAAAATACCACTTTAATTGTCATATGTGTGTGTTTGTAAGCATGTATTTAAGGGGGTCCTGTAGTTTCTCGGGACGAAAAATCGATTTCTTTTTTTTCCATAAATCACATCTACAACATATGTAGAAAATGTGTGCCAAAGGATTTTTCGATATTCGAAGTGGTTCACTAGTTACGGCCCTGGAACCGAGCAGGTATACGGAGCGCGGATTAGGCCCGAGTAAAGGGGAGCCGAGACCGTTGACAGACGCTTTCGAATATTGAGTGATGTTGTAAAACAGGCTCGAATCGCGAAAAGGGAAGACGGAGCAGCTCTGCGTGACTTCCAAGAAGAAGAGGAAGGCCTATTCTATGGTCCAGGCATAGCAGATTGACGGTGAGATGAAGTTTTTTAGTATAAATCTCATGCGCGAACTTTCAAACGCGTTTTTTCTCGAAACACCATTTTTCGAAACGGTAACCACGATATTTCAGAAACTACTGCTCCGATCTTTTTCAAATTTATACAGCATCTATTATATGCTATAAGCCAGCGATTGAACTAGGATTATCATGCTTGCTTCGATAGTTTTTTTTCTACGAGCGAAAAAAGTGAGTAAAAAATAGAATGTAATTTTCAAAACTGTATAAAAAAGTCAATTTTTGTAATTTAGAATTCACTCTAGTTCAATCGCTAGTCTTAAATATGAAGATTAGAATGCCGTTTGGTTTCTTGATTTCAGATAAGCAGAACAGCCGCAAGCTTGGTCACCGTCAAGCACCTCTTTTACTTGATGTCTTCTTGTCGGCCACTATAACTTTTATTCTATTATATATTTTGACTTCAAAAAATTTTTAAAGCTTATTTAAATGTTAATAAAGATTATGCAAATACAATGAGATTGATTATTTCGATGGTTTGCCCGTAAAAAATTGTTGAGAAAGCCGTAAAAAAACCAGCTGAGAAGCTAGAGGACCCACTTAAGGAATTTAATGACTAAAAGTGAAAAAATTGCGACAACATTATGGTGAATTTTAGTTTTTGGGTAGTGTATATACGTTAATATTGTAGGTTATAACAAAACAACTAAATACACATTTATAAACTTAAGTATTTTCACTATTTTCTGCCAAAAAACTACTGAAAACTTTCTATTGATTTATTAACGCAAATTATGTACCGGCTAGATAAAAAAAAATTAAATTAAATTCTGAATAAGTCCGTATTCATTAGAAAATGAACTAACAACGCTATTGCATATTGACAGACCACAGAAGACTGAAATTGAAATTGAAGTAGCGTACCAACCATCGCGATACTAAGCCCACACCACACGCGTGACGCGATAGGCCAAGTCATCATAAAGAGAACTGGGGGGTGATTCGGATCTCTTTGTCGTAGCTTAGGCGTATATTTTTGTCATATATTTTGACACTTCACCTCAAATTTGTCATACTTTTTTATTCACCATATTCATTTTGATTAATCCTTTTCATCACCCAGAAAATAAACTAAAATGAATTTACAATGAATTAATGTCAGAACACACGCCTAAAAGTACGACAAATTAGTCAACTGCTTCCGAGCTTGTGACAAAATTTTATACTGTGGTAAATGGATATTCTACACCTAATTAGAGCAATAGAAGTGCTTAAATTCGAAATAATATTTTGAGTTTGTAATGTGAAGTGTCATTTTCAGTTCAGTCTACCTAATGCAGGGCTTGCTGAACTGAATAAAACACGAAAAAATCAGTAGGAAAGTTCATTTCGTTTAGTTGGGCGTATATTTTGACATTAAAGTACGACAAAAGATCAGAATCACGCTCCTGAACGCAAATACAAGACAGAAGAAAAAGCAAAACAGAAGCAACAGCATAACGCAGCGTGGCAAATCTAGTGACTCTTGTTAACACTGACGTCTGAATTCCTAATGCTAATTGAAATAGTGCATTGAAAAATTCGTGCCCTAAAGAAACTGAAAACGAATTCGTTTTCACATGCGTAACGAGAACGTAAATGGGGCGCAAGTCGCAAAATGTTTTACGGGACAAATTAGTCAATTGCTTCCGAGGTTGTGACAAAAATTGTATACTGTGGTATATGTATATTCTACACCTAATTAGAGCATTACAAAACCTTAAATTCGAAATAATATTTGGAATTTATAATGTGAAGTGTCATTTTCAGTTCATTCTACGTAATGCAAGGCTTGCTGAACAAAATAAAAACACCAAAAAATCAGTAGAATAGTTCATTTCATTTAGGCGTATATTTTGACATTAAAATACGACAAAAGATCAGAATCACCCCCTGGGGGCCTATTCTTGAATTACGAACGAAGGCACATTCCGTATTCATTATACTGTCAACACCATTCGGAATCGACACATGTGGTATTCTTGAAATCCGCATTCGTTATACACCGAACGCAATCCCTCGTTATTTAACGAGTGGGTTCAACAGTAGTTTTTCTATAAGAGCTCTGGCGCACTTTTTTAGCCTCCAGGATTTTGCCACAGATGGCACCACCGTCGCTAGGTGGTTTGAGCCCATACTAATGTAGGTTTGTATCTTGGCTGTATTGGTTGGTGTCATGGATACGCCATTGTGCCTTGGATACACCATTGTGTCTTGGATGCACCATTGAGTCTCGACTGCGCCCTAGCAGGATTAATCGGTACTACCAGCATGCCCTGGGATGTGTGTCATTTGGTCTTGACTGCACCCTAGCGGCATTAGCCGGTACTACCAGCATGCTCCGGTAATACGGTTTTCTTGGATAGATATGTGGTGCGCCTAAAGGTAGGCTTTTGGTTTTGAACTAATATTAGTAATAATTAAAGTTAACGCTAGGAAATTTTTGTTCATGCCAATGGATTCTAGACGGTTGGGGTGCGCGTATTAGGGGGGACGAAATTTTCATCAGAAATCCTCTACTAGCTCTGGTTTTCGAGATATTAGCAATTTTACCTTTTCATATATAGTTAATATTATTAATAATTCAAGCTACCTAGGATAGTTTAGTTCATGCCAATAGTTTTTAGAAGGTGTTATAGGGGCGGGGGTTAGAGGGGGAACGAAATTTTCATCAGAAATCCTCTACGGGCTATGGTTTTCGAGATATTAGCGACATCTGTTTGGGAGCAAACGCCATTTCTTGCGTAAGGTACTCTAGCGGCCTTAGCCGGAACTACAAGCATGCCTTGGTTTTCCTGTCAATGTTCTTGAATGTTTAGGTATTGCGAATTCTTCTTCAGATGTTAAGGAATAATCTCCATAATTTATAGGTGTGCTACTAGCCTCCATTTTTACATATTTTCGTTTTGGAGGGGTAAAAGGTACCACAATGTCATTGGCTTCATCTTTTGCTTCTTCTTCTTCTTATTTTGTATCTTTTGTATCAAACTTGGCTATATCTGGCGACTCGTATTTGACTCTTCTAACAACTCTTTTAAGGGTTTCTTCAAGCTGAGCTTCTGCTTCAATCCTTCCCATCCTTAGAGCTTTAAATTTCCTTCGGACTGCATTGCTTGTCTTGATGATTTCTTTTAATAGCTTTTCATTCATCTTCGATATTAACTGAGTAACAGCTTTCCAAACAGCTCTGATAACAGCTTAACAGCTTTCCAAACAGCTCTGATAACAGCTTAACAGCTTTCCAAACAGCTCTGATAACAGCTTAACAGCTTTCCAAACAGCTTTGATAACAGCTTCACAGCTTTCCAAACAGCTTTGATAACAGCTTAATATCTTTTCACACAGCTTTTCAAACAGCTTAACAGCTTTTTATACAGCTCTGATAACAGCTTAACAGCTTTTAAACAGGCCAAATAACAGCTTAACAGCTTTTCAAACAGGTCTGATAACAGCTTAACAGCTTTTAAACAGGTCAAATAACAGCTTAACAGCTTTTCAAACAGGTCTGATAACAGCTTAACAGCTTTTCAAACAGCTCTGATAACAGCATAACAGCTTTTAAACAAGTCAAATAACAGCTTAACAGCTTTTAAAACAGCTCTGATAACAGCTTAGCAGCTTTCAAACAGGTCTGATAATAGGTGAACAGCTTTAATCTACTCAGTTACTACTGAGTTACAACTTCGACTTATGAAGATTTCACATGTTTTACCCTTTTATAGTACAATGAAGGTATCAAATCTGTTACGGTAGCGCCCCTTGTTTAATAAGCTATCCTTATCAATTATGAAGAAACCATATTCATCCTTCCAACACTCAGCACAGGCTCTTCGAAATTTATCAAACTTCATGTCTTTATTCACATACATGATCATTATAGATATGTTTCAAATTCAAGTCATCTTGCTTGAATAAGATGATTAAATTAGCATTGTCACGTATTAAGTGCTTGCGTATATGTTTGACAGAGATAGAAGCTGTCTATATCTTCGTGACGACCCATGCAAAAATAGGATCGCACATTATCTTGCTTTTCACATGCTACATCATCGAAAATAAACACTGAATGAGATTTGGTTTCCTCTGGAGGAAAAATTCCGAGAAGCAGTACGAAATGCACGTAAAATTTTAAAAGTCAAAAAACCAAAAGACTTGATGGAAGCTACAAAAATGGCTCTTAGTGCAGCTAAAAATATTGTGAAAAGAACGAAGAAATCAATTAAAACTCCACGAGTGATACCTATACCAAAGGTTGGTGGAGCACTTCCGTTCCTCATCCCGTTGTTTGCTGGACTTTCATCATTGGGAGCACTATCGGGAGGTGCAGCAAGCATAGCTAAAGCAGTAAATGATACCAGTGCCGCAAAGGCAAAATTGGAAGAAAGCAAACGTCATAACCAAGCAATGGAAACTACAGCGGTTGGTAAAGATGGAAACGGACTGTTCCTGAAGCCGTACAGAAAAGGACTTGGATTCTATCTACAACGTCAACCAAAAAACTATTAAAGACGCTACCCAAAAGACCGCTAAACGAGTTGGATCTTCACAAGTATACCACACACTTACCGAACTTCAGAGGAGTATTTACGCGTGATAATCTACCTAAAAAGCCATGGAAGCGAGAAAGCGATATTGTTAACTTGGACATCTCAACTGGAGCAGATACACACTGGGTAGCGTACTACAAGAAAGGTGATAACATCGAATACTTGGATAGCTTTGGCAATCTCCAACCACCAAGGGAGCTCATAAACTACTTGGGTAGTAATATTACGTACAACTACAGTTCTTATCAGAACTATGATGCAGTAATTTGCGGTCACTTATGTTTAGAGTTTTTATATAATTGTTATAGCCATTAATTATTATCTATAAATAAATGTATCTATATTGAAATTGTTACAGTTCATTATCAACCGCCATGTCATTAACACTTACCCTCACGGGAAATTCATCTCTACTCACTGCTGAGTACTTTCCCCCGCTGGAGCTAGCAACGGATTATGTTTGTGGATTAATTGATTTTCAAACATACAACTCTATACCAAATATTGATGTGAGCAATAATCTGGTTCATGTGGGGAATGAGGTTGTTGAGATACCTGTTGGATCCTTTGAGATTAATGATATAGCAAAATATGTACAAGGATACTTGGATAAAGAAGGTAAAAGGATAAAGGTTACGATAAAGGCTAACAATAATACATTGAAGAGTGAAGTTAAGGCAACTAAAGAAATACATTTTGAAAAACAAAGATCCATAGCTCCTCTGCTAGGATTCAGTAAAAGAAACTTATCTGGCAATATAGAGCATACATCAGAGTTGCCAGTCAACATCATTAAAGTAAATGCTATAAGCATCGAATGTAATATTATATCAGGATCATTCTTCAACAACACACAAAGACACACTCTCCACGAGTATTCCCCGAACGTTGGGCCTGGGTATAAAATAGTGGAGGTTCCCAAAAATGTAATCTATTTGCCTGTGAACACCAAACGTATAAGTTCTCTAACGTTGAAGATCCTTGACAAAGACGGTGACTTAATCAACTTCAGAGGAGAGACTATAACCATCAGGTTACATTTGAAGCCACAGCATGTTGATATACAATAATGATAAATACGAGTCGGAGCAAACAAGATTATTAGTCAGCGGACAACCTTGAAGCGGTCAAGACCTACATTAACACCTGCAAATATAGCATATTTACAATCGATGGGCTTAACGCTGAAACAATGAATAAAGGAATACTAGATATTGCACCAGACGCTCGCTTTGATAACAGTGTTACTAAATTTGAACATCACTCCTATTCACCATTTCTAACATCATTTAAAAACAGCGATGAAATCCGTATCTTTGTACAACATCAGGACTTGAATCTTCTACCCAGCAGGGGTTTTCTTTACATTGAAGGATCGCTAACAAAGCTGGATGGAACCGTTTCAGCAACCGCAAAATTAGCTAAGAATGCTCTACCCTTTCTTTTTGAGGAAATACGCTATGAATTGAATGCAGTGGAAATCGACCGTACCAGAAATCTTGGGATTGCGACAACATTAAAAAACTACGTATCGCTAAATGCAAATGTAAGCAGGATACTACTCAACGGCAGTTGATTACCAGATTCATCCGTTATACCAGCCAATGGACTGTTTAACTATTGTGTACCTCTGAAATATTTGTTGGGATTCGCTGAAGATTACAAGAAAATTCTGATAAATTCCAAACAAGAACTCATATTGATTCGGAGCAGGACAGATGCTAATGCCATTATATCGCCCACAGATGAGGTGAAAATTGAAATTACCAAACTTCAATGGAGCATTCTGCATGTTACAGTATCCGATGATGAAAAGCTGCAACTATTTAAAATTATCGGGAGAGGTCGCCCGATACAAATACCATTCCGTAGCTGGGACATATATGAGTATCCAGTACTAGCGGAATCCACGCATCAAACCTGGTCAGTTAAGACTTCCACTCAACTGGAGAAACCTCGATTTATCATCTTAGCATTACAAACGGATCGAAGGAACGATAAAACCAAGGATGCTAGCAAATTTGATCACTGCAAACTCGCCGATGTTACAGTTCATTTGAACTCAGAATCATATCTCTATAATGATTTGAATTTGAAATTTGATTTGAATAGATACGAATTGCTGTATGAGATGTATATAAAGTTTACACAATCATACTATGGTCAGCAGTATCAACCATTCCTCACATGGGAGAAGTTCAAAACCGATGCTCCGATCGCTGTCATTGATTGCTCACATCAAAACGAAACAATAAAAACTGGACCTGTTGACATAAGGCTAGAATTCAAGACATCTGAAAATATACCTACTAATACAACAGCATATTGCCTGCTTCTACACGATCGAATAGTAGAATACAGTCCGCTGACAAGTGAAGTTAGAAAGTTAAATTAAGAAGATGGCAGTCATCGTAGACATCCAGGGATTGAAAACAAACCTCAATGAATTCATCACTAAGGAACTGGCTGTACACTATGCTTCGAAACATAACCACATATGTAAAGGGGGCTGAAAAAGTTCGTTGGACGCAGAAGATAGTTGAAGAGGGTGAAATCATTATTAACGTCGAAGATGAATACAGCTGTGGAAAACTAATAGAGATTAACACAAATGCGCCATCTTCCAAAGTTCATATTGGACAATGTGCTATAAGAAATACTTTTATAATAAGAAATTTTATTAGAAATAAAAACAAATGTTTATAAAACATAAGACTTTTCAATACACATAACCCAGAACCCTCACTGACATCGTCTAGAATCTGTTCATGGTGATGTCATGTTGCGAAATTCGAATAATGCTGATATCTACAACTTCCCTGCTAAGAAAACTTATTTAGGTGCAGCAAAACAATGATGACGTCATGCTGATATTTAGAACTCTCCGGCTGATAAAAGAAAACGGCAAAACTATGGCATGCTGGTAGTTCCGGCTAAGGCCGCTAGGGTACCTTACTCAAGAAATGGCGTTTGCTCCCAAACAGATGTCGCTAATATCTCGAACACCAAAGCCCGTAGAGGATTTCTGATGAAAATTTCGTTCCCCTCTAACCCCCGCCCCTATAGCACCTTCTATAATCTATTGGCATGAACAAAACTATCCTAGGTAGCTTGAATTATTAATAATATTAACTATATATGAAAAGGTAAAATCGCTAATATCTCGAAAACCAGAGCCCGTAGAGGATTTCTGATGAAAATTTCGTCCGCCCTAATTCACCCACCCCAACCATCTAGAATCCATTGGAATGAACATAAATTTCCTAGCGTTAACTTTAATTATTACTAATATTAGTTCAAAACCAAAAGCCTACATTTAGGCGCACGACATATCTATCCAAGAAAACCGTAGTTACGGAGCATGTGGGTAGTACCGGCTAATACCGCTAGGGTGCAGTCAAGGCCAAATGACACATCCCGGTAGTACCGATTAATCCCGCTAGGGCGCAGTCCAGATTCAATGGTGCATCCAAGGTACAATGGTGCATCCATGGCGCAAACCAAAGACACAAACCGATATAGTCGAGACACAAACCTACATTAGTATGGACACAAACCACCTATCGACGGTGGCGCTATCTGTGGCATAATCCTGGAGGCTTAAAAAAGTGCGCCAGAACTCTTATAGAACAACTTCTTTCAACCATTCGTTATGCCAAACGAAGAGTGAATCAGCTGCTACTTTACGTGTGATAATGTGAGATAAAAGAAATTGAAAAATTTCGTATGTTCAAAAAACTAAACTAATTGAGTTTTTAGAGCAAAACCTGAAACTGAAATTTAGTAAATATGATAACTCTTACAGTTCAAAAGATGGCACAGAATTGGTGCTAAATAAAATCAGTATTAATTTCCATACCTGAAGCGCAAGAGAGCTAGAAAAGTTTCTTTATAATATTATATTCGAAATAAAGCTAATAGAAAATTTCAAGATTTGACAGGATTTATAATGTGTGGTGAAAGGAAAATCTGCGGCGGCAAAAAAACATTTGCATGGCACTGGTGGAGGTTCTCCTGCAACATTTTGTTCTATTTAGCGTTGAATTAAGGGTGCAGGAATTGATTAACGATCGACGTAATTGATAGTCTATAGATACTTTAACGATTTCAGACGCAAACAATAATGACAATTCACTGAAGCTAGCCATTTTTTACAAATTATATTTTAAAATATGAAACAGCTGACAATATTCAATTTGTAAATTGACAGATTTACGCTTACCACACTCGTTATGTTGAAAAACTTTTTCATCACTTCGACTTTATAACGATGAGGTTCAAGAATACGAATGGGGTATTCGATTCGTTATCAACCATTCGTTATATAACGAATTCGTAAAAACCATTCGTAATTCAAGAATAGGTCCCCTGATCTCTTTGTCGTACGTAGCTTAGGCGTATATTTTAGTCACATATTTTGACATTTCACCTCAAACTTGTCGTAATTTTATATTCAACATATTCAGTTTGATTTATCCTTTTCAGCACAAAATAAACTAAAATGAATTTGGAATGAATTAATGTAAGAATACACGTCTAAAAGTATAACAAATTAGTTAACTGCATCCGAGGCTGTGACCAAAATTGTATACTGTGGTAAATGGATACTCTACACCTAATTAGAGCAATACAAATGCTTAAATTCGAAATAATATTTTGAATTTATAATGTGAAGGGTGATTTCAGTTCATTTTACGTAATGCAAGGCTTGCTGAACTAAATAAAAGTACCAACAAATCAGTAGAATAGTTTCTTTTCATTTAGGAGTATATTTTGACATTAAAGGACGACAAAAGATCACCCCCTGGGGGTGTTTTTATTTAGTTCAGCAAGCCTTTCATTACGTAGAATGAACTGAAACTGACACTTCACATTATAAGTTCAAAATATTATTTCGAATTTAAGGATTCGTATTGCTCTAATGAGGTGTAGAATAATCATTTACCACAGTATAAATTTTTTGTCACAACCTCGGAAGCAGTTGACTAATTTATCGTACTTTTAGGCGTGAATTCTGACATTAATGAATTGCAAATTAATTTTAGTTTACTTTGTGGTTAATGAAAAGAATAAATCAAAATGAATATGGTGAATATAAAAGTACGACAAATTTGTGGTGAAATGTCAAATTATGTGACTAAAATATACGCCTAAGCTACGACAAAGAGATCAGAATCACCCCCTGATGTACGAAAAATTAATTATGAAGATAGAGTAAAGGGACTAGCACATCAAAAACAAGAACCGGGAAATGAAAAATCAAGTTATTATTATTAAACTCAAGTTATTATTGTTATAAAATCAAGGAAAATTGGATAAAATAAGAATTTTACCAAGGAAATGGTATTATACCTATATATCTCAGATTTTTAAGAAAAACACAACTGCTTGTTTTATTCACCGAAAAATGATATTTCGGTTGCCCCTGTCAATTTCTTTTCGGTTTCCACACTGTGGAACCTGCCGGGTCGAACATTTTTTTCGTTCTTACTTAACCTCACTTTGGACAGAAACATCATTAAAATTTCCGGGAAAAGTTTTTCTTTTATAAAAACTAATACGGATAGGGACTACCACTTAGAGATAACATTAAACCACTGTTTTTCGTATGATTCATCATTATAGAGCTTATTAAATGTCACATCTGTTTATCCGGAAAAAAGTTTTCAGTTTTTGATGTGTAAGCAAAAGCGAATTTCCGGTGTAGAACTTTTCGGTGTTCAATGTGCAAATGCCTTTAGATTGGAATTTTGGATGCGAGGCTAGCGTCGCGTGCTTAGAATGTATAGCAAACAGGAATGGGTGAATCGTGTATAATTTGTGTACTTAAGCGCAATTTTTCAAGAACAGGGCATCATACATAGGAGTAAGTGAGATGCGAGGGACCAGTATTGTCAAAACTAAGCCATGATTGTCAAATGTGCTTTCGTTTTGTGAACAGGATGGTGATTCTGATCTTTTGTCGTACATTTTAGGCGTGCTTTTGACATATTCACCTCACTTTTGTCGTACTTTTATTTTCGACATTCATTTTGTGTCCTCACTCTACCACAAAATGAACTAAAATGAATTTGCCGTGAACAAACGTAAAAAAACACGCCTAAATATGCGACAAATTAGTCAAATGCTGAAGAACTTGTGACAAAAAATGCATACTGTGGTAAATGGATTTTACGCCGAATTAGAGCAAGAAAAGTAAATTCAATAATGATTTTGAATTTGTAATAATGATTTTAGTAAAAACGGATTAAATATAGGTATGTACAGAATACATTCCAAATTAATTATAAATCATAAAAATATTGCTGCATCATAATTTCATTTAATCGACACAATTTCATAATGCTCAGTGTCAGAAATATATCGATCTCACATCTCAGGTGACTTATGATCCATACTTTATTTACAATTTATGTCGACATAATTTTCTGTAGCGAGCACTTTTTGTAATTAACTTTAGTGCTTAAGCAAACAATTGCAATATGTATATATCTATAGATTGATTGAAATAATAAAGTTCAGTTCTTGAGTATAGACGATATACCCAACGTGAATCTTAGAGCGAATGCTATAGCTGGGTGTGATAAAGAAGACTCAGAGCCCTTGGAGCTCTCCAGTTGTTCTGGATAGGAAACCTGGGAAGGTTCGGATTTGTTTTGACTCCAGAAATCAACTCCGTTACTAAGAAAGACGCCTATCCGCTGCAGCAGATAGACGCACTTCTGAGCCGACTTCCTCCGGAAAATGACATAATAAGCATGAACTTGACAGACGCTTTCTGGCAGATCCCACTAGACACTGATTCCAGAAAGAAGCCTGCTTTTACAATATCTGGTCATCCTCTCTATGAACACAGAGTGATGCCTATACAACGCTCCACAAACTATGTGCCGCCTTATGGACAAAGTCATCCCGTTCGATCTTCGTGGAAACGTCCTTGTCTATCTGGACGATTTGCTAATATTGTCACAAGACTTTGACTTTCATCTCACTCTACTAGCTCGTGTAGCGGATTGTTTCAGGCAAGCTGGCCTTACTATCAATGTAGAGAAGAGTAAGTTCTGTATAACAGAAACTAAATACTTGATTTTCATTATTGGGAAAAGAGGAATAAGAACTGACACAGATGAGATCTCAGCCATAGTTGTCTACCCGTCTCCTGAAACTGTTCGGCAAGCCCGACGCCTACTAGGTAGGCGGGATCGTATCGTCGAATCATTCCGAACTATGCTAGTTTAACTGCCTCCATAACTGACAGTCTGAAGAATCACAGTCAGTTTCAATGAACACCTGAAGCGCAGACGTCTCTGGAACAGTTGAAACAGAAACTTACTTCTGCCCAATTGTTAGTGAGTCCAGATTTCACCAAGCTGTTCATTATCCAGTGCGATGCGAGCAAACAAGGTATTGGTGGAGTGCTATTACAACTAGATGACGATGGTCACGAGAAACCGATACCCTATACTTCAAAAAGTTGAACTCAGCACCAAGAAATTACACAGTCACAGAGCAAGAACGCTTAGCAGCAATACTAAGCACACAGAAGTTCTGGTCTTTCATTGAACTCATGCCATTTAAGATAGTGACTGATCACGCGAGCCTGAAATGGCTGATGTCTCAAAAGGACCTCAGCAGTAGACTGGACTCTAGAGTCTGAAGCTTCAAAGTTTCGACTGCACTATGGAACTGAGAAAAAGAAGCCTCAACGTCGTTCCTGATGCTCTGTCACGGATTCACTGTCACTGTCACCATCGGAAGATCCTGGTCCGGAAGTTGACCTCAGTTCTCCCTATTTCAACGCGTTAGAATATGATCAGCTGAGGCAGAAAGTTAAATCAGCTTCTAACAAATTACCAGATCTGTGTGTCAGGGATAATTTCGTTTATGTTCGGTTATATTCAGGAAAAAGAGACCTGGAAGCTTTGGATTCCACGAGGGCTTGTCCCCGACACTATTTCAAAGTCGTATGATCCGCCACTAGCTTCGCACAGAGGTATAGGAAAACGCTGGAAAGATTAAGATGTCACTATACTGGCGTCGAATGACAGTCGATGTCAGAAATTATGTACATCGGTGCTTGTGACGTGTGTAAAGCAATCAAAGCTCCAAATACCATTCTCACACCACCACTAGGAGCCCAGTCTGTGATAGAACGACCATGGCAACGGCTTTACATAGACTTCTTATGTCCGTATCCCAGATCGACAAATGGAAACGTTTGTATGCTTATTGTCCCTGACCACTTCTCGAAATTTCCCCTCTTGAAACCTACGAAAGAGGCATCTACTGTAAACATCTGTCAGTTCATTGAGACAGAAGTGAGTACTTTCGGAGACGATAGTGTGCCAGACTGCTGGATAAATATGGTGTTAAACATCTGCTGACGACAGTTTATTCGCCGCAGGCCAATGCATCAGAGCGAGTAAGCCGGTCCTTATTGTCAGGGATTCGGGCCTACATCAGGAACGAAAGTGCTCGGTGGGATGAGAAGCTGAGCCATATTGCTAGCTCCCTCAGGAAGTCTATCCATCAAACAACTGGCTTCTCACTCTACAGAGTACTGTTCGGTCAGCAGATGATGAAAAATGGAGCTTATATTCCATCCTCAAAAGTTTAGGAACTCTGAATGAGCCACAAACTTTTGCTTTTGAACAAGGTGCTAGAACCTCTAACCTTCGGGTTAAACCTGTTAACTATAGAGTGGGTCAAGAAGTATACAAGCGAAACTTTGAGCAGCGCAAAATTGGGACGTAAATTTCTAAAGTGTCGTATCAAATCAAAATAGTAAACTCTCTATACGAGCTTGAGGAACTGCAGGGAAAGTCGTTGAGGAGTTACCGTGCTAAGGACATCAGGCCTTGATCAAGAATCAAGTCTAAATAAAAAAAAATTCATATTTACTTTTGGTGAATGTCTTCTATCGCTGATATTGCTGGCAGTGTACATACTCTGGCATTCTGTACATGTAACCTCCAACTGGCACCCTTAATGAGTAGGCTCGATATTGTCGAAAACATTTTCTGAGACATTGGCCTTTACTTCCCTCTGAGAGGCGAAAACAAAGTACCAACAAATTAGTAGAATAGTTTCTTTTCATTAGGAGTATATTTTGACATTAAAGTACGACAAAAGATCATAATCCCACCCCTGGGGGTGTTTTTATTTAGTTCAGCAAGCCTTTCATTACGTAGAATGAACTGAAACTGACACTTCACATTATAAGTTCAAAATATTATTTAGAATTTAAGGATTCGTATTGCTCTAATGAGGTGTAGAATAACCATTTACCACAGTATACATTTTTTATCACAACCTCGGAAGCAGTTGACTAATTTATCGTACTTTTAGGCGTGAATTCTGACATTAATGCATTGCAAATTCATTTTAGTTTACTTTGTGGTTAATGAAAAGAATAAATCAAAATGGATATGGTGAATATAAAAGTACGACAAATTTGTGGTGAAATGTCAAAATATGTGACTAAAATATACGCCTAAGCTACGACAAAGAGATCAGAATCATCCCCCTGATGTACGAAAAATTAATTATGAAGATAGAGTAAAGGGACTAGCACATCAAAAACAAGAACCGGGAAATGAAAACTCAAGTTATTATTATTAAACTCAAGTTAATATTATTATAAAATCAAGGAAAATTGGATAAACTAAGAATTTTACCAAGGAAATGGTATTATACCTATACCTGTTTGTTTTATTCACCGAAAAATGATATTTCGGTTGCCCTGTGTCAATTTCTTTTCCACACTGTGGAACCTTCCGGGTCGAACATTTTTTTCGGTCTTACTTAACCTCACTTTGGACAGAAACATCAGTAAAATTTCCGGGAAAAGTTTTTCTTTTATAAAAAATAATACGGATAGGGACTACCACTTAGAGATAACATTAAACTGTTTTTCGTATGAGTCCTCATTATAGAGCTTATTAAATGTCACTTCTGTTTATCCGGAAAAAAGTTTTCAGTTTTTGATGTGTAAGCAAAAGCGAATTTCCGGTGTAGAACTTTTCGAGTGTTCAATGTGCAAATGCCTTTAGATTGGAATTTTGGACGCGAGGCTAGCGTCGCGTGCTTAGAATATATAGCAAACAGGAATGGAGTGAATCGTGTATAATTTGTGTACATAAGCGCAATTTTTCAAGAGCAGGGCATCATACATAGGAGTAAGTGAGATGCGAGGGACCAGTATTGTCAAAACTAAGCCATGATTGTCAAATGTGCTTTCGTTTTGTGAACAGGATGGTGATTCTGATCTTTTGTCGTACATTTTAGGCGTGCTTTTGACATATTCACCTCACTTTTGTCGTACTTTTATTTTCGACATTCATTTTGTGTCCTCACTCTACCACAAAATGAACTAAAATGAATTTGCCGTAAACAAACGTAAAAAAACACGCCCTAAATATGCGACAAATTAGTCAAATGCTGAAGAACTTGTGACAAAAAATGTATACTGTGGTAAATGGATATTTACGCCGAATCTAGAGCAAGAAAAGTAAATTCAATAATGATTTTGAATTTGTAATAATGATTTTAGTAAAAACGGTTAAATATAGGTATGTACAGAATACATTCCAAATTAATTATAAATCATAAAAATATTGCTACATCATAATTTCATTTAATCGACACAATTTCATAATGCTCAGTGTCAGAAATATATCGATCTCACATCTCAGGTGACTTATGATCCATACTTTATTTACAATTTATGTCGACATAATTTTCTGTAGCGAGCACTTTTTGTAATTAACTTTAGTGCTTAAGCAAACAATTGCAATATGTATATATCTATAGATTGATTGAAATAATAAAGTTCAGTTCTTGAGTATAGACGATATACCCAACGTGAATCTTAGAGCGAATGCTATAGCTGGGTGTGATAAAGAAGACTCAGAGCCCTTGGAGCTCTCCAGTTGTTCTGGATAGGAAACCTGGGAAGGTTCGGATTTGTTTTGACTCCAGAAATCAACTCCGTTACTAAGAAAGACGCCTATCCGCTGCAGCAGATAGACGCACTTCTGAGCCGACTTCCTCCGGAAAATGACATAATAAGCATGGGACTTGAAAGACGCTTTCTGGCAGATCCCACTAGACACTGATTCCAGAAAGAAGCCTGCTTTTACAATATCTGGTCATCCTCTCTATGAACACAGAGTGATGCCTATACAACGCTCCACAAACTATGTGCCGCCTTATGGACAAAGTCATCCCGTTCGATCTTCGTGGAAACGTCCTTGTCCTATCTGGACGATTTGCTAATATTGTCACAAGACTTTGACTTTCATCTCACTCTACTAGCTCGTGTAGCGGATTATTTCAGGCAAGCTGGCCTTACTATCAAAGTAGAGAAGAGTAAGTTCTGTATAACAGAAACTAAATACCTGGTTTTCATTATTGGGAAAAGAGGAATAAGAACTGACACAGATGAGATCTCAGCCATAGTTGTCTACCCGTCTCCTAAAACTGTTCGGCAAGCCCGACGCCTACTAGGTAGGCGGGGATCGTATCGTCGAATCATTCCGAACTATGCTGGTTTAACTGCCTCCATAACTGACAGTCTGAAGAATCAGAGTGAGTTTCAATGAACACCTGAAGCGCAGACGTCTCTGAAACAGTTGAAACAGAAACTTACTTCTGCCCAATTGTTAGTGAGTCCAGATTTCAACCAAGCTGTTCATTATCCAGTGCGATGCGAGCAAACAAGGTATTTGGTGGAGTGCTATTACAACTAGATGACGATGGTCATGAGAAACCGATACCCTATATCTTGAAAAAGTTGAAACTCAGCACCAAGAAATTACACAGTCACAGAGCAAGAAGACGCTTAGCAGCAATACTAAGCACACAGAAGTTCTGGTCTTTCATTGAACTCATGCCATTTAAGATAGTGACTGATCACGCGAGCCTGAATGGCTGATGGTCTCAAAAGGACCTCAGCAGTAGACTGGACTCTAGAGTCTGAAGCTTCAAAGTTTTGACTTCACTATGGAACTGAGAAAAAGAAGCCTCAACGTCGTTCCTGATGGTCTGTCACGGATTCACTGGCACTGTCACCATCGGAAGATCCTGGTCCGGAAGATGACCTCAGTTCTCCCTATTTCAACGCGTTAGAATATGAGCAGCTGAGGCAGAAAGTTAAATCAGCTTCTAACAAATTACCAGATCTGTGTGTCAGGGATGATTTCGTTTATATTCGGTTATATTCAGGAAAAAGAGACCTGGAAGCTTTGGATCCACGAGGGCTTGTCCCCGACACTATTTCAAAATCGTATGATCTGCCACTAGCTTCGCACAGAGGTATAGGCAAACGCTGGAAAGATTAAGATGTCACTGTACTGGCGTCGAATGACAGTCGATGTCAGAAATTATGTACATCGGTGCTTGTGACGTATGTAAAGAAATCAAAGCTCCAAATACCATTCTCACACCACCTACTAGGAGCCCAGTCTGTGATAGAACGACCATTGTAACGGCTTTACATAGACTTCTTAGTCCGTATCCCAGATCGACAAATGGAAACGTTTGTATGCTTATTGTCCCTGACCACTTCTCGAAATTTCCCCTCTTTAGGTTTAGGGCCTACATCTCGAACGAACGTGCTCGGTGGGATGAGAAGCTGAGCCATATTGCTAGCTCCCTCAGGAAGTCTATCCATCAAACAACTGGGTTCTCACTAGGCCGTGATACCCATATTCAGGACACGTCATCCGGCTATTGTCACTTTCAATCTTGGTAGCCCTAATAAGGCATCCAGCCAGCTTCACTGGCAAACTACAGGATGCCAATGCGCCGCTTAGGACATTCCCAGCCTAGCGGCCAGCATAACTTTTTGGACAATAGAGATTTTTTTTCCCAATCCCTAGCCTGATAACGTTTCAGAGCCCATCCTATATGGTAACCCTACGGCAGATAGTTTGCCGAAGGAATTCCGCTTGTTTAATGCCTGCAAATTTAAGGAAGAAGACCGTTTCCCTCGGCTCATCTCGGTGAAGGAAGGCAGAGGGGTACTGGCACCTCTGGCTTCTGACACGGAGGACGATATCGAGTCTGAACAAGGACTGGCGGGACTTCAGGATGTGCCTTCGATTCGTCATCTGTCGAGTACATCAGACTGTCTTGGACAATCCGTAGCAGCCGCCTACCCTGAGTAATGAGAAATGCTTTCATGGGTCATGGGTTGAGCCACACATTGGGCGCCCGCAGCGGTTAGGCCTATGTTTAAGACCGGCTAGTTCAGTCGACTATTTTTCAGCGTTGTCTGAACGACGGGTGGTCCAGACCACTCTGCCCTGTTATAGTGTAGCGTATTGCATCTAGCAATATGCTACACTGAGCTAAGTACACGTCTACGCTGACCCGTTGCACATGAGCTGCGAAGAAAAATGGACGGGATGCGACGGGGTGAAAAGGAAGACGAAGAAGCGACAGATGACTTTTGAGTCGCCTCGTTGCTCGCGTCAGTGTGATCCACGAAAGGAAAGTGTTCAGACTTCAATATATTATAGATTCATCATATATCATTACATAGATATAGTAATTAGATTATCAATATAAGATAATAAATATACCTACCTACATACATATGAAAAAGATAAATTCATATTTAATTTTTTCCATTCTCACCGGAATGGAAATCTCACGCAAATTATGCTGAGTATGCACATGTGCCCGTCGCCGCCAGACGAAATACGATATGACATTTGTGTGATATTATGAAGGCATGCATGGGAATCCGAATTTGTGTGAAATTCTCATTCTTATTATTTGCAAAAAAAGAAACTAGCTTAGTAAACATTTTTTTTAGTGTTATAAATTAAGTTTTATGAAAATATAATTTTGGGTCTCGTTTCAATCACCAAATGAGAAGTTTCATTTAAAATTCTACGTAGTGTCTATTTTGAATTGGCGTTGCGGTACAAGCACCGTTAACATAGCATATTGTTAAAATCAAGGTACAAGCACCTTGATTAAGCGCACAAGATTCAAGGTAGAATTCATTACATTCTTTTGGCGTTGCGGTACTAAGCACCGTTAACGCAGAATTCTATACATTTATTGTGACCCCGACGTGATATAGGTTTACGGTTTGTGACTCATATCAGAAGTAGCAATCATGGAGAAACTCGCAAAACAACAGAAGGCGACGGGATCAGAAATTGAAAGAGCAATAGATAATTACATTAAGGCCGGCCCAAACAGGAGGCACCTTCAGTACTGCAAAGAAAGAATTCGTCAACTAGATGAAATGTGGAATACATTTGAAGATACTGACAGTGAAATCCGCACTAATCATAGTACGGATTTAGGGCCATCCATATTATGCAAACGGCTATTACGAGGCGATGCAAAACATCTATCAAGCCCATCGCAGCAAAATACAAATGCATATTGCAAGCCTAACCACCTCAAACCAAGAAGGTGAAAAAACAGAGAAGAAACTGCCTGAAGAAAATACAAACGCAGAACAAATCTCCATGGAAACACGTCAGCCTATAACAAAGCAAGCTGATCCAGTGAATGACATGGGGGAAGGCGATGTTAATGCACGAGAAGTACACAGAAATCCGACGGATGATAAAGCAAACTGATTACAATACAAGAATCAGTAATAGAGTCCCTACGCCGCCTCTTAAAAGGAGTTGAGATTGGTTTGCATGACTCTTCTAAATATTTTTGTGAAGTAAAGATGAAGACCGTCAATCATTATTGGTCAAGAATCGAGACACTTCATCATAACATATGGGAGATCACAGGAGAGCCACTCAAGGCGGGCTACAATATTGAGGAGTATTTCCAATTGGAGGAGCAGGTTCAAGACATGCTAATCACTCTATCTGGAGAATTGGATAAATACCATCTTCAACCATCAAGGGTTATGTCAAGCATCAGCTCGACAGTAAAATTACCAAATATCACGCTCCTTAAGTTTGATGGCGATTACCTGAAATGGCGGCAGTTCTATGATTTATTCTCCCAGATGGTACACGAACAACCTATCGGAGACTGTCAAAAGATGTGGTACCTTAAAATGAATCTCTGTGGAGAGGCATAAAAGTTAGTTCGGCACTTGAGCTTATCAGAAGAAAACTACACCGCAGCTTGGAAAATGCTGCAGGATCGCTACAACAATACTAGGCTCCTTGTAACGTCACTTCTGAACAAAATGTTATCTCAGCCTACTTTAACTACAGAAAGTGTTTCAGGTATCAAGTCACTACATGATACAACTCAAGAATACCTATTTGGACTTGACAATCTTAGCGTTGATACAGGAAGAACAACACATGGGTTATGTATCAGGTATCAAGTCACTACATGATACAACTCAAGAATGCCTATTTGGACTTGACAATCTTAGCGTTGATACAGGAAGAACAACACATGGGTTATACGAGCATACACTATCCCAACCTAAAAAGTTGCAATCAACAAACGAATTACTCACATTTTTAGAGAATCGGTTCCAATCACTTGAGGCTCTGGGCAACAAGGCGAAAGGATTAGACGAACAACATAGAATGTCAGTTGTAGCAAAATCATTGAGCTCAATAGCCATTCCTATGTCGACGTGCGCCTGCTGCAAGGGAGATCACAAGCTCTTCGCGTGTCTAAAATTTCTTCAGGTGACACTAACCAATCGCTTGAACGTTGTCAAAAAGGCCAGTATATGCATCAACTGCCTTAAAACTGGGCACCTAGTATCAATGTGTATCTCACGAGGCAGCTTAAGGTGTGCTAGAAAACACAATACCTTGGTCCATATAGAAAATATCTCATCAAATCGAGCAAATTCAATTCAAAAAGTAGGCAGCAGCAGTCAACAAACCTCGTCGATGAATCAAAGCCACCCAGAAGATCACCTCAAACACTTATCAGCATATGCAGATCATTCCTCTGCATTACCAGCACGCAGCACTCAACTACAAAGAGGCTATGTCCTTTTGGGCACGGTAATAAAACTAGTAAACAATGAAGGTTCATGCGTAGAATGTAGAGCTCTTTTGGACTCAGGCTCTCAGCTAAATTTCATAACTGAGAGACTCGCAAAAAAATTGGGATTAGCACAAGTTCCTGAACTAATGGATATAATGGAATTGGCCAAGGAAAACAGCAAGCCAAAAAAAGAATCAACATTTCAATAGAATCTAGAGTGAATGGCTTCAATACCATATTGGAAGCCTTTGTTTTGCCAGAAATCACATCATACCAGCCAACTCGTACTTTAAATACAGCAACTTGGCCAATACCGAGCAAAATCCAATTAGCTGATCCACACTTTAATCGTCCTGGGCATATAGACTTCCTAATTGGAGGAGAAGTCTACTTTCAAATATTGTCCGTTGGACAAATAAAGCTTGGAGACCATCTACATACACTACAAAACTCAGTACTTGGATGGATAGTAGGTGGAAAGATAAACGACACATCTCAACCAAATGCGACGTGTGGCATATGTAGTGAAGATGAAGGATTTGACCAGCAAGTGGAAAAATTCTGGAAACTGGAAGAACTTCAGTCATCAGAAACCAGATTTACCACAGCAGAAAAATACTGTGAGAATTACTTCGATCAAACCACTACAAGAAATACTGATGGGCGTTGTATTGTCAAGCTTCCATTCAAGGGTGATCCGAGCAAATTAGGTGAGTCAAAAGATCTTGCTCTACAGCGCTTCTCAGCACTAGAGAGAAAGTTCGCTAAACACCAAGATATCAAACTACAATACATCGATTTCCTGAGCGAATACATTCGACTCGGCCACATGCAAGAAATTGATATTAAGACAATTGATAAGCCACATCATTGCGTCGTTAAACCGAAGAGTAGTACCACGAAATTGAGAGTCGTTTTCGACGCATCCGCCAAAACATCTTCAAATTTATCACTGAATGATATTTTGTGCACTGGACCAAAAATCCAAGATGATTTGTTCTCTGTGATTCTTCGCTTTCGATTTCGCAGATACGTATTTACTGCTGATATCGAAAAAATGTATCAGCAGATATTGGTGCACAATAACGACCAGAAGTATCAGTTGGTTTTATGGATTAGTGACCCTGCTCAGAAGCTCAAATGATACAAGCTCAACACAGTAACATATGGAACTACCTCTGCTCCGTATTTGGCAATCAAATGCTTGCAAAGGCTCACAAAAGAGGAATCAGAGAAATACCCACTTGCCACCGAAATGTTAAAATCTAACTTTTACGTGGATGATGTCATGGCTGAATCAAATAGCTTAACTACAGCAGTTGAAGCACAGACGCAGCTAAACTCAGTACTTCAAATGGCGGGATTCAAACTAAGGAAATGGTGTGCAAACCATCCCCGTCTAATCGAGTATCTTCCCAAAGAGGACATAGAGCTAGAGCTTGATTTTAATGATGGAACTGATGGTCACATAAAAACCTTAGGGTTCACTTGGCTGCCTAAAATAGATTCATTTTCAATAAAAACATCGTGGTACAATACATCCAAGGTTGCAAAGAGGAGGGCATATTCAGACATAGCACACTTGTTTGATCCCCTTGGCTTCATGGCACCAGTAGTAGTTGTTGCCAAAATGTTCCTTCAAAGGCTGTGGGCTCTTAAAATCGATTGGGATGCGGCCTTGCCGCAAGTGCTCCATACAGAGTGCATTAGATTCTGTGAAGATTTGAAATCGTGAGAGAATATAAAATTTCCAAGACATGTATTCTCCCATACATCATCCAGTTCAATGCAAATACATGCTTTCGCAAACGCATCTGAGAAGGTATATGGGGCCGCGGTATATATCAGATCTGTGAGTAAGGACAATGTCATAAGTGTAAGATTGCTTTGTGCCATGTGAAGAGTCGCACCGCTTAAACAGACAACACGACCACGTTTAGAATTATGTGCAGCCAAGCTTGCGGCAGAGTTGACTGATCGCATCAAGACAGACTTGGACTTAAGAGACAGACCTACGTTCTTATGGACAGATTCAGAAATCGTGCTTAATTGTCTCAGTTCTCCCTCAGCATCATTTCACACATTTGTGGCTAATAGAGTATCAGCCATCCAAGAACTAACTACAATACAACAGTGGGGACATGTCAGTTCACGGGAAAATCCGGCTGACGTGTTATCGCGGGGCATATCACCAAAAAGATTGGAAACTTGCAAAATTTGGTTCTATGGACCCCTCTTTCTACATAGTGCTGAGTCCACCTGGCCAATGTTACACACAATTTACACAAATAACATTGATCAGAGACTGGAAAGAAGGGGGATAAAATTATCCTTAGTTGCTACGGAGGAAGCAGTTAATTTCATCGATACGATCGATCATAAGAACTCATTTAAGAAATTGCAACGGATAGTCGCATATATGCTGCGCTTCATAACTATGATGATAATCCGTTATCTACAAAGCTCTCGTTTCAACCCAACAGTGCTTACAACATTCGAACTACAGGAGGCCCTCAACATCATAGTTAAACAAATTTAGCAATATGAATTCAAGGAAGATTCTACACAACTACTACGGTACGGAGAAGTTAGCAAGAATAGTTCATTAAACAGTCTCGCTCCCTTCGTCGATGAAAGAGGAATCATTAGAGTCGAAGGACGGTTGCAAGCATCGACACTATCTTACGATGCGAAGCACCCAATCCTACTTCCATACTCCCATCCGTTCACGAAGCTTATAATGACGGAACTACACATGGACAATTTGCATTGCGGCCCACAGACACTACTTGCAGCAACCAGACAAAGATTCTGGCCCATGAAGGGTAAAACCATTGACCGGTCTGAGGTTCAACGATGTGTACGCTGTGCACGAGCTAAACCAAGGTTGATGACACAACTAGTGGGGAACCTACCAGCAACTAGAGTACAGCCAGCACGACCTTTTATGAATGCCGGAGTTGATTTTTGTGGCCCCATTTGGACTCACCTTAAAATAAGAGGAAAGCGGCCGCTAAAATCATACATAGCGGTTTTCTGTTGCTTTGCGACCAAGGCCACTCATCTTGAATTAGTGACAGACTTATCGGCCTATGCCTTCATCGGAGCAATTAAGCGTTCTATAGCAAGACGAGGACACTGCAAGAATCTTTATTTCGATAATGCAACCAATTTCATCGGGGCTAAGAACCAGCTATCAGAACTAAACACAGTCATCCACTCCAACAATTCGAAAGAACTAATCATGAACACTTGTAGTGCAAAGGGTATTGATTTCCACTTTATACCGCCACGGGCCCCTCACTTTGGCGGCCTCTGGGAAGCCGCAGCGAAGTCAGCTAAATATTTATTACACCGATCAATGGGTTCCGCATCATTAACATATGAAGAATTGGAAACTGTAATAATTGAGATAGAAGCCATTCTAAATTGAAGGCCTTTAACACAGATGTCCTCGAATCCAAACGATCTGACCGCTCTAACACCTGGTCACTTCCTTGTCGGCGAGCCCCTTACTAATCCAGTTAATCCAGAGGCTCAGTCCATGAAGATAGACATGCTTACAAGATGGAAATTACTGGCAGACATCAAAAATGAGTTCTGGCATCGCTGGTCAAGGGAATACCTGAATGAGCTACAACAACGGCAGAAATGGAAAAGGAAATCTGAGATGTCAAGCCCGGAGCATGGTTATAATTAAAGAAGATAATGTCCCAGTTATGAAGTGGCCACTGGGACGAATCCATCTTCACATTTCTTGGTCATCAACTTACATCGGGATCAATATTATCCACTGATCGCACAAGAATTATACTCTTGTGTTATCACAGAAGAAGCAAACCACATGTGCAAACAGAGGCATCCAATTTATCGAAAGGGAGCCAACATTAGTACTTGTGAAATAGAATTTATCAAGCATAAGCCTCAGTCACCAAGTTGTCAAATAATGACCATTGAAGCAAACAACAATGGATACAGCTTTATAATCCCAATCAATGGATTATGCTGTTAAGGAGAAAACAATAATAAACATCGTCTGTGGAACAAATGTCACGCAAGCAACGCTAGTGCGCTCCGGAATTCTTACACTTCAAGGGCATTGCACAATTAAACAAGAGTTCATAACAATCCAAGGACACAATACATATCCGACCAATTCAAGAACATCCTTTACTCCAAGTGGAAACTTGATAGACTTCATTGATCCTGAAAAGATAACACCTCTATCCCAGAAGACGCACATCCTTCAATCCAACCTTGAGGAACTTGAAGCATTGCAAAGGAAAATCACCTTACAACAACTTCATGAGCTGCCGTACCAAATTCAGCCCCATGACATACATCAGTACACCATTGGGTACATTGGCCTACTCTGCATACTCGTGATCGTATCGTACTTAATCTGGAGACATCGAGCTTCACCGTAGAGGTCCACTTGGATGAGTAGTTGAACAAACCGTTCAACGCGGGGGAGGATGTTCAGACTTCAACTCATTATAGATTCATCATATATCATTATATAGATATAGTAATTAGAATATCAATATAAGATAATAAATATACCTACCTACATACATATGAAAAAAGATAAATTCATATTTAATTTTTTCCATATTCGATCCCCTGCGGTAGAGCTTCGTGAGTCTATCGGTCAGGAGAAAGATATAGATTGGAAGAACAATCAAAAACCGTATAGAAATTTGACATCACAGAACAAAACATTTTTTTTAAAACATATATACATATATAGTATATATATATATAACAATTAAAAATACTACCCTTTTTTCTTCGGTAAATTTTTTGTTATTGTCCAAATGTTTGGATTTATTATGGAAGTTGGTTCGTGCTTATTTTCATTTTTTTTTATTGAGGTTTTTTCTTTATTTTAATTAGAACTTCACTGCTACTCGCAAATCCACAATGATTTCCCTAACTATCACTATATTCTGCCTACAATTAATAAAATTTAATTCCCAATTTTAATTTTATCAGAAATATTTAAAATAACGTTACAATCATTTCCTTGATATCGAAATCTCAAACAGTTTATTTAAACCTGTTTTTTACTTACTTCTTTCTTCGCCATAATAAAAACTTTTTTTTATATTATATATATATAAAAAAAAACATCTCTTATCCTTCTAATAAAAATAAATCAAAACAAATAATGCTATCCCCTATTGCAATATTTTTTTCACACATTACGGTATATAACTTTTCCTGTACTTATATATATATGTATATATCTACATATAACGTTCCAGTGGCATACCAAACTGATTCTCTGTCTAACGCTGTTAACAAATTTAACAATTTATTTTCTACTTAGCTGACTTTTACTTGCTCCATACAATTTTGTCACAACATCAATATTTCCCCCCAAATCAACCAAATCGAAGCAGACACCCTTAATATTATTAAATCTCATACTACATCTGTACCACTTTTTCCGTCCGTTACTTAAAAAAAAAAACTGCAATGACTGAAGAAACCGTTTCTTTCGATGAGCTCTGCTCATCTCAAGTAGAAAAAAACAGTGCAATTAGGTAGGGGCTTATCACCAAGCCGGTAAAGTGCAGCATACCAATACCTTTGTGAACGGTAAATTACAGCAATTCGAAGAAATATGGAGCGCCTTCGAGAAAACAGAAGAACATATAGTTCAGCATAAAGACTTCAGAACCGATCACGATTATTTCAAAGAATCGTGCTCAGACAAAACTGAGGACTGGTACAGGTTGACGAAAGCAACACTTTCCGAAAGATTGAAATCAATCTCAGAAAGTACTATGAACCAGCAAAACCCCTTTCACATCCCATCACCCAGAGCTTCGTGGAGAATTCCAACCAAATCATAAGACACAGAAACCAATAAAGCAAAAGACGAGAGAAAAAACGAAAATATATACAGAATTATAAATACAAAAACTAACTCAATTACACGAGTTATACAATCATTAAACCCTGATATCTTACCTACAGTCAGTAAAACATACTTAGAACAAAAACTGGGTATCCTAAATAAACATTGGGCTGAATTCGAAGAACTCAACAATACAATTGAAATGCAATCTATGCCACAAGAACTAGAAAATAAATACTTTACTGAAGGTGTTTTCGGTAAAACAGAAGGAGAATATGAGGAAGCTGTAATTGCTATCCAAGAACAGCTAGATACCCGCTTCCCTAATTACCAAAATGACACACGAAATAACTCCTCACACTTTCACAATGAAAGCACAGAAATTAAAATTTCACATATTTCCCTATCAGAAAAAAGACCTCCATAATTTCGTGTCATGTTGTGATGATATTAATAGACTTTATCCCAATACTGACCAAACAACCCTGTTCTCAATAATTAAAAGTAAGCTATTTGGAGATGCCTACAATGTACTTAAGTACAATGATTCAAGCAGGTGGTCAGATTTGAAGCAAATACTACTCGAAACATTCGAAGAAAAATTAGAAAAGTCAGTACTCCAATCAAAACTCCAAAGCACAAGACAAAGAGCAGTATAGCCTGTCAAAGAATTCTTGCAACGAATTAATATGGCACATGCTCAATTGAACGAAGCCACGCATTCATATACAACAGATAAACTACTGTTAAATTCTCTCATAAAGGACAACGAAAAATAAGCTATAGTGCAATAGAGGATGGACTAATTAGCGAACAACTCCAAACATTAGCCAAGCTCCACGAAAATAGAGCATTATAGCCCATAGCGTCATATATTGGTGCGCAAGCATTACGCCTAGAATCAAAGGCAACAAAACTAGCAACAAACTCTTCTCGCACTGCTCAATCAGTACAAGTGCAGAACCCCTTTTGTTACAAATGCAGGACGCCAGGCCATTTAGCTCCAAATTGTCCACTAAACAGTCGTGTAAAGCCAATCCTAAATAACAGTTTTTCTAATGACCTAAACAAAAGCAATCCTCCTAAGCTGGCTAGCACCATAAATAACTCCACCCCTATATGCAGGTATTGCCATAAATTAGGACATACCCTGGACGTATGCAGGGCAAGAATAGCAAACCATGGGATTTTCTACAGATAAAATACAACTCCGGTTCATCATAACTTCAGAAAGTAAACAGAAAGTTTCAATAAAACTACAATACCCCAAAAAGAGGTCAAGTTCAACCAGGTCCCAAACTTTAATTATAGGAAAAATTCCCCTTCCTCGACAATACAACCTCAAAATGAACCAAGATCAAATAAAGATCGCGTACAAAACCCGAGAATATTTTTAACAAACTTGGAAAACAAGTCAAGCCGAGAGGAAAGGAATTAGTCGGCAGCCCCTCGCAAATTCAAACAAGAGCCGACATACATATCAACCCAAATTAGATAATGCACGTTTATTGGATAACAATAAAACACTCAAAATACCAATTACTATCAGCCCCAATTCCATTACCATTTACATATCTACCAATGTATGCTCAAATAAAGAAACAAAGTTCCTCGTAGACACAGGAGCAGAAATCAGTCTCATAAAGTTCAATACACTGAAAGCAGGCAGCACTTACAATAAAGATGCAGTCTGCAAGATAAATACTTTATTTACGGAATCTAAAACTACAGAAGGATTAATATTGGCAAAAATGGCAATTATATCAAGCGAAGAATTTGTAATAGAACATCCTTTCCAAATAGTAGGATAAAACTCAACCTTGGCATATGACGGCCTAATTGGCCACGACTTCTTGTCCAGATGCAACGCTTGTATGAATTATAAAAACAATTACATTTCCTTAGAGGTGAAGCAATGTCATTGATCCTATCCCATAGAGCAATATCGCTTAGATTATCCAAATACATATCGTAGATATGGTAACCATGAAAAGAAGTCTGAAACACACAATGTAAGTGCTAATAAAACGCGAAAAGTACTTCGAAACAAATATTCTACAAAAAACGGAATATATTTTCCAATCCAAATACAACCGAAATGAATCGGAAAAACTACATAATAAAATTATTACAATTCCCGCTCGCTCTGAATCCATAATACAAATTCCAACTTCG
Source organism: Dioctria linearis (assembly GCA_963930735.1). Classification (NCBI taxonomy): domain Eukaryota; kingdom Metazoa; phylum Arthropoda; class Insecta; order Diptera; family Asilidae; genus Dioctria; species Dioctria linearis. The sequence goes on from OZ005742.1 coordinate 105,498,587, forward strand.
TCAAATACGGAATCAGTATATTTTAAAAAAGAGTTAAAGCCAGGGTTGTTCATAGGTAATACCATAGTCAACCCATCACAAGGAATGGCAAAAGTCCTAGTTCTCAACACGAACGAGCAGGACGTCGAACTGGCAATTCATGACATGAATGCTGAATGCCATGACCTTAACGACTTCGATTGCATCTCTACGGATTCCAACAGAGATCCAATTAGGGGCAGAATAAGAAAACTGCACATCCTGATTAAATTGGATCACTGTAATTAGGAAGAAGCCGAGAGTATTCGGAACATTTGTAAGGATTTCAACGATCTCTTCTTCTTAGAAGGAATTCCTAACATTTACAAATGCAACCGAGCACAAAATCGAAACAGTTCCAAATAAACCTCACATATACACTAAGCCGTACAGACTTCCAGAAGCAAGTCGGAAAGAAATTACTCGGCAAATAAATGAAATTTTGGATTCGGAGATATCTAGTTGCCAAAAAGCCGGATGAGCATGGGAAGAAAAAATGGCGAGGCGTTGTAGATTTCCGCCGAGTAAATGACATTACTATTGGCGACGCTTACCCACTACCTAATATTACAGACATATTACATCAATTGGGTAAGTCTAAATATTTCACAACGCTAGACCTCGCTAGCGGATTCCACCACATTCGCATGGACGGGAAGGATAGAGCAAAAACTGCGTTTAGCACTCCTTATGGTCATTACGAGTTTAACCGTATGCCATTTGGATTAAAAGGTGCACCCGCAACCTTCCAACGTGCCATGAATAATGTCCTTTCCGGACTCCAAGGCATTTAATGTTTCGTATATATGGACGATATTGTAGTTCATGGATATAACTTTAAAGACCATAATATTAGGCTCGCAAAGGTATTTAGCCGCCTTCGGGATTTCAATTTAAAACTACAACCCGATAAGTGCCATTTCTTAAGAAAAAGAAATAATGTATCTAGGGCACATCATTTCTGAAAATGGAGTTAAGCCAGATCAGCAAAAATTAAATCAGGTCAATCTTATCCTAGACCCAAGAAGGAAAAGGATATCAAAGCCGTCCTTGGTTTCGTCGGCTATTATCGCCACTTTATTCCCAATTTTTCTAAAATCCCGAAACCCCTTACTAACCTTCTGACACACCTTTTAAGTTCGATGCAATTTGCGAATTAAGAAAAAAATTAATATCAGCACCAATTTTATCCTATCCGGATTTCGACAAAGAATTTTTTGTCACCTCCGATGCCAGTGACTACGCCATCGGAGCAGTTCTTTCCCAAGTAGATGATCAAGGAGATCAGCCAATCGCCTATGTGAGTCGAGTTCTCAATGGTGCAGAGACTCGTTACTCAAAAATCGAAAAAGAGCTTTTGGCAATTGTTTTCGCAGTTGAACAATCCAGGCCATACGTTTATGGTAGACATTTTACCATCATAACTGACCATAAACCATTAGTATGGCTAATGAATCTAAAGGATCATTCCTCAAGGCTAATGAGATGGAGAATACGTCTTGAGGAATTTGACTATAAAATAGTCCATAAACCTGGAAAGCTCAACACAAATGCAGACGCTCTCAGTAGAGTTATCCCAGAAAATTCCGTAAAATCAACGGAACCTAACACCTATGTAAATGTGGTAACCAGGAACCAAACCAAAGCTCAGGCGAATTTAGATACACCCAATCCAAATATTACTACTCCAAATCCTGGTTTAGCAGTAGTAAACAGTTCCTCAGTGATAATAACTGAGACCAATTTCCCATTACTTTTAACTAAAAATTCTAACCCCAAAATTGCCCATGCGCAAGATACAGAACTTGAAAGAGTTTTAAAATCTAAACTAGAACTTTCAGACAAACCTCCTCTACTAGAAAACGAACTGAACTGCTTTAAGAAGAAAGACTCCACAGTAATCATTTCAAAAGTCAATCTACCATGCCGATCTCAAAGACATAGATTAGACATTGAAAAGATTTTAAGTGAGATCTGCTCATATACAGAAGCAAATCAGTTAAGTCAAATAAATATCTCCTTCCCAGTATTAGACAAACAAAATTTATCAACTATTAAAAACATTTTTACCAAGGTCTTCGTTAACCAAAAAATAAATATAAAACTTCATCAAGATTCCATAAAGTATTTATCCAACAGCAGTGATATTGAACAAGTTCTGAAAGATTTCCATTCTCTCCCAACGGGAGGCCATCAAGGTGTCTCCCGTACAATCAAAAGAATTAAAAAAACAATTCTATTGGCCTGGCATGTCAGACGATGTTGTAAGATGTGTAAGGAAATGCAAACATTGTCAAGGGAACAAAGTATCCAGAAATCCTAAAATTCCTATGAAAATCTCAAGCATAAGCTCAAAATCTTTTGAAAGAGTGTACAGATGTTGTAGGACCTTTTCCAATTTCCTATTTTGGAAAAAAATACATCCTTACATTTCAAGTCGATCTTTCCAATTTCTCTGAGGCTATTCCCATAGTCAACACTGAATCTAAGACATTAGCGGAAGCCTTCACGACAACAATAGTTTGTCGACATGGCATTCCAGAAAGTATCTGAACAGATCAGGGATCTAACCTCATAGGTGGCATGATCGCCAAGGTATCCAAACAGCTAAAGATCAAAAGGCTCAAAACTACTCCATATCACCCTCAAACAAATAGTGCATTGGAGAGAAGTCATAGAAATTTTGCAGAATACCTCAGATCTTATGTAGCGAAAGATCTTCAAGACTGTTGTTATGTATTCGGGGCTAACCTTAGCTGAAGGCAATTACTCTACGCCGCTACAGGAAAGCTATTATTTAAACAACTCACACACTTTTATCTTATTTATGTTTTTTTCTAATTAGCTTTGTTCACAAACTTTTTATCACAAACTGTCCCTTATGGTTATTTTCACAAACTTTACATTTCTGATCTTATCGCCACTTCTATTTTCTTTTCGTTTTGTTTTTCCTCTTCACAATTAATATTGGGCCTACCGTGACCAACCGAACCTTTTTTACTTTTTCTGTCGGAAAAAAAACGTTAGACTCCTTCGAGCAAAATGCTAAAACCGACTGCACTTGACTTGGATTTTTGTAATCGCAAATCTAGTTGTTCAGGATAGGAAAGTGCTTAATTAGCACTCCTATCCTGAGAAAATTATTTACCGCTGGGCATGTTTAAACATGCCCAGAATTATCGCGACGAACGATGGTTGAAATTGAAATTTGATATTTTTATAAATATCCAACCATCGTCTTGCTATCGTGCATACATTGTTGCGATCACAATGTATGCAGCTCGCGACAATTTGCTGATAAGAGCTTTTTTCGGTAAGACTTGATCGTTTCAGTCTTTACCGACGTAAAATTTTCATGCGCCCGATATGTATGTATGTATATATGTACATACATATCGTATATACGACAAATCTTACTGAAGGTAAGATTTATCGTGGGGCTATTTTTCTATCGAAACGACTTGGGTTGAAATTTAAAACTTTTATTTTTCCCAAGTCGTTTTGTGGGAAAATATTTTTATTTGTTGCAAAGGAATTTGAAGAAATTGCTGATGGCAATTTCTCGCTTTGCAGAGAGAGATAAGCTAACCATGTTTTGAGTATGATTAGCTTATTTCTATTTATGTATGAAAACTAAATATTCTCCAATTTTTCAAAAATGATAATTATTAATCATAATTATCGCTTTTAACCCTTTTTAGGTATACAACAATCCTTCCCCCTACGAAAAAGAGGATTATTCTGTGAAGAGGAATAATTCTCAGGGGAAGTTGTTGTAGGGGCTATTTCGTTGGTTCGGCTATTGATCGGTTTGGCACAGGTTTTGACATATTTTCTTATTTCTATTTAAAAAAATTTTTGTTATCTTATTTTCAAGACTTATTCCTAAATATCTATTCCTATTCTTATCTCTATTCCTTTATTACCTTATTAATTTCTACTGTTTTTGTTTTGTATGTTACATATTTTTTTTTGTTACACTTGTATATCTGTTACGTTCTTTGTTAAAGTTAGTAGTTATTTAATTTTTATCCTAGGTTACTTTTGTTATACCTAGTTTTTATTACCCTTATTTGTTATTTTATGTTTTGTTCTTATTTATTCTTATTTGTACTGTTTATTATTATTATTTATATACAGCGGGGGAGGATATCTTTTTGCTTTGCTTTTTGGTTTGAATATTTATATGTATATATGTTTCTAGCACACTATTTTCTCTTAAATCTAGGCTTTAATACTTATTTATGTATGTTCTCTCCCCTTTTGTTTTTATTTTTATTTATTATTACTAACTGATTTATTTGGGGTTAATAGAAACCACTTACATATACATATTTTTTCTGTATTCTGCTACCAGTGATAGTGCTTATGACCGTTTGAAGTGGTGACACTATACCACTTGCAATGACCAATTAGGTGGCAGGGTGCGGGTCCTTTTGAGAGGGGTAGGTTCGAATATTTCGATTTGTTCAATTTGTTCGATTTGTTCCACCGCCTCAGGAGTTTTGCAAGGTTTGCGTAAGCGGTAATTTTTAATGAATGGGACTAGCCATTTGGCGACCAGGTACAGTACCATACATGTGATGACAACACCAGTTAAGGATACTGATGTTGCAGCTAGAATATGTGTAGGGTGGTGACGGATATGAAGAACTATTTTTTCTAATTTTTCGTCCAGTTCTTTTAATGACTGGGTACCTTCTAGGATGATGCTATTAGTGTCAGGAGACTGAGTATAGTTCTGTCTGTATTTTTTCAGACTGTACCTTATTTTTGGTTTCATTAAGATATTTATCCACTATTTGTTTTAATGGAGTTATATTTGGGAAATAAGTGGGTTGTTTGAGACTCAATGACTGGATATTCTCTGCCTCATAGTGTAGGGTTTGGGATCCTATTTGTAATTGGCAGGGATGGTTGATAGTGATTATTCCTTGACCTTCAATCTTTGGAGTTAAAAATTGTTGGGTACACTGGAGGTGTACAACTGTAGGTTCTATCAACGAGAATATCCACGAATAGGGTTTACTTAGTTTAATAAGTAGGTCTCTGGGAGGTATTTGTGCTCTGAATTGGCACTGAGCCTCTTCCTTTAATGGGTTGAAGACCAGCTTCACTATGCATTCTTTAGACATAGCGGCCTTTGTAACAGGAATGCCTAGCTTAGCGATGTAAGTGTCCTCCTTGGAATATTGCCTGATCTTTTTGAAGATTTTAAGATCTTGGGTTTTTAATAATAGAATATCCTGTGTCTGTACCTGGTGAGCTACGTGCGAGTACTGTATTTCGGGCACCAATGATAGTTTTTTATTAACGTATATAGGGAAACTGTGTATTCGATACAACTTCATTTGTGGTAGATTGAAAATCGGAAGTTGTATTTGAATGACTAATTTGTCTTGGACTAGACGAGCCTTTGTTTCTGCTGTCTGGTATAGCAGGGAGAGACAATTTTGTGCATCTGGGCAAGTAGCGTGGGACTTGTGGTATATCTCTAATAAACTTTTGGGAGACTATTATGTCGAGTAAGGCTTGCTGCCTGTACTCAATCGCGACAATTTAAAAGGTCAGGCTTGAAATTATTTCCTGCTTTAATTGTCTCATTAGAAAATCATCAGTTATATTTTACAATCTATTTACCTGGAGATTTATTTGACGTTGTCTTTCCTGCAGAGATGTCAATGGATTTTGGATTTGCTGTAGTGTAGTTTTGACTACACTGATCTGCTGTCTTTCCAGGTCGGCTAGTGCTTTTGTATTTGTTTCGAGCTGCTCGAGTCGACTATATACCTCTTGTTCGTTAGTGTTGTCCATGGTCCCGAATAGGTAGTGCATTGCATTCCCTATTCCATTGAAGATAGACCTTGTTGATCTTGATTTTGGGACCATTTCTCGAATGATACTTGTTCTTCTCTTGATATTTTCCAAGAGAGAGTGAACGTGTTTTTGTTGAACCAGGCATAGCTCATCCGTTTGAGAGCGATTTGAACATAGTCGGTGAACTAAGTGTTCAGCCTGTTCTGCCATAAGCGTTTGGTTGTCCAGTTCCATTAGATTGATCTCCGTTAGTATGTTCCATGTACTATGGTAGACTTGTAATTTTCCTAAGTCCTCATACAGTATTCCTGTATTGTTCAGGGGACTTATTGTGTAGGGTTCCATTTGTATTTGTCCCATTGCCAGATAGAAACAGCATATTAACACCAATATGTGCTTCATGTTCTGTAGAAAATGAAGGATAGGCTTCGTTAGTCAATTAGTCATACTGGAAGGTTTTCTGGTTATTCTAATAGCACTTAATTTAATTGTAGAATTTTGTATGATGGAAACTTATTTTCTAAAGATATATGTACCAGTATACTACTCATAATAGGGCTTCAAACGGTTGTTGTGTACGACAACCTGCCGCTTGCCTATTTTTATGGTAGTGTTTATTGGACTGGGTACATTGATTACCAGATATGGGCCAACCCAGATTTGCGACAGTTTGTGTTTGCGGCTTTCACTTTTGAGGAGGACTTTGTCCCCTAGGTGGAAAGTGAGAGGCCTGACGGTTTTGTCGTTATATGCCTTTGAGCGTTGTTTGCTGGCTAAGAAATTTTTACGAGCCGTGGCATATGATTTTTGGAGTCTGTATTTGAGCATATGATAATAACTTTCGTGGTTATAAACGGGTTCAGGATCCCGTTTTAAATGAGTTGGGACATGCGCTGTGAAGCCGTAAAGGCAGTCCATTGGGGTTAGTTTAGTACCCTCGTGTACACTGTCATTGTACACGAATGCAGCGGTTCGTAGGAATTGATCCCATGTTTTGGGATTTTCGTCTACGATTGTACACAGATATTCGATTAATGGTCTATGGGCACGCTCTAGTGCTCCATTAGACTGTGGGTGGTATGCGGAAGTCTGTAACTTCTTTACCTTTAGCAGTTTGCAGACCTTCTTGAATAGCTCACTCAGGGAATTAGTTCCCTGATCGGTGACTATTCTCTTTGGAATGCGATAGCGCGTGACAGTCTCACTGAAAAAGATTTGCGCCACCGTTACTGCTTCTCCATTAGGTATGGCATACCAATCGACAAATTTGGTAAGATTATCTTGAAAAGTTAAGATGTATTTGTTACCTGATATGGTCTCTTCTGGTGGACCTATTATATCAAGGTAAATCTTGTCGAAAGGTTGTTCTGCGATGTCCGTTATTACCATTGGCATCTTGAAATGTGGAGATGCTTTCATTGTTTGGCATTTTTTTATGTACATTTTTATATCGCTAAGCATGTGTCTCCACCAATACTTGCGTCTAATTCTTTTATAATTCTTAATGACACTGTGAAAAATTGTTTTAAAGTAAAGATGGTAACTCTACAAAGATATAAATTCTCTAAAACATACTCAAGTGTAATTGTCATAGTATTTACATTACACATGTATTTTGCTCATCAAATGAATTCTACTTTTATTGAATCAGTCTGTAAAAGTCGGTCAAGCATTCAACCTCGAATTACTCAGTATAGTCAATAAATTCATATCTATTTTAATTGCGGTCTTTTATTTCAATTAATATCTTTTATTGCTTCCCTCTGATATCTTTTTCGACACTGGTGCCGTAACCCGGGAAGTGAAACGGTTTATCGGAAAGACTGTAAGTTGCGCTTGTTTTCAACGGAATTCTATTGACTTTAATCACGTGTATCTTACGGACAGTTAAAAAAGTATGGAATCTCAAACGCGCGCAGTTTATCGCCGTCAAGTAACTAATATCGCGAAAAGCGCGAGTGATTATCTGAATTCCACGGAGTCACAAGTTAAGGACGAAAATAAAGATAGTTTCGATCTCATCGAAGAAGAGCTGGTGGTTCTATTGGAAAGATTAAAAGCGGCGAAAGAAACCCTAAATCAAGCCAATTTAGAAATTCGACCTACAATTAAGGCAGAAGATATTGCAAAGGAAGCCGAAAGTGTTGCGGAGTATGAAGATAAGGCCATAATTGCAATCACAAGACTTAAACAGCGTTTATCTAAGCTGCAAGAGCGGCAACGTAACGGAGCTATAAACAGTACTGTAACTGATAATAAACGGCCCTCATCTATTCATTTACCGAAGATAGAATTTCGTAAGTTTTCTGGGGATTTTAAAGAATGGCTCCCCTTCTGGGAACAATTCCGGCGTAGTATTCACGAGAACCCTACTCTCGACGACGTTACTCGTTTTAATTATTTACAGTCAACACTATTAGGTAAAGCGGCTGAATCAATAGCAGGGTTCACTCCAACGGAGTCTTGTTACTCGGCAGCTATCGCGCTATTGATGGAGGAATATGGAAATAATGAAAAAATTATAGATAGGAATTTACAGCAACTAATGTCGCTTCCGTCCGTCTCTTCGTGTCATGATGCAGCTGCATTGCGTCGATTTTATAATGCTGTCATGACAACTACACGGTCACTTACAGCTTTAGGTGTACCATCCTCTCAGTATTACATCATGCTAAAGTCGGTTATTCTCAAATGCATACCACCAGAACTGAGATTAGAATTTCACCGCCATCAAGAAACACAAACAAACATCCATGAAAAGTCTGCAGAAATACCCGACGACGATGATGCTTCCGTGGCAAACAGCGAAAGTTCCCTAGCGCTATGTGGGCATAAATCAGTTCGAGATATTCTTCGTTTCTTGAAAAGGGAAGTGGAATCATTAGAGAAGTCTGGAATAGCTAAACGCAATTTAATACATCGGTCACCTCAGAAAATCACAAACACTGCTGCAGGATTACTTACGCATACATCTGAAACCACACAATCTCCAATTCAATGTTATTTTTGTAAATCAGTTACCCATAGTGCAGAAAAGTGCAACTCTTCTCTTTCCTTAATTCAACGTAAAGATTTGCTGAAAATGGAAGGGAGGTGTTTCAAATGTACCAGACGTGGTCATAATTCAAAAAATTGCAGAGTGAGAGTGTATTGTGATAAATGCAACAATAGGCACGCAACTTCTGTATGCGACCCGCAATATTTTAAAACGGTAACACGAAAAAGTTCTGCCGAAAGTGCTATCAAGAGAGAAAATAAAGACTCACAAGGTTTATCATCCTCATCGTCATCGGCACAAATAACTGCAAGTCTGTGCTCGCCCACCGTACAGCAGAAGCACTTAATTTACTTACAAACGGCTTGTGCTATTGCTTCGGCTTCTTCTCACAGTTTGTGTAATTCAATGTTGGTGCGCATAATTTTGGATGGCGGATCTCAAAGAACTTACATTAAGCAAAGTGTGGCTAACAAACTGAAATTAAAAGTGACAGATACAGTTAACATTAATATCGTTCCCTTTGGATGTACAAAAAAGTCACCAATAAAATCGTTTCAACGCGTGAAAGTAGAGTTGAAAAGCCTGCATGATAATCAGTGTATCTCTGTACTAGCTATTGTCGTGCCTGAAATATGTCCTGATAATCTAATTGCACCTGACGTGAAATGTAGCAAATTTTCAAATTTAATCTTAGCTGACAGTTCTGAGTGCCATGAAATTGAAGATGGCATAGGTTTATTGATTGGTGCTGATATTTATTGGAAGGTTGTTTTAGATAAATTTAAAAGAATTAGTGCGGAATTAGTGGCCATTAGCACGATCTTCGGTTGGACAATACAAGGTCCTGCTCTGTATAATTGCAATGAGCTAGCTTTAACAACAAATGCAATTACTTTACAGGTAGCTGAGCTTGAGGATATTAGTGAAAATATAAATCGTTTTTGGAGCCTGGAACGTATTGGAATTACTCAGCCTATTGCTAAAGGTCAGTCTGATGCCATAAGCTTGGATAGTTATGTTGCAAAACAAGGACAGCGATATGAAGCCTCGTTATTATGGAAAGATCCTCATTGTAATTTAAACGATAACAAAGCAGGTGCGGCGATAAGGTTTGACAAATTAATTAAACAATTGTCTAGGGATTCTTCGAAATTTCAGGACTACGATAATGTGATGTGGGAATTAATTTCTAATGGGATAGCAGAGCGTTGCGATGATGGTGCGGATTCAGATACGCGACTCTATTATATGCCACATCGTCCAGTGTACCGTGAAGACAAAGCAACTTCAAAAACAAGAATTGTGTTTGATGCTTCTTCAAGTACAGGTAACAATTTTTCGTTGAATAGTCTCTTAAGTCCGGGAGAAAATCTTCTACCTGACGTCATGGCAGTTTTATTAAATTTTCGCATGGGGAAGATTGCTATAATTGCTGATATAGAGAAGGCATTCTTGCAAATCTCGTTATTGCCAAAGGATAGAAATGTGCACCGATTTTTTTGGTTCGAGCAGCGATTAAGTAACTTAGGTCACCTTCCAGCTAGAGTTGTTTATAGAATGACTAGAGTAACTTTCGGAATTTCATGTAGCCCGTTTTTACTCTGTGCAACACTGAGAAAACACTTCGAATCAGAATCTCATGTTTTCGCTGAAACATGCGAAATCTTGAAGAATGCGTTTTATATGGATGATATGATCGTAAGCCTTAATGATGAAAGGCAAGCTTTTCGACTATATAAAGATACTCTAGAAATATTAGACCGCGCATGTATGAATATACGAAAATGGAATAGTAATGATAGTTATTTGCGTAAACAATTTACTGAAGAAGAATTATTGGACCTGCAGAAAGTATTAGGTGTAGTTTGGTATTGCATTACGGATGAAATTTCTATCGATTTGGAGAATATCTGCGATTCAGTTCCTACAAATGTAACAAAAAGAAATTTATTGCAATTCATCGCTCGAATTTATGATCCATTGGGTGTATTGGGTCCAACTGTGGTTAAAATTAAGCTTTTATTTCAAGATTCTTGGAAGCTTAATCTTGGATGGGATGAACCCTTTCCGGCACATCTTCTTACAAGTTGGAATAATTGTTCGCATTACCTACCTTATTTAAAGAATGTGATGATCCCGCGATGTGTATTCCCGTTTTTCAACAATGTAACATATCAATTGCATATATTTTCAGATGCCAGTCCTCAGGCATATGGAACAGTAGCCTACATAAGAAGTGAAAACGGAGATGGTAGAAGAAATGTAGCTTATCTTTGCTCTAAGAATCGAATTGCGCCATTGAAAAATGGCAAGTCTGCAGAACTTACTTTACCAAAACTGGAGCTTACAGCAACACTTTTAGGAGCTCGATTGTATAATTATCTGAACACTCATCTGAAAATAAAATTTGGTTCTGCATATTTTTGGTCGGATTCAAAAATTACGCTTTGCTGGATTAATAATGAAAGAAAATATGAACGTTTTATTGATCATCGAGTGAAGGAAATAAGGAAATTAACTCCACTACGAAGTTGGAGGCACTGTCCAGGAACCGATAACCCTGCCGATCTTCTCACACGGGGCATCACTGGTAAAAATCTTCTAGACTCTACAATGTGGTTAAAAGGACCAGATTGGTTGCTGGCTGAAGAAGTTGATTGGCCTCAACAACAGAGTAACAATATTGCAGAATCATCATTCACTTTGTTCACTGTCAGTTGTGACGAACCCTTAATAAGTCAACCTATCTTAAAAATGGAAAACTTCAGTCGATATACAAAAATGATCCGTATCACAGCTTATGTTTTTCGATTTGTAGACTATGTTAAGGGCGAAAAACCTCAAAGCTCCTTTGTTTCCGCAACCAAACTCAGACGTGCTGAGAAGTATTGGATTCAGTTTATACAATTAAATGCGTACAAGGAAGAGATGATAGCACTACAAAGGGCAAAATCTATCCCTAAATCATCAACTATTTTGTCACTTAATCCAGTACTAGACGAACATGGAATTATGAGAGTAGGAAGTCGTTTGGCTGAATCGCAGCTCAACTGGGATGAAATTTATCCAATCATACTACCGAAATCTTCACATTTTACTTCGCTTTTGGTAGAAGATGCACACCAACGAACGTTGCATGGTGGCGTTAATCTCGTTCTTTCACGACTAAGAGAAAACTACTGGATCATCAAAGCTCGCCAAGCTGTAAAGTCAATAATACAGCGCTGTAAGGTTTGTAAACGTCTAAAGGGAAAACACGCCGAACAACCATTTGCACCTTTACCCAGGTATCGATTGCAGGCATCGCGACCTTTCGAAACGAGTGACATAGATTTTGCTGGACCCCTGTACGTGAAAGGTTCATCAGACGACACAGCTACCCGAAAGGTGTATATCTTGCTCATCACTTGTGCTGTCAAGCGAGCTGTACATCTTGAATTAGTATTAAATTTGACGACTGAATCTTGCATATCAGCTTTAAGGAGATTTTTCGCTCGACGTGGAAATCCAAAAATAATAATTTCTGATAATGGTCGCACTTTTAAGCGTTCCTCGTTGGAATTTAAACAACTTTGTAAGGTAATAGATTCCGAAGCTCTACAAGGATACATAAGCCACGAAGGAATCACCTGGAGGTTTATTGTAGAGCGAGCAGCATGGTGGGGCGGATTCTGGGAGCGACTTGTGAAGATTGTTAAGGATGTTTTAAAGGCTTCTATTGGCCGAGCTGTACTGACAGTTGAACAATTAGAAACCTTTCTAATAGAAGCAGAAGCGATGGTAAACGCCAGACCGCTAACCTATATCAGCGATGACCCGCTTGATTTGGTCCCCCTCACACTTGCACATTTTTTATTGGGAGCGTACCCATCACATTTAGATCTTAACTCTGCTGAAGCAACGGATAAAGACATACGATTAAAGTGGAGAGCCCGATTTCGATTATATAATTCGTTCCGCAAACGACTTAAAGTAGAATATCTTCAGAGGCTACGGTCGGCACATTTTACAAATCAGCCTAATTCGAAGCAAGTCAAAGTTGGAGACGTGGTCATCGTGAACGACCCAACTACACATCGATTGTTTTGGAAGCTTGCCATTGTAGAAAATGTATTTCCTGGACGTGATTGTAAAGTTCGTGCCTGCGAATTAAGATTTGGAAATGGGACGAGATTAAGACGAGCTATTCAACAGATTTATCCACTTGAAATAAACAATGCATTGCCGGCGGGAGGATGTGAAAAATTGTTTTAAAGTAAAGATGGTAACTCTACAAAGATATAAATTCTCTAAAACATACTCAAGTTTAATTGTCATAGTATTTACATTACACATGTATTTTGCTCATCAAATGAATTCTACTTTTATTGAATCAGTCTGTAAAAGTCGGTCAAGCATTCAACCTAGAATTACTCAGTATAGTCAATAAATTCATATCTATTTTAATTGCGATCTTTTATTTCAATTAATAATTTTTATTGCTTCCCTCTGATATCTTTTTCGACAGACACCCTGATGGCCGCCGAAAGAGAGTCATGATAATCCTTTAGGATTGTTTGAACTTCCGTGGGGCTCGTGATTATTTCAGGTGCCTTGACTGGACTTATTTCATGTTCAAGCGTAGCAGGGGGTTGTATTTCCGCCTCTGGGGGTTCATTTTCTTTATCTGCCTGTATTGTCTTCGCTTAATGCTTGTGGAATGCGGCTTAATGCATCCGCATTGGTATTATACTTCCCTGGTTTATATTCGATGCTGTAATCGAATTCTGACAATTTGTGGTGAAATCTCACCAAACGGGAAGTCGGGTCTTTAACATTAAAGACTCCCTTGAAAGGCTTGTGGTCAGTGTAGACCGTGAATTTCCTGCCTTGAAGGTAGCATTGGAAATTTCAAGTTGCCCAGACTATAGCCAATAACTCCTTTTCAATAGTGGAGAAGTTTTTCTCAGTTTTGTTTAGCGTTCGGCTTGCATAGGCGATAGGATGGTCTTTTCCCACTTCTCCTTGGGAAAGCACAGCGCCTAATGCTTCGTTGCTGGCGTCCTTTGAAAGATTGAATGGTTTAGAAAAATCTGGATAGATTAAGAGCGGTGGGGAAATTAGAGCATGTTTAATGCTTTGAAATGCTTCTTGGCATTTCTCGGTCCAAGTGAATTTTACATCCTTACGGAATAAATTCGTAATTGGACGAACTATTTTTGAGAAGTCAGGAATGAACTTCCTGTAGTAATTGGCAAGTCCTAAAAAGGACTGAACTTGCCTAACTGTTCTAGGAACAGGGAATGTTTGGACGCAGGCCGTTTGGCTGGGGTCTGGTAATGCACCTTCGCTAGAGCGTTTGTGCCCTATATAAACAACTTCTCGTCTCAAGAACTGGCGCTTTTCTGGCTGCAGTTTGAGGTTGTTTTCTCTCAATTTGTTGAAGACTTTGCGAAGTTTATCATTGTGGTCCTTTAGGGTCTTACCATAAATGACGATGTCGTCAAGATAAACGAAACATTCGAGGCCTTGTAAGGCCTGTCAGAACGAAGTTCATGAGGTGTTGGAATGTAGCTGGAGCTCCTTTGAGTCCGAATGGCATACGCTTAAATTCGTAGTGCCCGTAATTTGTGCTAAAAGCGGTCTTATGTCGATCTTTTTTGTCGACTAAGACTTGGTGATAGCCGTTGGCCAAATCGAGAGTGGTAAATTACCTGGCATGACCTAGTTGGTCAAGAATATCCTCGATTCGTGGTAGCGGAAATGCATCGTCAATTGTCTTTTCGTTCAATTTGCGAAAATCGACAACGACGCGCCACCTTTTTTCACCATCGGGTCCCGCCTTTTTGGGGACAACTAATAAGGGTGAATTCCAAGGGCTTTTGCTAGTTTGGACTATCCCGTTGTCTAGCATTTCTCTTAATTGCTCGTTGATTACTTGTCTCTGGGTTTCTGGTAATCGATAGGCCTTTTGGTTTATTGGGGCCTGATCTTGTATTAATGGAATGTTATGGGTGATAGCGTTTGAATATGTAAGCTTATCACCTTTAAGGTAAAATATATCATGGTACTCATAACAGAGTTCGGATATCGAAGCTTTTTCTTCCGCATTTAAATTTGGGTCTTGGTTGAGCTCTTGGTCTAGCCTGTTGACTCGCGGAGTATGTGTGGGATCTTCCCGATCCGGAAATAAGTATCTTACGTGTTGTTAGATAGCTGTGTTTTCCGAAAAGCTTACGTTTCTTTTCTCATTTTGTGTAGCTGTGTACTCACTATCTGTTTTACTTACATTACTAGATGGCAGGAAATGGGCTTCCTGCAGTTTTGATGGTGGTGTACCATGTTTTATGGGTACTTTTGATTGGTCCGAGTACTCGCACGCATTCGTATTTTGGCTTATGGGTCGTGAAAAATTGGTTTTCTTAATATTACTTGACGGTGGAGCCAACTTTGCCTTCAATGAGGTCTTACGGATCTCGCACGCGTCTTTTATCGGGCTCATGGGCCACTTTTTATTTTTAATACTGTTACAAGATCTCGGATTTAAATCCCCGCAACGAAGATAAAAGTTGCACATCTCCGATGTAATGGGGAAAGCATGGCAGCACGTCTGAGCGAGGACCCAAAACTCCCAGAGATGGCGACACTTTCCCCCAAATGCGGCGAAGTCGGCCTCAACAAAATTGAGCCAGAGATTTCCCCAGCCGGAGAAGGCAGATCCAAAAAACAAGGCCCGGGCAAGATCGTTTTTGAGGAACGACGAGGAAGAGAAAATAGGATAGTGAAGACGTGAAGAAGGAGTAGAGAACGGGAATCGACTCAGTCAACATCAGTGAAGGTTTTCTTTAAAAAAAAAAATATTTTCGGTAGAAGTAATTTGTTAAAAAAAATAGTTTTTTTTTGTTTCACGCGTTGTAAATTTCCTTCGATATTATATCGAAATATTGTAATACTTTGATTAAAAGTGAATTAAATTAGTAAACCTAACACAACATCTTTCCCTCGGAAACAAAAGAAAAGATTGAGGAATTTGCACAAGAAACGGTACTGGGTACCAAGAGGAATTTTTTAGGTGCCGCTTACCAAAAAAAGGACTGGATTCATGATAAGTAACCTCTCACATTTTTTCTTATTGGTTTTAGTGGTTACAAGATTTTGTGTGCATTTACCGCGGGTTTATTAAATTCGACCATCTGCATAAAATTTTAAAATTTCCCTGGAACCTAAAAAAAATTTTTATCAGATATTTTAATTAATCGCCCATTGAGTACATGTATACCGTTACGAGGAAGAATTTCAGAATATTAGCATCGATACAATTTATTCAAGCTAAACTTCGTCTTTCAGCATAGCACACCTTGAACCTTAAAAATATGCATTAAATCTTGAAATTTTCATAATTGGCATTAATTAATCAGCGCATTTCTATACTTGCATACCGCTACGAGGAAGACTCCAGAAATTAGGCATTTAATATTGAAATTGATACCATTTAACATAATTAAGCATAGCGCATCAGCATCACTTACATAGAATTTTAAAATTTCCCTGTAACCTGAAAATTTTTATCAGATATTTTCATTAACCGTCTATTGAGTACATGCATACCACTACGAGAAAGCATTTCATAACATTAGCATCGATACAATTTATTCAAGTTAAACTTCGGCTTTCAACATAGCAGACATTGAACTTAAAAAAAAAAAATAGCGCGTTGCGCATACGATACTTGTATATCGCTACGAGGAAGACTCCAAAAAAAATACGCATTGAATTCTGAAATTGATAAACTCAATCAAGTGCATAGCGCATCAGCCCTGCATACATAGAATTTTAGAACTTCCTTGGAATCTGCAGTTTTACCAGACATTTGAATTAAGCACATATTCGGTACATGTATATACCGTTGCGAGAAAGAACTTTTGAATATCATTTAAGTTAGACTTAGTTTTTCAGCATAACCCACATTGAACTTTTAACCTGAATTACACCCTGAAAGAAATATAAGTTAACTGGATTAATAAACCATCGCTACCATATAAAAAAAATAAGAAAAAATATCGAAAGCTATCACAATTCGATCCAATAATTTATCAGATAAGAAGTTGTTTTTTTTTATTATTATTTCGTCTATTTTCCTTCACTCCATAGTTTCCACAGGTATACCGGCGTAGTCTGCTCTGCAGAATTCTATCGCCGACATAGAGCAACAGCTGGAATTTTGTTTCGCTTCGGTATAATTTTCATTTTTATTACTGCTGACTTAAACACTTACTCAAATCGCCGCTATTGAAATTGGATGAGACAGCTGATTTAAACTCTTAAACCATCGCTTTTATATCCAACCAAAGCTTCTACACATTCTACATTGAGTGACGATCATTTGATTTCGTACACTTTACAGTGAAACTTTTTATTTCCAACCAGAGCTTCTACACATTCTGCATTGAGTAACGATCATTTGATATGGTACACTTTAAAGTAGAACTTTTTATTTCTAACACAAGCTTCTTCACGATTTCAACATTGACTTGTCGATCATTTCAGTTGGTGTACTTTCCAGTGGAACTTTTTTTATTTCTAGCCAAGCTTTTCCACCATTTCCACATGGAGTTGGCGGTTATCTAAGCGAGTACAATTTTTTAAGTGAAACTTTTGTAGTTTTACGTCGAGTTGGCCTTCATCAAGCTGAAGTATACACTACTGAAGAAATACCTGTTAGGGCAACACACCTGTAGTACAGTGCTCCCTCACTACCGCTCGGCCGGAGCAATTTTCATTTAAGGAAATTACGTTACGTTTGGTGTCAGGTGTGGGGTTTCGTAGTAATATTCGAAAGAATATTCTCTCCCATACCTCGGTTACAAGTTGTTCTTGTCCCTTTTTGTGCTTTTCTCCCAGCAATTGAAATTTATAGAATAAGCGCTTGTTTTTTTTAGCAATTGAAATTTATAGAATAAGCGCTTAATTTTTTAGCAATTGAAATTTATAGAATAAGCGTTTGTGTTTTTTTAGTTATAAGCTTCAAAATTTAATTTTCAATTACAGGTGAATTTCGTAGATTAAGTTTTACTCTGGTTTTTTTTAGTTAATAGCTAGTTTTTATTCCTAGTAATTTGAATTAAAATAGTGGAGTTCGAATTGAACTGGTAAAATTGAATTGAATTCTATCTTTATTTTATTTTTATCTTTTTTTTGTTTTGAATCATAAAAGTTTGAATTGAACTATCGGGATTTTATCTTTAAGTTTGTTCTTCTTTTGTTTTTCTTCGTCGAGTGAAATGGATTCCGAGCAACTAAAAGAGTTGAAGGAAGAGTTTAAGGCCTTAGCCACGTCTTTGGTTAGAGGCATTGTTAGTGAGTGGAAAGCGGAGCTGAAATCTGAGCAAGCTAGTTCCATGGCGGCAGACGAGTCGGGAATAGCCGAACAGATAGCGAAACTGTCGACCAAAGTAGATGACCTGGATAAAACGTTGAATGGGACAGCGTTTGTTCAGCGTATGTTTGAAGATTTCTCTTTCACGGCATCTACTTCCTCGCCAACTAGTGTAGTGGCATCAACCACGACATCAATTGTGTCATCGGTTGCTCCTGTCCCCATTCAATCGGGTAGCTCCACGTTACAGTCGAATTTCATTTCAAGGTCTAATAACAGCTCTATTTCCGCATTGCCTACTACCATGCATGGGCCTCTGGCAGCCATGTATTCTGCCCCAATCAGTCAGTCAGTTAACTATCCGCCACAGATCTCAACTAGTTTGGGCATACAGCACAGCTGCAGCCCTAGTATGTATGTAAATAGCCACCCACTGACTTCCAGCTTGCCTTACCATTCAAAACCACCTCCTATTGGCCAAGACATTCCTGTTAGCAACTCTGCTTGTTGTGTTCAGCAGCCCAACTCCTGCACAGTGCAGCAGTCTTGTCCAAACGTGGCTCAGCTACCTTACTATAGCTTAGCTCAGCATCCTACTTAACAGACAACCCAGCATCGGTGTCAGTCAGTTGGAGGTTGCAATGACAACCGCTCCCATCAAGCTTCTGCACAAACCAATTCGAATGGAATAACCGGGAGCTCTAATTCCTCAAATTTCATTTGTAATCTAGCTTCTTTTGATGGGGCAGCATGTTGGTTCGATTACCGAGTCCAATTTGAGATAGCTGCTCACAACACCAGTTCAATTCTGTGGAAGATCTCAAGGCGCAAGGGAGAGTTTCGCAAACTTTGCACTGGAATTGCAAAGGTTGGCTACAGCGGCTTTCCCTTCCTGTCGAACGGATGTGGTTGACAGAATGGCGGCCTTACGTTTTCTAGAGGGACTTCGAGATGACAAGCTGAGGACTTTAGTAAGGGTGCGAGGTCCAAAGACCTTACATCAAGCAGTCAGTGCGGCACAGGAATTGCCTACCGGAACGAATACTGCAAGGCACCTCAGAGTTCATCTGGCACAAACACCATCCAATAGTCGGGGTCGTGCACTCCAAAAAGCACGTTTTAGAGGTAATTCGCGTTTTCCTATGCAAAATACTTCAGGTCGTCTTGAAAGTGCTACAGATAGACCTGCTCCCCTTTATGCTTCTTTTAGACCTGCATCCCATGCAGAAACATCTTTTTCTTCCTCGCTGAACCCGGAAAACCCCTCAACATCGACCAAAAGGGGCATGAGTCGATGAATATTTTTTCTGCCCCAACATCAGGTAATAACGTTGTCGACCCTTTAAAGCTTCCGACTACAACTCCAGCACAACAAAAGCCTAGAGAAAATCCCATATTGAAACTATCAGATAACAGCACCAAAAAAAATTTAGAATTCGCTTTGACGGCGATAGGGTCCATGAAAAACAGTCTCACAGTGAAAGGGATGATAAATTGTAAGCCCTGCCAATTTATTATAGATACAGGAGTTACCATTTCTATCATACATCCCGACTTTCTAAGCCGTTCGTTGATGTCAGAGCTTGAAAAGGCGAATGTAACTATTCGAAGCGTGACTGGAGACTGCATCGATGTGCTAAGTAAAATAAGGGTGGATATAATGATCGAAAATTATAGCTTACCACATGCAGTGCTCATAGCCAATATAGAGCCTGTATGCATACTGGGAGTAGATTTCCTTGATTTGTACCAGTGTCGACTAGATTTTAAAAAGGGCGATCTCCAGATTGGCCAGGGACTGTAAAACTGCACAAACCCAATTATTCCGTCACCAGAATCCCCGAAGACGTCGTACTCTCTGCCCGAAGTGAAGTGATTATTCCTTTCATCAGGGAATGGGAGACCTCTAACGGCCCCAGTCTACTATTAGAACCTTTGTCTCAATCAAAGCTGCCTCTTGGTGTTTACGCGGCTCGTGTCCTGATTGAACCTACCTCTCGACAAATCCCAATACGACTCGTAAACTTAACCACAAGTAATGTTTTCGTCTCTCGTGACACCTTCATTGGACAACTTGAGCCAGTCTCTATTTCAACTTTAGACAACTTAGACGCCTCAGCCTGTGATTCGGATCACGATATTCTTAATTCAATTCTCAACGGAGTGGGAGAAGAATTGTCCAATGAGGAAAGGAGAAGTTTAATTCTCGTACTGGAAGAATTTCGCGACATTTTCTCCACTGGGTCGAATGATACTGGGCGAACGAATATCACCAAACACCGCATCGCTGTTGGTGCGGCCAATCCTTTTAGAATACCACCTAGAAGGGTACCTCTAGCGAAGAGAACTGAATGCGACCGATTAGTGAAAGAAATGGAAGAGAATGGAATCATTCGGCCATCCATCAGTCCCTGGGATTCCTCAGTAGTCCTCGTCAGGAAGAAAGATGGATCAACTCGGTTTTGTGTGGACTATCGACGCTTAAATGATATGACGAAGAAAGATTCTACCCACTGCCCCGAATCGATGACACCCTCACGTCGTTTGCTGGATCCACTTGGTTTTCCACACTCGACTTGCAAAGTGGGTACTGGCAAGTTGAGATGAGCGACGAAGATAGAGAGAAGACTGCATTCGCGACAGGTGGAGGATTGTGGGAATTTAATGTAATGCCCTTCGGTTTATGTAATGCCCCTGCTACGTTTTGAGAGGTTGATGGATGGAGTCTTTCGCGATCTAGGTGCAGATACAGCCCTTGTGTACCTAGGCGATATATTTGTTCATGGCTCTAGTCTCGAGAACTTGCGAAAAGTCTTCCAGCGCCTACGCGCATCTAATTTAAAATTAAGCCCAAAAAAGTGTCATTTGCTTCGTAAGGAAGTTAAATATCTGGGTCACGTTGTATCTGGAAGAGGGCTACACACTGACTTTGACAAAGCAGAGAGTATAAGAATTTGGCCAGTTCCTAAAACTGAAAAGGATGTTCGCAGTTTTCTAGGCCTAGCGTCTTATTACAGAAGATTTGTTCGTGACTTCTCTACCTTGGCCAAACCTCTGTCAGAATTGACTGAGGAAAGGCGGAAGTTTCAATGGGAACAGAGACAACAAGATGCTTTCGAGGAGCTGAAATCGCGCTTAATTTCTCCTCCTATTCTAGTCTTTCCTCAGATATAGGGAGAGTTTACCCTTGACACAGATGCCAGTCAAGATGGGATCGGCGCAGTACTCAGTCCGATGCAGGATGGCAACGAGAAAGTGCTAGAATACTACAGTAAAACGCTGAGTAGGCCCGAACGGAACTATTGTGTAACTAGGAAAGAACTGCTAGCAGTGATAAGGGCGATTTGTCACTTCCACCATTATCTATTCGGAAGGAAATTTCGCGTTCGAACCCACCATGCTTCACTCCGCTGGTTATTAAATTTCAAGGAGCCTGATGGCCAGTTAGCAAGATGGCTGGAGAGACTCCAGCAGTACGACTTCGTCATAGAACACAGAGCTGGACAGAGACACCTTAACGCAGATGCTTTGTCGAGGCGTCCCTGTCAAGAATGTGCTCACTGCGACCAGAAAGAGTCAAGAGAATTAGAGCAAGGAGTCGACCTGGTATCAACTGAGATCATGCCTGACTTGGCTATAGAACAAGACCAGCATCCTATTCTGCAAAATGTGAAATTATGGCTAGAGAAAAATCAGAGGCCATCCCGCTAGCAGGTCCTGTCGGAAAGTCCGCATTTAAAATTTTTTTGGCCGAAATATGACTCCTTGCGAATGGTAGATGGCGTTTTGCACCTCGTGCGATCTGGCGATAACGACACTCTTGTTAAGATAGCTCCGCCAAGTCTGGTACAAACGATTCTTCGCGAATTCCATGATAAACTGACAGGTGGACATTTCGGTGTCCGGAAGACGACTGAGAAAATAAAGGAGTGTTGGTTTTGGCCCAATTTACAAACGGATGTAGAAGTATGGTGTGCAAAGTGCCAGCTTTGTCATGCAAAAAGAGGACCTTTACGAAAAACACGCGGAGAACTTAAAATATTTAACGTTGGAGCTCCATTCGAAAGAATCGCCATCGACGTTCTAGGCCCACTTCCTAAAACTGAGAAAGGGAATAGATATGTCATAATCGTGATAGACTATTTCACTAAATGGCCAGAAGCTTTTGCAACTACAGATCAAAAGACCGAGACTGTAGTGGATGGCTTAATCGAGAATGTTCTTTCTCGATTCGGTATTCCTTTCCAGCTACATTCGGACCAGGGTAGAAATTTCGAGGCAGAAATTTTTAAAAGAGTACTACAACGATTCGGAATAGAGAAAACCCGCACGACTGCTCTCCACCCTCAGTCTGATGGAATGGTAGAGCGGTTTAATCGCACACTTTTGAGCTACCTATCAAAGTTTGTAAGCAGCACCCAAACCGATTGGGATCGGTTCCTTCCTCTGGCACTTCTGGCTTACAGCTCAGCTGTTCATGACAGTACCAAATTTACGCCTGCGATGCTCAATTTTGGCAGGGAGTTGAGACTCCCACTTGACATTCAATACGGTCCGGTAACCGAGTTTTCATCTATAAACCAGGGAGAATATGCAGATAAACTGATACAAGCCTTAGCTACAATACACCAACTAACCCGCAAACATCTAAGCTTGGCTTCATCTAACATGAAAAATCATTACGACCTTAGAGCACATCCTATTAAGTTCTCAGAAGGCGAACAGGTATGGATATATAATCCAAAACGGCGAAAAGGCAAAAGCCCCAAACTTCAGAGCGACTGGGAAGGTCTTGGTGTTATAATATCTCGAATAAACGACGTTCTTTATAGAGTAGAATTCCCCGGTGGTAAAACAAGGAAGGTATTACACGTCGATAGGTTAGCTAAATTTCTGAGCGCAAACCGTCCAACAGACACCAACTTCCATGTCAGCGTTGCTAACAACAAAAATCCAACAGAGATAATTGAGATTGCGCCATGGACAAAATATTCCAAGGAAATCTCTTCAAACCTACTCCTAAAATGTAGCTTCGATCCCGGAAAAGGTTTAGGGAAGAATTTACAGGGTATAGTAAAGCCCATTTTAGTTCAACAGCAGTCGCCGCGCGTAGGCTTCGGGTTCAGTACACAATAATAATAATAATAATAATAAAAAAAAAAATTCGCTCTTAAAGGCTCACCCTTCTGCTGAGAAAAATTTTGAGAATTTCCCTAAATAATAGAAGAAAATTAGAAAAAAAACCAGCTTTGCACCTGCATGCATATGGAAATAAAATCATCTAGTTAAGAGCAAAGCATTAACAGAAAAAAAAATGTAAAAAAAAAAAAATATTTACAATTTGTCCGACTTCAGCACTTTAGACACTGGCTTAGTCAATAAGGCCAACCGAATAGAGAATTCCGAAGATAAATTGGCAAAAGCAGCCGATAAATCGATATCTGACAAACGATATCCAAGATACAGCTAACAGAAGCCCACACTTCTGGGGATGTATCATAAGACTCGTGCTATCATCAAAACACTATCCAGTAAGAGAAGTAACAATGGTTACAAAAAAAAAAAAAAAAAAAAAAAAAACAAAAAACGAAGTGGTCAACCGACTGAAAGCCATTCGATGTAACTGATATGCGGTTAGAGGACTTTCATACCCTTCTTCAGCGCGATCTTTATATTTGATGTAGGATAGTGTGATGTGAAAGGTGCTGAATACCTGAACCTTTTCATCTCTATGAAAACAATCACTATACAATCACTATTGCTACAGGCGTAGAAATAGGTATTACTCCAAGGTTGCAAGATTAAATAGCTTCTACCGTGATATTAGATCCGTAATCGCAATGAACTAGTTAAATTAAATATTTGGAAACTTAAGCATTAATTTTTGGCAATTGGTTACGTGTTGATTAACGAGCTAGGACTATATTTTTTTTTTATTTGTAATTCATTCTAAAATCTATAAAAAAAAAAAAAATGATCTAGAAGGAATGAGCATTTATGTGCGTTAAACAAGTGCGTTTTTAAATTCAAATTGCTGACCATGGTACTGGACCTAGGCAGACGAGCCCCGACATACTTTCATTTAAGGAATGCGCCCCTAGCAAAGCCCAATTAATCCGACCTTGTTCGCCACCGGGGATTGCTCTATATCTGCCAACACACATCCACGTTTTGGGAACGGCCGCCGGTGAAAAGGACTGCCGTGAAATTCTGTACATCCCGGTAGAGTAAGGCTCTTCCCTTTGTTATACCGATAGTTATTTTGAATTTAGGAAAACATATTTGTGAAATAGCAGAACAAAGCACTAATCTTCTCTCCAGCAGGTTCCCACTCGGATAACTGCGAGATTCTTTCCGAGCCTTCCATCCAAATTCTCGGACCATTCTAGGACAGGAAGCTCTTGCCAAACTAGGCGAATTGAAAACTGGATTAAATAAGTTTATCGTTTTCGTTTATTATTAGATTATTATTCCGGATGCAGTATTAGATCTTGTTATCTTACAGGTACACACTCGGTCGGAGCTTCGAGTCCACAGGAGGGGGCAGTGTTACAAGATCTCGGATTTAAATCCCCGCAATGAAGATAAAAGTTGCACATCTCCGATGTAATGGGGAAAGCATGGCAGCACGTCTGAGCGAGGACCCCAAAAATCCCAGAGATGGCGACACTTTCCCCCAAATGCGGCGAAATTGGCCCCAACAAAATTGAGCCAGAGATTTCCCCAGCCGGAGAAAGCAGATCCAAAAAAAAAGAGGCCCGGGCAAGATCGTTTTTGAGGAACGACTAGGAAGAGAAAATTGGATTGTGAAGACGTGAAGAAGGAGTAGAGAACAGGAATCGAATCAGTCAACATCAGTGAAGTTTTTCTTAAAAAAAAAAAAAAAAATATTTTCGGTAGAAGTAATTTGTTAAAAAAAAAAGTTTTTTTTCGTTTCACTCGTTGTAAATTTCCTTCGATATTATATCGAAATATTGTAATACTTTGATTAAAAGTGAATTAAATTAGTAAACCTAACACAACATCTTTCCCTCGGAAACAAAAGAAAAGATTGAGGAATTTGCACAAGAAACGGTACTGGGTACCAAGAGGAATTTTTTAGGTACCCAACAAAGGACTGGATTCATGATAAGTACCCTCTCACATTTTTTTCTTATTGGTTTTAGTGGTTACAAGATTTTGTGTGCATTTACCGCGAGTTTATTAAATTCGACCATCTGCATAGAATTTTAAAATTTCCCTGGAACCGAAAAAAAATTTTTATCAGATATTTTAATTAATCGCCCATTCAGTACATGTATACCGTTACGAGGAAGAATTGCAGAATATTAGCATCGATACGATTTATTCAAGCTAAACTCCGTCTTTCAGCATAGCACACCTTGAACCTTAAAAATATGCATTAAATCTTGAAATTTTCATAATTGGCATTAATTAATCAGCGCATTTCTATACTTGCATACCGCTACAAGGAAGTCTCCAGAAATTAGGCATTTAATTTAGAAATTGATACCATTTAACATAATTAAGCATAGCGCATCAGCATTGCTTACATAGAATTTTAAAATTTACCTGTAACCTGAAAATTGTTATCAGATATTTTAATTAACCGTCTATTGAGTACATGCATACCACTACGAGAAAGCATTTCATAACACTAGCATCGATACAATTTATTCAAGTTAAACTTCGGCTTTCAACATAGCAGACATTGAACTTTAAAAAAAAAAAAAAATATCGCATTGCGCATACGATACTTGTATACCGCTACGAGGAAGACTCCAAAAAAAAATACGCATTGAATTCTGAAATTGCTAAACTCAATCAAGTGCATAGCGCATCAGCCCTGAATACATAGAATTTTAGAACTTCCTTGGAATCTGCAGTTTTACCAGACATTTGAATTAAGCACATATTCGGTACATGTATATACCGTTGCGAGAAAGAACTTTTGAATATCATTTAAGTTAGACTTCGTTTTTCACCATAACCCACATTGAACTTTTAACCTGAATTACACCCTGAAAGAAATATAAGTTAACTGGATTAATAAACCATCGCTACCATATAAAAAAAATAAGAAAAAATGTCGAAAGCTATCACAGTTCGATCCAATAATTTATCAGATAAGAAGTTGTTTTTTTTTATTATTATTTCGTCTATTTTCCTTCACTCCATAGTTTCCACAGGTATACCGGCGTAGTCTGCTCTGCAGAATTATATCGCCGACATAGAGCAACAGCTGGAATTTTGTTTCGCTTCGGTATAATTTTCATTTTTATTACTGCTGACTTAAACACTTACTCAAATCGCCGCTATTGAAACTGGATGAGACAGCTGATTTAAACTCTTAAACCATCGCTTTTTATTTCCAACCAAAGTTTCTACACATTCTACATTGAGTGACGATCATTTGATTTGGTACACTTTACAGTGAAACTTTTTATTTCCAACCAAAGCTTCTACACATTCTGCATTGAGTAACGATCATTTGATATGGTACACTTTAAAGTAGAACTTTTTATTTCTAACACAAGCTTCTTCACGATTTCAACATTGACTTGTCGATCATTTCAGTTGGTGCACTTTTGAGTGGAACTTTTTTTATTTCTAGCCAAGCTTGTCCACCATTTCCACATGGAGTTGGCGGTTATCTAAGCGAGTACAATTTTTTAAGTGAAACTTTTGTAGTTTTACGTCGAGTTGGCCTTCATCAAGCTGAAGTATACACTATTGAAGGTACACTTTGCGCGTAAGCGAATAAAAGCCTGTTGAAGAAAGACCTGTTAGGGCAACACACCTGTAGTACAGTGTTCCCTCACTACCGCTCGGCCGGAGCAATTTTAATTTAAGGAAATTACGTTACAATACTAATTTTATTGAGTGGTGGAGTCGACTTTGCCTTTAAATAGGTCTTACTGAGCTCGCATGCACTGTTGATGGGGCTCTTGGGCCAAGGTGGTTTCTTAACACTAATGTTACTAAGTGTGGAGTCAACTTTGCCTTTAAATAGGTCTTACTGAGCTCACACGCACCTGTAGCTTCGCTCCTTATCCTTGTGGTTATCTTACATCTAGGTATATTGGATGGAGGAGTCAGCTGCATTTTGCTTGTCGGCTTCTGGAGCTTGCTCGCATCCCTGATTTGGCTATGGGGCCATGTAAAATTTTTATAACTTATTTTCGTGGACGGTGGAGTCATTGTTGCCTCTACTCGGGTCTTCCTGCGCTCGCACGCGTCTTGTGTAGGGCTCTCTGGTTTCGTTAGTAACTTATATCTAGGTATTCTTGAGGAAGAAGTCTTGCTTGACTTCTGCTCCGCCTTGGGAAGCTCACTGATGTTTGTGTTACTCGCTTGCGATTTATTCGGCTTGAGAACGTGTTGTGTATCAGTGGCTTCTACTATTGGGATGACGGCGTAGTCATGTATAGGGAGCAGTTATAATAATAAACTGTTGACGACTACTTGGAAATTGTTAATGTTGAGTATGGCAACTAGCACTGTTTCTTTCCCAATAGGGAGTAAACTATTGTCCAGGAAGACTCCATCGCCTATCTCTTTCGATAGACAGGGCATTTCTTCCTTCACTCGCAACGGGTCTGTGGTGATAATTTGTGACCTAGCAGGTATGCATATTCGTTCCTCTAAGGTAACCAGATATTGCCTCATTTCGATGGTCTCTTGATCACTCAGACAGCTCTTTTCGCATTCCGTCGGCTCTTTTTGAGCCTGGAAACCAGCAGTACTCTTTTGAGATGCCTTGGGGATACTGCATGTAGATAGCTTAACCTGTTTAGGTTTCATCTTTTCTGCAAGTGACCTCACTTCGACTGCTTTTCTGGGGCACAGTAAACTCTTCGGGATTTGTTTCCGTACAACGAAACTTGAGTGCTTTATTTGGGCCTTCAACATTACAATTGTTTGATAGCAAATCGTTTCCTAATAGGCCGTCATCGTAAAGACCTGGCAGGTTTTGCACCACCTGAAACTTGCAGGGGATTTTATTTTTAAAATTGTAGTTGCCCTTGCAATTTACTAATGTGTTTCCCGTTCCAAAAGGGGTCTGTAAAGTGCATGCCTCATTGGAATTAATTATTTTGAGGTCTTTAATTGCTCTTTTCTTAATAATACTAACCTCAGCGCCAGTGTCCACTACTAGTATTGTATGGCCGTTAAGGCTTATGTCCAGTGGAAGTTTCACTGTAGGGACACCGGATTCGGGCGCTTGAGGCGACCCTTTTGATTTGCGTTGTGGGTTTAAAGTCGAGCCGGGGAGTTTTGGGCCGACTGCATGTCGTTTCCTTGACCGCGGGCTTCCCATTTTTTTTGCGGCAATCTTCGTCTGCATGTCCTCGACGACCGCAAAAGGTGCATTTGAGTCTTATAATGAAGACTTGAGGACTTTTTGTGTTGTGATGCTCCTGTGTAGATCTATTGGAGGCGTGTGTTTGTTGTGTTTTTCTGCAATCACGGACGTCATGTCCATAGATTTTGCAGTTTGAGCAAAAATGGGTGTTCTTGCGCTTGTTACATACAGAACATCAATTAAACATGTATATACATACATGCATGCATCTCTGAATCGATTTCGCTTCACGCAGAATTCTAAAATTCATGCATCAATAAAGAAATGCAAACATGTAGATATGTACATACCTACAGCATTCTCATTGCATGCGGAATTACAATTCCCAGCTGCAAGTATAAACATACATATATCTACAAACATATTTGCAAGTTCAGTAAAGTCACTCGCTACTGACCTACACCAATTTCTTAATCATATAAAGAAACAAGTGAAGGCAGTGACACAATCCCCTGCGCGCAAGAATTCACACGATGCAATTTGATAACCTTGCGCCAGCAGCGGTAGAACTCAGGTGAACGAAACAATGGTTCACGATGATGTCACAATAGCAGCAAAGTGGCGAACGGTCTGCGGAAGTATTTATGTATGTACATGTGAAAGCGATGAATGCCGTGATGTAATAACAACAAACCGGCAAAAGCTTTGCGGAAATTAAATTATGAATGCCACAAAGAAACACTTTGCGGAAATAATATTTATATACGAATAAATGCTGTGATGAAATTAGCTTAGCGTAGTAAGATAATAACAATATTATTAAGTGAAAAACTGTATAAATAAACTGTGATTTTGAATAAAGAAGTCAGTAAGTGAGTTAGTCAGAACACGAGTTGTTTCACTTACCCAGGAGTAAAGCTAGTAAGCTGCTCCATTCATCTGTACCTAGGAGTAAAGCTAGTAAGCTGCTCCGTTCTCATATACTAGGAGTAAAGCTAATAAGCTGCTCCATTGAATCGTACTGGGAGTAAAGCTAGTAAGCTGCTCCATACGCATCGCTGCTCTACCTATCTCGGGACAATCAAGTAAAACGCCCAATCATCTTGACGGCACGTAGTGTGATTTCCGTGTCGTGTTCCAGATCTCAAGGTACTCAGATGAGAGTACTAGAAGTACATTAATAAACTCAACAATTTTGGCGCAGCCGGTAGGATCGAGGAAGTTATATAAATTCAAACTTGAAAAACCTTGATCCTCGAATTTACAACAAACGAGTGCATAAGAGCGCATTATTTTTGAATCTGGCACACAAAACCGAGACGTTGGGCATTTCTAACAACATCCATTGACATCAGTAATAACAATAAAAGCATCATATCTGCATAGCGGAAAAAACGTTAACATCTCTTCTCTTCTCTTCAACTAAAGTGAAGGAAAAGTAAGTTAAAAAAAAAAAAAAATTTTTTTAAAAAGACGCGTCAAATTAGTAGCAAAATTACTTTAGACTAATAAAAAATTAATAAATTAATAAAGAAATAAATACAGTAGTCACAGCGATATATGTGCATGTACATAAGCGACAAAAAACAGTAGAAACATTTTAATTAATCATTCTTCGGTTATTATACGGAATTAGATAAACTACCTAATCTCTTTTTTCTTCGCTCTCAATAATTACGTAAAACTCAAAGTTTTGTCTTTCATGCCAAGACAGGATCAAAGCTCTCCTGGCTCAGATTTTGAGGCAGCAATAAACTCATTGTCTTTTGACAACACAAGTCCTCCAGACAGCCCAATAGCAGAGCGAAATTCACCCCAAAGCAGACCATCCATAAATTGGTATCGCGAGCATCTCTCAGTTAAAGGCTTCAGAGGGCACAGTCTAATTAATTTCCTAGCAAGAAATCATAGCTTAGGTGCCCTAGTATCCCAGGAGGCGTTAGACACACCAACTTCGAGTATAAACACTCAAATTACTTCCAACACAGTGGAAGACAATAAAACGGATAAAATGTCGGTAAACTATGAAAAAGTAGTAAAACTGAAGGCACAAATGGTGCCTTTGTTCTCTGGGGAAATTAGCGCGCAAATTCTTACAGAATTACAGACTTTTATAGGCTGTTGTAAGCAAGTGCAACAGTGTCTAGGGGAAGAGGAAAGGAAAGCCTTCATGCAGATGTTTCCCACCAGATTGAGAGGAAACGCGTATCAATTAATAGCGTCCAGCTCTCTCACAAAATTTGAAGAAGTCGAACAACTGCTTTACCGAACGTATTTACCTCGTGAAACATATCATGAACTAATAAACAAGTTAATTACTTGCCGGCAATATCCGCCAGAATCATTTAGTTCATTTACAAATAGATTAAAAAGTCCTTTAATTCAATGCAACGAGGCAGCACAAAGTAAATACGGATCTGAAAATTTTAAAGTAGTAAAGCAGCAAATAGAAGATTTTGCTATGGCTTCCATAAAGAGTGGTGCAACTAATCCCCATCTAAGCGCCTATTTACTCACATTGAATGAAAATTCTGTGGAAACTCTCATTCAAAAGGCACTAGATATGGAAAGATTGCAGCAAGGACTCTTTTTCATTCCACAACCAACAAATTATATCCCTAACCCAACAAACTCTTTCCAAGTGGACCCTTTTCTAAGACATAATATCCCAAATTCCTCTAATACCTATGGTTATCCCATACCTGAGAGTGTAAATTTGTCTTCCTACCCTTACACAAAGGAATTCGGAAGACATTCCATAAAAACTGAAATTGGTATACCTCCAATAGCGGAACCACTAAGAGAAACTTCAGTATCCTTTAGTACCGACAGAAACTCAGAAAATTATTGGCGCTCTCCTCAAACAAACATAACAAGGCAATCATTAGGAAGTCCACTTCCAAACAGGAAATCTTTTTACGAACAGGCAGAAAAAAAGTATGATAAACAGAAAATGCTGTTAAACAAGATCACCCGCAGCTACTGCAATTATAAAGGACACACGTATGACGAGTGCCTAAAGCGTAAGAATACTCCTTATTGTACTAAATGCAGAATGAAGGGCCATGATGCCCAATATTGTAAACAGAATATTAAAGCGCCACCCGAACATGTAAGCTCAAAAAACAATGCTCGGTGGGGCTCTGCAGATAGGGAACAAAGATTTAACCCCATACATAATATGTGCGATTTCTGTGGGAGAAGAAGTCATACGGTGTCCACTTGTCAGCAGAAAAAACGATGGGAGGCACCACATTCGGGAAACGGCATACTGTCGACCGAAAAATCCCCGGCTCGACATTAAATAAAACCGCTCAAATTACTTCAGGGTCCTCTCAAACAAAACAACAATTAAATAGAGAAAATGTACCAGTGGTAGACTTACCACTGGACATAGGCAAAAACACAGCCGTTCGGCTGATAGTAGACACCGGAGCTGAAGTAAGCATCATAAAAAAGGAAGCACTAGATAACCCAAAACATATAGAACGAAGCCAAAAGGTGACTTTGAAAACTCCATTTGGAGAAGGAGAAACATTGGGAAACTGCCAAGGCAACTTTTTATTAAGCCGCAGTGTCCCATGCAAACTCCAGGTAGTAGAAGACATTGTCCAAATCTCCCACGATGGGCTATTAGGCAATGACTTTCTTGCAAAAAATTGTAATATCGAAGGGCCTAATAAATTACTCCGGTTCCCTCGCACGGAAACCAACCCTATTGAATTCACAGTACCTCTCGAAACATCCCCAGAAGATGGAGAGGAAATACCAACTGATCAATTGGAGGAGCAATTTAAATTACGGGCACCAGATAACAAAAATGCCTTACCTCCAATGGAAGAAACTGTGAACATCTCAAAAGAAGATGAAAGTAGGCAATATGAAGTAGTTCTTCAGCGATCCAATAGAATACCCCCTCGATCTCAAATGGTACTGAGCATACCGCTACAAATAGACCAAGAAATGATCTGCTTGTCTCAGGAGATCCAAGAAGGAGTATTTGTCGCAAATTGCCTAGTTAGTCCTCATAAAAGCTTCATATCGTTATCCGTTCTAAATGTAAACACGGAACCAGTATTCCTAAGGAACTTAACGCTTACTCTAGTTCCAAGTAATTGCTATAACATACAGTATCTCCATGTACCTTTGGACGACGTAAATACCCAAAGTACTCATAAAAAGGGTGATCCACCTTTCCTACGTGCACAAAACAAAAGCACACAAAACGTCAAAAACGACAAATTAAAATTTAATTGCAATACATATTCTCTTCGTGCACAAAACAAAAGCACAAACAATGTCAAAAACGACAAATTGAAATTTAATTCTAATCCATATTCAAGAAACGTAAACCATATTAAAACTAATAACCCAGACAGACTTGTGGCTTTACGTAAAGAATTACTGTTGGATGAAAATTTAAATCGCGAAGAAGAAAAATCAATTCTTGAGTTATGCTATAAGTATAACGATCTTTTTTATTTAAAGGGAGATAAGCTCACATGCACTAATACCATAAAGCATACCATCCCCATACTACACAATCAGCCACCCATAAATCAAAAGATGTATAGACTTCCAGAAACACACCGGGCAGTCATAAATGAGCAAATTAAGGAAATGTTGGACAACGACATAATCCAATTAAGTAAAAGCCCGTGGAATTCTCCATTGCTGGTAGTCCCCAAGATAGCTGGGCCCGACGGCAATAAACGTTGGCGAGTAGTAGTAGATTTCCGTAAAATTAACGAGAAATCTATAGGGGATGCCTTTCCATTACCCAGTATAGAGGATATACTGGATCAGCTTGGGCATTCGCGGTATTTTACTACACTTGACCTTGCAAACGGATATCACCAAGTATTGGTAGACCCAAGGGATAGACCAAAAACTGCATTTAGTACCGCTTACGGGCATTATGAATTTAAGAGAATGCCATTTGGGTTGAAAGGCGCACCTGCGACTTTTCAACGCCTGATGAATTACATTCTAACGGGTCTCCAAGGATTAGAATGCTTTGTCTATCTCGATGATATTGTAATATATGGAAAAAATTTACAAGATCATAACGAGAAACTGGCTAAAGTATTCGACAGACTTCGTGCCCATAATCTTAAATTACAACCCGAAAAGTGTCAGTTCCTTCGCAGAGAAGTAATATACCTCGGACACAAATGCTCAAACGAAGGGCACTTCCAGATCCCAGTAAGACAAGCTGTGTCCAAAATGTCCCTCCACCACGAACTATCAGACAAACTCAATCGTTTCTGGGATTGGCAAACTACTATCGCAAGTTCATCCCTAATTTCTCAAAGATAGTCAGGCCAATAACAAATCTATTACGGAAAGACGTCAAATTTAATTGGACGCAAAAGTGCCAAGACTCTTTCAATGAGATTAAAAATTCTCTTATAAATCCACCTCTACTCAAATATCCAGATTTTACCCAACCTTTTAATCTAACAACAGATGCTACCAATGAGGCATTGGGAGCTGTTCTATCACAAGGGGCAATAGGTAAAGACAGGCCAATAGCGTACGCAAGTAGAAGTTTGAATAAGGCGGAACAAAGATACTCCACAATAGAAAAAGAGTTGCTCGCTATTGTGTGGGCCGCCAGGAACTTCAGGTGTTATTTACAGGGCAGAACGTTCACGATCTACACCGACCACAAGCCCCTGAAAGGCGTATTCAATGTGAAAGACCCGACATCGAGATTAGTCAGGTTTCACCATAAACTCTCAGAGTTCGACTATAAAATTGAATATAAGCCTGGAAAATATAACACTAATGCAGACGCGCTTAGTCGAATACCTGCCCAGCCAAACCAGGAAAACCCCAATTCGTTCATTGTGGAAGCTTACGTACATCACCGAGCCGATTCCGACATGGACGAAAAGGATTCTAGTTCTCCAACACCCTCAAAGACTAAACAAAAACATTGTCATGCTGTTACGAGAGCTCAAATAAGGGAGGCACAAAATAATATTGAAGAGGAAAATCAAAACACAGAAACTCCCAATAAAGTTCAAAAATATCCACGGAACCTCCAAAATGAATTAGTCGAAATTGACTCAACTGATAGCAGCAAATCCGAAAGCAGTGCATCTGAACACGGCGAATCACCCTGGAACCAATATCTAATAAATTCCCAACATACTTTACCAGAAAATATCTCAGACCCTGAGGAAATCGAAACAATTCTGAAGGACTATCATGACTCCGCATTTGGTGGTCACCAAGGAGTAATCAAAGCTTATAGAAGAATAAAGAAGAAGTATAAGTGGAAAAACATGCTTAGTTCTATCAGGAAATATATTCGGAAATGCTCTAAATGCCAAAAACTGAAGGCTAGCCCGGAGTATCGTATGCCAATGGTCATAACAGATACTGCCCATATGCCCTTCGACAAAGTTTATTTAGACATAGTAGGTCCTCTTGAGGAAACGCACTCAGGAAACAAATATATTCTGACTTTCCAAGACAATCTAACGAAATTCGTAGATTGTTATGCCATACCAAATGGCGAAGCAGAAACGGTAGCAGAAATATTTTTCGATGAGATAATCACTCGTTATCGCATCCCTAAAAACGTCGTAACTGACCAGGGTTCTAACTTCTTAAGCGATCTTTTCAAACGAGTATGTAAACTTCTGAAAAAAAAAATGCAGACTTCCGCTTACCATCCGCAATCCAACGGCGCACTGGGGCGAACCTACAGACCCCTAGTGGAGTATTTGAGAGCTATTGTATCTGAAAATCCAAAGGCTTGGGATCGATTCCTGAGAACCGCGGCTTTTGTATACAATAATAGTCCACATGATGGCACCAAGCTCACACCAATGGACTGTCTGTTTGGATTCACAGCGGATGTTCCCTCTAATCTGAAAAGAGAGCCGGAACCCATTTACAACCACGAAAGTTACTACCACCTTCTGAGGTACAAAATACAAAAAGCGTACGCTACCGCTATGAAAAATTTGTTGAAAGCTAAGGAAAAGTCAAAAGTTTACTACGATAAGCGTTCACGTCCAGTAACCTTCAAAACAGGAGATAAAGTTTTACTGAAGAACCCCGCTAAAAAACACAAACTTTCCCAGATATGGCTAGGACCATATCTAGTGGTACAAGTCTTTAACACTGTTAATACTGTTATTCAAATCGGTAAATGAAAGTAACAGTACATAACAACAGATTGAAGCCATTTCACGAATAATGGCTGTCAAAAATAAAAAATATAAAAAAAAATGGGGGCAGTAAAACAATAGACAAGCTTACGAAACAACAAAAGACAATCCACCATACCTATTCAGTAAAAACACCCACAGTATTAACTGT
The DNA here is from genome assembly GCA_963930735.1 of Dioctria linearis. Classification (NCBI taxonomy): domain Eukaryota; kingdom Metazoa; phylum Arthropoda; class Insecta; order Diptera; family Asilidae; genus Dioctria; species Dioctria linearis. The sequence continues at coordinate 105,534,419 of OZ005742.1, forward strand.
CAGTAACCAAAAGGTACAGTTAGACACTGAGACATACCCTAAATTTTCTAAAGAAGCTACGGATACCTTGAACCACGAGTCCAGAATAGATACCAAAGTTTCAAGATAAACCATCTCCACAACAAGAGATTTTTCCCACAAGTAAAGTCAAGCAGATCTCGCAAAATTTCCAGTCGGAGATCACTAACACAAACAAATCAAAATTTAAAACTCTATCCTCTGTAGAAGTAACGACAGCGAGAAACCAAGAACAAGTTGTCTCACAAACTTCTCATTCAGAATTAAAGGATGCCATTAAACAACGTGCCACCCATCAGCAACAAGCAGGTAGCAGACAAAATTTACTATTCCTCCACCACCACCTCTTCCACAAACACTAAGCCGTATCGAATCTGAATCAATTCCACGCACCCGCCATTTACAGGTAGTTTAATTCCATTCTGCATAGCCAAAGATAAAACAAACATCTCAATGGTGAACTCAATTGCAACACACTTTTTACATGTACATATATCATTAATAAATCAATATAAATAATTTATAAGTGTATAAATAGGTTTAAGTTAAATTTTATAAGTACCAAAAAATAAGTATCCACACATATAGTACTAAGAGCAAAAAATATGTACCCATACATATAATACTAATAGCAAAAAATATGTATTCACACATATGGTGCTAATAAAAATAAATACGTAATTACACATATAAAACATAAAAATAATAGTACCAAAAAATATGTACCCACACATATGGTACCAATAACAAAAACTATGTATTCACACATATAGTGCTAATAAAAATAAATATGTAATTGCACATATAAAACATAAAAATAATAGTACCATAAAATATGTACCCATACATATAGTACTAATGACAAAAAATATGTATTCGCACATATAGTGCTAATAAAAATAAATATGTAATTACACATATAGAACATAACAATAATAGTACCAAAAATTATGTACCCACACATATAGTACTAATAGCAAAAAATATGTATTCACACATATAGTGCTAATAAAAATAAATATGTAATTACACATATGGAACATAAGAGTAATAGTACCATAAAATATGTATTCACACATATAGTACGAATTTTTACCTATAATAAAAAAAAAAATTGTACCAAAAATGTATATAAATTATTGTACTCATAAATAGTAGACATAAAAATAGTTATAACAAAACAAAAAAAAAATATATATATATATAAATAAATAAATAAGTACAAAATACAGTTAAGCTAATACAAATTAACCCTCGCTTAGATAAGCTTGGTTCTTTTTAATACAGCTAAACACCACATGTACGCATCTCAGCATTACGTATATACATACAAAAGTTTCAAGTAAATGTTTTTCTTTTTCCCAAGCTATCAAACAAATAAGTTAATTTTGTAATGCGTTATTCCTCTCCCAAGAATAACACATTTTTTTTAAAAAGGGGGAGATTTGTTACATACAGAACATCAATTAAACATGTATATACATACATGCATGCATCTCTGAATCGATTTCGCTTCACGCAGAATTCTAAAATTCATGCATCAATAAAGAAATGCAAACATGTAGATATGTACATACCTACAGCATTCTCATTGCATGCGGAATTACAATTCCCAGCTGCAAGTATAAACATACATATATCTACAAACATATTTGCAAGTTCAGTAAAGTCACTCGCTACTGACCTACACCAATTTCTTAATCATATAAAGAAACAAGTGAAGGCAGTGACACAATCCCCTGCGCGCAAGGACTCACACGATGCAATTTGATAACCTTGCGCCAGCAGCGGTAGAACTCAGGTGAACGAAACAATGGTTCACGATGATGTCACAATAGCAGCAAAGCGGCGAACGGTCTGCGGAAGTATTTATGTATGTACATGTGAAAGCGATGAATGCCGTGATGTAATAACAACAAACCGGCAAAAGCTTTGCGGAAATTAAATTATGAATGCCACAAAGAAACACTTTGCGGAAATAATATTTATATACGAATAAATGCTGTGATGAAATTAGCTTAGCGTAGTAAGATAATAACAATATTATTAAGTGAAAAACTGTATAAATAAACTGTGATTTTGAATAAAGAAGTCAGTAAGTGAGTTAGTCAGAACACGAGTTGTTTCACTTACCCAGGAGTAAAGCTAGTAAGCTGCTCCATTCATCTGTACCTAGGAGTAAAGCTAGTAAGCTGCTCCGTTCTCATATACTAGGAGTAAAGCTAATAAGCTGCTCCATTGAATCGTACTGGGAGTAAAGCTAGTAAGCTGCTCCATACGCATCGCTGCTCTACCTATCTCGGGACAATCAAGTAAAACGCCCAATCATCTTGACGGCACGTAGTGTGATTTCCGTGTCGTGTTCCAGATCTAAAGGTGCTCAGATGAGAGTACTAGAAGTACATTAATAAACTCAACACGCTTAAGGCTTAAGGAAATTACACGTGATGTTACGGACCAGTGCATCTGTAGCCGAGTTTCTGGCATCAGTGTTTGTAAATGGCCTTTGCCGTGACTGTGATGAACCTGGATTATTCACATTGCGTGAAAACTGATTTGGGTTTGGAGCTCGAGGTGATGCGAACATAGGTGTAGATGGCATTTGATTGTAGGGAGCTCTGTAGTAAGTTCTCACTCGTAAATCTGGGTCTACTGGAGCAATTGAAGGAGCTTGTGCTAGAGGACTCTGGACAGATGTAGCACCTTGCTGTAGTTTCTCCATGTCCAGGGCTTTTTGTATGAGAGCTTCTATATCGCCTTCTCCCTGTGTGAGTAAATATTGACACAAATGTGGATTAGTTACTCCACTTTTAAGAGCATTTTTGGCGAAGTCCATTGACGGTGTTTTCACAGCCGGGACTGCCTCAGCTTCATACTTTTGTGTCGCAGCCTCATTGCAAATCGTCAACAGCTGCTTCAACCTTGCAGCAAAAGCGGTGAGAGATTCCAATGGGTTCTGGCGTGTGGTGATCAATCTATTCACCAATTCCTGATAAGTCTCACGGGGAAGGTATGTTCTGTTCAAACGTCCTCTACCTCAGTCAATGAAATAGGGACGTCTGAAGCGAATAGCTGATATGCATCACCTCTTAATCTTGTGGGGAGAACCTGTAGGAAAGCCACCTTTTCTTCATCGCCAAGGCACTGCATAGGTTGCTTGCAGCAGCCGATGAAGGTCTGTAGTTCACGTCCCATTTGTGGGGTATTTTCACCCGAAAATAAGGGGACGAGTTGAGCTGTTAGCTTAGCTACTTTTGCGTAGTCCACCATTGTGCGTAGTCTATTGACTGGAAATTTAAATTTGGGTGGACTAACTGGGCTTGTTTTCGGACTGATTTCCGTGAAGGATTCTTCGAGCCAGTCAATCAGCAGTTCTTCGGGAGTTGGTTCAGCTACTTCACCGTCACTGTCACTATCACTATTAGCATTTTCACTTAACCTAACACTCCTATTCTTCTCTAAATCTAAATTTGGAGTTTCAGTACTCTCCTTATCTACAGGGAGGGAGCGCGTGGATTCAGCAAGCCTACTTAGTGCCTCACGGAACCGAACTGTGTTTTCCTTCAGTGTCTGTATTTGTGCGAATCTATCTTCGCGGGTTTGACTCAGTTTTTTGCTGAGTAAATCACACTGAGTAATGGCTAGCGTACCTGAATCTCGCGCTCTCTCGCACAATTTTGTTAAAAATTTATCAAGACTTACTTGTCTATTAAGACCTGGCAGAACGGTCCCGCTTCTGAGTCGAGGTCCTGTTGGCGATGACGGTAGAGATTTTTCTCCAGCAGCAGATGGTGTACTTTGATCGGGGTGCTGTGTTTTGGCACTTGGGGTTGATCCCGCGTCGGCTAAAGATGGAGAGTTTACCCTCGCTGCTGCGTCTGTTTCCTGCTGAGGTAGAGCAGGATTGTCGGCTGGCATACGATGCGCTCTTTGGTGAAAGGGGGGCTCCTTGCCTGCTTAGGTCCCTTTGCTATAATTGAGAGGGGGGTTTCTTTCACCGCCTTCGAGTTCCCTCTCAATCCTTGGTTGGTTGATTTCGGCTTACTTTTGCAGCTGGGGGGCCCTGGGCCGTCTTAACTTCCCCTGGATCTAGTTGAAAGGGGGGCTTATGAGCCGTCTTCGATTTCCTCTTCAACTCCGGATCGTTGACTGCTGGCGTTTTGTTCGTTTGCTTGGCTGAAATTTCAGGCTGTTTGTCGAGCTGTGTCCGGGTTAATTTGTGTTCGTCCTTCTGGGGGAGTGTTCAATCTATTTCTCCTCTTCCTTCTATGGACTGTTCGCTTTTATCCCTCGGTGGTGCCTGTGCACTAATTGGGGTGAACGCTTGCCCGCCTGGAGCAGAGGCGCCTAGAGATGGTATCTACCCGAGTGTTGGGGGTGACTGGGCCTGAGTGGCTTAGTAAATGGAACCCGTTAGGTTCGAAGGATTAAGGCTTTTCAAGCTTTTACGATCCTTTTGACTAGATCAAGCTTCCTCAATCCTACCGGCGGCGCCAATTTGTTATGTATTCGGGGCTGACCTTAGCTGAAGGCAATTACTCTACGCCGCTGCAGGAAAGCTATTATTTAAACAACTCACACACTTTTATCTTATTTATATTTTTTTCTAAATTGCTTTGTTCACAAACTTTTTATCACAAACTTTCCCTTATGGTTATTTTCACAAACTTTACATTTCTGATCTAATCGCCACTTCTATTTTCTTTTCGTTTTGTTTTTCCTCTTCACAATCGCTCTTCACTAATATCGCCTAACAAGATTGAAGAGATTTTATCAAAGATTAGACAGGAATTACCAAATTCAGTGATACTGCCCATAAATTCCAGAGACAATATATTTTCACAAATCTACAAATTAAGCACAATATCTGCAAATGTTTTTAACATCAAAACAATCATAGAACTCGGAGTTCCACTCCTCTTTAAAGAACCTTACCAAATTTTCAAAGCAATGCCATTACCGACAATCCTAAACGGTTCATTCATATATATTGAACCATTAAAGGAATATATATTAATCAATCGTGATGACTACATCGAGTTAACACTACAGGAAATCCACAATTGCGCAACGTTGGACCATACTCACTTTTATTGTAAAATTTCATCACCCATCCTTAATACAAACAATATAGTAAATCAATGTGAAATCAACTTAATAAAAAAGGAACCTATTACATCAAAATGTAAAATTTTAACTTTAAAACAGAACTACTATATGATACAATTATCAAAGCAAAATGCATGGCTTTTATCCCTTAAAAGATCCTCCCATATAGATATCGTTTGTGAAGATTCAATTAGTTCGGAAACCCTGCAGGGAACAGGGACAATAATTATCTACCCAGGTTGTTATGTCCGAAGCAAAGAATTCATCTTGCAAGGACATAACGTAAAAATATCAAAACTGAACTCCCATTTCATCCCAACAAAAAATATTTCCAACATAATCAAAAATATGACGCTTCCCTCTATGGAAACGTACAGAAGAACAAATCCTTTAAATATCACAAACAACATGGAAGTCGATGAAATTTTAAAATCCATTCATCTCCAAAAAGAACAAGAATCAAATCCTATACATCCTATAAACCATCACCACATTCACCACTATGCTCTATCATATTTGACATTAGCATTAGTGATGACTATTCTATTTATCTACATATACATGAAACACAAATCAAAAACCGGCATAGGTAAAAATATACCTCTGGAACCAGAACATATACTTGCAGATGGGCCCACGGCGGCACCAAGAAGGTCTAACTTCATCATAACCCCTGCTCCCAACAGAAGAACTGCAGGTAGTTCCCCCAATTAATTCTAGTATATTTAAATATATATACTGCGTATTAGCATATATCCCGTGGACTCATGCTTCCAATCGGAAAGTACAAGATACCCAAACTATAACCATCAAAGACTGACACATTAACTTTTCCTTTATACTATTAATACCATCCACCCAAAAAAAAAAACCAAATGGAGACCCAAACTTCTAAACTAAAATTTGAATAACAAAAAAGAAAAAAAAATATATATATATATATAAATATATATGAAACATAATAAACAAAGCTTAACAAGTAAAAAAAAGAAGGGGAAAGGGTTTGAAACACCAAAGTTAGAGAAAATATCCGAAATATAAAACGTAAAATTTGTTTTAAATATCTATACATATACGAGTATGATAAATAATAATCAACATAAATGTTAAAATAAAAAAATATTATGCCAAGAAAAGTAGAAGAGCCAATACTGTAACTAGAAGAGAATGATAATCTCATATAAGAAACAAAACCTTTTTCCATTAAGAATATAATCGACGGAAATAATAAATTGTAAATACATACGTACAGATGTCGCATGTATCGCTCTGTAGCGCGTAACACTGCCCCTTTCTTAAAATTGTGCGTCTCGAACAACAGGTAGTCCACTGTCTTGATCTTTATTTACACAAACGATCCAGGTGAACGATTTTCCGTTTCCCTCTTGTACCACGGTGAGTCCTGTATACTACGTCATTAATTCTAGTTACCACTGAATACGGTCCTTTCAACTGTTTTTCTAATTTTGGAGAACGTCCCTTACGTCGTTTCGGGTTGTACAGCCAAACAAGGTCACCTTCATTAAATCCTGCTGAATTAGCTCGTAAGTCATAGCGGGTCTTCATTCGATCGGTATTTACTGCTAATTTTGTTCTCGGTTCCTCGTGCACATTAGCTAGTCATTGTCTAAGCTCCGATACATAGTCGTCTGGTAACTTTTGTTCGCGTCTGGGTGTACCAAACTTGAGGTCGCTTGGTAAACGCATCTCCCTTCCGAATACAACCTTAGCTGGAGTTTGTCCGGTCGTGTTGTGAACAGTTGATAGAAAAGCCATTAGGAACACGGGAATAGATGCTCGACTAATGTTCTGTTGAAGCGCTCTACCATGCCATCAGATTGTGGTTGCAGAGGAGTAGTTCTGGTTTTCTTATTCCCAGAATTTTACACATTTTCTGGAAGGTCCGTGACTCAAAGTTCCGTACTTGGTCCGAATAAAGTTCCTGAGATACACCAAATCTACTGACCCAATTCATTGTAACTTGTTCCGCAACTGTGGTTGACTCTTGATTAGGAATTGCATAAGCTTCAGACCATATACTGAAATAGTCATTGGCAACTAATATATAACGGTTACCGTTATCTGTTTCTGGAAAACGTCCAGCGATGTCTACGGCTATCCTTTCAAATGGGGCTCCTACTTTAAACTTATGCATTTCTCCTCTGCTTCTGTCTGGTGGTCCTTTACAAATAGCACAGATAGTGCATTTGCGGCACCACTCCTCAACATCCTCTCGCATATGTATATTAGATTAGATTCGTAGAGGGGTGTGTAGGCGTCAGCCTCGCAATCACCGCGACCTAAAAGATCTATTGTGAGTCCCCGTTGAATTTATTCCCTTTCTAGGTTCAGACTGTTAATAAAGTCTAGGATCCTTCTGGGATTGAGGTTCCGTACGTAGTTAGGTGTAGGAAAAGCATGTTCGAGATGGAGTAGTCTCCGCCTGGTCAATGCTTCGCAGTTGCAGAGCAGGTGCTCCGAGGTTTCATGAGCATCCTGGCAAAAGCGGCAGGATGAAGTCTCAGCCAAGCCCATCTTGTTAAGGTGATACCTCAAGGGGCAATGGCCTGAGAAGAGTTCTGTAATTATTTTGAGCTCTGTTTTCTTGAGGAGTAATAGTTCTTTTGTTTTTCCTCCAGAGGTGTCGATAAACTTTTTTGCCTGACGAAGTCCTTGTAGCCTTTACCAGTATAGGGATTTTTGTTTGTTCTCCCAGTTATTTAGGGCAGCTTTGGGGTAGCACTTTGAGGTGCCACAGAATGGCTCCGGTCCGACAAAGGGAGTTTCCGCTCCTCTTTTGGCTAGGCCATCAGCAATTTCGCTGCCTTTATGGCCCTCGTGTCCAGGTACCCACATGAGGATAACTTTGTTTCCTCTTGATAAATCTTTTAGGGTTTGTAGACACTCCCAGACTATCCCTGACTTGATGGTGTAGGACTTTAAGGCCTTGAGGGCAGCTTGACTGTCCGAGAGAATATTAATAGTTGAGCCATTTATGGCTCTTTTAATGCAGGTATTGGCGCATTCTTCTATGGCCAATACCTCGGCCTGGAATACGGAAGGGGTAGAGCCCAGGGCTTTTGATATATGGCATCTGGGGCCGTATACGCCCAGTCCAACTCCACTGTTCGTTTTTGAACCGTCTGTATACCACACCATCGATCCTTGTTGAAAGGACGGTTTAGTGGAACGCCATTGCTGTTGGTTTCCCAAAACCACATCGAATGGTCTTACAAAATCCACCTTGGGTGTGATTATATCAGATATTGTCGTCATTTGCTCAAAGCGTATCTGTTTTAAGATACCTAAATGACCAACCAGATTCCCTGGTTTTAACTGTTTCTCCTTTTGCATCGTGACCTTTTGTATCGTGACTACTAGGTCATCCGCGTAGCCTTGTACGGTAAAACCCGAACTGGTCAGCTTCTCTAAGAGATCATCAATCACGATCGACCATAGGAGTGGAGAGAGAACTCCTCCTTGTGGGCAGCTTTTAGCTGCAGTGATCGTGACTGAACAGTTTCCTAGAGTAGTAGTTATCCTCCTGCTTCTAAGCATGGAGTCTATCCAATTAACCGTGGGGGGCTCGAAGCCCATGTCCTCGGCAGCTGATTTAATTGCTTCGAAGGAGGTGTTATCAAAAGCACCTTCTATGTCTGCAAATGCACATAAGGCCACCTCTTTTGCTTCAAGAGCCTTTTCGAGGTCTTTAACCAAAGGGTGGATGGCAGTCTCGGTAGACTTGCCTGCTTGATAAGCGAATTGCTTGGAATGAAGTGGTGATTTAATCAAAACTTCACTTCGAATATGTAGGTCTAGGATTGTTTCCATGGATTTAAGTAAAAATGACGAGAGACTAATGGGTCGGAATGATTTGGCTAGAGAGCTAGCTCTTTTTCCTGCTTTGGGTATAAATACCACCCTGACGTCTCTCCAGCATTGGGGAATATACCCCAGAGCGTAACTGGCTCGAAAAATGTTTTGTAGTGGAACAAGTATTTCTTCAACCCCTTGCTGTAGTAAGGCAGGAAAGATGCCGTCCCCTCCAGCAGATTTAAAGGGTTTAGACGTACCAACGGCCCATCTAACCTTGTTAGGAGTGAAGATTCTTCCCGCAAGGCTCTTACTCCTGTTAGAGACCCTGTAATTGCCCACCTCAATTGGGTCTGGAGCTACTATTCCTTGAACGGGACTGGTAGAGTCGGGGAAGTGAGTTTCTAATAAGAGCCTGACTGTTTCCTCACAACTCTCGGTATATTTCCCATCTTCTTTTTGAAGTGAGCATATACCGTTCGTGTGATCCTTCGAAAGTACCTTATGGAGCCTGGTAGCTGCGGGCAGTTGATCTATGCCATCGCAGAAGGTCCGCCAGGTTCTTCTTTTAGATCTTCTTAATTCTATGTTATATTCCGTTAGAGCCTTTTTATATTCTCCCCAGGTACCAGAGAGTTTGGCTCTGTTAAATAGTTTTCTGACTTCTTTTCTTTTCAAACTCAGTTCCCTATTCCACCAAGGTACCTGCCGATTACAAGTCTTTTGCTTCAGAGGGCATCTGTGTTCGAATGAAGTCAGTACAGCCGTTTGTAGCTGCGTAGTGGCTGAGTAAAACTCCTCCGTTGTGTTAATGCTACTACCGGGAGAGTTAACTACAGCCTTAAGATGTTGTCGATAGAGTTCCCAGTTAGTTAATTTAGGGATTCGGTACTCTAGACTTGAGTTAAGTGCGGCTTCTATATCGAACCTGATATGTCTGTGATCGGACATGGAAATCTCGTTCAATACGTGCCACCTGCTTATTTTTGTGCTTATGAAAATACTGGCAAGTGTTAAGTCCAGGACCTCTTGTCTGATAGTGTTCATAAAGGTTGGCTTATTACCTCGATTTAGTATCTCTAAATTATTAGATATTATAAAATCGTGGAGGTACTCACCCCTGATGTTGGTATCCGTGCTGCCCCATAGCGTGTGATGTGCGTTCGCATCGCATCCAACGATAAATTGCTTTCCTCTTCGTTTGCAGTAGCTGATGAGTCTTTTTAGCTCTGTAGGAGGTAGTGTATCCGCATCTCCAGGAAAATATACTGAGGTCACTACTACCTCGTGACTACCTCCCGGAGTTGGTACCTCGAGAGCTACTGCAACTACGTCCCTCGAAATGAACTGCGAAAGAGGAATAAAATTTAGATTAGTGTTGAGCAGCAATGCTGCCCTGGGATATTCATGCTCATTACTGTAAATTAACTTACACGATTTTGTGGGAAGTCCTTTAATGCGGCCTTGATGTACCCAGGGCTCCTGTATGAGCGCCAGACTAAGTTTCTCCGAGACAAATCTCCTGCTAAGCACGTCTGATGCCGCTTTGGCATGATGGAGATTTATCTGGAGGCAACTTAGATGATGATTAGTCATGACTAGGATGACTTTTTATGGCCGCTAGCAGCCTTGATAGGAGATCCTTTCGGATTTCCTTTTTTGCCCTGCTTCGCACGGGTAGGAGGAGGCTTCTTTTTAGTACCCTCGCACTTCTTTGCGGAAGTCCCCGGCTTAGCCTCTGCAGTTCCGACTGCTTTACCGGGGCCAGCCTTAGCCTTGACAGAAGTTTTAGGCCTGCTGGTTCCTGATGTCGATGGCTGAGGCTCATCAGTCAGAGTTTTAATCTGACCTTGGCCATCCCCAGCCTCCGCCACAGTCTTTACTGCCCCACCCTTTGGCCTAAGTTGGACTGAGCCGAACTTGTACCCAATTGTGTAATGAGCCTTTTTTAGCTCCTCCATGGACGTATGGTCCACGGAGAAGGTTAGCTCTGTTACATTTGGTTTTTGTGTCTTGCGTAACACAATCCACTCTGACACCTTTAACCCCGCGTTCTGACGCTCGATGTAGTCGAGAATCAAGTCCGTAGGGTCCTCAGCGCTGTTGGTAAAGTATCCCACAAGAACTTGTGGGCGAGGAATTTCACTTTCCTCGACCAGGACAAGGTTGGCTCCTTTCCAGGGTTTTAGCTCCCCAACTACACCTTTTAGCCACGTCACGGTGTCCTGATTGGCGCAGTTGATGACCATCCACCCTGGTCTAAATGTGGAGCCCAGGAATCTTGGCTTCAGGGGGCTTTGTTTTCTAGCCGCGATCTCTCTCAAGATAGCACTCTGTACGGACTTCAATTGATCCATGTTGAGTGCCACCTCAGGATAACCGACGGGAAGAATACCCACCCGAACGCTCTCTGCAACCTCTTTATAGGAGGGCTGCTTACGCACAGGCTGGGAGAAGTGCTTCTTTGAAGGATTCTCCGTTGCTGCCTTGCTGCGTTTAGCGCTAGGTTGCTCCACTTTAGGAGAAGAGTCGTCAGAGCGAGTCCGTTTTTTAAGACTCTCCTCATTCCGGTGTTCTATCTGAAGTGCAGCAATCCTTCTAGCCTCTGCCTCTGTGTGGCCATGTTTTAAAAGCCATTTAAACCTTTTTTTGGCCGCGCCACTGAGGTTTGGCTTGCGCTCTTTGGATGTGGGAACTTCAGTATTCCCGCTGTCCTTTTGGCTATGGTCTGGTGATCTAAGGAGATCCTCCTCGTCTAGGGGGAGTGTATCCATCGCATCGCCGTCAGATGAAGGACTTGTAATGTCCTGGAAATTTTCGGGTTCGTTAAGAGCCCCGGATTGGGTTTTTGGTACATTTAGAGGTGCACCTCCCTCAGAAAAAACGGGCTTATCAATTTTGGTCCCACGAGTATGCTCGGAAAGGTTGGTCCATCTCAGCAGAGCCGGCATGCCGAGATAAGGCTAAGGTTGAAAGCGGAGGTCGCCTGGTATCCGGAGTCCATCGTTATAAGACACACTGACGCAGTACCATTCATCTCATAGGCACGATTGTTTACACCTGGGATTGCGGGTTTTATCGAGTTTTCCTCTCTAGATCCGCCGTATTCAGTCAGGTAGCCAGCTGCACCCTAGGGGATGCCCACCAGCTGCCTGTGCAGGAACACCTCGGGCAAGATGTGACTCTTCGTCACGTACGGACGGTCTTGACAGAGTGCCTTGCATGGCAAGGTCCTCCCCTGGTAGGCGTTAACGTAATTAATCACCTTTACCTTGTTCCCATCGCTTATGTAACCAATAAAACCTTGCATTTCTTCTAGAGCATCTTTGACCTGGGATGCTGGGACGACTATCTGCATTCGGACTGACTCGCCGTTAGTTGGTTCCCACTTGTGCTTTAATATACCACATTCAACGTGAAGAGAATTCCATTGAGCCCAGTAGTTCTTCAGTTTCTCACTCCTGTCCGAAATATCCTTCCATTGTGGTCTTTCCATGTCTTCTTTCCAAGCAAGAATTCGGGATATGTCTGGGTCTTCTCGTTGTGCTGTTCGCAAGCTCTCGTTGTACCAGCCTGACGACGGTTCCACCATTATCAGCTGTATAGTTGCCTTTGTTTCTTTTTCTTCCATCCGAACGCTATGTTTGCATTCAAGTTCGCATGGACGTCATGAAAGGGCGTCTGCATTTCCATGGATACGTCATGTTCGGTGTTGGATTTCAAAGTCATAAGCTTGGAGTCGTTCTATTCATCTCGCCACTTGCCCCTCAGGATTCTTAAACTGCAGAAGCCATTTAATCACTGCATGGTCAGTGAGGAGGATAAATTTCTGTCCGTAGAGATATTTATGGAAATGCTTGATTGAGTTTACAATGGCAAGTAGCTCTTTCCTTGTGGCACAATAATTTCTCTCTGATTTTGAAAGTGCTTTGCTAAACTAAGCTACTGGCACTTCTTGACCATCCTTCTCCTGTGAAAGCACTGCATCAATACCTACAGTGCTTGCATCCGTGTCCAATATAAAAGTTTCTCCCAGCTTTTGATACTGAAGCACTGGAGTTCCACAGAGGTGTTGCTTCAAATTTGCGAAACTCTCGTTACATTTATCTGACCTTATGAACGGTTTTCCTTTTTTTGTAAGTTGATGTAGGCTCCTTGCTATATCTGCAAAACCTTTTACGGATCGCCTGTAGTAGGTAACTAGACCATGAAAACTCCTTAATTGATGTTTGTCCTTTGGCACTGGCCAATTTTTACCAGCTGCTATTTTCTCTGGATCAGTTCTAACTCCTTGTGATAAAACTATGTGAGCCAAATATTTTACTTCACCTTTGAATAGAGAGCATTTATTCGTACTGAGCTTCAGTTTCGCATCTCTCATCTCTCAGTCTTTGAAGTACGTCCCGTAAGATGTTTTTATGTTCCTCGAATGTCCTTCCGATTACTATTATGTCATCTAAATAGACAAGAAAGACATGTTTTCCAGGTTAATCCTCATAAAACACATTCCATGAGTCGTTCGAATGTGGCTGGAGCATTACATAATCCAAATGGCATAACTTTGAATTGCCATAAGCCACTTCCAACCGAGTAAGCAGTTTTGTCTCGGTCCACGGGATGAATTTCCACTTTGCCAGTAACCGCTCTTCAAATCTAATGTGGAAAACCATTGCGCTCCGGAAAGTGTGTCCAATGTGTCATCAATCCTTGGTAACGGATAGCTATCTTTTCTCGTTACGTTATTTAGTTGGCGGTAGTCCACACAGAATGGGATGCTGCCATCCTTTTTCCTGACCAAAACAACTGGCAATGTCCAAGTGCTGTTAGATTCCTCAATTATGCCTTGTTCCTTCATGGAATTGAGAATTGAGTAGTAGCTGATATAGGTATTGCCTCCTTAATATTACTACCATTATCCAAATTAACAAACTGATAAACGGGTTCACAATTTCCAATTATAGCACCTTCCTTTAGTTGAACCTCATTTTCGGATGTGTTGAGCACTCTGACTGGAATTAATGTCGCGCTAACTGCCTTCACTAAAGTCTTACCAACGATGATGTTCGATGTCACTTTTGTAGGGTTAGGCTCCACCAGATAGAATCGGCGCGTCACGATGTCATCATTAGGCTTTGTCCATTCTAGCGTCTCGGAGCATACAGAAAGGGTAATATTTTCACAGACTATCGTCCTTATTTTCGAAGGATAATCTGCCCCCACTCCTAGTCTCATACGAATTTCTATCTTGCCATATTTGAGCATCCGTTCTCGGATATCCAGATTTATTTTATATGTGGTCATGAAATCTACTCCAAGAATGCATTCATCCATGACGTCCGACACAAGGAAAGTGAGAGGCAATAGTAGTTCGCCTAGTTGAACATCCAAAGGTATTTCTCCAAAAACTTGTGCTGCTGCTCCAGTTGCTATTCTTAGTAAATATTTGGAAGTGTTGTGAAGCCACTTGTTTTTGACGCGATCTGCTCTAATAATTGATCTCGAAGCATCTGTGTCGATAGTGATTACGCAGTCATTTTTGCCTACACTTCCATATATAACAAGACTGCTATTATATCTCGGAAACTGGGCTACTTGAATGATGAATTCGAGGCTGCCGACTCTACCAACCAACTTCTGCCCCACAAAATTGGTTTTTACATGTTTTCCGACTTCTCAACAGGAGAGCTGATGCGACTAGTCGCTGTTTGAATTCTAGTCTCTCCACGAATAGCTTGTTCCCTGGCTCCACATCTTTGGCATACTTTTCTGTTCTCTTCTTCTTGTGATTCCATTCGTTGGAGTTTTCTGCAGTCCCTTTGGAGGTGTCCGGGTGTATTACAATTCTAGCGTCGAAGAATACCATGTGACGAAGTGGTCTCTAATGACTGCATTCTGTTGCAAGTACATTCGTCCACCGCTCACTCGTACTGCACTCCGAGGAGCTTGTCTAGAAGATTCGTATGTTAATGCATAGTATATCGTTTCTGCTGTTGACTTCTTTCCTGCTAGCCTTAGTGCTTTTTATAAATTTTGATCTGCAATAGCGTTCACAAATGCTTCTGTTGCCATTTCATTAAGGAATTCTGCATTGACGCTAGAGTATGAAAGATAAGCTAATCTTTCGACATCAGCCCGCAGTTGTTGTAGTTATTCGCCATGCTTCTGAATCCTGTTGCGTAACTGCAAGCGATATACTTGTTGCATGTGTTCATCTCCATAACGTAATTCTATCGCCTGTACTAATGAAATTTAATCACGTTGCCTGCCAATCGAAATAGTTTGTAATAGTTCTGACGCGGGACCTCGAAGTGCTAATACCAGAGCTGTAGCTTTGTCTGCATCATTCCATCCATTTACTTCGGAAGCTGCTTCGAATTGTCTCTTAAAAATATGCCACGGATATTGTCCATCAAATATTGGGGATTTCATTCTGCCTGAACCGGATATTTCAGTTCCTTCGTGCCGAGGTTGTGGATGCTTCATCCTCTCCAAATCTGCTTTAAAGTTGTCAAGCTTCTCCGTAGTATTTTGTTTACTTCCGACACTTTTTGTTGAACTTCCAACACTTCCTGCTGGATTCCTTCAATTTTCACATTTTGTTCGTCTAATGAATTTTTAAGAAAATTCTTCTGTTCCTCCAAACAGGTTTCTAGACAATTCTGCAAAGAACTCTTTTTTCATCCCAACGGGCTTCCAGAGAATTCTCTTGTTCTTCTAAACATACTTACAGAGAATTCTTTTGTTTCTCCAAGAAAGATTGCTTTAGTTCCTCAATAGCATTATTTTGTTCCTCCAAGAAAGATTGCTTTTGTTCCTCAAGAGTATTCTTCATCTGCATGGCTGAAAGCTTCATTTTGGTCATTAAGGTAGCGAAGAGCTGTTCTATCTTCATCGCAGGCACGTCTTCTGGTTCAGCTTCTTCTTCAAAAAGAAATGTATCAGGATTCTTTTCTTCCTCTATCAAGGCTTGTCTAAGTCGCTCGATTATAACATTCTTTAGACCTGTCATTTGCAATGACCGCTTCCCCAACTCTACTGTCAATTCCAGTATGCGTAGCTCCTCTAGTTTGCGTCCCATTCTTGGTTCTTTTGTAATTCACTCACAGTTTAATATATGTATTTCACAAAATTAATCACTCTTTGAATTTCAAAGTCAAATGCCACCGCCTTTTTTTTGCGAATTTATTTTACTTCTGACACCAGTTGTTACGAGCGTGGCCTTAGTTCGTTATTTGAAACATAATATTTCGGATATATCTAATTCAAAAGTTCTTTCTTTATTTAACTTTACTGTTTACTCTCACAAATTCACAAATAATTATCAAATCAACTCTTTAGTTATGGCTAGTACTGTACTTCTAATTATCGCAATCCAAATAGTTTACTTCGCTCACTTCACTGTCTGAAATAAGACTCGCCTCCTGGATGTGAGAAGCGCAGTATTTATACTCTAAAAATTATACTAGAACCTTCTTGAATATTTTTATTTAGTAAAGGGCGCCATACACGATCCGTTTTGCCGTCGTTTTAAAACCACGTTTTAGTCGAGATAAGAACCTAAAACGTGGTCAAGAAAAAGCCCCACACACGTAACAACGTCACCACGTTTTGTCGTCATCTTGTAGTGATAATAATAATAATTCTCACAATATTTCAGCAAAAATCGGTTTTCACAGAAGCGCGGGAACATTTTATGAGAGTAAAACGTTAAAACTCCGCCACTTCTCATTTATTTAAGAAAACGAAATATTTTCTATTCTGTTCCGTTGCACGCAATTTGCGCTTTCACATTTTTTATCATTATTCATAAAAGTTTTAAAGAGAGTTTTATTTTTTTCTTTCTTCCTTTTCTTCCAGTGTACATTTTAAATGTAAAACACTCGGAAATCTCGCCTGCTTCTTAACTTATTATTAAGTTAACTTTGATTATGAACGACCAAAACCACGTCTTAGCGACAATCAACACGCCCGTAATGCTTTGCCCACGTTTTACCCACCTTTTGAGAAAGATTTCTGGCATGACCAGAATTCTGGTTTTAGTAGACATCCGAACCTCAAAACGTGGTGTTCGCCGCACACGTTCCGTTTTGCCTGACCTAAAGTTGTTTCCATTTCTAACAGATGTCGCATGTGTCGCTTTGTAGCGCGTAACAATATAATTATAATAATTAAGTAATATGTGGTCATATTCCAAGTAGACGACGATGAGCAGACCGAATATTCACCGGTTTTAGAACTTTTGTTGAATATTTTTTTGTCCCCAGATTCTCTAACCGTGCCGTCATTGACCGGGTTGCTGCAAGGACAGATAGACCAGATTCCATAAAACACAATGTACAATGTTTGTGTGGCGAGATAATTTTGCAAGTGGATCTTCCGTTTTAATTTGCCATATATATGTCGTAGACTTTTGACGTAACTCAGCATTTCACGAAAAGTCTAGACACTTCATGGAGAGTAGGCAGATTGTGTACCGGTTTTGACTTAGCCACTTTTTACATTATGTAGCTGAAATTTTTAGTCAGTACATGAAATGCTAAAACCGTTTACGCTGAGTTCCGTCAAATGTCTACGATATATATACTTTATTATCCTCGTTCCACTGACTGGAATGAAACTTTCGTGCACCCACCAAAACAAGAATAAATGGTAAGTTTCCTTGGCTTACTCCCTGGAAAGGTCTAACCAAACACTTGTCTTCAATTACCATGTTTACATGCAGGGTTGAACCATGGTTCAACTCGGGTTCAACTCCATGTATACGCGGCTCGAGTTGAAATTGGATCGGCTCGACTCCTCGACTCGACCGCGCTTGGCTGGCGTAGTCGAGTCGAAATGGTGTCCCATAAACGCGGATTGAGTAGTCGAGTTGGCAGCTTACAGTTGGTATTTATTTTATTCATTCTTTACTCGAAAGTTTTGGTATGTTGTGTATTTATTGTGAGTTTATTTTATTTATTTATTCAAAATTTATAACTTTTATATCTTCATCACAAAAAATACCATAAATAATATTATGTTTAACTGTCACTTCAACTATAGTTGGACCCGTTCTCAACTCCATATCTCAACCCTGCGTGCTCAAAAACACGAGTCGAAAACTCAACACAATCTCGACTCGATCGTTCAATTCTGCATGTAAACATGGTAAATGTCCCATAAATCCAACCCTTCCGAATAAGCAAAAATTTCAGATATGGTATTCTCTTACAGAATTCCAGTGGAAAAAGTGACGGCATTCTCACACACACAGCCGTTTTTTCATGCTTACCCTTCTGGACGAAATTCGCCGTACCAGACCTCATAACATGGGTCGTTTAGTACTTGCTTCAAGTCTTTCCACTACCTGAGACCTTGATATAATCCCCTTCTCCTCCCAATTAAGACTTCTTTTCTTTTGAACATTTGACAGCTACAAACTTGCTTCAAATATTTTTAATTTGTTTGCGTGTACGTACGTATAAGCTAGTAGTTACATGTATGAGTTTGCCGCCATAATATCAAAATTTACTGCCATAAAATATTCTTCTGGCTAGAACTTTGTATGGCTAATTATGGCAGTAAAAATTTCCCCATCGACGGCCTTTGCAGGCTATGGACTGTTAAGGCTGAACTACAATAGACGTATACATAAGTACATTTACTTACGTAAAACGAACGCGCCCTTTAATTTAATGTAACTCGTGTGAGGGGAACTTTCATTAAGTTTAAATATCCAATTTCCCTTAAGTATAGTGCGCTAAGAATCGCTCATTGCGTAAGAACGCGATGTGTTCAAACAATTAATTTATTACTAAATGATTAAAAGTGCAATGTAAAAATTAAAATGGCATAAAAATGGTACTGCGAATTAATAGAAAGCACAAATCTTTAATTACATCAACTTCCATTTGTTAATTTTGTCACTTTTACCACCTTTTAAAATTTAACACATAAAATGTCATTAGGGCACTGCGAATTAATATAAGGTACAAATCCATGATACAAAGATAAGAAGTATGGCCGATTCGAGAGGAACTTTTTGGGTTACTACGTCATGCGGACACAAATGTCATTACGAATGACAAAAGTAATTTTCAAATTGTAATCTTGTATGTCGTAAAGACAAGAATTATGTCAGCTGATCATGTAACAGGTAGCAAAATAACTATGTCTCATGCAGTTGAAACGATAATTCGAGAAAAAAAGTGAGAGAATATGTTTTATTCATCTGAAATTGGAAAGCTACAATTATTATATTTAATATAATAGGTATTAAAACGCTTGATATACGATAGCATTTTCATTTTCTTTTCTAATACTGAAGAGTATTCAAAGGTTGTCATGTATGTTTCCTTCCCATTTTTATCAATGAAGTGAACATTTATACCATTTGGCAGCATAAATAATTTTGTAGTATCATTGAACATGGCACCCATTCCTTCGCCACACAGTTGTTATCCAAAGCCGTACTTGCAGCTATAATCAACCCATTTGGATATCCAGAAAACGGGCTACGCTGCAGAATCGGTGTTCTTTCTCATCTCGTAGATTACCGGCAAGTTGAACAGTAGTTTGTTAATTGCTCATATAAATTAATTACATCTTACCTGTACCCGTAATTATTCCTAAGCATCTGTATTGAAGCTGTAAAGGCATCCTGCAAGTTATTATCTAAAAATGTTGAGTCCAGTTTTGTATCGTTCACTACGATTACATTTATTTCAATTAAAGTTGTTCTCCTGCTTCCTTTGCTCTCAAGATTCTCCAACAGATCAGGACATTGTGCCATTGTCAACTCAAAATTAAGAAGTTGTCCGATTGTTGGCCGTTTTTCGGAATTAGACTGCGACATTACAATTATTGTTTCAACTTGACACAACGACAAATTTCATTGAATGGCAATAGTCGCCACATGACGTAAGCATGCAATTGACAGAAAAGTCGGCCATACTTGTTAAAATTTGTATCATGGTACAAATCCTCAATTACATCAACTTCAATTTGTTAATTTTTTCACTTTTACCACTTTTTAAAATTGAAAACATTAAATATCATGATAATAACTCTCACGGAATGTGATATAAGTATATTTAGGCTAAAAAAATCAATTTTTCATAAGTAAACCTTAGTCTCGTTCAATTTCGTAAAGTTATTTACTTCTACTGTAGTTCAGCCTTTCGATCTAGACTGCAGATGAGAACTGATGTAGGCCACACATTATTCAGTTTAACCGACAGTCCAAACCTGAAGGCAAGCTGCAATTTCGCCACATACTATCAGTTTGCCTGGCAGTCCAACTTTATTTTCAAAGCTATAAAATGGCAGTTGCAAAGAAAAAGAAGTTGTGATTTTCGTATATTATATTGTTTTTATTACAACAAAAACCGACAAAAATTAAAAAAAGTTTTTGGGTGTTAATTGGCTTCTGGGTGGGGGCCTATTCTTGAAAAACGAAGGTACATTCCGTATTCGTTAAGCCTGAAACACAGTTCGATGCAGTGCAGTGCACTGCACTCCATTGAAATCTAGAGCCCATGTAATAGCATGTGGCAATTCACATGCACTGCAACGTTTAGGCTAATTTCTAAAACACTGCACACTGCATCAGCTGACATTTGTGTGTTATCAAAAATGGAAGAGAAATTGATGGAATTGGTGTGCGGAAGAGCTTATCTCTACGATAAAAGCCACACATTTTGTAAAAAAAATGAAAAGAGAGAAAAAGCGTTGGAAGAAATTGGGAAAGAATTGGGAATTACAGGTAACTTAAATATGAAAATATATTTGTTTTATTTTAATTAAAGTATCCATTTAGGTAACGCTGCAAAAAAAAGGTGCCGAACCATGAAAGACAGGTTTAATAGCCTAAAAGATAAACAGAATATACCCTCTGGAAGTGGTGCTACCAGTAAATTGAAAAATTATAACTTTTTCGAAATGCTGGCATTTTTAAATACATGCAGCAGTGTAAATGCAGAGTAAGTTGACAATATTGACATTAAAATTCAGAAATAGAGTTTTATATATCTTAGAACACATTGCAGTTATGACGACGTAGCTACCTCTGACCTCACCTTCAATGATATCATTGAGTACGATGACCAAGTCTTTGATGATAGCGACTTGGTCATTGGTACTGTCGACGATCCACCAAATAACGAGAATCCACGTGCTAGCTCCCAAGAAAGGTCTTCGTCAAGCGCGAGTACTTGGCGGGGAAGCAGATAGCGTGGGTTGATTGACGAGGTCCTCATCAAAAACACCAACCAAGAGTTGCTTAATTTGATGAGGACTTTCAAAAATGAAAAAGCCCCACAAAAGAAGCTACCTTTTGTGACAGCTTGCGCATACAACTGCAAGAAGCGCAATTATCAGCAGAGCGCTTTCTCTCATTCCAGGTGAAAGTTCTGCAATTATTGAATGAGGAGAGATCAAATGAAAGGCGTGGCACCCCTTCAACAAGTAGCTAGTATGAGTAAATAATTTGGACATTAAACTGTGTTTGTGTGAAAAAAAAATATTTATTAGAAATGCCGAATTTTTATTAAAAACTCTCCATAATTTTTCTCAATATTTATATTCTATGTTATGGTTTGCACCTTGTCGCCTTTCTCTCCCCCCCAACGTCTCTCGCCAACAACAAATGCAGCGTCCTACACACCCTATCTTCTAGCATTAACAATATATTCCTTTAACGTGTAACGGATAGTGAATGCATCTTTTGAGGCATTAAACCTTGTAAAAAGCCTACATGTTTCCAAGGTTCTAACCTCCCTCCGCCATAATCCTTCAACTCCAGTATCGCCATTAAAACTGTCGACGTATTCTGCAGGACAGTATTCGCCGTCATTCATTTTAAGAAAATTATGTAGGACTACCACAGCCTTCACTATATTTTCAGCGTTCTGTGGGAAGCAATTTATAGCATTAAGTAGTACCCTCCATCGCATCGTCATTATTTCAAATGTGTTTTCAATTTTCACGCGTGCTTTAGATAACGTTTTATTGAAAATATCCTCATTTTCTATATAGATGTTCCGGAATACGGCTTTTCCAAATGAGCTCGCTTTAAAAACGCCACCATCACTTTGTCCCCCATAAGCACCAATGTCTACAGCTGTGAAGCAGTAATTGCTATCGCAGACAGCTAATAAAACAATGCTGTGATATTTTTTTATAGTTGTAGTACAGTGATCCAGCATTTGGAGGGCACTTAATTCTTATGTGCTTTCCATCTATTGCACCCACACAATTCGGAAGTCCACCTACAGAATAAAAATCCGTTGCTATTCTTTTCCATTCAGCTTTGTTAGGAGGTGCAAGATAGATACCGGGCAATTCTTCCCAAATAGCCTCGCATGTTTCAAGGATGGCTTAACGAGCTGTCGATGCTCCAATCGTAAACATCCAGGCTATTGTAATAAAATTCGCACCTTGAGAAAGAAACCTGAAAATTAAGGATCCAAAATTAAGGCTGTCTTTTTAAACACACTTTCATAAGAACTTACATCAATGTAATCACCAGGCGACATTCCGGTGATATAGGTTTACGTATACAACCTGTTCTGTCTTGTCAAAGCTTTCGCACAGTGAAGACGTAGAAAAAGTGAAATAATAATTATCCGAACACATCGGAAGAAAATCAACCCCGCACAAGAAAATCTACCACCTGCACCGGAGTGTAACACCATCGAGACTCCGACAGCATCTGCATCTCGCAGGTCGTAGCGAGGCTGTAGTTCAATATAATTGCAAATTCTCAACAAAAGTCTGGCAAAATTGTTACGGGATAACGGCGATAAAGTATTGAGCGGTGAGTTTAAATTACCATTACCAGGACCACTACTTCGCGTTCTAAATGATTCTTTCACCTTAATAGCAGATGCGGCAGACCTAACTTCGCCTCAATCGTTTCAAGTCGTAAAGCCAAACAATTCACGATCAGATGTTATTAGAGATTTACAGCTGGTGCATAATTTTGTACAAAAAACTCTTTTACTCTGCATTTGCCATGTCGAGGGCATAATAGACATATCAAAATTTAGATCACTTCGACGCTTAGAAGTGCATAAAATAAATATAAAGCGAATAACTGGTATTCAACCATTGCGTACACAATTACAGAATTTAATTTGTAATAGAAGCCTGAATGCGGTAGAAGATATAATCACATACTGTGGCGGAGATAATCCCAATGGTTTTCTTGGGAATGAATTGCAGACAGCAAATTTCAGTTATAGTAATTTAAAGATCGCCAATTCTTCTTTAGAGTTTGCACAATGGCTACAACATCTTACATTAAGTTCTAATCAGCTCACAAGTATTGAGGCAATTAAGTGGCTTCCACATCTTAAAATTCTTGATTTGCGTTTTAATCGATTGAACGTATTGCCCAATTTGCGTAAGGAAGCATCACGTCGTTTACAAGTTTTGATCATAAGCAATAATTTCATAGAAGATCTTAGAGGAATTTCACGACTAGAAGCTCTCACTGAACTAGACTTGTCTAGTAATCTACTCTTGGATCATGTAAATCTTCTCCCTTTGAGTACATTAGTGTCATTGAGATATTTAAATTTACAAGATAATCCTCATTCTTTTATCTTAAAACATCGAGAAATTACTGCGAGCTATTTGAACAGAAACACATCAAGCGTTAAAATTATTTTAGATGCTGAGCCACTGTCAAAATTTGAAAAAACATTAACTGGATGTTTCCCAAATTACTATTCTTCTTTATCGTCTAGATTATCCTTGAATACAAGATCAAGTGGACAGTCAACACCAACGAGAAAATCTCAGGCAGATACATCTGCCTCGAGTGTAGAATCTGTGCGCCGTTTAAAATTAAATGAAAAGAATAGATTGATATGTCGGCATCCATTGCAGAAAAAGAAAAAAAATGTAAGGACTAGAACGGTAAAAAGACAGTAGAAGGCAATAAAAATCATTTAGAAAATGTTATTAAGACTACAACTAATCGGAAATCTGTGGGAAATAACGCTGAAATTGAAGTGAATAGAGATCATCTAGGTCAATGGACCTTTATACATTTTTTAAAGTTATAATTTTTAAACACTAATTACTTTAAAAAGTAAGCAGTGGCATAGCGGAACTTGCAAGGAGGCGCCTCTTCGGGAGAAACACCCGCAACAAGAGCAGATATAAGTTTCGTTCCATCATGGATTGCTTACTATATTTATACATATATATCGGTGAAGAATAATTAGTATAGTTAGTCAGTGTGTAATATAAGAAATTTTGAGCAGTTTTTTTTGAGATCGATGTTAGACCATTTTAATAATCTTTTAAGTAATTAAGGAATTGTGCAATCTGAGAATTCCTATATTGTGAGAAATTACAATTGGAGAGAAAGGGAATACCTATATGAAATTATTAAATATTCCATGGAATAACGGTGCCCTGTTATAATATATATTTAGTTTATTATATCTATTCATATTGTCATAGGCCAGACAATGGAAACCTTGAGTTTAATCATTTTGTCTAATGGTCATTACTAACAAATATGCACACAGTAACCGTACACAGTAAGAAAGACTATATGTTTGTCTCCAATTTCGGGAATTAGTACAAGCACAAATTTCAGTTATTGTAATTTAAAGAACGCCGATTCTTCTTTAGAGTTTGCACAATGGCTACAACATCTTACATTAAGTTATAATCAGCTCACAAGTGTTGAGGCAATTAAGTGGCTTCCACATCTTAAAAATCTTGATTTGCGTTTTAATCGATTGAACATAATGCCCAATTTTCACACGGAAGCATCACGTCGTCTACAAGTTTCATTTGCACATTAGGAACGTCATAAATTCTAGCTTAATAGTTTTAGTACAAATTTTTCTTTATTATGAAAAGAAGAAAGCTATAACCACTATGAGTAGTTAGAATCCTTGTATAAATTATAAGATATCCTGTTACCATTATCGGTAGTATACATATTAATAATTATGTCGGTTATGATGAAAATTTTTATAACGTAATGATGCTGTGAGCTCTTTTATTTCTCCTTTCACTTTCCTGGAGCCCTCTCGCATGAAGGTCGTTTAGGTCCTCTCTTTTTTCAGGTCTACCAGGGATACTGTTCAATATCGCCCGCAGTATCGTAGGGTGGTTGGGGCAATGGCGATGGAAAGCAGAACATCTGCGCCTTCCCATGGGATGTAGGTAAGTGATGTAATGGTCCCTTCAGGACCGAATGTGTGCCGGCATTTTTTTTGTATGCAAGCACGAATTTTTTTATATTTGGAAGGCGGCAGCGGTTTTCGCGGAACCTCCCAACACTCGCCGCCCTGCAGTCAACGCTGTCCGCCGAATGATCTGTCAGCTCATGATGGCAGTCGGGACTTCACGTCCAAGCCAAGTCACTCACCATAGTTCCATAACAAAAATGGCGGCCAACGTTGGGCCACCTCAGTTATACTTCGGTGGTCTAAGTATAAATTTTACTGGGGACTGGTACTTAGAGTGAGATGGTCATCTGGCACTTTGCTAATTGGCTGACCTCAAGGCTCATATCCAGTTCATCGAAACTGAAATATTCCATGTGTTCGGAGTCCCGGAAACCATAGTCTCTGACAATGGAGTCCAGTTTTGCTCGGCTCAGTTCTCCAGATTACTGGACAACTATGGGGTGAAGCACTTACGAACGACAGTTTACTCGCCGCAAGCAAACGCTTCAGAGCGAGTGAACAGGTCTCTATTGTTAGGGATTAGGGCATACATTCGGAAGGAACATACGAAGTGGGATGAGAAGCTGAGCCAGATAGCTAGTTCTCTCAGGAGCTCTTTCCACCAAGCAACTGGTTTCTCTCCCTACCGAACACTTCTCGGTCAGCAAATGATTGAACATGCCAGCTCCGATTTCATCTTGAGGAGCCTTGGGACTCTTAATGAGCTTCTGAGAGTAGATGCTGAAGACAAACTGAGATTGATCCGTACGATAGTGCAGGAGAACTTACACCATGCGTTCGAACAGGTTTTAAAAGCTTACAATCTCCGAGCGAAGCCTGTTAATTTCAAAGTGGTTCAAGAAGTATTCAGACGAAATTTTTCCCAAAGCAACTTCCAACAGCAGACTAGTGCTTAACTGGGACGAAAATTTGTTAAGTGTCGGGTTAAAGCCAAGAAAGGAAACTCCTTATACGAGCTTGAAGATCTGCAGGGGAAACCGTTAGAAGTCTATCACGCCAAAGACATCAGGCATAAGGCAACCAGCCAGCTTCTCTGGCAAGCTACAGGATGCCAAGGTGCCGCGTAGGACATCCCCAGCCTAGCGGTCGGTATACCTTTTGGACAGTAGCGATTTTTTGCCTTCCCCCATTCCCTAGCATAGTAATGCTGCTCATGTTTCAACCGCCTTGTTGAGCACAGCTAAAAATAAAATAAAACATTAGCATTTGATAAAAAATGTATTTCATACTTCCCTTAATGACTACCAGGTAATTCCCTCCCGGTCATCCCACAGTGTCAGGAACTAATCTGAAAATGAGAAAAAATGCATAAATTAATTTAAATGCAGGAGTATAAAAAACTAACAAACAAAACAAGACTAAATTCTACGAATTACATGCAAAACTGCCAAGAAACGAATTTCTTGGCAGTACAACAACAATTGCATGCAAATGTAACCATTGCCAATTTTTTGCAAAATTCATATTCTCTGCATGATAAACATTTACAAATTATGCAAATATGTTTATATATGAAAATTACATGAATTTGAATTAGGCACACAGCATAAAATTAATAAAAATCAACAATTTACACCATTGTTGACATTTCACAAATCAGTTTCCAACATAAATAATTTATTAGAATGAACATGTACATTCCTGTCCTGAACTGATGCATAATTAAATTTAAACACTTAGAAAATTATAAAGCACACTTACCTGGATAATTAATCCATAATTTGCCGAGAAATCAGGACACACAACACGCGGCACTCTTTACTTAAAAACCGCGATACGAACTGTGAAAATGACTCGCAAAGAAGTCAATTAGATGAAAACGAACGCGCGCTACCTGTTGAGCGTAATTAGAAAGCGCGAAATTCACCATGTAAGCTAAATTTCACGAAAAAAGGTGAAAGTAATTCCCATAATTAGTGGGAACGAGAAAGAAGTGGAAACGAGATGCTAGAAAAATGAGAAATATTTGCATCCCACACTGGAAATTGTCATAATATGGCAGGGAGCCGCCACCTTGATAAATTTCAGAAAAACTAAAATATCTAAATAAATAAATTATGAAAATTCATGGATAATTTAAAATAAATTAGTTGGAGGAAATTGGCACATTTTGACATAATTATACAAGTCAAGTAATGTCGAAAAATATGCTTAATTTGCATTTTTCTTGTGGAACGTATATAAAAATGGCCCCTTAAAGGCTATAAAAAGGAGGCAATCTCTAAGATCTCTCTCAGTTTTGTCAAAGCGATCATACATGCAACTTATAGCATCAGATCAAGTGATTTATAATTTTTCATTTTCAGCAATTAAGCATATAATAAAAAGTGCCACGTTTAAGGTACATTATTATACATGCTGGAAATTGGTTTGCAATTGGTGCTGGCAAGGGACATAAAGTTTTTGTTGGATTTGGATTTTTCAGATAAGTATTGTGTGTAATACTAATTAGTGCGTAGTTTGAATAAGTTTCTTGCATAAAATTAAACACATGCCAAATCTGGCATTTTAAGAATATATGCAACGAAACAAAAATAGTTAAGTAGGTAAGTTAAAATAAGATTAAAGTGAAATATATTCCAAGATACGGCATACCAACTACACATGCAATCGAGCAATTAATAAGCAGGATAAAATATAGTGAATTTATGAATTCCAGTGTCTCGATAAGAATTGTTCAATAAATACAGCATTAAACACAAGCACACATATCTATTTTTTTCATACCGCTACACTATCCACCTAAATGCCGTAATCTAGCTGTGGTTATCAATTGCAGCTACATTACAAAACATTTATTGGTGGTTCCATCCAGGATTGTGTGCCTGTTTACTGCTGTAGTTGCGAATAGTTCGAATTACACTCAATTTAGTGATAAATATTTCTTAAAAATTATTTTTCGAGTTAAAAAACTTTGAAGATTAAGTCATAACTGTGCCTAGACGTGGCAGTTTTAGTAAAGAAACTTGAAAAGTAATTTATAAATGTGCTTAGACGTGGCAGTTCTAATTAAAAACTCCAAAAATTAATTTATAAACGTGCTGAGACGTAAAACTTCAGGGTGCCCAGACGGAGCAGCTTAAAGAAAATATCGAAATTTCTGTTATAATTGCTGAACTTACATGTCAGTAACTCGTGATAAATAGTTAATTGCTTAACTTACATGTCAGTAACTCCAAATAAATAGTTGGTTAATTAAATTAATTAGAAATTGCGACAGAAAATCACGTAAATATTTTACACGTCAATTGTTCATACGCGACATCAAGGTACATTCTTCGACTAATTTTCCAATTTATCGCACACGTGGCGTCAAATTACTTCTTTCGACTACTCTTTCAATTTATTTCACACATCAAATTGTTTCCTTCGATTACTTTCATCCTTTAACCCACACGGTTAATCAACGATAATAGTAGGATATAAATAAACATGGATTCAGTAGATAAACTAATCCTCACGGAAAGCATATTGCGTGCGGGAATTGAAAGGTTAATCGAAAATGGAAAGAAAACGAATCTTGTTAAACTAACGCAAGGCTTTTATGAAACTAAAATGACAGAGTAGAGGAGACTATGAGAAGTATATAGTGATACAAATATGGCAAAAATCAGGCTTTATTAGAAAGTTCTGATGAAAAGCAACATGAGTATTTAGCAGTGGCGGTTCGTGGGATTCGGAAGAAGGGAAGCAATACATTTTATGTAAATTATAGCTCCGCTTTTCAGACTATTTCATTGCTACTATAAGTAATTATATATGTATCAAAGTCAATGATGTCAATAATACACAATATAAATATTCATATTTATTCTTGCTCTTGAAAGAGAAGGAAGCCATTATCATCGTTAAATAAATCAGCGATGCAATCATATGTTTCATTTAATCCATTCACAGCAAATACTGCCAGGCCCATAATTAAGCAAATACAAAAATTTCACTCAATATCCCCTTTCACAACGCACGCAAAAAATCTAATCATCTAATTCATTCTTTTCAATTCAATTACCATTATTATTATACTTAAGTATACTCGTTCGCCGGAATACTAAAATAAAATCAATAATTCTACATTCTCTCGCAATTAAACAGAAACATACGTAATATTATAGATAGTCAATATCTTATTTTTGCACAATATGAATAAAATATGTTTAACAACATTTTATAATAAAAAACATTCAAACATTTAAAGTCAAACCAGATAATATAATTTTAAAATATTGTTATTGGATAGATTCAGTTTTGCAATGAATTTTTTTTTTGTAGAAAGAAAAAATTATTTTTTACTTAATACCTATAATTTATTTATGAAAGTTATTTATTTAAAAAGTTTTTTTAATATATTTTATTTTCTAATCATTACATATTTGCTAAAAACTCATAAAACAGGACATTCAGTACGTTTACATAAATACTTGGCTTGAAATCTACTTGAAGCTCAGGTAGGGCGGTTGATTGAATTAATTCCAATTACTTGAGTTGAATTTTTCTTGAATTTAATTTTCCAATTAGTTAAGTTAAAATTTACCGATTGAGTGAGCGTTTTCATGATATTTTGATTACTTCAAGCATACTTCAAGTATGCTTCAAGTATTCATGTAAACGTACTGATAATCTATCTAATATATGCATATTACGTCGCATCTACGTTCTTTTGCGAATGTTGTGATGTAATTTTTTACCTCTACGGTAAGTATAGTTTAGAAGATTATCGCACTTTAATGTAAGTACTTCCATGTAAAAACGTTTTACACGAAAAAACTGGAAAATTTATTTCACATCAAAACCCATCGGTTAAACATATCAAATTTAAATGTTCACATGAGATATGTAAAACATTATGCGGAAGCGTTTAAAAGAAAAATCAGCCCCCGCAAGAACGTACACCCTCCTTTGTACATAAATTCGAAAATCACGCATTTTAAAGATATTTGGGTGAAAAAAGTCTGTTATAAAGTTTTTTATAGAGCAAAAGAAAATATGCCATTTAATAAACCTCAGCAAAAGCTTCAATTTGGTATTACGCACGGCCAAGATTGGACAACGCCATGAGTGTAGCTACCACCCTCCCCTCAAAACCCCAAAAAAACGTATACAATTAAGCCCACTGACTAATTCTAAAATCAAAAATCCCAGGAAATCCATCCACGTTTACTGTTTGCACTCGGCAAAAAGGTCAACGGTCGCATAGAATCAGCAATTACTTGCTCTATAAGCGGGCGCTTGCCCCCAAAAACAATAACGCTAATTCTAGCGAATAATTCTTGCATTCAATGTGTCATTGCAAATATTTTTATGAATATGACACCCAGTCAAAGGTGCAAGAGAATAATGCAAGAATTACTCGCCTGATTGTAATTTAAGTAAGTAAGCATTTTACATTTAAGTTATTTCGGTATTCGCTTTTTTTTGTTATCGCCTTGAATAGCCAAGCAATTTATTGCAATTTTAAATTATTAATATGTATGTAGGTATTGATTTTTGCAATTAGTGGTAGGTAGGAACATATTAAGATTTGCTTAGTTAAGTGCAATTTTAATATAAATTGAATATGATTTGTAATAAACGGTCAGTCTTGTTTTTTAGTAGCAAACAGTTGTTTTAATTTTGAGTTCACTTAATCAAAGCTTCCCTTTCAGATATCAGTTTTTGGTGTAGTGGTACAAGAGCCGCTGCACTCTCATCAAAAGACAAGGTGTAACACCTTGACTTGTTAAAACTTTCATAGAGAACAAAATAGTTCTTGAACATTGGTGACCCCGACGTGATTCAGGTGAAACACTTGAATCGCAGTTCAACTATATTCAGAGCAATCATCTTGAAGCCGTAATGGAGAAGCTAGCGAAGGAGCAGGACACTGTAGGAACGGAACTGCAAACGGTTTTGATAAACTACAAAAAAGACGGAGACGACAGAAAAACCAAGGAGTATTACGAAGAAAGATTGAGACGACTGGAATCATTCTGGTCCACCTTCGATTCAAATGACAGTAAAATTAGAGCCCTACCTGAAGTTCCTCTGGTGCATGGGTACTTAACAAAGGCATACTACGAAGAAATACACGACATATACGAATCATGCAAGACCCACTTTGAGGAAAAATTACAGTCCTTCCAAGAAGACGAAGCCAGCAACGATGATTATAACGCAACTCAATCTGAAGACAAGTCAACAGAAAATGCATCAAGGCCACTGATTACGTTAGCCAAGTCAAATTCACCAGAAGAATAGTCTACTCAATTGTTGTCTGAAGCCTCAGCAGATATAACTAGAATCATTAGAAGGCAAAGGGGGATCATACAATCTTTACGCCGTCTAATTGATAACACGTACGAGTCAGATGATCATCCCGAACAGTACTACCACATTAGACTCCAGACCTTAAATCAATACTGGGTCAAAATAGAGGAGTATAATCACTACATTTGGGAGCTCGCAGATGAGCCAAGCACAGTGGGCTATAAGATTGAAGACTATATTCAGCTCGAAGAAGAAGTGCAAAAACAGCAAGTAAGTCTCTCTGCTAAAATCGCAAGGTTTGGTGCACCACAAGAGGCTGCAACCTCCATAACAGCCAACACGACACTCCAGCTGCCACAAATAACACTTCCCAAGTTTGATGGAGACTCTTTAAAATGGCGTCAGTTCGCAGACCTATTTACTGAAATGGTACACAAACAGCAGATGGCAAATGTACAGAAAATGTGGTACCTGAAAATGAATTTGGTTGGTGAAGCTGAAAGACTCATTAGGCACTTGAGTTTATCTGAAGACAATTACACAGCTGCGTGGAAAATGCTCCATGAAAGATATGAAAATCGCAGACTGCTCGTATCTGCCCTGGTAAACAAACTATTATCACAGCCAAGTCATGCTACTGACGCTGCATCTACGAACAATATAAAGAATTTGCATGACACAACGCAAGAATGTCTCATGGCGTTAGAGAACCTTAAAATCTCAACTGCTGACTGGGGCCCCTTATTATTGCATATCTTGATAAAAAGGCTAGATAGAGCCACTCATACCCTGTATGAACAATCATTGACCAACCCAAGGGAGATACAGTCCATGAAAGAATTCTTGAAATTTCTACAAACAAGATTTCAATCACTGGAAGCACTGGGTAACAAACTAAGACATACAGAGGACATTCAGAGAAAATCCAACAGCGCCAAATCCTTGTCATCAGTTGTACACACCAACTCATCAATCAGGCAAGCTGCTTGTGTGGTATGCAAAGGAAATCATCCGTTATTCGCATGCAAGGACTTCTTGAAATTAACACCAGCAGCTAGATTAAATCTGCTCCGCAAACACGAACTGTGTGTCAATTGTCTAAGATCAGGACACAATGCCACAAGCTGCAATGCTCGAGGATGCACAAAGTGTAATAAACGGCATAACACCTTAGTGCATCTAACTACACCAGATCATTCATCATCAACACAAATCAGAGATTCCAATACACTCCAGACACAAGTAGCTAGCAGACCATCTATATCACCAGGGTTGGTGGATCAGGGTTCAACTGTAGCAACCATTACCAATCAGGGTCGAAGAAAATATACAGTGCGCAGTACAGCTATAATAAAATTGATTAACAACCAAGGCAAATGTGTGGAAGGTCGAGCTGTATTAGATTCAGGTTCACAAGTTAACCTAATTACTGACAGATTAGTCAAGAAGTTAAACTTGAATACATCAACTGATTCAATGTGTATACAAGGCATTGGCGACAAGAAACAGCGAACACAGAAAAGAGTAAGTGTACAAATGCAACCCGCATTAAATGGCTTCTCTGCGAGATTGGATGCATTCGTCCTTCCACATATAATCTCATGTCAGCCGACGCAAGTGATTAACACGTCAAAGTGGTCTATTCCACACAATATTCAGCTAGCAGACCCTGATTTCAACCAGCCAGAACGTATCGATATCTTACTAGGTGCTGAATTCTACTTCCAGCTACTGTCAATTGGCCAAATAAGATTGAAGAATTATGGACCAATCCTGCAAAATACATTGTTGGGATGGATAGTTTCAGGAAAGATCAATGTAACAAGGCCAGCGACAGCAACATGCAGCATCTGTAGTGAAGACGAGAGCATAGATCAAAGAATTGAAAAATTCTGGAAACTGGAAGAGCCTATGGAAGTCAAGTCCAATCGCACTCCATTAGAGAAGCGCTGTGAAGATCATTTCACTCAAACAACTAGAAGGAGTTCCGATGGGCGTTACATAGTAAAGCTACCATTCGCTGACGTCCCAAGTGATCTGGGAGAATCCAAAGACATAGCCATCAGACGATTCTTCGCACTAGAAAAAAGGTTAGCTAAGAATCAATATACAGAATTTATGAACGAGTATCTAAGGGCAGGACATATGGAACCCATCAATCTTGAGACTATTGAGCCACCATATTATTTCCTGCCTCACCACAGCGTATTGAAACCAGATAGTACGACGACACCACT
The DNA here is from genome assembly GCA_963930735.1 of Dioctria linearis. Lineage (NCBI taxonomy): Eukaryota > Metazoa > Arthropoda > Insecta > Diptera > Asilidae > Dioctria > Dioctria linearis. Next base: position 105,568,035 of record OZ005742.1, read on the forward strand.
GAGAGTCGTGTTTGATGCATCTGCAAAGACGTCTTCAAACATATCGCTAAATGAACTACTATGTGCAGGACCAACCATTCAAGATGAACTCTTCGCCATCCTGCTGCGTTTCAGAATGACACGATTTGTATTTACCGCTGATATTCAAAAAATGTATCGGCAGGTAATACTAGATGAGGAAGATAGAAAATACCACATCATAGTTTGGAGAAACCATCCAAATGAGGCTCTTAGATACTGTCAACTATGCACAGTTACATATGGAACGACATCAGCTCCATATTTAGCAACAAAGTGCTTGCAAAGGTTGGCCCAAGAACGACCCGAAAACTATCCACTTGGATCTCAGGTTTTAAAAACTGACTTTTATGTTGACGATGTTATGACGGGATCCAACAGCATGGTGGAAATCCTCGAAATACAAGAGCAACTTACAAAATTGCTTCGCGAAGGAGGCTTCACTTTGAGAAAATGGTGCGCCAACCATCCTAGACTCCTTCAAAACGTCAAACCAGAAGATCAAGAAGTGCAATTAGATTTTACAGATGAAACTGAAGAGCGGATCAAAACTCTAGGTTTGACATGGCTACCAAAGACCGATAATTTTTGTATAAAGGTCAATGAAGCCAATGAGCAAAGAGTGTCAAAGCGAATAGTAGCAGCAGGCATAGCAAAATTGTTTGATCCTGTCGGAATGATGGCTCCAGTTATAGTCACCGCCAAAATCTTTCTGCAAGAGTTATGGCAACTTCGACTTGATTGGGATGTGGCCCTACCTCAAGATTCACACACCAAATGGATGAAATTCCGTTACGACCTAACGCACCTGAAAAACATACAGGTTCCTAACAAATGCAGATACACGTTTTTTCCGATGCCTCCAAAAAGGCGTATGGGGCAGCGATTTACATGCGATCCATCAACCAAAGGGGATCAATTATAGTGCGCATATTGTGCGCCAAATCCAGGGTAGCTCCACTAAAGAAGGCAACAATCCCGCGTCTAGAACTATGTGCTGCTAACCTAGCTGCACAACTTACCAACCGAGTAAAGGAAATTCTAGGAGCCAACGACACACCCACATATTATTGGACAGATTCCGAGATTGTCCTAGCATGGATAAATGCAGAATCTTCATCCTTTCAGACGTTTGTGGCAAACAGGATATCATCCATCCAATCATTATCCATAGTTGAAAAATGGCGTCATGTTAGTTCTAAGGAAAATCCAGCTGATGTTCTCTCCAGAGGAATTTCTCCAGAAAAATTGGCAACCTGCAATATCTGGTTCTACGGACCACCATTCTTACATGGAAGTGAATCAATATGGCCTCCATCATATGTAAAAGAGAGGCAAGTTAGTCTGGAAAGAAAGGGCATAACTTTATCAGCAACAACAAATGATAAATCAAGGAACAATGTATTAGAGAAGTCTATTCTTGACATCAATCACGGAAATTCATTCCGTAAGTTGCAGCGCATCATCGCCTATATATTTCGATTTGTGAATAATACTAGAAGGCTAAATAGTCAAGGAATAAAGAGTCACACGTTAACGGCAGGAGAGTTGGACGAAGCCCTTTATTTTATAATAAAGAATATGCAAGCAGCAGAGCTTAAAGAAGACATCAGCCATATTCGTCAATATAATAAAACGAACAAAAACAGTTCACTCAGCACTTTAACTCCATTCCTTGATGAGAAGGGCCTCGTTCGTGTTGGGGGAAGACTAGAAGCGTCCATGCTATCTTATGACGCACGCCATCCGATGCTGCTACCATACGCTCATCAATTCACTAAGCTGCTAATGAAGAACATTCACAAAGAAAATTTACATGTGGGTCCGCAAGCATTGCTTAATATCACTAGACAACGCTTTTGGCCTATTAAGGGCAAGTCAATTGCACGATCACTAGTACAGCACTGCACTCGTTGTGTAAAGGCAAAACCGAAAATGTTTACACAACTAATGGGTAACCTCCCAGCTGCCAGACTTCAACCTGCTCTGCCATTTGTCAACTCTGGAGCTAATTTTTGTGGACCAATAACAATCGATTATCGTTTAAGAGGCAAAAGACCCCACAAGGGATACGTTGCAGTATTCTGCTGTTTCGCTACAAAGGCCGTCCATCTTGAGGTAGTTAGTGACCTAACCACAGATGCCTTCATCGCTGCACTAAACGCTTTATAGGCAGAAGAGGTCATTGTCTCAATCTTTATTGCGACAACGCAACGAACTTCGTGGGAGCGAAGAATCAACTGCAAGAACTTAAAGAAATCATCTATTCAGATTAGTCAAAAGAAAGAGTTTCTACCAGTTGCAGTACAAGAGGCATTGACTTCCATTTTATACCACCAAGGGCCCCTCATTTCGGTGGACTTTCGGAAGCCGCAGTCAAATCTGCTAAACATCTATTACTTAGAAGCATTGCATCAACGTCGTTAACCTATGAGGAGTTAGAAACTGTAATGATAGAGATAGAGGCGATATTGAATTCTAGGCCACTTACGTCAATGTCCAATGATCCGAATGACTTGACCGCCCTAACACCGGGCCACTTTCTTATTGGAGAGCCTCTAACATCCACAGTTGATGCTAGGTCAGAACCGATCAAGGCAAATCTACAGAACAGGTGGAAAATGATCAGACACCTAAAACAAGAATTCTGGATACATTGGTCAAAGGAATACCTCAACGAATTGCAATACCGCCTCAAATGGAATCGAATCTGTCACAATGTTAAACCAGGAAGCATAGTGATCTTGAAGGAAGATAATCTACCCGTCATGAAATGGCCTTTAGGTAGAATTTTAAAAACTTACCAAGGCAATGATGGATGTATCAGAGTAGCAGACGTAAAGACTGCGACCGGAATTCTTCGGCGACCTATACATAGGCTCTCCCCACTTCCATGCGAAGAAGAGTCATCAGACTGCGAACCAACACCGTCTCTATCATACAAGGAAGACAACCAATCTCATGAAGGTCATAAACGTCAGCACGAATTATCTCAAACGGGGACGAATACAATCAACCAATCGAACGATATTACACCATCGAATCGAGACAGTAGACGCATTACAGAAGCTCCAAGGAAGAAAATGCGTCCTTCAATTGGATCTGCACTAATAAGTTTCCTCTTAACTTGCATAATTCTTCCAATCACTGAAGCAAATCCAATCGAAAACACAAGGTTTCATAATCGCCTGGGTATCCGGATTGACAAAATGGGAACAACAAGCTTAGTGTCATCTGAATGGGATCTGGTGGTATACTATGAGCTGAAGTCATATTGGCTTGAATATGCGGCACTCATCAAGGGTACCACTGCAGTGCAGCATCTCTGTAACCAGATCGACACTAGCAGTGGTTGCACTGAGATACTTATACAACTAGAACACATTAAGGATAAGATAGACAGAGACAATGAGCTGCTTTCGACCGATTCATCAGTCCTTAGACAAAAACGGGGAGCACTCAATTTCGTGGGAAACATAGCTAACTCATTATTCGGAGTTCTCGACAACGAATACGCAGAGAAAATGTCTCAAGTCATTCAGGATATCAAGGAAGATGACAATCACTTACTTTCTCTCTTAAAAAATCAAACCTCCATAGTGGATTCCACCATTAATATAATGAAACGAGATCAGCTAGCTACTCAAGAAAAATTCCACGCAATAAACAATCAGTTGAGTCAACTAAGCAACCAGATCGACACTACTGAAAGGAAAGTCTATCAACAAAAGGTACAGCACCTTGTGATGTCATTATCCCTCCAGTTAATGTTGATTATCACAAGTGTACAGAGAATTCAGTCATCTGTCATAGACACGTTAACCGACATCCGACATGGAAAAATCAGTCCACTGCTGCTTGCACCCCAACAACTAAAGGAAGCAATAGCAGTCATAAAAATAAACTTACCATCAACTTTGCGCTTGCCAATGAAACAAAATGAGATCTTACATCTATATCAACTAATGACAGTGAAAGGACGGGTAGTTGACAAACTCGCAATCTTCCAAATTAAACTACCACTCATAAATGCAGAAGAGTTCGAGTTATTGAAAGTACTTCCAATACCATTCCTGACAAATGGAACACTAATGTGCATAAGGCCGCATTCGACCTATTTAGCTATCAGCTCGCATCGAGACAACTATTACCCGCTGTCCGATCAAGAAATTTCGTCATGCGTGGCAACTGGATATGAGGAACATTATCTATGCAGTCAGCATCATCCGATATACAACAGAGAGTCTCAAATCAGCATGTGTGAGATCAGTTTCTTAAATGACGCACCCACTCCAAAGGAGTGTCAATTAAAGGAAATAAGAGACAACTCAGTATGGATTCAGACTCTCCATAAAAACCAATGGATGTATGCACTTACGGAGACCGTAACAATCAACGCGGTGTGTGAAAATAAGGCCTTTACTACAACATTGCAAGGATCTGGCCTCCTAACCATCCAACCCAATTGCATACTTAAGCATGATTCAGTTACTATCGAAGGGCAACATAAATATCCGAGTAATATAACAACATCATATGAGAAGCTGATTAATGATTTCAACACGTCAGTTTCATGGTCACCGGCGGTCCCAGCCTTGGTAGATTCACCCACTTACCATGCACAATGGAAGGAACTGAGCCTCTTAGAGCAACAACTCTCATCTCAAAAGCTAGAGCTGCCGAAATTAATACACGAACGGACATCTCACACAACCATCATTGGATATATCAGTATCTGTCTTACAATAATTGTGTTCATATCATTAACTACAAAATTAATATTATCAAAAAGGCAGAAGCAGCAGTCTATAGTGCCAATACCCAAACCTAGGAATCACAAGGAGCCGGACTTTAGCGTCAGCATAGATTGAACATTCGGTCAACGTGGGGGAGAATGTTTGCACTCGGCAAAAAGGTTAACGGTCGCATAGAATCAGCAATTACTCGCTCTATAAGCGGGCGTTTGCCCCCAAAAACAATAACGCTAATTCTAGCGAATAATTCTTGCATTCAATGTGTCATTGCAAATATTTTTATGAATATGACACCCAGTCAAAGGTGCAAGAGAAGAATGCAATAATTACTCGCCTGATTGTAATTTAAGTAAGTAAGCATTTTACATTTAAGTTATTTCGGTATTCGGTTTTTTTTGTTATCGCATTGCATAGCCAAGCAATTTATTGCAATTTTAAATTATTAATATGTATGTAGGTATTGATTTTCGCAATTAGTGGTAGGTAGGAACATATTAAGATTTGCTTAGTTAAGTGCAATTTTAATATAAATTGAATATGATTTGTAATAAACGGTCAGTCTTGTTTTTTAGTAGCAAACAGTTGTTTTAATTTTGAGTTCACTTAATCAAAGCTTCCCTTTCAGATATCTAATTTTGGTGTAGTGGTACAAGAGCCGCTGCACTCTCATCAAAAGCCAAGGTGTAACACCTCGACTTGTTAAAACTTTCATAGAGAACAAAATAGTTCTTGAACATTTACTATTCTAAAACTATTCCTAAAATTTCACAATATTCGTCATGAAGTTCGGATAAATGGTATTTAAAAAAGCTACGAATTTATTATTAACATCTGGCAGCATTTAAATAAATCGTGAGCAAGACCGACACCCCCCGCACCGGCATATACTTCTGAATTTATCAATGAAAGTTACTATCAGGGGGTGTAAATCAATTGCCAAACGCTACGCTGCGGCCAGCGTACCATAGCAATGTACGCATGCAAACTCTTGAGTTAATTTGAGTCTAAAAAGTTAAATGTATTTAACTTTTACATTGCCTTTTATGTTGTAAAAACGCTGTAGGGATTTCAGCGTCACTGCGATGCCAGTGGCAACGGTGTTTGATTCTAATGCCGTTCCATCCATACCACGCGAATATTATGTAGCTTGCTTGACAAGACAAATCGGGGTGGATCTAGTGCTGGGTGGAATGATGGTGGGTGGGTCATACGCTACATTTTGGACAGCGTACCATACAGAATGTTAGTAGCGATATAATGACTTTGGGCTAGGCGGTATGTTCTTAGTTTATAGGAGAAAATTGGGCGTTACTTATAAAATATTTCAAGTTGTATCTAGTGATGCCAGAGGAGTAAACTTCTTTGAATTTTATACATTTTTTTAAATATTCTAAGAATATTTTAAAGCAAAATGTTATGTTTGGATTTTTTATTTTGTCAAGGGAAGCAGTGCTTCCTTTGCTTACAATGAGGAACCGCCCCTGGTATTTAGCCCAAGATAATCATAGCTCAACAGAGTTAAAATATTCTGAATATATGGGAGAATTAGTAGAAGGATTGCGGAAATTCGTCCCAGCTACTGAAACATCAAGCTCGGGACAAATACCAATTCATTCGACAACTGTTGTTCAACAGGAATCGTTCTTTCCGCGAAATCAGTTGCCAAAGTATAACGGCAACTACGATTTATGGCGACCATTTCATGATCTATTCATTTCTCTTGTTCATGACAATACAAAGCTAACACCAGTTCAAAAGCTGCATCATTTGAAATCTTGTTTAGTGGGTGATGCTGAGAAATTGTTGCGGCACACCCCAGTAACAAGTGAAGATTATATGCCAGGATGGAACAAGTTGAAGGCTAGATATGAGAACAAGAGAATTTTAGTTAATCTTCAATTAAAGGTTTTAGTAAACCAAGCGAAACTAAATTCAAAGTCTGCTAAAGGACTCAAGGCAATAATTGATACAACAGATGAATGTATCCAACAATTACAAAGTTTAGAAGTTGATACGACATCGTGGGATGTACTTCTAATACATCTGTTAGTACAGAAATTACCTTTCATTACCCCCAAACTGTTGGAAGTAGAGCAGGGAGGTACACAAGAACTCCCAACATCCAAGTCATTTAAGCAGTTTTTAAGTACGCGTTAAGAATATTAGTGTCTTTAGCAGATAGTTTAATTAAGTCCACACAACCCAAATCAAGCTGCACACCTGAAACAACTAAATCATACCACATTACAAAGGGAATCAAATGCCCAGCATGTAATTCAAGTCACTTTTTACAAAGATACCCGAACTATCGGAGGATGGACATACCATCCAGATACCAAATAATCAATATAGCTGTCAAAGATGCAACAAAAAGCATCATAGCACCCTGCATGAAGAATACAACCGGGACAAACCCAATCATGCAGCTGCCGGAATTGGGCATAGGTCAACTACTAACAACGTTAGCTCGAACTCAAGTCAAGTCAATCAAGCTAGCGATACTATTCATAAACGTTCTCCACGGTTACAGTCAGTGAGCAACACTGACGACTTAAACACGAGTCAAAACTTTGTAACTAGAGAAGACCATAATGCCCTGCTATCAACAGTGTTAGTAGTGGCACAAACAACAACAACATATTCTACGATGTCTCATAGATAGTGGCTCGCAATTATCCTTTATTACAGAGGAAGCCTGCAGGAAACTGGAAGCATGTCGTCGCCCAACTGCAGTATCAATTACTGGCTTAAACACTAGCCATACAGCAATTTCAACGCAGCAAACCACACTTACAATTCGATCACGAAAAGCGAAGTCTACAAGAATATTAGAAGAAAATTTTCTAATATTGAACAAAATCACAGATCCTTTACCTTCCAGAATAATCTCTAAAAGGGAATGTTTACATCTCAATAAACTGCCACTAGCTGATTCCACATTTTGGAAGCCTGGAAAGGTAGATGCTTTACTAGGAGCAAGAGTTTATGCTCAGATTGTCTTAAACAGCATTAAACAAGAATCTAATACTACCCCTACAGCCATTAAGACAATATTTGGTTGGATTTTACTAGGGTCAACAGCAAATGTTGTAGAAAGCAATACATCAGCGTTTACCGTCACAACTGATGACTTAGCTGAACAACTTAAAATGTTTTGGGAAACAGAAGAGTTTCCCACAAATCCAATTCTCAACAAAAAAGACAGAATGTCAGCAAAGATATCAACTCACCCATCAACGTCTTCACAATGGGACTTATCAAGTTAAATTACCATTTGTGAATGATGAAGTACCTGACCTAGGGCAGTCAAGACAACGAGCAATTAAACGCTTTCAAGGAATACACCGTCAATTTGAAAGGAATCAAGCTTTGAAGTCCGAATATGAGAGATGTTTAGATGAATATCTTGAGTTGGGTCACATGGAGTATATACCTCCAGCCAACAACAACGAGCCACACTATTACATACCTCACCATGCAGTTGTCAAAGAAAGCACGACAACAAAGGTGAGAGTAGTATTTGACGCTTCAGCGAAAACGTCAAATGGCAACTCACTCAATGAGTTCCTATTAAAGGGACCAGTTCTACAACCCAAATTATTCGCACCGTTGCTCAACTGGCGTAAATACAAGATTGCTATGAGCGCGGACATTGAAAAGCTGTACCGTATGATAACCATACATCCGGATCATCGTACCTTTCAGCGAATCATTTGGAGACATCCTAAAACCAAGGAAATCCAAGATTTTCAGCTGAATACGGTGACCTTTGGAACGTCTTCTGCGCCATACTTAGCCATTCAGACGCTTCAACAACTAGCATGTGATGAGCAACAAAGATGGCCTCTAACCTCAAAGGTCACATCCACAGACTTTTATGTGGACGACCTGCTCACTGGAGCTGAGAGCATAGAGGATGCTGAAGATCTACTAGATGAACTAATTAGCATGTTGAAAGCAGGAGGATTCAATCTGAGGAAATGGACAAGTAACAATTCGTACTTTTTGAAACATCTTCCCCAGAACAGCGCGAATTCAAGGATACGTTGATGATTTCGGACACGGAATCCGTAAAAACGTTAGGAATTCGTTGGCATCCTAAATCAGATAAATTTTCGTTCTTGACCAAACCTTGGAAAACGCATGCCAAGGTAACCAAACGAACCATTTTGTCAGATATTGCATCACTGTCCGATCCTTTGGGTTGTTTAGCGCCAGTTGTAATTACAGCAAAGGTGCTCATGGTGGGTCACAGGATGCGCATGGCACAATAAGGTTTCCGAAGCCATCGAACATCAATGGGATAGTTTCAAAAATAATTTAAAGTCTATCGACAACATACAAATCCCTAGATGGATTAACTATTCATCAAATGCGCATATCCGAATACATGGCTTCTGTGATGCATCAACAAAGGCATTCGCTGCAGCAGTCTATCTACGTGTAGGAGATAAGAATGGCATGTTCACGACTACTTTGCTTACTGCCAAAAATAGGGTAGCTCCCATAAAGCCAACGACCATACCACGATTGGAACTAAATGGAGCTCTATTATTAGCAAGACTGCTTAAATCTATAATGAAGGAGATGTGCTTACAACAGGTTCCAGTTTTTGCTTGGACAGATTCCACGATTGCTCTGCAATGGATAAAGGAACATCCCTCTCGATGAAAAATGTACGTTGCAAATCGTGTAGTAGAGATTCAGGACATCGAACGCTTTGAGCAATGGCGTGATGTGTCAACAAAGCATAATCCTGCGGGTATGGCCTCAAGAGGAGTGCCTGCTGCGGATTTAATAAATAATCAGCTATGGTGGCAGGGCCCATCATGGCTATCGGTGGAACAAGATGCATGGCCAAAATTTAAGGATATTTAGGAACAAACCAATCTAGAGGCTAAAGCACCTATTGCGATAAATCTTTTAGCAAAAGTAGATAACAAGTTCTTTCTACGATATTCATCATATACTCGCCTCGTTCGTATAGTAGCTGTGATGCAACGATTCATACACAATTGTCGGCATCCTCATAGTAAACGCTCACAGTATATCGATTCGCTGGATTGAAAAATAGCAAGTTGATTAAACTTAATCCTTTTATGGACGACAATGGTTTGTTACGAGTGGGTGGTAGACTAGATAATGCTTAAATTCCATACAATAGGAAACACCCAGTCATCTTACCAAGTGATCATCATGTCACATTAATTTTAATCGACAAACTACATGTAGAAACTCTACATGGCGGTCCTCATTGGTTCTCAGCACTAGTCGAAATCGATTCTGGATATTAGATGCTAGACGTTGCATTAGCAGTCGATTACATAAGTATATTACATGTTTCAAATATCGCAACTACGACTAGAAGCCAGGTGATGGAAAATTTACCAACCCCGCGAGTAAATGAAACGAAGTCATATTCAGATTGTAGCACCGACTTCATTGGTGGAAAATCTCTTCTGGAAAAGGATTTACGACAAGCCATTCATGCCTCAACACCAAAAGCAGCAAAATATCTGTCCTCCAAGCAAATCAACTGGCACTTTAACCCTCCAGCCTCTCCACCTTTCGGAGGAATCTGGGAAGCGGGAGTAAAGTCAGTAAAGTATCATCTTCGAAGAACACTACAATACCCCAAATGTACGTTTGAAGAGTATTCAACCCTATTAGTTCAGGTCGAAGCTTGTTTAAACTCTCGACCACTATGCTATGTTAGAAATGATCCAGCGGATTTATTGATCCTTACACCTAGACATTTCTTAATTGGCCAAGCACTAAATGCGATTCCAGAGCCTGATTATACAAATGAACCCGTAATATTGTCCAAAAGATGGCAGTACATTCAACAACTGAATAAACAATTTTGGGATAAGTGGTCAAAGGACTACCTTAACCAATTGCAGAACAGACCCAAATGGTACACAAGGCAACCGAACATGCATGTTGGAGATGTTGTCCTTGTTAAAAGCGAAAACATGCCACCCACTAGCTGGGCAATGGGTATAATAGAGCAAATACATCTAGGTCAAAACGCGAAATGGTAGTTTCTTATGACCAATCGCTAAAATTAGTCCTCTACCACCAGCATAAGACTAACTGCCTGTTATTAGTGTCGTCATGTATCTGTCCAGAAGTATCACATTGTTGGCGGAGGGTCATCATCAATTATTTTACACTATACTAACAAGCTACTATTTCAGATGTCATCCACATATGAGCAATAAGATACGCTATACATTCTAGAGGACATCTAATTTAGCCCCCCAGGAAGTCCTGAACTTAGGATGCTACGCGACCCTGGCTGCGATGTATTTGGAATGCCTTGACAAGAGTTGGCCCACGAATTGATGCGATCAGGGAGCAGAAATCGACCAGCAACCGGTCAGGAATTAACTTACAGATCCAGGGCAAGCGGAAGCAGGAATCCTCCAGCAACAAGAGCTGCAATTGCGGCAGAACCAACGTTCATTGGTCTGACTCCATTCACTGATCCGCATCCGGAACAAACAGCAGTGGTTGATGGCGGTAGAATCTCGGCCTTAACAAGTCTGCTTCGAACCGCAACTATAAATGAATTTAAAATGAGAGCCGCTAATAGCTTTCAACGCTTCGTCACTCGAGAAGGCATCGACATATACTTGCCACGATATGTGCTACAGCGCATCGATGTCAAGGTGGTACAACGGCAACGAAACAGGGAGAAAACCATTAATCTCCCAGATAAGTATCAGGTTCGACTACGAGTATTAAAGGATGGGACAGTGATATTTCATCATTATCACAAAAGGGGTATACGTCGACTAAGGCAATCGTTGGTTGAACGAACTGTTCAACGGGGGGAGTATGTTGAGCACAGCTAAAAATAAAAAAAACATTAGCATTTGAAAAAAAATGTATTTCATACTTCCCTTAATGTCTACCAGGTAATTCCCTCCAGGTCATCCCACAGTGTCAGGAACTAATCTGAAAATGAGAAAAAATGCATAAATTAATTTAAATGCAGCAATATACAAAACTAATAAACAAAACAAGACTAATTCTACGAATTACATGCAAAACTGCCAAGAAACGAATTTCTTGGGAGTACCACAACAATTGAACTGATGCATAATTAAATTTAAACACTTAGAAAATAATAAAACACACTTACCTGGATAATTAATCCATAATTTGCATAGAAATCAGCACACCAAACACACGGCACTCTTTACTTAAAAACCGCGATACGAACTGTCAAATTGACTCGCGAAGAAGTCAATTTGATGAAAACGAAGGCGCACTACCTGTTGAGCGCGAAATTCACCAGGTAAGCTAGATTTCACGAAAAAAGGTGAAAGTAATTCCCATAATGAGTGGGAAAGAGAAAGAATTGGAAACGAGATGCAAGAAAAATGAGAAATATTTGCATTCCACACTGGAAATATATATTTAGTTTATTATATCTATTCATATTGTCATAGTCCAGACAATGGAAACCTTGAGTTTAATCATTTTGTCTAATGGTCATTACTAACAAATATGCACACAGTACCCGTACACAGTAAGAAAGAGACTATATGTTTGTCTCCAATTTCGGAAATTAGTACAAGCACACGAGTACTGTTTCATTGGCACATTAGGAACGTCTAGAATAATAGTTTTAGTACAAATTTTTATTTATTACAAAAACAAGAAAACTATAACCACTATGAGTAGTTAGAATTCTTGTATAAATTATAAGATATCCTATTTCCATTATCGGTAGTATACATATTAATAATTATGTCGGTTATAATGAAATTTTTTATAACGTAATGATGCTGTGGCCCTTTTATTTCTCCTTTCACTTTCTTGGAGCCCGCTCGTATGAAGGTCGTCTAGGTCCGCTATCCTCTCTCTTTTCAGGTCTACCAGGGCTACTGTTCAATATCGCCCGCAGTATCGTAGGGTGGTTGGGGCAATGGCGATGGAAGGCAGAACATCTGCGTCTTCCCACGGGATGTAGGTAAGTGGTGTAGGGTCCCTTCAGGACCGACTGTGTGCCGGCGTTTTCTTTTTGTATGCAGGAACGAATTTTTTTGTATGTGGCAGGCGGCAGCGGCAGGTTTTCGTGGAATCTCCCCACACTCTCCGCCAATAGCCGAGGCGAGCTAGCGCGCCGCACTGCAGTCAACGCTGTCCGCCGAGTGATCTGTCAGCTCATGCTGGAAGTCGGGACTTCACGTCCAAGCCAAGTCACTCAACATAGTTCCATAACAGATTTTTGTATAAAAACCATGAAGCTCGCGCTGCTTTTCGGTATTATAGCTTCTAGTCCAAATCTATTTTCTTTTGTTTAATACAATCAAATTATTGCGAATAACACAAGCCGCTAATACAAACAGTCTTCATTATATTTTATCCTTTCACGACATAATTAATTAATCCACCGCCACACAAAAATCTAAATATTGAACCATCAAAAAGTGATTGTCAAAACAGTGCACTGCATCGCATTGTGTTCCAGGCTAGTAACACTGCTACAGCGCTGCACTGCACTGGATCGTATTGTGTTTCAGGCTTTATACTGTCAAAACCATTCGGAATCGACACATGTTGTATTCCTGAAATCCGCATTTGTTATATACCGAACGCAAAACCTTCGTTATTTAACGAGTGGGTTCAACTATTCGTTATGCCAAACGAAGAATGAATCAGCTGCTATTTTACGGGTGATAATGGGAGATAAAAGACATGCGAAAATGTCATATGCTCAAAAAGCCAAAATAATTGAGTTTTTAGAGGAAAACCTGAAACTGAAATTTGGTAAATACGACAGTTCTTTAGTTCAAAAGATGCCACGGAATTGTGGCAAAAGCTAACATCAGTATTAAATTCCATACCCGGAGCGCAAAAGGACCGAAAATGCTGAAAATAGGCAAGGTATATAGAATACAAGTATTCTCTTTAAAATTGTAACACTAGAGCTGTGACGTGTTTCGTCCTGTAACGTATGTACATTTCTGTTGAAAAGACAGAGAGAGGAGAGAAAATATTGTGCTCTCTGTACGTACTTTCCTATACGTTCGGACACAAATGGCGGGACGTGGTTCGTAATGAGAATATCTTGTATCTCTGTACCGTGGAAATAGGTATGTATATAAATTCATATTAATTTTTTTATGATATTATATTCCAAACAAAACTAAAAGAAAACTTCCAGAGTTGACAGGATTTAAAATGTGTGGTGAAAGAAAATTCTGCGGAGACAAAACAACATTTGCAAAATTTTTCCTATCCAGGAATTGATTAACGATCGACGTAATTTATTTTCCATACAGTCTTCAACAATTTCAGGTGCACAATAATGACAATTTACTGAAGCTAGCCAGTTTTTACAAATTATATTTTAAAACATGTAACAGTTGAAAATATTTACTTGTAAATTGACAGATTTAATCTTATCACACTCGTTATGTTGAAAAACTTTATCACCACTTCGACTTTATAACGATGAGGTTCAAGAATACGAACGGACGAACGGAGTATTCGATTCGTTATCAACCATTCGTTATATAACGAATTCGTAAAAACCATTCGTAATAAAAGAATAGGCAGCCTGGAATGCGAGAAATATTCGCATATGAGAGGCTTGTGAAAATGTTAAGAAGCAGTAACATGGATAATTTGAAGAATGTTACTCGTATGTATGACCGGTGCTTTCACATTTTACTGAAGCTGGTTAAACCTTACATTAAAAACAAGTAAAGTAACTTTAAATGCTCTGAGACCAATTATAAGTAATACCATAGATGAATACCCGTATGTAATTTCGTATGGGCGTTCGCCCAACTGTGCAAGTTGGAGTTTTGAAGTAATCTTGCGAATATAATTCTAGAACGGTTCAGCGGATAGTAAAAATTATTATAACAAATTTCATAGAATTTCGTATTCCGAAGAAGTTTTGTGTACCACAAAAACGTTTAAGAACTGACCATGTTCACAGTATACGTAAAAACTATAAATTTTTATAAGGCATCACCAAGAAGGGGTTGCCCATTTCTGAAACTATATTTACTATTTTTATAAAAAACGTGTCTGATAATTCAGATCAAGATACCTTCCGGTATACCACGCGATTCCTTGAGCTAAGCTGATCAAAAAATTGTTCCACATACCCCCCCCCCCCCCCCCCCACCTAACATCCTTAGAAACCTTCCTTTAGGAGTTGTGGCCAGTTGAAGATTTCGCCAATATTCGTGAGAATAAATGAGTATAACTTTTGAACCACGCTATAGCTATAGATTTTGGTTATTGTTAGCTTATTATATAGCCAACAGTAGTAGCTGTCGAAAAGTGTATTACTCTGTATATTTTAATTAAGCATCTTTAAATTATTTTCAAATATTTCCAAAATTTTGATTTTTTTACACACAAATTTCATAAATACCGTTATTTATTTCAAAAACTTTTGTGTGTAAAAAAATTAAAATTTTGGAAATATTTGCGAATAATTTAAAGATGCTTAATTAAAATATACAGAGTAATACACTATTCGTCAGCTACTATTCTTGGCTATGTAGTAAGCCAACAATAACCAAAATCTATAGCGTGGTTCAAAAGTTATACTCATTTATTCCCATCAGAGTTCACGAATATTGGCGAAATCTTCAAATGGCCACAACTCCTAAAGGATGATTTCTGGGGGGGGGGGGGTATGTGGAACAATTTTTCGATCAGCTTACCTCAAGGAATCGCATGGTATACCGGAAGGTATCTTGATCTAAATCACCCTGTATATATATATATATATTTTTTTTTTGGTTAAGCTTCTAAACTTACTTTTGGCTTAGGTCCTCGGTTGTGGTGTGGCTAATCCAATTTGTTCTTGTGTTATTAAACACTTATTCCTTTTTTTTACAAATTTATTAAATAACTTCGTTGTTCTTTCCTTGAAATAACACAAACTAGATTTCCTTATTTTTTTCTTAAATCGAACTAACTTAATTAATTTTTAACCCGCAAAACGATTTTATTAGATTATGATTAATCTTACATAACTTCAAATAACACAAACCAGATTTTTCTAAATTTTTCTTAATTCGAACTAACTTGATTAATTTTTAAACCGTAAAACGATTTTATTGCTCTACTCGAATACTCGAAAACCAAAAACTAACTCTCTTCTTGATCACTTTTTTCGTGATCAAGAGCTGGTGTTTAGGGTAGAAAATGCTTAATTACATTTTCTTACCCTGAGAACATGTCACCATTAATTCTGGACTTGTTCAATCTTGTCCAGAACTATTCGCGCCGGACGGTGGCTTCAAAAATGTATTCTTACACTTAAAAAACATCAGCCACCGTCCGTCGTGTTGAAATCGCGGCGCGCATATACATGTAATGCATTTATGCGAAGCGCATTTATTACCGGAAAGTTTTTAACGTAATATGTATGTACGTATATGTACGTATGTACATACATATTGTATTTTTCGCGGCAAATCGTACTAAAGGTAGGATTTGCCTTTTGATTTTTTTTTTAGTTTTATTATATCCAGCAGTTACGCTGTGTGTCTTGATGTCTTGGATGCACCATTGGGTCTTGGCTGTACTGGTTTATGTCTTGGATGCACCATCGAGTCTTGAATGGCTTATGTCTTGGAGGTGTAGTTTTATCTTGACGGCGCCCTAGCGGCATTAGACGGAACTGGTGCGCCTAAATTTAGGCTTTTTGATTATGGTTTTGTTGTTTTCAAGTGTTGCGCCTAAATGAAGGCATTGGTTTAGTAGTAATTAAAGTTAACAGTAGGAAATTTTTGTTCATGCGAATGGATTCTAGATGGTTGGTAGGTAGATTGGGAGGGGGGGGGGGTATTATAAGGATAAGGAGGGGGAATGAAATTTTCATCAGAAATCTTCTACGGGCTCTGGTTTTCGAGATATTAGCGTATTAAAAATTCAAGTTATCTTGGTTCATGCCAATGGATTCTAGGGGCCGAGGGGTGGGAGGGGGACCAAATTTTCATCAGAAATCGTCTACGGGCTCTGGTTTTCGAGATATAAGCGTATTAATAATTCAATTTATTTTGGTTCATGCCAATGGATTCTAGGTGGCGAGGGGTGGAACGGGTTGACGAAATTTTCATCAGAAATCCTCTACGGGCTCTGGTTTTCGAGATATTAGTGTATTAATAATTCAAGTTATCTTCGTTCATGCCAATGGATTCTAGGTGACGAGGGGTGGGAGGGGGACCAAATTTTCATCAGGAATCGTCTACGGGCTCTGGTTTTCGAGATATAAGCGTATTAATAATTCAAGTTATTTTGGTTCATGCCAATGGATTCTAGGTGGCGAGGGGTGGGACGGGTTGACGAAATTTTCATCAGAAATCCTTTACATGTTGGCTTGATGTTTTGTTAGCAAATTATTATGGGGTCTAGGGTATGTCTATTGAAAAGTCTTATGTTTTATAAACATTTGTTTTTATTTCCAATAAAATTTCTTATTACAAAAGTATTTCTTATAGCACATTGTCCAATATGAGCTTGGCAAGATGGCGCATTTGTGTTAATCTGTAAT
The DNA here is from genome assembly GCA_963930735.1 of Dioctria linearis. Taxonomy (NCBI): domain Eukaryota; kingdom Metazoa; phylum Arthropoda; class Insecta; order Diptera; family Asilidae; genus Dioctria; species Dioctria linearis. The sequence continues at coordinate 105,585,348 of OZ005742.1, forward strand.
AGTTTTCCACAGTTGGATTCATCTTCGACGTTGATAATGATTTCACCCTCTCCAACTATCTTCTGCATCCAATGAACTTTTTCAGCTCTCTTTACATATATGGTTTTATTTCGAAGCAGTGGTTCAACTATAGTGTACAGCTTGTGGTACGTATGTAGCCATCATCTCAGCGGAATCCATGAAATTTTTGTTGAAGCCATTTTACTTGTCTCTTTTTTGCTGAAGTCAAATATTTGTATCTGAACGGTGGTTGTAATATAAAGTGCTGCATCTGGTTTTCATTGGTTAAAATTGCCAGTTCTTTAGTGATAAATTCAATAAGGTTTGTTTTGAATCCTTGAATGTCTACGATGACAGCCATCTTCTTAATTTAACTTTCCAACTTTACTTGTCAGCGGACTGTATTCCACTATTCGATCGTGTAGGAGCAGGCCGTAGGTAACGCTGGGAGTCTTACAAAATAATAAAATAGTTTTGATTACAAAGTCACCTTACCATTTTACGTTCACTACCTCTCAGCTGAGTAATAATTGCATGTGTGTATATACAGCCAGAGTCTGAATCTGTAGGCAGCTACATTAGATATCATCAGCCCACGGCATGCCATGAGAGTTTTTGTTTGAGGAATCGTAGGCATTTGGTTCTTATTTCTCCATCATTGACCGATTCTAACAAGTGTAGGTTCGATTCCCGTCCGCGGGAAAAATAAATAACATTTGGTTCAGATACATTTTTTTATATAATTTTGTTAGGAAAGGTTTAACAAATTTATTTCGATTCGAAAGATAAGAAAACAAGCTTAAGATTATCAGAATACCATTTTTCTGTATAAATAGTAGTTTAGGGCGGAGGAGCTATTCAAATCAAACACAAATGGCCGTTTCGAGTACCGTATACCCAGTAGTAATATCTCACTCACTTTCCCACAAAAATCTCACTCACTTGCGTTCCAGAATAAAGAAACACGTGGAATCGGGTAAGTGAGTGAGTGAGTTGAGTGAGTGAGAATGCAGAATAGGGGCCCTGCATCTGTTTCCACGGTATTGAATGATACTTCATCTGTGCCCCTTTGAGAAGAGTATCAAAACCTTCGAGTGTTTTCGTCAGCCGTTTCTCTCCAGAAGCTTTGTGTGAGGACATATTGAAGTATCTTAAGTCCAAAAATATCGCAGCTGATGATATTCCTTGTCGTAAGATTAGTAAAAGTTCTAAACCGATTGCATCTTTTGTTTTAACCGTCTCAGAAGATGTGCGGGACAAGTTATTGGATCCCGCATTTTGGCCCTCTGGCACGTTTACTAAATTGTTTGTACCTTCCGGGCGCCAACCTAAAAATGCATCTAAAATAAGCAGCGATACTCCAAAGAACTCAAATCCCTTTACTATCAAAACGTAAGGGGGATTCGTACAAAAACCACACAAATTTTCAAAGCCTTGGCTCTATCACAGTTTCCGCGATGCTGAAATTTTTGACAATTCATATCAAATTTTTAGAAGAGATAGAAATACTGAGTCTGTAGCTCGAAGTGGCGGCGTATTCCTCGCCTGTAAAAACCAGTTTAATTGTAGCCAGGTTGAGCTTCCCAGTTTCTCCAACACTCTTGACATCGAAATTCTTGCTCTTAAGTTATCTCTTTCAAAATCTGACTTATACATTATCTGTTGCTATATTCCTCCAGACTGCACAAATATTGTCGATGACAAAGGTCAGAATATTTACGACCTACTCATTTCAACATCTAATTTTATCCATGGTAGGATGGATCCTCTTGACGAATTACTACTAATTGATGATTTTAACTTACCCAATATTCAATGGGTATTAAATAAAGTTGACGATGACTATCTTCCACTAAATAACTTGACAACAAAGGAGTCACTATTCCTTGACAGTATTTCATCTCTTGGTCTCAGCCAAATCAGTAATGTTAAGAATGACATGGGAAGGCAGTTAGACCTGGTATTTTCTACTGACACAGGTAACTTAATAGTTGAGCTTAGCGCAGTGAGAATGTCTACTCTTGATAAATATCACCCCCCTCTACTAATTACATATTGCTATGAAACCGAAATCTTAACAAATTGTGATGACACACAATACTTTTTCAATTTTAGAAGGGCTAACTTTTCGGAACTTTCCATCTACATCCTACATCTATTGACTTCAACACATTACTGTCTAGCAATAATGTTGACGAAGACGTTTCCAAATTTTACTTAATTCTTTTCGATTTGTTTTCCTCTCATGTTCCCTGCGAGCGCCAGCGGCTCTCTAAAACATGTCCACCATGGTTCAATAAAGAACTGAGGCGTCTTAAAAATAGCAAGAATAAATTGTGGAAGAGTTATATGAGGGATAAGGACATTATAAGTCACAACAACTTCCTCACATCATATAATGACTTCAGAGAACTTTCCTCTACACTTTATGATGAGTATATTCACATCATGCGTACGAAATTATTCAGTGACCCATGCATCTTTTTTAAGTTTATTAATATGAAGAAAAGAACGGACAACTACCCCTATACCATGAGGCACAAAGATTCTGCTAGTGATGATTCGTATAAAATTTGCGATATGTTTGCTTCTTTTTTTTACAATGCCTTTGCCAACCTCAAATTTTCAGCCTCAAAATAGCAACTTCAGCCATATGAACGACTATCGCAACTCGTCCTGATGTGATCCCTCCTGCCTTCTTTAAGTCATCCTGCCTTCCAATGGTAGTTCCGCTTAGAATTGTTTTCCAAAAATCGATCGATAGTGGTCGTTTCCCCCAGCTATGGAGAAACTCTTTTATCATACCTATCCACAAAAAGGTAGTAAAAATGACATATCTAACTATAGGCCTATTGCAAAATTATCTTGCATGCCCAAATTATTCGAATCTATCATTTCTTCTCAACTATCCACCTCCTGTAAGAATTTACTGTCTTCAAACCAACATGGATTTATTTCGGGCAGGTCTACAACCACTGACTTTCTGGAATTTGTCTCAGATACCATTGGCGGATTTGCAAAAGGCTACCAGACAGACTGTATTTATACAGACTTTAGTAAAGTTAGACAAGTTATCTCACCACGTGATACTCTTTAAAATGGAAAAGTATGGGTTTCCTCCAACATTTCTTAAATGGACGGAGTCTTATTTAGATAAGAGAACATATCAAATCTTATTTCGACATTCCATTTCTAGAGTCTTGAAGGCTTCGTCTGGCGTACCTCAAGCGAGTCTTTTGGGCCCGTTGTTCTTTATTCTGTCTATTGACGACATTGTCTCACAACAGAGTACTGTAAGGTCTTGATTTATGCTGACGATATTATGCTTTTCGCTCAGATTATATCTGGTCACAATTGTGAACAGGTACAGGGTGACCTTTATGACTTTCCATAGGAATCAGACACCAATCACTTATGATTATGAGTTCTCTGTCTATGACATGTGTGCCAAATGTGACCACATATTGAATTTTATCTCTCATATAAACTACGTGGTATCAAAGAGTAGTTCTATGCTGGATTTTATAAAACGTTGGTCCCGAGAGGTTTCGAATCCTACCATAACATTGCGTTTGTACACTTGCTTTGTGAGACCACTTCTGGAATAGGCTAGCCAGGTCTGGTCTCCTTTTTACGGTACACACATCGATCGCATTGAGTCTGTTTAGAGAAACTTTTTACGATTTGCTCTCAGGCATTGATCCTTCCACCCTATGAGGATCGCTTGCAGCTTTTGAACCTGCACTCACTTGAGAAACGTCGCATGGTTGCCAATGTAACTTTTGTTCACAAACTCTTAAACGCGAATGTTGATTACCCTTTGTTACTTGACAAAACCTCTTTTCATGATAATAGGCATAATTTAAGAAGGCTACCTTTATTTCATGTCAACTCTTCAAGGTCTAACTTTGGCATGTGTGAACCTATTAATCGCATGTTCATTGCTGTTAATAATCTTACTGCGCATTTTGTTGTTGACGACTCTAAGCATGTCTTAAAAAAATGTCTATATAATATTTAATCTTTTATTAGATTTAATTTAGTTTTTTATCTTTTTGTTCTATTGCATGACATTTCATCTGGTGTTTGGTCTATGTTTAGTGTAACATACTAATACTAACACCGACTAAGTGATGAAACGCATGTATTATTGACCGTTTATTTATTAAACGTGTACATGCCACGCGCTTGTGTTAAGCTGGTTCTGATAGTCATTAAAAAATATGCTGTTGTATTAGCCGGTATATTTTCAGATGTCTTTAATTTTAGCCTTATGTCAACAGGTCCACTTTTTATTGTCTCATTTTGATGTGAGCAATCAATTACAGCAATCCGAGTATCGGTTTTGAACTTCTCCCATGTGAGGAATGGCTGATACTGATGGGCAAAGTATGATTGTGTAAACTTTATATACACGTCATATAGCAATGCGTATCTATGCAAATCAAATTTCAAATTCAAATCATCATAGGGATATGATTCTGAGTTCAAATGAACTGTAGCATCGGTGAGTTTGCAGTGATCTAACTTGCTTGCATCCTTGGTTTTATCGTTCCTTCGACTCGTTTGTAATGCTAAGGTGATAAATCGAGGTTTCTCCAGTGGAGTGGAAGTCTTAACTGACCAGGTTTGATGCGTCGATTCCGGTAGTACTGGATACTCATATATGTCCCAGCTACGGAATGGTATTTGTATCGGGCGACCTCTCCCGATAATTTTAAATAGTTGCAGCTTTTCATCATCGGATACAGGAACATTTGGAATGCTCCATTGAAGTTTGGTAATTTCAATTTTCACCTCATCCATGTCAGAGGTACACAATAGTTGAACAGCCCATTGGCTGGTATAACGGATGAATCTGATGACCAACTTCCGCTGAGTAGTATCCTGCTTACATTTGCATTTAGCGATACGTAGTTTTTAATGTTGTTGCAATCCTAAGATTTCTTGTACAGTCGATTTCCACTGCATTCAATTCATAGCGTATTTCCACAAAAAGAAAGGATAGAGCGTTGTTAGCTAATTTCGCGGTTGCTGAAACGATTCCATCCAGCTTAGTTAGCGACCCCTCAATGTAAAGAAAACTCCTGCTGCGTAGAAGGTTCACGTCTTGATGTTGTACAGAGATACGGATTTCATCGCTGTTTTTAAATGATGTTAGAAATGGTGAATAGGAGTGATGTTCAAATTTAGTAACACTGTTATCAAAGCGAGCGTCTGGTGCAATATCTGGTATTCCGTTATTCATTGTTTTAGCGTTAAGCCTAACGATTGGAAATATGCTGTATTTGCATTTGCAGGTGTTAATGTAGGTCTCGACCGCTTCAAGGTTGTCCGCTGACTAATGATCTTGTCTGCTCCGAACTCGTATTTATCATTATTGACATGCTGCGGCTTCAAATGTAACCTGATGGTTATAGTATCTCCTCTAAAGTTTATTAAGTCACCGTCTTGGTCAAGGAGCTTCAATGTTAGAGAACTTATACGTTTGGTGTTCACACGCAAATAGATTACATTTTTGGGTACCACCACTATTTTATAACCAGGCCCCACGTTCGGTGAAAACTCGTGGAGATTGTGTACTTGTGTGTTGTTGAAGAATGATCCTGATATAATATTACATTCGATGCGGATAGTATTTACTATAATGATATTGACTGGTAACTCTGATGTATTCACCATATTAGCAGATAAGTTTCTTTTACTGAATCCAAGCAGAGGAGCTATGGATCTCTGTTTTTCAAAATGTATTTTTTCAGTTGACTTAACTTTACTCTTCAATGTATTATTGTTAGCCTTTATCGTAACCTTTATCCTTTTCCCTTCTTTATCCAAGTATCCTTGCACATATTTTGCTATGTCCATAATCTCATAGGATCCAACAGGTATCTCAACAACCTCATTCCCTACATGAACCAGATTATTGATCACATCAATATTTGATATAGAGTTGTATGTTTGAAAATCAATTAATCCACATACATAATCCGTTGCTAGCTCCAGCGGAGGAAATTACTCAGCAGTGAGTAAAGGTGAATTTCCCGTGAGAGTAAGTGTTAATGACATGGCGGTTGATAATGATCTATCTCAATTTCAATATAGATACATTTACTTATACATAATAATCAATGGCTAAGTAGTGTAGCTATGGCGTTTCTGGACCACTTTTCCCATACAAGAAGTGCAAGGTAGATTCCAACTAATTTGGTGGATCACTGAGGGTTCTGGGGAGGGGTCAGAAGGGGGAGGGGGCTGAGGTCGCTTTTGTAATGAAAATTTGACATCATCTTGAAGTTTTCTTTTAGGAGGATATTTATGCCAACAACAACAACCAATGTAGGTAGTGTTCGAACCAAATTGATTCGAATATATTTTCATAAACAGAAAACTTCTGAAAGAAAGCATGCTGAAAAGCGAAAAACATATACACAACCCAACATTGCCATGTATTTGTCATCTTCATAGCATATTGCACAAATACAACATAAAAGTATAGCCTCATTGAGCAAATTAAATTAAAATTACTATCAAAAACCAAATCCTGAAAAGGTAACATATTACAACAATATATATATTTAATATATATAATACTATGCTGAAATTGAGTTCTGAAAAGAAAACAAATTCAATTTAAATACAATTTTTCCAAAAATAGGTATAACATCTATCAAAAGCATGTGTTGTCATGTAACATACAATGCATGGCACAAATACAATCAGATCAAGCAGATCAATTTGCAACTCTAGCATTATCGTCATTATAAGTACCATCGAACGGGAATTTCTTCTCTACGTGATACGAAATAAAATTGTTGCAAATATAATTTAATTTAACACAACAGCATGTGTTGCTCTAAATTTCTTGTTGCTATACATTTTTGTTCGTTGCTAGGCAAATTTTATCGCTAGTACCGTAAAAGCACAGCTGCATTGCCAATTCTTGTAATCATACGCCGCTGCTACTCTATCAGTGGTGTCGTGTGCAAGCAAGGGCTATAAAAACGACAAGCTGACTAATCTCGATCTCTTTTGTACTTGGCATCGCTTGGGGTAAGTTGGCTGTGTAGGGACTAACATTTATATCGGGTATCGACTGATATATCACTTTAACAACTGACAATTATTTCTGGTATCGACGGGAATAAACACATCTTAATTCGGGTCTCGACTGAAGTTAAGATATCTACTATCAATTATTTCTGGTCTCGACGGGAATAAACACATCTTAATTCGGGTCTCGACTGAAGTTAAGATATTTACTAACATTATTTCTGGTCTCGACGGGAATAAACGCATCTTATTTCGGGTCTCGACTGAAGATAAGATATTTACTAACAATTATTTCTGGTCTCGACGGAAATAAACACATCTTAATTCGGGTCTCGACTGAAGTTAAGATATCTACTAACAATTATTTCTGGACTCGACGGGAATAAACACATCTTAATTCGGGTCTCGACTGAAGTTAAGATATTTACTAACATTATTTCTGGTCTCAACGGGAATAAACGCATCTTATTTCGGGTCTCGACTGAAGATAAGATATTTACTAACAATTATTTCTGGTCTCGACGGAAATAAACGCATCTTAATTCGGGTCTCGACTGAAGTTAAGATATTTACTAACATTATTTCTGGTCTCGACGGGAATAAACGCATCTTATTTCGGGTCTCGACTGAAGATAAGATATTTACTAACAATTATTTCTGGTCTCGACGGAAATATACACATCTTATTTCGGGTCTCGACTGAAGTTAAGATATCTACGAACAATTATTTCTGGTCACGACGGGAATAAACACATCTTAATTCTGGTCTTGACTGAAGTTAAGATATTTACTAACAGCTATTTCTGGTCTCGACGGGAATAAACACATCTTAATTCGGGTCTCGACTGAAGTTAAGATATTTACTAACATTATTTCTGGTCTCGACGGGAATAAACGCATCTTATTTCGGGTCTCGACTGAAGATAAGATATTTACTAACAATTATTTCTGGTCTCGACGGAAATAAACACATCTTAATTCGGGTCTCGACTGAAGTTAAGATATTTACTAGCAATTATTTCTGGACTCGACGGGAATAAACACATCTTAATTCGGGTCTCGACTGAAGTTAAGATATTTACTAACATTATTTCTGGTCTCGACGGGAATAAACGCATCTTATTTCGGGTCTCGACTGAAGATAAGATATTTACTAACAATTATTTCTGGTCTCGACGGAAATAAACGCATCTTAATTCGGGTCTCGACTGAAGTTAAGATATTTACTAACATTATTTCTGGTCTCGACGGGAATAAACGCATCTTATTTCGGGTCTCGACTGAAGATAAGATATTTACTAACAATTATTCCTGGTCTCGACGGGAATAAACACATCTTAATTCGGGTCTCGACTGAAGTTAAGATATTTACTAACATTATTTCTGGTCTCGACGGGAATAAACGCATCTTATTTCGGGTCTCGACTGAAGATAAGATAACACTTTAAGCCGGGTCTCGACTGACTTAAAGAATATTATCTCGGGTCTCGACTGAGGTAGTATCTTACTAACATTAACACTTTATTTCTGGTCTCGACGGGAATAAAGAATTGTTCTAACCCATGGTTAGAACAAAGGGTCTTAACATTAGCTTAAAGCCAACCCTCCAGCGTCAAGTTGTAGATCGGTGAGTACCAGTCACTTGTAACAAAATAATATTTATTCATACATCTATTTTATTATATATTTATTCATATATATATTTACATATTATATTCTTCTGGTGCATATTTATTAAATATCATACTTTGACTTTATTCTACATCAATTTTACATATATATATATATTGACGATTTTATATTGCAACTTTCTGCCAATAAGTGTTTTCAGTGTGAAACAAAAATTCTCTGACCCAAAACTTATATATTGAGTTTTATCCCAGATAACTATTCTTGATAATCGTACATTTTAAGTCTGTGACAAGTGTTTTCTAGTGTGAATTGGTCTCTGACCTAACAACTTAAATACAGAATCTGATTTTGGTGTAATTAGTGGATAATCTTAAGAACTAAGTGTAATAATTTATTGAAAGTTAAAACGTAGTGAGCAGCGTTTGTTTTTGTTAAGATATTCGACCACTGACCTTGATCCAAATTTACCAGTGAATTCATTTAAGTTTCACTAACTTCAAATTTGCGTGTACGTTCCACTAGCGGACAGTACAGGTAGGTATGTTGACTTGGATATGTCCGTCTTCAGACCGATAATCAAATTCTGAATAATGTAAACAAAATCGCAGCCGAGTAAAATAAACACACACACACACACACACTACGTCATACTAAAAGATTTTCTACCAGGGGATATATTCAGTACCATGTTATTAAATTAACAACAACAACAACTAACGTAGGTAGATATGAAATATCCTAATTTTTGATCTTCAGGTGTAATGCTTCTAATTTTATTCATTGCATAAATAATTCGTACAGCCGAATAATGTAAACAAAATCAGAGTAGAATAATGTAAACAAAATTCTCACAGAGCCGAGTAAAGTGAACATATTTATAAAAGATTCTCAATAGCTGAAATAAAACAACAACTGATATGTTGTCTTAGATGAGTAGTTATAATTGAAAATTTCTTTTGCTGAAAAAAAACAACTGCGGATTAAAAAGCCGAGAGTGATCATGATATCTAAAAATAGATCACGGCTGCTTGTAAGAAGTAGTGGAAATTAATGCCTCGGTAGACAGGTGGCTGGTAATTTGATACCGCCAAGTAATATAAACAATGGTTTTTTGCATCTAGGAGTGTGTATTGAAAAGTCATAAGTTTTATGAAAAATGGTTTTTTATTTATTCGCATCATTTAATCTTAAATTATAAACTTTTTCTCTGTGCTTCATATCCAAAATTGGCAACAATATATCTGAAGTTCTATTAATCCTATCTTGGAAGCGAAAGCGATCCAGAGCATATGTCTCCCATGGTCCTTTTCTGGGTTCATAATCAATCATATAAACTTGTGGAGCAGCAGTACTAAACTTGACCTTCATTATCACGACTAATTTAAAAAAACTATTTTCAAATTATTCCCTTTTTATTATTCAACGGTTGTAATAAATAATTGTATACAGATTAATATCATTCTGAATAAATTCAATTTTATATGATCGCCCGATTGGTCCTCTGTTAATCACCAAGAAATCTCCCTTGGCATTTATTTTACTCAAAGTATCGTCCGAAATTGTGTTGTATCGTGAAGGAAGAAATAGTAGTAAATTCTCCTAATCCAGAACCACACGAGCTCCAAATGTAGTTGTACACCTTCTCGCTCCAAGAATCTTGTACTCTTTATCCAACTCCATTTGGCAGGTCTTCAGGGACGGTTGGTACTGCTCCAACTTCTTTAGTTCATCCATTGCGTTTGACATTATTATTATTTTCTCCTTGCTTCCTATTTGTTTGAACTACGGAATTAAACTGATAGTGAATCTGATGCAGCTCCTTAATTTATAGGCAATCTTCCAAAACAAGTTTAATCCTGTTGTAACCAATCCGCGCAACTGAATAAAGTAAACAATGAGTAATCCTCATGTAATTTGATATCACCCCACTTCCGTTTACAATTTCGCATATAAGTTGAATGAGTCATGCACACAACAAATTTAATCGAATGAGCCATCTTCATGTAATTTGATACCACTTCACTTCCTGTAAACAAATTCGTAAACAGCGAGGTGTTCCTATAAAAGCGCAAGCAAACCGCTAGGAGCCAACATTCAGTTTCAGTAAGTTTCAGTGTTAGTTTAAAATATAAAAAAATTAAAAATGTCTTCGGTGTTAGTAAATAAAAGTTTTTCAGTAATTAAAAATTTGCGAAAAGATGTGATGGAGTGTTTAACAAATTCAGTGAATAAAGCCTATATTGTTCAAAAGTGTAATAGAAACATGCATAAATTTCAAGTTGCATTTCGGAAGTGTAATAAGAATGCTAGGAAACGACATTTCGAGAGCTGTTCGAGCAAATTCAAGCATTGAGAGCACTATTGAGAACTCCCCGTCGAGGTGAAGGAATTACTCGCGTAAGAAGAAGTGATTTTGTAAAGTGGGAGGAAATAAATACTGCGTTCGCAGACAGAATTCGACAAGGTGTTATTGCAAATTTAAAACATATCGATCTGAAGTTATTTATGCAAGACGCTACCAAATTCTTTACGCGTCGTGTTAAAAATACCTTAAAACATTATTTTAATATTAAAGTTTCTACAGCGTTTTGCGGTGAATTTATTAAAGAAGCTGGTGACAATGAAACTATAAAAGACATTAAATATTTCCAAGCGAGAACTGCTCCAATTAGTGCAGATGATAACTTAGAGGAGTGGTTTAAATCAAACATTTTGGATCCAACACACTCAGCTGGAAGAATTCCAGGAAAAAGACAGTGGCTGAGCACTGCACTCAATAATACATCTAGCAGTACACATCAACAAGTTTGAACAGCTCCGAAGATCTTCGTATATACCTCTACCAAAGGATATTGCACAAAAGAAAGCTTGCATTAATTTGAAAAATAATGATGACGCATGCTTCGCGTGGGCCATAACATCAGCGCTATATCCTGCAAATGTTCACACCGATAGGACCTCATCATACCCACATTATTCAACCGTGTTGGGTTTTAGGCCGCTCGTGATCTTCGGTTTTTTAATAGAGAAGCGGGCGCCGAAAGGGGATTAGGTTCACCTTAAGTCCAATACCAATAAAATTTGGGGTACTTGCTTTTGGATTTTGAAAACAAAAAGCCTTTTATTTGTTTTTATTCTTTAGTGTTTCACACACTTCTTTTAATCTAAATTTTGTTCGATTTATTATTATTTTTTAAGAATTTGTTTTTTTGTTTCTTTATAACTCCCCTTTTGTTTCTCTTCCATTAATTTTTGTATATTGCTTATTTCGGTTTTCAAGAAAAATCACTGTATCACCACCGAATACTTTCACTAATTTTTTGGGTTCTATACACCGCGGATTTAAAAAACCAACTCCCCGAGGTTTGGGCAAATTGCCTCCAGGTACTTTAAAAGCTCTTTTTTCTTTTTATTGTTTTCTCACGAGGTTGAAAAAACGTACGTGAGAAAATGTAAAAAAGTTTTGTTGCCAGCTATATGCATCTATGCAAATATGTAATCTGATATGCCCTTGTGCGCCCGTCTTGAAATATTAATTTTAACAGAGCGCGAATAATTGTGATAATTGCATGTATGTATGTACATACAATTAGATTGGATTAAGTGTAATGTACGTATGTACATAGTACATACGGAAAAAAAGTAAGAAGACACTGTATGTAGGTAAGTGTACATACCGTGTGAGCGGAATGTGTGTCTGATAACAAAATGCAATTTATGCTATATTGCATTTTGTTTTAATGTGTCACAATGTCATCACAACTGGAAATAAATTTGTGGAAATCTTTAGAATTTCCACTAAAATTTGGAATTAATGATCTTGCGTCTGATAAGGAGAAATGCGACTGGTTTTTAAAGGAGACATTATGGTGATGATTTGTTAAATCATTTGTATTATTTGATAACTCTTGAAATCGCGAATCTAGCTGTTCCTGAAGGGCAATTATATCTGAGAATGATCCTTCCATGTTTATGTAAACATCATTTGCGAAGTATTCGCTATCTTTGTCGCTTGGGCCAACATTCAAGATTATTTCGTTATGTGTTTCTTCAAAATCGTCCCAATATTTGTGCGAAGAGTTTCATTTTTGGTTTAAGTATGCCTGGGTTGCAGTTGCAAGTGAGTTATTATCTATAGATTGAATAATATGGGATAATGTTTTTTGTCTATCCTCTTGCAACCGAAACCGTACTGTATTTGATTGATCTTTGTCTGTGCTGTCCTGGTTATCAGCTGCAGTTGTTTTTTGAGTAGTTTTTGGAAGTAGGACGTAAAACGGGTTATTTTTGCGCTCTGTTTGGACTGATATGGATTTCAACCTATCAGACAGAGTTGCCTTTGTAAGATTGTACCAGTCCTCCGTTTTGTCATGCTATGCTTAAAATAATCATGAGTTTCAGTAAAACTTCATGATCTTGAATCAGGGTTTCCGTTTTTTCAAATGAAGCCCATACGTCTTCCAAATTTTGGAGTTTTTCAGAAGTAAACTCTGAAGTCCTTTTGCTTTTATTGGCTCTATGATAGTCGGCCAGAATTTGTCTAATATCTGACATTTTTGGGACTTGTGACATGGAAAGTTCATCGAAAGATTTGTTTTCATCAGTCATGTTTGTTTAAAGTAAAATAGTAAAAAGGATAAGGGTTGGTTCGATTGTTTACGCGAGTATAAATTTTTGGCGATGATATGAGTCTTTGACCAATACGAATAATTAGCCAGTTAACTAAAATTTTAATTTTGTATAACTGCAGATCGAATGTGATTGGAGGAAACTATGGTTTACCGGGAGTGGGGCTTTAAGATTCTTTTATTATACTGGCAGGAAATTATAATAGAAACGTGGTTTCATTGATTATAAAAGAAATTAAATTGCGGAAACTATATTGCAGACTAATTTTTTCTGATTCGAAAACCAGTTTCATTGACTAATTACAAATGAGAATTTGCCGTCATAAAAGTTTAAATATCTGAGCCTAGAGCGTGATTCTACAAAATCGTAAGCAATTTTAAATCGTCTCGCAAATTCTTTGTTAATGAAACCAAATAATGAGTTTGAAATCGATAAAAGGTAAAGATGTTAACTTACAAATCAAATATTTCTATGCAGAAAATATTTTGGAAACACGGGAAGTTTATTTTATAAATAAAGGATGCAATTTAAATTCGCTTTTTCCCACTAAAATCTTTCCTCTGATCAATAGGCTTGTGGAGCTCTATCGCAGGGGATCGATTATTGATTTTTCTGAAGTCCTCTGGCCAACAAGCTCACAAGGTCTTACCGCAGAGGTCGCTTCGTGGAAAAGGAGATTTCAATTTTTATATTTAGAATCAAAATTTTCTCAAATTAAACGAAAATTAATGAAGATTGAAAGTAATTCTTTTTCACTTTTTGAAATATAAAAATATGTAAATAATCCGAAAATGTAAATGTGTAAGTAACCAGGGGATAACAAAAAGAAAATATGCAAATATGTATATATTCAGGAATAATGCAGGTAAGTATTTGGAAAATATGTAATATTGATAATAATTTGTAAAGATGCAAATAGTTAGAAGTGCAATAGTTAGATGTAAAGTTAATTGTTGTCAGGAGTAATGCAAATAGTTAAAAAAAATGTTAATCATTTTTAAGAAAAAATGTAAATAGGTAAAAAAGATATGCAAAATAATTGTTGTTCCTATTGCTCAATACCAATAATATAATGTGGTTGATAGTATTACATTATTCTATTTTTCTACCTTATTTATTATCTACTATTGGCTTGTAGTTGCTGGAGAATCTTGACGACGTTGCTGGAGGTGTAGGATTTAAATTCCTTTACGGCATCTTCGTTGTTGCTAAATGAAAGTGAAGATACGCCGCGCGTATGGGACGACAATTTTTTGTAGTCTTCCTTCTGGGAATCGTCTTGGTGAGGCAGGGATGAAGCCTCCTTGGGTCCCACGGTGAGCGCTCTGGCGCTTAAACTCTTATTATTCTTATTTTTTTCCCCTAAGTACCCTTTTTAGGGTACCCGGGCTCTTTAATTTTTTTATTATTTTTATTTTTATTTTTGAACTTTTTTTCCTTTTTAATTTTAATTTAATTAATTTGGCACTAACTTTGGAAGAAGGAGGAAAAACACAGTAACAACAGTTGTTATTTTTTTTTTTCGTAGGATTTTAATAATTTAAAAGGCACTGATTTTCGGTAGGTACACCGCTGCCACCAGTTGTTGGGTTCTAGGCCGCTCGTGCTCTTCGGTTTCTTAATAGAGAAGCGGCCGCCGAAAGGGGATTCGGTTCACCTTAACCCCAATACCAATAAAAGTTGGGGTTCTTGCTTTTGTATTTTAGAAAACAAAAAGCCTTTTATTTGTTTTTATTCTTTAATTTTTCACACACTTCTTTTAATAAATAAAAAGATTTCTCTTTTGGATTTTTTACTGGGTTAAACTTACTTTTGTTCAACAAAGAATTTTTTGGGATTCTCCGGTATATAGCAAAAGCTAAAAAATGTTCTAATTTGTTATTTCATCACACAATGCATTAATTTTTGGTGACAAGTTTCAAGTCTTGGTTTAACTCATCAACAGGTCCCAAATAGCGAAATTGGGTGATTTTAAAAACACATGAAAAAATGAAAAAAAGAAGAAAGAAATGAAAAGTTTGAGAAAAATAGAAAAAAACATTTTTTTCATTTATTAAAAAAATGTAAAACATTTTTAAAGAAGCAGATTCATTCGAAGCGAATCGAACATGTATACGCCACGTAGTGGGCTGAAAAATAAAGAAGAAAAGGAAGAAGAAGAAGCGTTTCGTGTCAGCAGAAAATCTTCCACTCATCGGTGCAGCTTGGTTTTCTGCCTGCTGCAGACGCTTGCAAATAGATCAAACTGATCTATTCTCATATAAACTCAGAATAAATTCTGGGTGTGAATTATATGAGGAAAAAATTAATGAGTTGTGTGATGAAATAACAAATTAGAACATTTTTTAGCTTTTGCTGGGCTCGTATAGGAGTGTTTTTTTCTCATATAATTCACACCCATAATTTATTCTGAGTTTATATGAGAAGAGATCAGTTTGATCTATTTTCCGTTTTATGGCTGAATCTTTAGATATGCTACCGTCATTGTTGCCAATGGATAAATTAAACACTACAAGAACAGAATGGCAGGGATTGGATGATGACACTATCAAACTTCTTACACGCAAAGATGTTTTCCCATATGATTTTATTGATGACTGGGATAAATTGGATTCCCGGAATTTGCCAACACAGGAAGCGTTATTCAATAAACTGACTGACAGTGCTATATGCTCTGAGGACTGTCGTCTCCCCAAATAAAAACTCGCGTCATTCTCATATAAAATGGTATTTACTTAAACTACTTCGAAGACGATTTGAGCTTACTTCTAGCTCACAACTCATAATCGCCAAAAACACAACAGAGCAACCTGATCCACTCACAAAGTCGGGTCACCCGTTAGAATCTTTACAGGCGGAAGCGACTCTGACCTAGTGACCAGTACAATACCTTGCAATTAATCGCAAAGCACTACATTAGTCACTGCCATCAGCTGGAGACCCCAATACTGTTAGTAAACAAGCAGTAAGCCCAGCTGAGCATTTCACTATGCGAAGTGAATTACTTAACCATGGCTTAGTGCTTAATTACAACAGCAGTGGATGCGACAGTTTTTTAATAAACAATTCGCAATCACCAAGCATTTAACTGTGCGAAGTACAAATGCTTAGATACTGCAAATTGATTAATTAGTCGTACACCTGCTGCTAGCTAAAGTCATGATGTCACAACCGCACTGAATTGAATATTGGGCCACGACATTCCTCCCCCCTTTGACAGACTAATTCCTAGGGGGAATTAGGTCAGGGTGCTTGGTTTAGTTTCAACTACTTTATACATTTTAGCATATATGTATAGTATATACAATATTTGTTTTTTTTTAAACATCTTCTATATTCTATCTTAGCAATATCTACTTCTCTCAGTTCTAATTTGATATGTATTTTTATATTTTTTATATTTTGTTTCCGTGATCTAATTTATTTCTTCCAACAATCTTTTTGTTCAATTATAATTTTATTATTTCCTTAGCCCTAATTTTGATCTTCCTAAAAATAGTTCTACCATAATAACAGAAAAAACTGTACAATTACTTCTAGGATTATGTTTACTTATACAAAATTTGATTAAGTTTCATTAATCATCATCATCATTTGAGTTTCATTAACTACATTATTTACTTTCGTTTAAAATTTTTTATACCTAACTCAAACATTTCTTTTTAAATGAACACATGCTTTTTTCTCTAGCAATTCTTAAACTAAGTTTATGTATATATTTTTATAAGTTCAATTACTCAGAGTGATTCCGTCTATCTAAAGGTTGCCACTGTCTTATCCAATATAACACTTAGTATAACAAAAATATCTAACCCTACAACAGTTGTTACTACGCTAGCTGTATTAGCTGTTTTCCGATTACATGGAGGTTGGTTTCCTTGTCTTCGGTAGGCTTGTCCTGTTGTTGCAGCGGGTTTTATTGAACTGCGGGTGATGGGCAATATCGACAATCTGCTTGATCTAGCCGGTACTGGGTTTTGCTTCCGACGGATCAGGACTCTTGCTACTAGCATAAAACTGGCAATACCTAACAGCCCGGTTATTGAGGTGGCGGCTAGGTAGATGGTGTTGGGCTGACTTTGTTGTCGATGTATTTCCTCTTGCGTGTGGCCTCATTTATTTTTTGTATCTCGGCTGCATGATCTCTCCAGGCTTGGTTGGCATTGTCGGCAGCTAACAGCCGTACCTTACGATTTTGATCGCCATCAGCGACAGGCTTTGTAGATCTATTTCTAGTGCTCATACCATCATGGGGTAATTTCGAAAATGACGATTGCCAAAGAGTAATATTTCGCTGAACGTGGTCCTCTGATGTGACCAATAGGTCGCCGATCTGAAGGTAGCAGTGTTCTTCGATTGATAACACTCCGGTAGA
This sequence comes from Dioctria linearis, assembly GCA_963930735.1. NCBI lineage: Eukaryota > Metazoa > Arthropoda > Insecta > Diptera > Asilidae > Dioctria > Dioctria linearis. The sequence goes on from OZ005742.1 coordinate 105,603,034, forward strand.
CAATAGTTTTCCAATCGCTGTAGGTGTATCGCGGCAGTTTACCTCTAATTTCGTCCTTTCGGCCATCACGAACAACCAGTGATTTCGGGTAATCATGCGGACTAGACTATTCCATTTTGGGAGAATCTTTTCCTTGCATGCCAGCGGCCAATGGCTGTGAAGATTGGTCCCAACTGTGGGCACAGGATACGCAGATGATTTCCGAGGGTTGTCAGTTGTTGGTATTTATCATATTGCTGCTAGTCTAGCAGGACATACTGGCGATCGTGATTATTTGCTGCTAGAAATTCGGATCCCCACTCATATACATGGTAGCCGTCTTCATCAACTACTGCGTGAATGGTATATACTTTGTGCAGTTCAAAAGCCACTCTTTCCGGTTGAGGAATGTCTATTCTGACCATAATATGTTGCGGACCCTGCATTGCGCTCACCTTAACGATTTCAGTCAACAATTGGAAGCCCAGAAATTCCTCGGCTAAATACAAATGTTTTGTAGCGTTCGTCATAATTTCTGTTAGCTGCCGGGCGTGAATAATCATGGGGTGCAGCTTCCTCATGGTCAGTGCGACTAGCATATTCGCATAATCTTCTTAGACATAGCTGAGTTCTCGCAGTTGGAGGGTCATTAGTGTCAATATTTCATTGATCTCCACCCTCCGTGTTAACGTTGTTATCTCCAGGTCTTGACTTTGCTGAGGTACGGTGATGGTATTGATTTTATTCCATAGCTCCTCCCGCTCGGTTGCTGCCTGAACGCGCGATGCATTGAACAGACTTAACGTCGATGTCATCACTGTAGTCTGCTCTTGAAGCAAGATGAAGGTGCGGTTTTCTTTTCCATCGAGATCCCTCAAAGCCGAGTAGATATTTCCTGCCTCCAGCTTGCTATTTCCTAAGTGGCTAACTCACATCTGTTTCCGAGTTCAGTGTGGTTGATTTTCGTGCAGAGCTGTATAACAAGATTTCTGCAATTGTTTGCGAATTCCAGCTCGACTACTAATTCCGGCATTTCTACTTTGGAGAGAATAGTCCAATGCCTAGTGTAAAAGTTGACTCTTCCTACGTGCTCGAACAATACCTCGGACTGCATTATGGGCCTGATATTGTAACCAACCTGCCCAGCGTATGACAAACTGAAGAACATCAACAAGATTATGGCGACTGCTTCCATATTCAACTTCTTAACTTATCCTAACTAACTATATGGCAACCTTCTTAATTTTATCCTACCTAGTATACAAAAATTAAAGGAAACCACTCTGTATGTAATTTACTTAGTACGGTTTTTATTATTATTTAGTAAAATAAAATAAATCACGGTATAGATTTAGTTTATTCTACTAACTTTCCACTTCCACTTCCTCCTTCTCTCCCTCTCTCTCCCGTCTTTCCCCCTTTTTTTTTTAATTAATTTTTTTTTTAATAAGTGTTCTTTTCTTTTTTACACTTCACTTTCCAATTATTTTTTTTCTTCTTTTTCTTAACTTTTCTGTTTATTTACCACTTTTTTCAATGAGTATGTTTTTTTCTTTCATTTTTTTCTCGCTACCTGAATTTTTTTCTTTACTTTAATAATATTATTATTTTTTACTCTCTTTACTTTAGTTTCTTTTTAATTCTCTTTTTTTTAACTTTATTTTTTAATTCTCTCTCTTTTTAACCATTTTTCTTTATTTAGTGTTTTTTGCTTTCCAATTATAAATTTTTTCTACAATTGCATATGTATATGCCGGTTGTTCGGGGCTTCTTTTAGCGTCCGTCTCGTGAATGGATTCCGAGTCGGGCTACTAGGTCTCTTCTTTCGTCCGTTCTTGTACGCTTCTGCTGCTTTACTTTTATCTGTAAGGTGAAACAAAAACAAAAAATACTAAATAACAATATTCTGATTGCTCAAAATCATTCAAATTTTTTAAACGATTCACGTGAACCCGTTTGAGTTTTCTCCCCATAAGGATTGTTACATAACATACTCTGGACTATGAACGTAATTCACTTCATAAGGACCCTTGAAGTTTGACGACAGTTTCCCGCCCGAGCCGGGTCTCTAAACAGAACTTTTTCACCGACATGCACCTCGATCTCCCTCGCGGACCTATCATAGTACTTCTTGGCGGACAATTTACTTTTGATCAAGTTTTGCTTTGCTAGTTCGAATGCCTTTTGCAATTTAAACCGTAACACATTATGATATTTATATATGTCTTGATCTACAAAACTTCTCAAATAGCTGGCTAACGTAGAATGCTCTCTGTCTACGGCATTTGACTGGGGATGATAGGCAGTAGTCTGTAGCTTTTTAATTTTCAACATCTTATAGAGGGCTTTCAGCACTTCTCCTGTAAAACTCGCTCTTTGATAAGTAACTAATTGTTTTGGTAGAGTATATCGGCTGAGAATTTGCTCGAACAATGCTCCTGCCACAGTATTCGCTTCCTGATCCGGGATCGCTACGAAGTCAACGAACCTAGTGAGATCATCCACCATGGATAAGATGTATTTGTTGCCATTGTGACTCAACGGCAATGGTACTACTAAAGGCCTACACCTTCTCAAAGGGTATGCTTGAGATTGCAGTGATCACCAAACGGCATCTTTGTAGCTCGACTGTGTTTATTTTTCTAACACTGCGGGCAGCGCCGAATATACTTCACGATATCCCTTTTCATCCCTTTCCAATGATAGAAGCGCTTTACCCGTTTTAAGGTCTAATCTCTTCCGAGATGTCCTCCAAACCGAGAGTCATGGAAGTCCTTCAAGATCGGCCCAACTTCATCTGAATCTGTGATATGCTGTGGGTTCGTATCACCCATCACCTTCCGTGCTATTACTTCTGCCTCATCGAGGTCACCCCATTCCTCTTCGGATTCCATCGGAGATGTGTCATTTACTTCGGATTCTTTTCTTCGAACTTGTGCCCGAGTGATGGCTAGGCAATGATGCTTTTCGCTTTCCTCGTTTTTGGCTACTCTTATTCTCTGGGGTATTCTGCTTAGAGCATCCGCATTGCCATTTTCTCTTCCTTTTTTATATAGAATCTCGAAATCATACTCTGACAATTTCTGATGAAATCGCACCATGCGTGACTTCGTATCTCTAACCTTGAAAATACCCCGAAGAGGTTGGCGGTCAGTAATTACTTTGAAGTGCCTGCCCAACAGATAACATTTATAGTTACTTACGGCCCACACAGTGGCTAGTAGCACACGTTCAGTTGTCGAGTAGCTCCGGATTGAGCGTGCGACTGGCGTAATTGATGGGCCTTCCTTCCTGCTCTAGAACTGCCCCTAGGGATTCACCACTGGCATCCGTCAGTAACGTGAATTCCTTCATGATGAAATAGAGTAATGCCCCCATGGTAGAGTATCCGTCGTTCCGCTCATAATATGTCGCTTATTATCATAAGGACTCAATGCGATCTTCTTTTGATTGACAGTGTACACGCTATGGTTGTGGGATCGTATGGAGCTCTAATTAGCAATTAATATTTGCTTGTTATTCAAACATTCGACGTAGTCTTCGAAATTGATTTGCCTCTGTACTACATTAGCCTTTAACTCCTTTCACTTTCTTTACAGTTTTACCATCATTTATACGCAGACTGTACATTTTCGAGCGCAAGCCAACAAATTCGCTCATTATTTTCCCATTCAGCTCATCCTTCATTAGACCAGGAATCTTTTTATTAATGAGCGCTAAATTGAACTGGTTATCACTTGTATCAAATTTGTTTATATTTTTGGACATAAACTCATATGTATTTTTCTCTTCAAGTTCATATATTAGAGAATCTGTATCTGTATATATCTCCAAATTCACGCTGCATAAAACTGTAATGGAAATCTTAGAGGCATATCTATGAATTTTCCATAACTGCCATTCCAATATAGAGAGGCTTATTGAATAAGATATTGAGTCGCCTTAATTCCACAGCAACTAAATTCTAATCAAATATCGTTGCACTGTGGAAGTTGGGTGCTGCAATCCGAGCTTTTGCACCATAGCGACCTTCCCACTTTACGCAAAGCTTGATATCGCTATACTTGCGTACATGTCCTGTCCGTACTGTCCTTCTCATGATCGCTTGTAGCTTGCTTCCGTTTGGTAGTATTTAAGTCAATATATGGTTTAAGCCAAGCTGATTGGTCGAAGTGAATAACCCGGTGGACTTTTTTCAGGATGAGTTCTTGTGATAAGCATTGCTTCAAATTTCGGTAGTGTATAACATATTTAGTTTTAGGATGTAATGTTGTCAAAAGCTTTTTTAGTTTTGATCCAGGTGGTGCTGCATGCTCAGAGCAAAACGGTAAGTCCTTATGCTTATCATGTAGATGTTGAGGATAATCCAAGTCGACTTCGAATATGTATCCAGTTGGAGAATCATCAGGAATTTCGAAAACGCCAATGGTGGGAACAACAACCCATTTGAATCCTCCGGTTGGTAAATGCTGTGACAAGGCCCATCCATAAAGGTTATTCACATCATAATACATCAAGTATTTTTCTTTCTCCTCAGGCTTATAATCATCCATATATTTATTATTTGCTTTGCTATATCTGTTCGAACATTGACTTATACCACCTCAAATGCTTCTCTCTATGAAAAGCAGAATATCTACGTCAGTTATCAGCTCTAATTTCACTTTGGTGTATTTCAGCATAGGATCCCATGTTAGACCTGGCATGGTGTAATAATGTGCTGGATCTAAATTGTATGTCTTTATACACATTTCTCGAAAGTTCTCAAACACATCGGTCAATAGGAGAACATCAGTCTTAAGGTATAGATCTGACTATTTACCAAGAGTTTGTATTTCAAATGTTTGCCAGACCTCTTCAGCATGATTGTAGTCCTCAGGAGATATAGCACTGTCAGTCAGTTTATTGTAGAATGCTTCCTGTGTTGGCAAGTTCCGGAAATCCAATTTATCCCAGTCATCAATAAAATCATATGGGAAGACACCTTTGTGTGTAAGAAGTTTAATTGTGTCATCATCCAATCCCTGCCATACTGATCTTGTGGTATTTAGTTTATTCATCGGCAGCAATGTTGATAGCTTATCTAAAGATTCAGCCATAAAACGAAAGGAATCGATGAATCTGAATTTTATGTGACTGCCTCCATATGCTTGGTGAACAATATAAATCTTTCCTTGTTTATTGGTAAGAGATCAACTTCTTATGGGAAAGATGTAGCTATATCCTTAACTATGAAATGAGCATCATTTATTTATTTATTTATTAAGTATTTCATCAAAGATCTGATTAACGATTGTGTCAATATGATCCTCGAAAGAAAGACGAGTATTAAGGAAGACACCCAAATCTTTGGTTTTGTCAAGTCTAGTTAATAAGAATCCATCTAAAGTACATATAACCAAAGTTGAGAGGCCTACTTTTACGAGAAAAGGACATAGCGGTGCATTTGCTGATATTGAGAGGAAGACCGTTAATAGCACACCATTTATGAAAGGTGTCTAAGTCGTGGTTAAAAATTCCGCACTCGTTTTCATTAGAAACAATGCGGAAGATTTTGACATCGTCAGCATAGCAAAGTATTCTTGAATTGGCCAAAATCAGAGAAACATCATTAATGTAATTTATAAAAAGAAGTGGTCCAAGATGGCTACTTTGAGGAACGCCAGAAGTATTGTCTATTTCATCAGAAAGAGCTGCGTGAAATATAATTCACTGCGTGCGATCAGATAAATAAGAACGAAGCCAATTGACAAAGACAGTAGGAAAACCAACAGTCAACTTGTGAATTAAGGTTTTATGATTGATTCGGTCGAAAGCTTTACTAAAATCAGTGAAAATACAATCGACTCGCTTTCCGCTTTCAATAGCAGAAATACAGAAATTAGTAAACTCTAATAAATTAGTCGTAGTAGATTTACCTTTCATAAATCCATGCTGAAAGGAGCGCAGGAAAGGCTTGCTGTGGAAATACATAACATCACAAACCAGAGCTTCAAATATCTTACCAATACAACTTAAATTAGCGACAGGTCTGTAGTTAGAAATGTCGCACTTGTTGCCCTTCTTGTGCAAAGGAATAATCAAAGAAAGCTTCCACTGTTTTGGAAAAATACCACAAGTTAAAGACAAATTAAATAAATAACACAAAACAGAAACGATGGACGTAGCACAATGTTTTATGAGCGTGGAAGGAACACCATCTGGACCACTAGAAAAACTAACAGCTATGCTTGAAATATACTTGTAGATAGACGCTTCGTCAAGCAACAGGTCTTTAGGTTGAAAAGTAGTCAGCGAAAGCTTCGTCAAATGGGTAAAATCGTTATAAATAATATCACAGTGGCTATTGCAGAAGGCAGTCTTAAAAAAGTCAGCAAAGAGATTGGCAGTTGCCAAGGAATCAATACTGTCTATGTTTTCGAGTCGCAACGATGAAGGGTATTCATCACAGTTGCGCTTAGAATTCACAAACTTCCTAAACTGTTTAGGTTCAGTACGCAAGGACAACCTCATTATATATACATATTCGTTGTATGATTCAGTTAAACACGAAGTATACTGAGCACGCACATTAGAATAAGTTACGTAATCACCATCACTCCGTGAGGAACAGAACCGTCTCCAAGCCTTATTTTTCAAGTTTTTAAGATGCTTCAAAGAGCCATTGAACCACGGTTGACAATTCGAAGTACGATTCGAACTAACAAGTGGCACACAGTGAGTAAAACACAGAAATAGTATGTCATAAAACGAGTTCACAGCTTTATCAATGTCACGTTCACCCAGAACAGTTGTCCAGTTACATGCGGATAGCCATTCATTCATTTTATTAAAATCAGCTTTTTTAAAGTTATAACAAGACTCGTAGCTACTAGAAGCATTAGATGATTAAGTAACAGGATCAAAAAACAAAACTATATGTAGTGCTGGATGATGACATGTTTCAGGAACCAAAAAAAATAACGCTTGACGAGAGTTCCATTGGAATCGGAAGAAAATACCAGGTCAAGAGAACTTCCAGAGTCATTAGTCACGCCGCTAGACTGCACTAGGCCTGCAGCATGGAGGGATATAAACTGTAGCAATATATACATTTTTGTGTGAAAGCCTGAGAGTCACACATATAAACTCCAGATCTCCGGACTCAACAAAGTCGATCAACATGCATGGAAGGTCGCAACGAACGGCGCAAAGCACTCCACCTCCAACAGGAGCATCCAGAGGCAGAAGATGGCGGTCACAGCGAAATACCAAGAACTCGGGACCAAAAAGCTCTCCATCTGCAATCTTTCCACAGAGCCAAGTCTAGGTCAAGCAGACCACGTCGAAACAGGAATTAGTGGAACTTCTACGCCCGAAGAATCAATTTCGTCAATGCAGGCCCATCAGTATCCAGAGAAATTCCCTGTCGAGCCACAGATAAACTCGAGGCAGTAGTAACGTTGTTTGCACGGTTGCTATGGTTCCTTTGTCTCTGGCGATAATTTCGCTGAGGAAATATTCTCGGAGGAGGGAAGAGTTGAAACATGCGAATTCTGCTGAATAGGAGAAAACTGTTGGGGTTCAGGCTGTAGAGTATGAGAGCTGCGAGACTCCTTTAAAGCTAAATTGGCAATGTCGTGAGCCAGAGAACCCAAAAGCGCAGAATTCTTTAGTACGGACGATGAACAAGACCCAATAGCACGCCTGATATCCTCTATGATAGGTAAAGCTAGCCCGTTGTTAGCGCGGGACGTTAAAGGCGCATCACATGATATTACCACAGAGTGAAGATCGTCTAAAGTGCTCGATACAAGTGAAATTTTTGATGAGATGTCATGATTCTTTTCCAGTATCGCAACCGAATTGGAATTCAGCGTGTTAGTCAAGCTGAGAAGACTCTCCATCTTAAAGTTCAAGAGGTGAACGTCATCATAAAATTGTTGCAAGTTAGACAGACTAGCTAAACTAATTTTATCAAGAATAACAGACTGCTCCCCAGAGATTGTTTCCGAAAAAATTTTCAATAGTCGTACGACATGCCATGGCTTGATCTCAGTGCATTCACTACAGGTAGTGTGTCCAGAAGACGAAATTAAAATGTTTCGCTTTAAGGCTGAGTAAATTTTTAAGCATTTTGTTCCCCCGATTTATTTTCCACAGATTTGATGATATTGATTGGAAACCTGCGGCAAAATATTAGAAACTCTTCATTTCAAATGCTACTGGGCGTAGATTTTTGAAAAAGATGTTGTGTTTTTTAAAAAAAATTAAAAACCTGAGAAAACCGTGTTATTTTCCTCTCCCCCCGAATAACTTTTTTATGTACACAACAATTTTTATTATTTTTCGTACATAGGTTTTCCATACAAATTTGCAAATGCTAGCGGAGCTGTTTTTTCAAAATTGCTAATATTTTTCATGTTATAATTACCTTCATAACATTAAGATTGAGACTCTTATAACTTGAATAAAATTTGTTGCTATACGATTATTTTAACACGATAATGAAGATTGAGGTGATTCTATTCTGTGGCCCAAAAACCGGATTAATTCCAAAAGTATAGTTTATTTTATAAAAATCATTTTGTAAACCTCTATCGTGATAAAATTGGTTTTTATTCATTTTAATTCTCAAAAGCTTTCCGAGGTGGCGATAGGCTCCAGTAAGAAAGGCCAAACAATGTATCTTATGTGTGTAATCAACCAAAGTTAACTTAAATCAAATACAAAATATACCGATTTATTGGTAAACTCACCATTGCGCCGCCAAAGCAGCTCCTCCTAAACCATACTCACTCCTGTCATCACAACAACAATAATATTAATAATAATACGTAACCATGGGAGTAGAAGACTCTCAGGTTCTTTCTACGCATGACCGCTGTGGCGGTTCAAGAAGTTCTATTCACAATGGCGAGCCACTGTCACCATACAGCATAAGTATGGCTGGTAGTAGGTTTTTGTACTTTAACGTATCCTAAGGGGGAGTGGTGCTCTTACAGATCGGCCGTCCTGCGAGGTCACTGCCTCCAGTGACGCCAACTGACACCTGATGAAAACTACTGGAACAACACCTTTACGGTTTATCGTTCTTGACTCTTTCTCCGTGGCAGAACAACAATCTCCACGTGTGCATCACTTCCCGGTTCTCCGACCGTCCACGACTGCACTCAACCAACATCTTTTAACACTTTGGGAGCAACCACCCGGTCCGATGCCACATCATGAGCGAAACTTGATGCCATCAGAGCAAGTGTGCCCAACCTAGTCAACATTGTGGGAGCAACCACCCGGTCCGATGCCACATCATGAGCGAAACTTGATGCCATCAGAGCAAGTGTGCCCGACCTGGTTAGGGTGACATAGAGCCTGTCCAACCAAAGCCACGACTAACTCATCTATCAAGGCTCATTTAACTACTTTAGCTACGACTCAGGTCAGCCAAGCCGCGAGAACATCCGATAAGGCGTCCCCCATCAATGCTCGCCGCAGCCAAGATGTACCATGATATTATAATATATGTATATTACCTGTGACATTTTCCAATTTCCACTTGAATAGGTGAACGCAGACAACCGGAGGGGTGCAATACTGAGTCGTGATCATCGAAAACTAACGCATTTTTGTATTTTTTTTTTATATTTATATACAAATTCATCAAAATCATGTACGGAAATTTATCAACAAACAAACAAGAGTAGAATTAGCTTTCTTTTCTTCTCAACAAAAAAAAACATAATGAAAATAAATTAATAATTCGCATTCAACCCAAAGTTTATGTGCGTGGATACTGCTCAGGCGTAATCAGTCTCATCTTCGTCATCGGAAAGATAACTTATGTCCAAATTACCAAAGTCACACTATCGCTTTAATCTGTCAGCTGCACTGAAGAAAATGTTCGTCCTGAGATTTTAACACCTGGAGGATCTGTTAATAAATATCGATCTTTTCCTATCAATTTCTGTACGATATAAGGTCCCTTAAATTTTGGATGGTGCTTTCGAGGAACTCCCGTCGCAGGGGCATCAGACTTAATCAAAACCAGATCGCCCAGACTATAGATTCGTGGCTGTGCACGACTCGCATTTACTCGCTCTGCTTGTTGTTCGCGGATTGAATCAATTTTATCAACAGCTCGTTGTCTTAGCTCCTCTAGAGCGATTTCATCGTATTCGTCGAATGACTTCGTAATATTGCCGTGCAAAGTAACTTTTGTGGCGTTTCACCAGTTACCTTGTGAGGTAAACAGTTGAGTCCCCATTGAATGTCGTGAATATAGGAGTCCCAATCACGACCATCGGTTCTTTCGGTAGTTGTTGCAATGGCAGCACCAATTGTTCGAAAATAGCGCTAAATTTGCCCATTTGCGGGCGGTGTCCGAACAGCATTTCTTATATGTTTGATGTTATTGTCGTCGCAATATTGGTCAAAAATTTTGGATGTAAAGGCCCTTCCACGGTCGCTTACAAGTTGCGTTGGGGCTCCGAAAAATTGTGAGAGCTCGATGAGAAGCTTTACAGCGTGATTTGAATTGGTAGTTTTTACTGGACGAAGGATGACTAATTTAGTGAAGGCGTCAATGACACCAATTAAGTGCGTATTTGGACGACTACTATGAGGATATGGACCCAAATGGTCTATATGAACCGTATGAAAGGGTATTGGTTTAATTCGAAACATATTTAGATGATAATGTGTTTCATCATTTGAACGTTTATTATATGCACACTGCATACAATACTCTATGTATTTCTTGGTGAACACGCGCATTTCCCTAAACCAATATGTTTGCTGAATATGGCAAACAGTTCGATCGAGTGCAGGATGTCCGATCGCATCGTGTGAAGTACGTAGAATTTCGATACGCACGCGTTTTGGTACCACAAAACGTGGACCCTCCGGTGTTTTTCGGAAAAGTCTTCCTTTTTTAATGACGAAGTCCTTCGCGTATTTCCGGTGCTCGACATGATTTTCATCCATAAGGATGTTGACAATTTCTGTGAGTTGCACATCCTTGCGCTGCAAGATGAGTATCCAATCTGTATTGTCAATGTTAACAACCATAACTTCGTTACCAACTTCAACGGATGTAGAAGCCTCTTTCTATCACAGCCAATGCTTCGAGTTCGAAGCTGTGATAGCGCTGTTCTGCTGACGTAGTTGCTCTACTGAAATAGGATACAGGACGTCGTAGTTCGTCCCCTCCAATTTGTAGTAGGGTACCTGCTAGACCACGAGAACTGGCATCTGTATGAAGCTCATGTTTTGCGTTTGGCTCATATATAGCCAGCACGGGACGTCACGACAATTTTGATCGAAGCTGCTGAAATGCTTGTTCCCGAGTGTCTGTCGAAATAAAGTCAACATCTTTTCGCAATAACTCATTTAAAGGTAAGGCTATGTGGGCGTAATCCTTTATGAACCTACGAAAGTAACTGGTTAACCCCAGATATTGTCTAACTACTGTGTCACTTCTGGCAGTTGGATATTTAGATATTACTTTTGATTTTCCTATTCCTAGACGAATGAACCCTTGACTGACCTCATGACCAAGAAATTCGACATTGTCATTGAAAAACGAGCACTTCTTTAAGATCAATGTAATCTTTGCTTCACGTAAAACATTTAGTACCTTTTCTAAAACTTTCTTTTATAGACGAGCAAGCAATTAGCAAATCGTCCATATAAGCAAAAAGATGATTATCGTCGATCTTTCTCACTATTTTATCCATTAGCTTCATAAAAACTGCTGGAGCATTCATATAGTCCAGCGAAATGAACACACTAGCCTTTGAAAGATTGTTCAACGATTCCTCAATATTTGGGGTAGGGTAGCGATCTTTTCGAGTGACAGAATTTAAGCGTCGGAAATCGTTGCACATTCGAAAACTGACATCTTTTTTTTGACACAAGAATTGCCGGGCTCGCGAACTCCGATGAAGAATTTTCAATGATGTTATTGTCGAGGAGATATTTAACGAGTGTTCTTAGTGCATCGTCGTGGTGATACGGGACACGGAAGGGGCGGAGATTAATGGGACTCGAGACCATCAAATTTTTCTCCATTTCTATCCAATTAGTTTTCCCCAAGTCAGATGTTTCATTAGCAAAACATCTTCTAAACGATTTCGTTAGTACTAATAGCCGTTGCTTACAATCTTGGGTGGCCAGCTTCCCAAATTTCAATTCACCGATATCAATTACCGTTTGAGTAACTCTCATTTGCTTAGCGTGACTAGAGACTTGTGGTGGTGGCTCATTGATCTGAGAACAACTCAGATCGCGTAAAATTGTAATTTCCCCCATTTCTTTATACCCATCACGCCAGGGCGATTGCTAAATGTTTGGCATAGTATCACTGGAACATCTTGTGAGCTATCATTCACAACAACAATATCTGTCGACAAAGAGACCTCACCGATAGTAATATTCTTGTGTACCTTACTTAAAAAGCGGCATCTGCCACCGGAAAACCCACTTAAAACACGACTAGGATCTCCCTGTGTTTCCCATCCCAAGGCCCGACAATTTCTATGTCAGATGGTAGTGACATCACTCCCGAGATCGACAAATGCTTCAATCTTTACTCCTTCAATAGTGATATCTTGATTTAATTCAGACTTTTGCTGAGAGACAACGCGTATTTTCGCTGGTAATTTGGGTAAGTGATGCCCGGGTCTGGTTCGATTCGGACAATTAGATGAAAGGTGGCCAACCGTGTTGCAAGAATAGCACCGGCCAGTGAATGAATTATTTCCTGTGGAAGGAAGTTAAGCGACTTGAATTGTGTACTGGGAATTTACGAACATACGATGCAGCTGCCGTGGGAACAAAAGGCCGAAGATTATTATTAGAATATTTTCGCCAATATCTTCGTGAAGATTACTGTCGGCATTAAGGTTCTCATAAACCTTAATTCGATTAAGCACATCAACTGGGTTAGTATAAGTTACTGCAATCAAAATATTTTTAAATTCCCGATTACCTACCCCTGATATAATTTAATTTATAATACCTTGTTCGCTGAGCTTAATAGATTTTGCCAACGCAGACATTACGTAAAAATACGACTCAATTGGCTCATTTAGCTTAAGTGTTCGTACTGCCAATTTAGCGTGAACCGATGCTTCGTCGATGATTCACGGGAAACTCTGTTTAAAATCAATTTTAAATGATTCCCAACTAGCAAATACGCTATCACGTGTTTGTAACCAAAACTCCCAGGGAATATTCGAGAACTGGCTTCAGCGTCAACAGCTGTCAAAGACGATGATGCAACTGCCGTAGCCTGGCATCTGCGACCACGGAAAATGCGGCCCGCCATAATAGGCAATAATATGCAGCCTTATTTTTGTTTTTAACTAACTTACACCAACAAAAGTCTTATGCGAACTTTACTGTTCACAGCGAAATAAATTATTTTATTTTCCGCAATAATCCAATTTGAATTATTTATGTATGTACCATTTTTTTTTTAATTTTAATTTTAATTTTAAATCATTTAAAAAAAATGTTTATTGGAATTATTTAAGACTTAGCTGGTGGTGGTAGGGTTAGCACTACCGCAGTTTCACGGTTGGATCACTTTTGCTCGTTACTCCCTCGATTCTTGCACAAATAAAATATTTCGGTTCACTACCTTTATACTAGAATTATTTTTCCTAGGTAAAACAGCCTTTTTGAACTAAATGCCGCTTATTTCCTCTGCTCAAACTTGAATTTCCAAAGAATAAAACGAAAAACAGTAAACTCAGATGTCAAGTAGGTCGCAAAATTATTCCGTGATACTATGATTTTTTTTTTGAATTTTATAATTCCTGTTAGAGATTAGAAATTTTGCTGCCAACCACCACGTATAGTATAAGGGCACAAACTACCCTATATAAATTTTCGTGATGTATACATATGTATGTAGGACAATTTTGTTTTTATATTTTTATAGGAATGCATCTTTTCAGCATAAATGTGGGGAGAGATGGCGATCTATCCCACTTCTGAAAATGTAATCAACCAAAGTTAAATTAAATCCAATACAACATATACCGATTTATTGGTAAACTCACCATTGCGCCCCCAAAGCAGCTCCTCCTAAACCATACTCACTCCTGTCATCACAACAACAATAATATTAATAATAATACGTAACCATGGGAGTAGAAGACTCTCAGGTTCTTTCTACGCATGACCGCTGTGGCGGTTCAAGAAGTTCTGTTCACAATGGCGAGCTACTGTCACCATACAGCATAAGTATGGCTGGTAGTAGGTTTTTGTACTTTAACGTATGCTCTTAAATGTGTCTCTAAAAATGAGTATCTATGCTGTATATACATTATGTGTATTTACGGCGCGTCATAGCGCAAGAGCAGCTCGTCTACTGCTAGCTGTGTGTAACTTTGTTGTTGGAGTGGATTAGGATTGCAATGAGAGAAAAGGGAGAATATTTGTTAATATTTTTCGTTTATGGTTTAGTTAAAAAGAGACGAAAGTTATTTATTTAGAATATTAGCCAAGGGAAAGTTATTTGGAATTTTTTTTCTCTTTTCACTTTTTTATTACATATTTGGTTGAGATTGGAGATTTGTTTTGTAATGCATACAAATACTCGGTTTTTGTCGCTCTAGATGTATTCGGCAAATAATTGAAGTTACTAACTGGGTACATTCTATATGGATATATGTATGTGCATCATTTTGAATAGTGATTAAGTGATTACGAAGGAGTTGCCCGACCCATTTCCGAACTCCAATGCCTCTGATGCCTCCAATTTAATCCAACTTGTTTGAACCAGTGTGTATATACATTACATACATAGATGATAAGGGATGTTATATAAAGATCCGAAGGGCTGTATGGAAAGCAATAATAAAAATACAAAAACAGTTCAATTAAATTCCGAACAACAATAAAACAATACGCTTCGGTTTGAATATGGCAGACATGTTTCCTAGAAAAAATGAAGGAGAAAAAATGTTTGCCATGTCAATCACCATTGATTATGTACTGCTGCTAGGTCAAGATACTTATATAAAGCGAGTACTCTTTCTGCCTTAAGCATGTAGCATGGAAAATATTGCCGCAAATTCCATCACATGCTACCTCTCTGCCACTGATTTTAGTGGAGCAGATCTTGCAAAATGCCATTACAAACGAATTAATTAATTTTTTCCAACTTGCAATACAATTCGAGGAAATTAATGTAAAATATGGTTGATGAAATTGATAATTCACAACTGTCTCAAAAATTTACCGGTTTTCGTATGTTATAAATTTCTCTTATAGTAAATTTCTGTTATCGACAACGAAAGTCCAGCTCAAGTAATGGTTCGAGTATGCGATGAAATGGGATCCGCGTCTTCGGTTAATTGACCTTTATGGCATCAAATAAAAGCCATATCCATATAAATTATGAAATATGACTGGAACTATGGTGCAATCTTGATACATGAGATTACACGCATTGTGCGTTTTCCCTCGGTATTTTCCTGTTACAAGAAGTTATGAAAAAATGAACTGAATTATGATTCTCAGTATTTGCCTGTTAAGTGACAATGATCCCGAACTCCTTCCTCATCAGCTACAAAGCTTTTTTCACATATTTGGCAGTAAGAGCTTTCCATATGCGAACGCCGTTCCTCTTTAGTCAGGGGCTGCATGGGTCTGATGCTCAGCTTTTTCTGCACAGCTATGGAGGCATGTTGCTGGATTCGCTGTCTATTTTGTCATATACACAGAACGGGACTGGATTCTTATGGTTATAATTCTTATATTCCGGCCATTTCTTTTCCTCTGAGGGAAACATAATAATGCAGTCGTTTTGATTCTCACATTCAGGAGTATGTGTTTTATTTATTTATTTAATCGGTCAATTAAAAATGGTAGATTACAGAGCTTTTTGATACTACCACTTGTTTGTACAACATAAGTGGATGGTTTTACAAGTTAAATCAAGCAGAAGAAAATAGTACAAGTGATACAATAACTTAAGAGCTAGTAGTGCATAACTAAACTTACAACCAAATACTACTAAAATCTATTCCAATAGAGTAGTTACAAAATCGATCGATGCAAGTACATTGGAGGGCAAAATTCAAAGCTATCCAATAACAATCAGTCAAAATAAAACTAGTATTTACAGTTTAGAAATACAGAACTACAAACCAGAATTCAAATATGGTACTTACGAGACAAAACCACTGCATTAACTGCAGAACTAAAATTCAATACAAAAATTACAGATATAAACAATCAGCAAATTCAAAGCTACAATGTTACAGCTAGTTAATTCAATAGGATATTCACTACAAAATTAGAAGCATACTTACAAAATAAATTCAAAATAAATTCAAAATACCACACTAAAGGGTATAAATTCAGTAGGACAGCAGCAAAACAGAACGATGCGTGCGCATTTAAAGGTGTACCTAAATGAGATAGTTAATTAGGAATGAGGAAAAATACAGTTGTAGTTGGACTACAGAGCCATCAAAGATGAGGAGAACTATAGAAGGATAAAAAGAGTAATAATATAAAAATAGAATATTCATCAATATCATACTAAAAACTGGTTTAAATATAAATATAAATGGGAAGGACAAGACAATATGTGAAAAAGGAATAAGCCAATATTTATTGTCCGATCTCAAGCAGAATCAACCTTTTAAATGTCACAGGACCAGTGCTGAAATTGTTTATACATTAAATCTGGAGTTGTATGACTTTTGTATTCTGACGATGGGCGATTTATCTTTTATGTTGGTTCTACTAGTTGGCAATTTAAAAAGGGTGTTATGTCTAGAGTTCCGGGGCGGAATATGGAAGTCTATACGGGAAAGCAAAGATGGGCATGATATCTGATCATTAAGGATTTTGTATAAGAACATTGAATCCAGGAAGGCTCTTCGGTTCTCAAGTGTAGACAAGTAGAATTTGGTTAGTCTCTTGCGGTATTCCATGGACATGTTTTCAAGCTTGAATAATGTGATTTTGGTAAATCTACGCTGGACGACCTCGATCTGTGATATATATGAGGGGTGGATTCCATACTTGGCTCGCATACTGGAGAATGCTTCTTACTAGGGAGTTAAAAAAAGTAGTATATGAAGCCGCACACTTAAATGACTGACAGGTACGAAAAATCAAGCCCATTAGACGGAAAGCTTTGGATGTAATGAAATTTATGTGTGATGCAAAGAGAGGAGATTCCTGACAATAATAGGCTACAATATTTTCTCTTTTGGACAAGTAGGAGGGAACCAGGATATGGTGTCCGGATGAAGCCCTGAGCTAGCCATTTTGGAAAGGCACAGCGTATGGTTTATTTTATCAAAAGCGTTACTAAAGTCCGTATGTACAGAGTCCAGCTGCTTACTTTCTTCAAGGACACAGGCGATCGAAATCCGTGGTGCTGTTCCGAGATGAATGGTTTTATTAGTGGTAGCAGTTGGTTGTATATAAATTTTTCGAATACGAGTGCGACTGCATTGCAAATCGAGATGGGACGGTAATTAATAATGAGTTTTGGGTCACCAGATTTGAAGACAGGCAAAACGAAACATTTCTTGAGGGTTGCAGGCTAAATATTGTTATAATTTGCAAAGGGGTTTTGCTAGTTTGACAGCGGATTTTCTGAAGACGATGTTAGGGTTGCCGTCAGGGCCCGCATTTTTATTACAATCTAGATCTTTCCAAATTATAAGGACATGTTCAGCCGAAAGGGTAACTAGTTTAATAGTGATCGATTGGTTCTGTTGAAAGATGGGCGGGGCTATAGGATCCCTATCGTCATAAACTGATTTGAAATAATTTGAAAACATTTCGCTTACAGATTTGGGGGAAGAAGAGGTGGTGCCATTATATGTTAATTCTTTTGGATTGATATTAGATCGTATTAAATTTTTACTAAATGCCCAGAAAGATCTAAGATTACCTTGAAGGGAATTTTCTGTGCTTTCAACATATTTCCGGTAACATTCCTTTAAGAGTAACTTTGACATTTTCCTAAGGTAAGAAGAGGTGTTATAAGTTTCAGGGTTACGGGAGTACCATTTCGGAAAGCGGTTATGTTTACAAACTGCAGGTACATATGGATTAATTTCTTGATATATGATCACGTAGAATCGTTCAAAAGATAGCTCAAGATCAGGGGAGAGAATAGATGTCAAATCACGATTGCTTAAGAAATTATTGAGACTATCATAATTACCTCTTTGATAGTTTCTAACTTTGGCAAATAAATCTCGGGCAATCTTTGGATGTGTCAATATCAATTGTATGTCAAGAGGAGGATTGTGTGGGTCAATTTTAGAAAGCGGACACACAGATGTAGATATATCAATATTACATGAGGGAATATTAGTCCATACAAAATTCAAGAGTCTGTTATTAAACTTGACTTGATTATTGTATTGCTTCAGGCAACAAAGCTCCATATTGTTACGTGACACAAAGTGATACAAGCGACATCTATTGGAAATGGAAACAACTTTAGCTTAGTGACATCCTAGTAAACTGGGTGTGGAGAACGAAATATTCAGGAAGGTTCTAGGATAATTTGTAGAGTATAAATACGGCGCTACTCACACCCAGGAGACAGTCTTATTTCAGACAGTGAAGTGAACGAAGTAAACTATTAGGATTATGAGGATTAGAAGTACGGTACTAGCGATAACTATAAAGAGTTGGTTTAATAATTATTTGTGAATTTGTGAGAGTAAACGTAAAGTTAAATAAAGAAAGAACTTTTGAATTATATCTGAAATATTGTGTTTTAAATAACGAACTAAGACCACGCTCGTAACAATATTATTAAGAAAAGTTTGAGAGGCAAGACTATAAGTCTCAGACACACGCATACAATTGTCCGATGCACTAAGAGACCAACGTAGGTATGGTAAATTAAAATCACCTAAGAAAAGAATTTTCGAATTTATGGGTAGCTGCAAGATTTTATCACTAATACTGGATAATAAAGAGTTGTATACATCTTATGAGGTTTGGGGAGGTAAATAGACATAGCATATGTGAAGTGTAAAAGTCCTTTCCTTTATGACTACCCAAATCATTTCATGCTCAGATTCCACAGATTGCACTCGAAAAGAATTCTAGGTACATCTGACAGCTATTAGACATCCACCACCATCCCTGTTACCCGTGTAACTCAAATCTTTGTCCCTTCTATAAATTGAGTACCTGGCATCAAGAATCTCGCTACTCTAGACATATGGTTGCAGGAAAGTTTCGGTAAGACATGTAATATCAAAATATTTTCAATTTTTGAGCGCAGTCCCCTGATATTCTGGTAATAAATATTCAAAGACATTACTTAATAGTTTGAGATTGGCTAGTGCTTAAAAGGTTCCAGGCACAATTCATTTGTTATAATATAAGGCTTAGAGTTGTCTTCCATTTCCAAATATATTTTGGAGCTCTTAACCTTTATGTACTTAAATTCATTTTCGCATGAAACTTTCGGATGATATCAAGGGGTTCTTCGTTAGGACCAGTTGGTATATTTTTTATCTAAAGAAAAGTCGTAAGAGATCTATTTTCCAGAGTTTGCAGGCGATCTTTCAGGGATGAAGTTTCAATATTTAGCCGAGAGTTTTCCGACTCATGAACTCTAATTATTTTTTTATGATCTTCAACTGTAATAACTAATTTCTTTATTTCGTCGAAACTTCGCAATAAAGTGTCAACTGAATTATTAAAATCGAGCTGCTTATTCTTGATATTAGCTATCTTCTTGGACATATTTTGAACAATTTCTAGAATGTTAGGTTCCTCACCAACTTCACTTGCCATGTCACAGTTACTGGGATAATTACAACGAGAGCACCGAATTGCAACCATCCCATAATGTTACTAGTAATCTCATCAGATAGCTTACAGCAGGATGCATGATGAAAGTTTAGGCAATCGACGAATTTGAAGCCAGAGTCATTCTTATTAAGATTCAAAGAGCAATTTGTACATTTTGGCGCCAGAGTGCATAGTAAATGGAGCAACCGCAGTATTCATCCAAAAGTAACTGACGAACGAAAAGTAAAGCACACCGCTTTCAAGCAAAACTTGAACAGCTATATTCAAACGTAAATCGCAACGAAGAGAGCCAGGGTCGCACAGCTAAGCATAAAACACAGCCGGTCAAGAGTATGAATATTGAGAATATAATGTGATTGAATTCAAGACTTAATTTTTTATTCAAGATTAGGTTGGCGTTAATGCTAGACTCTGCAGTCCATCTATTAGAAAATTAAAAAATTAGATGAGCCAAATTAAGTTAATCTGAGATATGACTAACATGGTTTACAGTAGTTCCAGTTTGCGCTCGCCATACCTCAATAGCAGCATATTGACTAATTAGTTTACAGAAACAAGCTCTACGTAGCTGCGAGATTATTTAATAACAGACTAGAGCAAAAATCTGTCACATATTTGCATTTTAGTATGATTTTTCGAAGTTTGTTTCGATACAAGGCCTTTAATACCTTAATAACTTTAATCCATCATCATCATCATCATCATCATCATCATCATCATCATCATCATCATCATCATCATCATCATCATCATCATCATCATCATCATCATCATCATCATCATCATCATCATCATCATCATCATCATCATCATCATCATCATCATCATCATCATCATCATCATCATCATCATCATCATCATCATCATCATCATCATCATCATCATCATCATCATCATCATCATCATCATCATCATCATCATCATCATCATCATCATCATCATCATCATCATCATCATCATCATCATCATCATCATCATCATCATCATCATGATCATCATCATCATCATCATCATCATCATCATCATCATCATCATCATCATCATCATCATCATCATCATCATCATCATCATCATCATCATCATCATCATCATCATCATCATCATCATCATCATCATCATCATCATCATCATCATCATCATCATCATCATCATCATCATCATCATCATCATCATCATCATCATCATCATCATCATCATCATCATCATCATCATCATCATCATCATCATCATCATCATCATCATCATCATCATCATCATCATCATCATCATCATCATCATCATCATCATCATCATCATCATCATCATCATCATCATCATCATCATCATCATCATCATCATCATCATCATCATCATCATCATCATCATCATCATCATCATCATCATCATCATCATCATCATCATCATCATCATCATCATCATCATCATCATCATCATCATCATCATCATCATCATCATCATCATCATCATCATCATCATCATCATCATCATCATCATCATCATCATCATCATCATCATCATCATCATCATCATCATCATCATCATCATCATCATCATCATCATCATCATCATCATCATCATCATCATCATCATCATCATCATCATCATCATCATCATCATCATCATCATCATCATCATCATCATCATCATCATCATCATCATCATCATCATCATCATCATCATCATCATCATCATCATCATCATCATCATCATCATCATCATCATCATCATCATCATCATGATCACCATCATCATGATCACCATCATCATGATCACCATCATCATGATCACCATCATCATGATCACCATCATCATGATCACCATCATCATGATCACCATCATCATGATCACCATCATCATGATCACCATCATCATGATCACCATCATCATGATCACCATCATCATGATCACCATCATCATGATCACCATCATCATGATCACCATCGTCATGATCACCATCGTCATGATCACCATCATTATGATCACCATCATCATGATCACCATCATCATGATCACCATCATCATGATCACCATCATCATGATCACCATCATCATGATCACCATCATCATGATCACCATCATCATGATCACCATCATCATGATCATCATCATCATCATCATCCCCAAGTAACAATTTTCCCAATTTTTGGTGACTGAAGGTGATGGGTAGTTGTATAAGGGGTATATAATGGTTACTGGGTTATATAAGAATTTCAGTGGTTATATAAGTGTTTTATAATATCACCAATTGGTGACGTAGTTATATTAGAGTTTTTTAACGTTACTAGTGGTTATCTTGGAAGTAAGTTACTAAAGGTTTTACAAGTTGGTGATGGAAATGTTTCAATCACTGAACTATATAGCTTAGAGTAACCATTACTACAAGGTATATAAGAAATTTTATATAAATATTAAATAAAAAGATTACTCTTTTGGACTTTTTACCGGGTCAAACTTAATTTTGTTCATGAAAGAATTTTTTGGGATTCTCCGGTATATAGCAAAACTGAAAACTCTTCTAATTTGTTATTTCATCACAAACTCATTAATTTTTGTTGACAAGTTTCAAGTCTTGGTTTGACTCATCAACAGGTCCCAAATAGCGAAGTTGGGTGATTTGAAAAAAAAAGAAGAAAAAAATGAAAAGTTTGAGAAAAATAGAAAAAACAATTTTTTTATTTATTAAAAAAATGTAAAAAATTTGTTTAAAGAAGCAGATTCATTCGAAGCGAATCGAACCTGTATACGCCACGCAGTGGGCTGAAAAATAAAGAAGAAAAAGGAAGAAGAAGAAGCGTTTCGTGTCAGCAGAAAGCCGTCCACTCATCTCAAACTGTTCATTTTTTTTTTTTCATTTTTCCATTTGTTTTTCAAATCACCCAACTTCGCTATTTGGGACCTGTTGATGAGTCAAACCAAGAGTTGAAACTTGTCACCAAAAATTAATGAGTTGTGTGATGAAATAACAAATTAGAACAGTTTTTAGTTTTGCTATATACCGGAGAATCCCAAAAAATTCTTTCTTGAACAAAATATATAAATATTAAGTTTTATAATTGTTTTCATCACCAAGTTATATAACTTATTGGTAATAAGTGTTTATTATGGTATCCGTGGTTACCCTTATATATCTCGACAACATTCACTAATTTAGGTGACTTTAATAAAAATTGCGAACTTTCGGGAATACATATAACCACTATTAAATATCGTAAAATTTTTTGGTGGTGCTTTAGTAACTACGGTGATCGTTATAAAAACAAATTACTTTTAGTGTCGAATGCAGCCATTATAAAACTGCTTTTATTTATATAACTTAATATAACCAAAGCGTATATAAGATCAGTAACGTCTGTTTTTGGCCACTATAAGATATTGAACATTACCGAAGGTTACATATTATGACCATTTTGGAGGCATGGTATTTCCCATAGTTTTTATAATATTTCCAAAAGTTTTATAAGGGTCTTTAAATTTATATAGTAGAGCCAGAGCTTATATAAAACTACCTGAAGTTCTATAATAGTAATTTGTTCATTGAAGTAGAAGCCGCCATTTTTTTCATCTGTACATTACAGATAAAAAGAAAATGTCGGTTAAACCAATTCCTTAAATTGCAGATTTATGGCTTCCGTTTTATTTTTATATGAAGAAAATACATAATTTTAGGTATATAACATTTCCAAATTATGTAATGCTACCTTTATGAATTAATATCACCTAAGTGAAAATTTTAAATTTTTAAATATTTAATTAAAATCCTTAAATATTGCTTATTTTTGGAGCGGTCTGTGTTTTTTAGAAGTATTTATGATGATATTCACAGTAAAATTTTAATTGTAGCTGAATTTCACCACCGAAACATTACTGCAACCACGGTTATGACCAAATTAATTAATTAAGAGCACCATGGGCTATATAAGGCTTATATAATAGGTTATATTAAGGTAACCAGAATATTTTTGTTACTCAGTATATAAAACTTTTACTTATATAATGTTACCTAAATCAAGTAACGGTAACCTTTTTAAAATCCTTCATTTAAGCTCTATAAGCGGTTTATAGTGGTTACAAAGAGGTTTCGAGTACTAATCTAAATAACTCAAGTTATATAATTTGGTAACGGAAACCTCACTGTTGCTATTATATAAAAAAAATTGTTTCTTGGGTCATCATCATCATCATCATCATCATCACCATCATCATCATCATCATCATCATGATCATCAGCATCATCCTCATCATCATCATCATCATCATCATCATCATCATCATCATCATCATCATGATCATCATCATCATGATCATCATCATCATGATCATCATCATCATGATCATCATCATCATGATCATCATCATCATGATCATCATCATCATGATCATCATCATCATGACCATAATCATCATCATCCCCAAGTAACAATTTTTCCAATTTTTGGTGACTGAAGGTGATGCGTAGTTGTATAAGGGGTATATAATGGTTACTGGGTTATATAAGAATTTCAGTGGTTATATAAGTGTTTTATAATATCACCAATTGGTGACGTAGTTATATTAGAGTTTTTTTAACGTTACTAGTGGTTATCTTGGAAGTAAGTTACTAAAGGTTTTACAAGTTGGTGATGGAAATGTTTCAATCACTGAACTATATAGCTTAGAGTAACCATTACTACAAGGTATATAAGAAATTTTATATAAATATTAAATAAAAAGATTACTCTTTTGGACTTTTTACCGGGTCAAACTTAATTTTGTTCATGAAAGAATTTTTTGGGATTCTCCGGTATATAGCAAAACTGAAAACTCTTCTAATTTGTTATTTCATCACAAACTCATTAATTTTTGGTGACAAGTTTCAAGTCTTGGTTTGACTCATCAACAGGTCCCAAATAGCGAAGTTGGGTGATTTGAAAAAGAAGAAGAAAGAAATGAAAAGTTTCAGAAAAATAGAAAAACCATTTTTTTTATTTATTAAAAAAATGTAAAAAATTTGTTTAAAGAAGCAGATTCATTCGAAGAGAATCGAACCTGTATACGCCACGCAGTGGGCTGAAAAATAAAGAAGAAAAAGGAAGAAGAAGAAGCGTTTCCTGTCAGCAGAAAACCATCCACTCATCGGTGCAGCTTGGTTTTCTGCCTGCTGCAGACGCTTGAAAATTGATCAAACTGATCTCTTCTAAAAATTTTGTTTAAAGAAGCAGATTCATTCGAAGCGAATCGAACCTGTATACGCCACGCAGTGGGCTGAAAAATAAAGAAGAAAAAGGAAGAAGAAGAAGCGTTTCGTGTCAGCAGAAAGCCTTCCACTCATCTCAAACTGTTCATTTCTTTCTTTTTTTTTCATTTTTTGATTTGTTTTTCAAATCACCCAACTTCGCTATTTGGGACCTGTTGATGTGTCAAACCAAGACTTGAAACTTGTCACCAAAAATTAATGAGTTGTGTGATGAAATAACAAATTAGAACAGTTTTTAGTTTTGCTATATACCGGAGAATCCCAAAAAATTCTTTCTTGAACAAAATATATAAATATTAAGTTTTATAATTGTTTTCATCACCAAGTTATATAACTTATTGGTAATAAGTGTTTATTATGGTATCCGTGGTTACCCTTATATATCTCGACAACATTCACTAATTTAGGTGACTTTAATAAAAATTGCGAACTTTCGGGAATACATATAACCACTATTAAATATCGTAAAATTTTTTGGTGGTGCTTTAGTAACTACGGTGATCGTTATAAAAACAAATTACTTTTAGTGTCGAATGCAGCCATTATAAAACTGCTTTTATTTATATAACTTAATATAACCAAAGCGTATATAAGATCAGTAACGTCTGTTTTTGGCCACTATAAGATATAGAACATTACCGAAGGTTACATATTATGACCATTTTGGAGGCATGGTATTTCCCATAGTTTTTATAATATTTCCAAAAGTTTTATAAGGGTCTTTAAATTTATATAGTAGAGCCAGAGCTTATATAAAACTACCTGAAGTTCTATAATAGTAATTTGTTCATTGAAGTAGAAGCCGCCACTTTTTTCATCTGTCCATTACAGATAAAAAGAAAATGTCGGTTAAACCAATTCCTTAAATTGCAGATTTATGGCTTCCGTTTTATTTTTATATGAAGAAAATACATAATTTTAGGTATATAACATTTCCAAATTATGTAATGTTACCTTTATGAATTAATATCACCTAAGTGAAAATTTTAAATTTTTAAATATTTAATTAAAATCCTTAAATATTGCTTATTTTTGGAGCGGTCTGTGTTTTTTAGAAGTATCTATGATGATATTCACAGTAAAATTTTAATTGTAGCTGAATTTAACCACATATATGCCGAAAAATTAATGGCAAGATAGGTTTCGTAAATATTTGCATTATATTGTTTTATAAAGGTAACGAAAAGTATTTTCCCTAACATTTCAATCACTAAAAGTAATCAGTCTGAGAAAATTTTAAGCGTTGTGAAAACGTTACCATCACCATTATAAACACAGTTTATAAAGGTAACCGAAACATTGCTGCAACCACGGTTATGACCAAATTAATTAATTAAGAGCACCATGGGCTATATAAGGCTTATATAATAGGTTATATTAAGGTAACCAGAATATTTATGTTACTCAGTATATAAAACTTTTACTTATATAACGTTACCTAAATCAAGTAACGGTAACCTTTATAAAATCCTTCATTTAAGCTCTATAAGGGGTATATAGTGGTTACAAAGAGGTTTCGAGTACTAATCTATATAACTCAAGTTATATAATTTGGTAATGGAAACCTCACCGTTACTATTATATAAAAAAAATTGTTTCTTGGATCATCATCATCATCATCATCATCATCATCATCATCATCATCATCATCATCATCATCATCATCATCATCATCATCATCATCATCATCATCATCATCATCATCATCATCATCATCACATCATCATGATCATCATCATCATGATCATCATCATCATGATCATCATCATCATGATCATCATCATCATGATCATCATCATCATGATCATCATCATCATGATCATCATCATCATGATCATCATCATCATCATCATCATCATCATCATCATCATCATCATGATCATCTTCATCATCCCCAAGTAACAATTTTTCCAATTTTTGGTGACTGAAGGTGATGGGTAGTTGTATAAGGGGTATATAATGGTTACTGGGTTATATAAGAATTTCAGTGGTTATATAAGTGTTTTATAATATCACCAATTGGTGACGTAGTTATATTAGAGTTTTTTAACGTTACTAGTGGTTATCTTGGAAGTAAGTTACTAAAGGTTTTACAAGTTGGTGATGGAAATGTTTCAATCACTGAACTATATAGCTTAGAGTAACCATTACTACAAGGTATATAAGAAATTTTATATAAATATTAAATAAAAAGATTACTCTTTTGGACTTTTTACCGGGTTAAACTTAATTTTGTTCAAGAAAGAATTTTTTGGGATTCTCCGGTATATAGCAAAAACATTCTTTACATTGTGTATTACTACACTTTGTAGTGTAGGTGCAGGGGTTTTAATCACATGCTATATTATTGTTTATAAAAATGCTATATTATTGTTTCGATAATATATATGATAATTATGTGGTGGAATGGTGCACAACCTTCCATTCCTCCATTATGTTGTGTATGGGTTTAGCATAGGCCAACCTGAACCAGACTTAGGATTGTGTGTCATATTTTGTTTAGTAGTTTAACAAATTATTTATTGTTCATGGACTCATAGTTGAAGGTAGTGTTAATGGTTAATGGTTAATGTGGAATAGTGATATGTTAATGTGATGGATTATGGATTATGAATTATGGATTATGAATTATGGAATGGGAGTGGATTATAAGATTATTTTTCGTATAAATGTTATATAGATTATTTTGATTATTTAGATTATTTTTCGCATAAATGCTATAAGTGCAGGAGGCTAAATTATTTTTCGCATAAATGCTATAAGTGCAGGAGGCTAAAGCACATACCATACTCCATTGAAATACACATGATGTTATGGTGTGAGCCTATAAGCATATGCTATACTTCACGAAATATATATGATATTCGAGTGAGCCTATAGGTGCACGAATCCTATTACTCATTAGTTGTTTGGCTAAGTGCCTGAGATCAGAGTTGACCACATGAACCAGAGTAAATGATTATTTATGAAAGTTACATGTATGTTTATCACCGTCTTCAAATATTAAGAGTGAAATGATTGGAATAAGGATATGTATCCATTATAAATATATGTTTGTTTAGATTATTTTTCGCATAAAATGCTATAAGTGCAGGAGTCTAAAGCACATAGATTATTTTTCGCATAAATGCTATAAGTGCAGGAGGCTAAAGCACATACTATACTCCATCGAAATACACATGATGTTATGGTGTGAGTCTATAAGCATATGCTATACTTCATGAAATATATATGATGTTGGTGTGAGCCTATAGGTGCACGAATCCTATTACTCATTAGTTGTTTGGCTAAGTGCCTGAGATCAGAGTTGATCACATGAACCAGAGTAAATGATTATTTATGAAAGTTACTCGTATGTTCATCACCGTCTTCAAATATTAAGAGTAAAATGATTGGAATAAGGATATGTATCCATTATAAATAAATGTTTGTATATTTATTATTATGGCCTGTTTACTATGTAGATGAAGTTGTATTTAATTAAACTTAGTTTGTTTATTTATCAAGATTTGTGTATATTATGTTCCATTACCTTCCCGGTAACTGGTAATGGATGTTTGAGTGGAATCGTATTCAACGGTATGAATAGGTTCGTGGTTAGGGAATGTTATGCTATGATTTTATTAACTTTTTTACAGATTTAGGATATATATTTGGGATGCCGTTAAGGCTCCTACTGGGCTTTTCCGGACGTTTCGCTCCAGCCACGGAGTCTTTTCAACGGTTTTGCTATAAAATGTGGTAATTTATCAGATGTACAAACATGTGTACAAAGGTAGGTGGGTATAGTTAACTAATTCAAGAATTGATGTGATATGGTCTGAGATGTTTTAGTTATGTGGTGTTAATTAGTATCAATTATGATGTTAATTAGTATCAAATATGATGTCCATGAACAATATCCTGTATTATAATTATGGTTGTATGGTCTCATAATTTAATTTAAATTTGATACCAATCATAGCTCAGGTTGGGTTACCTCACCCTTACATTGAAATGGTTAGAATTCTTAAATTTGTTTACCCGCCCGGATCTATCCCCCTTTCCCGTCACACCAAACCAGCGAGACACCAGGAAAAAGCCACCATTCCACTTTTAACCAATGTCAAGCCAGGACTGTTAATGACAGGTTCAGGTGATGCCCATTTTGCGGAGCGTTAAAGCATAAACTTTCTTTACATTGTGTATTACTACACTCTGTAGAGTAGGTGCAGTGGTTTTAATGACATGCTATATTATTGTTAGATAATAATGCTATATTATTGTTTTAATAATATATATGATAGTGATGTGGTGGAATGGTGCACAACTTTCCATTCCTCCATTATGTTGTGTATGGGTTTAGCATGGGCCAAACTGAACCAGACCTAGGATTGTGTGTAATATTCTATTTAGTAATACTTCATTTAATTTATTTCACTTAGCTTAACAAATTATTTATTGTTCATGGACTCATAGTTGAAGGTAGTGTTAATGGTTAATATTTAGATTATTTTTCGCATAAAATGCTATAAGTGCAGGAGGCTAAAGCACATACTATACTCCATCGAAATACACATGATGTTATGGTGTGAGCCTATAAGCATATGCAATACTTCACTGAAATATATATGATGTTGTTGTGAGCCTATAGGTGCACGAATCCTATTACTCATTAGTTGTTTGGCTAAGTGCCTGAGATCAGAGTTGACCACATGAACCACAGTAAATGATAATTTATGAAAGTTACATGTATGTTTATCACCGTCTTCAAATATTAAGAGTGAAATGATTGGAATAAGGATATGTATCCATTATAAATATATGTTTGTTTAGATTATTTTTCGCATAAAATGCTATAAGTGCAGGAGGCTAAAGCACATAGATTATTTTTCGCATAAATGCTATAAGTGCAGGAGGCTAAAGCACATACTATACTCCATCGAAATACACATGATGTTATGGTGTGAGCCTATAAGCATATGCTATACTTCATGAAATATATATGATGTTGGTGTGAGCCTATAGGTGCACGAATCCTATTACTCATTAGTTGTTTGGCTAAGTGCCTGAGATCAGAGTTGATCACATGAACCAGAGTAAATGATTATTTATGAAAGTTACTCGTATGTTCATCACCGTCTTCAAATATTAAGAGTAAAATGATTGGAATAAGGATATGTATCCATTATAAATATATGTTTGTATATTTATTATTATGGCCTGTTTACTATGTGGATATAGTTGTATTTAATTAAACTTAGTTTGTTTATTTATCAAGATTTGTGTATATTATGTTCCATTACCTTCGCGGTAACTGGTAATGGATGTTTGAGTGGAATCGTATTCAACGGTATGAATAGGTTCGTGGTTAGGGAATGTTATGCTATGATTTTATTAACTTTTTTACAGATTTAGGATATATATTTGGGATGCCGTTAAGGCTCCTACTGGGCTTTTCCGGACGTTTCGCTCCAGCCACGGAGTCTTTTCAACGGTTTTGCTATAAAATGTGGTAATTTATCAGATGTACAAACATGTGTACAAAGGTAGGTGGGTATAGTTAACTAATTCAAGAATTGATGTGATATGGTCTGAGATGTTTTAGTTATGTGGTGTTAATTAGTATCAATTATGATGTTAATTAGTATCAAATATGATGTCCATGAACAATATCCTGTATTATAATTATGGTTGTATGGTCTCATAATTTAATTTAAATTTGATACCAATCATAGCTCAGGTTGGTTTACCTCACCCTTTCATTGAAATGGTTAGAATTGTTAAATTTGTTTACCCTCCCGGATCTATCCCCCTTTCCCGTCACACCAAACCAGCGAGACACCAGGAAAAAGCCACCATTCCACTTTTAACCAATGTCAAGCCAGGACTGTTAATGACAGGATCAGGTGATGCCCATTTTGCGGAGCGTTAAAGCATAAACTTTCTTTACATTGTCTATTACTACACTCTGTAGAGTAGGTGCAGTGGTTTTAATGACATGCTATATTATTGTTAGATAATAATGCTATATTATTGTTTTAATAATATATATGATAGTGATGTGGTGGAATGGTGCACAACTTTCCATTCCTCCATTATGTTGTGTATGGGTTTAGCATGGGCCAACCTGAACCAGACCTAGGATTGTGTGTAATATTCTATTTAGTAATACTTCATTTAATTTATTTCACTTAGCTTAACAAATTATTTATTGTTCATGGACTCATAGTTGAAGGTAGTGTTAATGGTTAATATTTAGAATATTTTTCGCATAAAATGCTATAAGTGCAGGAGGCTAAAGCACATACTATACTCCATCGAAATACACATGATGTTATGGTGTGAGCCTATAAGCATATGCTATACTTCACTGAAATATATATGATGTTGTTGTGAGCCTATAGGTGCACGAATCCTATTACTCATTAGTTGTTTGGCTAAGTGCCTGAGATCAGAGTTGACCACATGAACCACAGTAAATGATTATTTATGAAAGTTACATGTATGTTTATCACCGTCTTCAAATATTAAGAGTGAAATGATTGGAATAAGGATATGTATCCATTATAAATATATGTTTGTTTAGATTATTTTTGGCATAAAATGCTATAAGTGCAGGAGGCTAAAGCACATAGATTATTTTTCGCATAAATGCTATAAGTGCAGGAGGCTAAAGCACATACTATACTCCATCGAAATACACATGATGTTACGGTGTGAGCCTATAAGCATATGCTATACTTCATGAAATATATATGATGTTGGTGTGAGCCTATAGGTGCACGAATCCTATTACTCATTAGTTGTTTGGCTAAGTGCCTGAGATCAGAGTTGATCACATGAACCAGAGTAAATGATTATTTATGAAAGTTACTCGTATGTTCATCACCGTCTTCAAATATTAAGAGTAAAATGATTGGAATAAGGATATGTATCCATTATAAATATATGTTTGTATATTTATTATTATGGCCTGTTTACTATGTGGATGTAGTTGTATTTAATTAAACTTAGTTTGTTTATTTATCAAGATTTGTGTATATTATGTTCCATTACCTTCCCGGTAACTGGTAATGGATGTTTGAGTGGAATCGTATTCAACGGTATGAATAGGTTCGTGGTTAGGGAATGTTATGCTATGATTTTATTAACTTTTTTACAGATTTAGGATATATATTTGGGATGCCGTTAAGGCTCCTACTGGGCTTTTCCGGACGTTTCCCTCCAGCCACGGAGTCTTTTCAACGGTTTTGCTATAAAATGTGGTAATTTATCAGATGTACAAACATGTGTACAAAGGTAGGTGGGTATAGTTAACTAATTCAAGAATTGATGTGATATGGTCTGAGATGTTTTAGTTATGTGGTGTTAATTAGTATCAATTATGATGTTAATTAGTATCAAATATGATGTCCATGAACAATATCCTGTATTATAATTATGGTTGTATGGTCTCATAATTTAATTTAAATTTGATACCAATCATAGCTCAGGTTGGGTTACCTCACCCTTACATTGAAATGGTTAGAATTGTTAAATTTGTTTACCCTCCCGGATCTATCCCCCTTTCCCGTCACACCAAACCAGCGAGACACCAGGAAAAAGCCACCATTCCACTTTTAACCAATGTCAAGCCAGGACTGTTAATGACAGGATCAGGTGATGCCCATTTTGCGGAGCGTTAAAGCATATACTTACTTTACATTGTGTATTACTACACTCTGTAGAGTAGGTGCAGTGGTTTTAATGACATGCTATATTATTGTTAGATAATAATGCTATATTATTGTTTTAATAATATATATGATAGTGATGTAGTGGAATGGTGCACAACTTTCCACTCCTCCATTATGTTGTGTATGGGTTTAGCATGGGCCAACCTGAATCAGACCTAGGATTGTGTGTAATATTCTATTTAATAATATTTCATTTAATTTATTTCACTTAGCTTAACAAATTATTTATTGTTCATGGACTCATAGTTGAAGGTAGTGTTAATGGTTAATATTTAGATTATTTTTCGCATAAAATGCTATAAGTGCAGGAGGCTAAAGCACATACTATACTCCATCGAAATACACATGATGTTATAGTGTGAGCCTATAAGCATATGCTATACTTCACTGAAATATATATGATGTTGTTGTGAGCCTATAGGTGCACGAATCCTATTACTCATTAGTTGTTTGGCTAAGTGCCTGAGATCAGAGTTGACCACATGAACCACAGTAAATGATTATTTATGAAAGTTACATGTATGTTTATCACCGTCTTCAAATATTAAGAGTGAAGGATATGTATCCATTATAAATATATGTTTGTTTAGATTATTTTTCGCATAAAATGCTATAAGTGCAGGAGGCTAAAGCACATAGATTATTTTTCGCATAAATGCTATAAGTGCAGGAGGCTAAAGCACATACTATACTCCATCGAAATACACATGATGTTATGGTGTGAGCCTATAAGCATATGCTATATAAACTTCATGAAATATATATGATGTTGGTGTGAGCCTATAGGTGCACGAATCCTATTACTCATTAGTTGTTTGGCTAAGTGCCTGAGATCAGAGTTGATCACATGAACCAGAGTAAATGACTATTTATGAAAGTTACTCGTATGTTCATCACCGTCTTCAAATATTAAGAGTAAAATGATTGGAATAAGGATATGTATCCATTATAAATATATGTTTGTATATTTATTATTATGGCCTGTTTACTATGTGGATGTAGTTGTATTTAATTAAACTTAGTTTGTTTATTTATCAAGATTTGTGTATATTATGTTCCATTACCTTCCCGGTAACTGGTAATGGATGTTTGAGTGGAATCGTATTCAACGGTATGAATAGGTTCGTGGTTAGGGAATGTTATGCTATGATTTTATTAACTTTTTTACAGATTTAGGATATATATTTGGGATGCCGTTAAGGCTCCTACTGGGCTTTTCCGGACGTTTCGCTCCAGCCACGGAGTCTTTTCAACGGTTTTGCTATAAAATGTGGTAATTTATCAGATGTACAAACATGTGTACAAAGGTAGGTGGGTATAGTTAACTAATTCAAGAATTGATGTGATATGGTCTGAGATGTTTTAGTTATGTGGTGTTAATTAGTATCAGTTATGATGTTAATTAGTATCAAATATGATGTCCATGAACAATATCCTGTTTTATAATTATGGTTGTATGGTCTCATAATTTAATTTAAATTTGATACCAATCATAGCTCAGGTTGGGTTACCTCACCCTTACATTGAAATGTTTA
This sequence comes from Dioctria linearis, assembly GCA_963930735.1. Taxonomy (NCBI): domain Eukaryota; kingdom Metazoa; phylum Arthropoda; class Insecta; order Diptera; family Asilidae; genus Dioctria; species Dioctria linearis. The sequence goes on from OZ005742.1 coordinate 105,637,299, forward strand.
GAATTGTTAAATTTGTTTACCCTCCCGGATCTATCCCCCTTTCCCGTCACACCAAACCAGCGAGACACCAGGAAAAAGCCACCATTCCACTTTTAACCAATGTCAAGCCAGGACTGTTAATGACAGGATCAGGTGATGCCCATTTTGCGGAGCGTTAAAGCATAAACTTTCTTTACATTGTGTATTACTACACTCTGTAGAGTAGGTGCAGTGGTTTTAATGACATGCTATATTATTGTTAGATAATAATGCTATATTATTGTTTTAATAATATATATGATAGTGATGTGGTGGAATGGTGCACAACTTTCCATTCCTCCATTATGTTGTGTATGGGTTTAGCATGGGCCAACCTGAACCAGACCTAGGATTGTGTGTAATATTCTATTTAGTAATACTTCATTTAATTTATTTCACTTAGCTTAACAAATTATTTATTGTTCATGGACTCATAGTTGAAGGTAGTGTTAATGGTTAATATTTAGTTAATATAAGTGCAGGAGGCTAAAGCACATACTATACTCCATCGAAATACACATGATGTTATGGTGTGAGCCTATAAGCATATGCTATACTTCACTGAAATATATATGATGTTGTTGTGAGCCTATAGGTGCACGAATCCTATTACTCATTAGTTGTTTGGCTAAGTGCCTGAGATCAGAGTTGACCACATGAACCACAGTAAATGATTATTTATGAAAGTTACATGTATGTTTATCACCGTCTTCAAATATTAAGAGTGAAATGATTGGAATAAGGATATGTATCCATTATAAATATATGTTTGTTTAGATTATTTTTCGCATAAAATGCTATAAGTGCAGAAGGCTAAAGCACATAGATTATTTTTCGCATAAATGCTATAAGTGCAGGAGGCTAAAGCACATACTATACTCCATCGAAATACACATGATGTTATGGTGTGAGCCTATAAGCATATGCTATACTTCATGAAATATATATGATGTTGGTGTGAGCCTATAGGTGCACGAATCCTATTACTCATTAGTTGTTTGGCTAAGTGCCTGAGATCAGAGTTGATCACATGAACCAGAGTAAATGATTATTTATGAAAGTTACTCGTATATTCATCACCGTCTTCAAATATTAAGAGTAAAATGATTGGAATAAGGATATGTATCCATTATAAATATATGTTTGTATATTTATTATTATGGCCTGTTTACTATGTGGATGTAGTTGTATTTAATTAAACTTAGTTTGTTTATTTATCAAGATTTGTGTATATTATGTTCCATTACCTTCCCGGTAACTGGTAATGGATGTTTGAGTGGAATCGTATTCAACGGTATGAATAGGTTCGTGGTTAGGGAATGTTATGCTATGATTTTATTAACTTTTTTACAGATTTAGGATATATATTTGGGATACCGTTAAGGCTCCTACTGGGCTTTTCCGGACGTTTCGCTCCAGCCACGGAGTCTTTTCAACGGTTTTGCTATAAAATGTGGTGATTTATCAGATGTACAAACATGTGTACAAAGGTAGGTGGGTATAGTTAACTAATTCAAGAATTGATGTGATATGGTCTGAGATGTTTTAGTTATGTGGTGTTAATTAGTATCAATTATGATGTTAATTAGTATCAAATATGATGTCCATGAATAATATCCTGTATTATAATTATGGTTGTATGGTCTCATAATTTAATTTAAATTTGATACCAATCATAGTTCAGGTTGGGTTACCTCACCCTTACATTGAAATGGTTAGAATTGTTAAATTTGTTTACCCTCCCGGATCTATCCCCCTTTCCCGTCACACCAAACCAGCGAGACACCAGGAAAAAGCCACCATTCCACTTTTAACCAATGTCAAGCCAGGACTGTTAATGACAGGATGAGGTGATGCCCATTTTGCGGAGCGTTAAAGCATAAACTTTCTTTACATTGTGTATTACTACACTCTGTAGAGTAGGTGCAGTGGTTTTAATGACATGCTATATTATTGTTAGATAATAATGCTATATTATTGTTTTAATAATATATATGATAGTGATGTGGTGGAATGGTGCACAACTTTCCATTCCTCCATTATGTTGTGTATGGGTTTAGCATGGGCCAACCTGAACCAGACCTAGGATTGTGTGTAATATTCTATTTAGTAATACTTCATTTAATTTATTTCACTTAGCTTAACAAATTATTTATTGTTCATGGACTCATAGTTGAAGGTAGTGTTAATGGTTAATATTTAGATTATTTTTCGCATAAAATGCTATAAGTGCAGGAGGCTAAAGCACATACTATACTCCATCGAAATACACATGATGTTATGGTGTGAGCCTATAATCATATGCTATACTTCACTGAAATATATATGATGTTGTTGTGAGCCTATAGGTGCACGAATCCTATTACTCATTAGTTGTTTGGCTAAGGGCCTGAGATCAGAGTTGACCACATGAACCACAGTAAATGATTATTTATGAAAGTTACATGTATGTTGATCACCGTCTTCAAATATTAAGAGTGAAATGATTGGAATAAGGATATGTATCCATTATAAATATATGTTTGTTTAGATTATTTTTCGCATAAAATGCTATAAGTGCAGGAGGCTAAAGCACATAGATTATTTTTCGCATAAATGCTATAAGTGCAGGAGGCTAAAGCACATACTATACTCCATCGAAATACACATGATGTTATGGTGTGAGCCTATAAGCATATGCTATACTTCATGAAATATATATGATGTTGGTGTGAGCCTATAGGTGCACGAATCCTATTACTCATTAGTTGTTTGGCTAAGTGCCTGAGATCAGAGTTGATCACATGAACCAGAGTAAATGATTATTTATGAAAGTTACTCGTATGTTCATCACCGTCTTCAAATATTAAGAGTAAAATGATTGGAATAAGGATATATATCCATTATAAATATATGTTTGTATATTTATTATTATGGCCTGTTTACTATGTGGATGTAGTTGTATTTAATTAAACTTAGTTTGTTTATTTATCAAGATTTGTGTATATTATGTTCCATTACCTTCCCGGTAACTGGTAATGGATGTTTGAGTGGAATCGTATTCAACGGTATGAATAGGTTCGTGGTTAGGGAATGTTATGCTATGATTTTATTAACTTTTTTACAGATTTAGGATATATATTTGGGATGCCGTTAAGGCTCCTACTGGGCTTTTCCGAACGTTTCGCTCCAGCCACGGAGTCTTTTCAACGGTTTTGCTATAAAATGTGGTAATTTATCAGATGTACAAACATGTGTACAAAGGTAGGTGGGTATAGTTAACTAATTCAAGAATTGATGTGATATGGTCTGAGATGTTTTAGTTATGTGGTGTTAATTAGTATCAATTATGATGTTAATTAGTATCAAATATGATGTCCATGAACAATATCCTGTATTATAATTATGGTTGTATGGTCTCATAATTTAATTTAAATTTGATACCAATCATAGCTCAGGTTGGGTTACCTCACCCTTACATTGAAATGGTTAGAATTGTTAAATTTGTTTACCCTCCCGGATCTATCCCCCTTTCCCGTCACACCAAACCAGCGAGACACCAGGAAAAAGCCACCATTCCACTTTAAACCAATGTCAAGCCAGGACTGTTAATGACAGGATCAGGTGATGCCCATTTTGCGGAGCGTTAAAGCATAAACTTTCTTTACATTGTGTATTACTACACTCTGTAGAGTAGGTGCAGTGGTTTTAATGACATGCTATATTATTGTTAGATAATAATGCTATATTATTGTTTTAATAATATATATGATAGTGATGTGGTGGAATGGTGCACAACTTTCCATTCCTCCATTATGTTGTGTATGGGTTTAGCATGGGCCAACCTGAACCAGACCTAGGATTGTGTGTAATACTCTATTTAGTAATACTTCATTTAATTTATTTCACTTAGCTTAACAAATTATTTATTGTTCATGGACTCATAGTTGAAGGTAGTGTTAATGGTTAATATTTAGATTATTTTTCGCATAAAATGCTATAAGTGCAGGAGGCTAAAGCACATACTATACTCCATCGAAATACACATGATGTTATGGTGTGAGCCTATAAGCATATGCTATACTTCACTGAAATATATATGATGTTGTTGTGAGCCTATAGGTGCACGAATCCTATTACTCATTAGTTGTTTGGCTAAGTGCCTGAGATCAGAGTTGACCACATGAACCACAGTAAATGATTATTTATGAAAGTTACATGTATGTTTATCACCGTCTTCAAATATTAAGAGTGAAATGATTGGAATAAGAATATGTATCCATTATAAATATATGTTTGTTTAGATTATTTTTCGCATAAAATGCTATAAGTGCAGGAGGCTAAAGCACATAGATTATTTTTCGCATAAATGCTATAAGTGCAGGAGGCTAAAGCACATACTATACTCCATCGAAATACACATGATGTTATGGTGTGAGCCTATAAGCATATGCTATACTTCATGAAATATATATGATGTTGGTGTGAGCCTATAGGTACACGAATCCTATTACTCATTAGTTGTTTGGCTAAGTGCCTGAGATCAGAGTTGATCACATGAACCAGAGTAAATGATTATTTATGAAAGTTACTCGTATGTTCATCACAGGCTTCAAATATTAAGAGTAAAATGATTGGAATAAGGATATGTATCCATTATAAATATATGTTTGTATATTTATTATTATGGCCTGTTTACTATGTGGATGTAGTTGTATTTAATTAAACTTAGTTTGCATATTTATCAAGATTTGTGTATATTATGTTCCATTACCTTCCCGGTAACTGGTAATGGATGTTTGAGTGGAATCGTATTCAACGGTATGAATAGGTTCGTGGTTAGGGAATGTTATGCTATGATTTTATTAACTTTTTTACAGATTTAGGATATATATTTGGGATGCCGTTAAGGCTCCTACTGGGCTTTTCCGGACGTTTCGCTCCAGCCACGGAGTCTTTTCAACGGTTTTGCTATAAAATGTGGTAATTTATCAGATGTACAAACATGTGTACAAAGGTAGGTGGGTATATTTAACTAATTCAAGAATTGATGTGATATGGTCTGAGATGTTTTAGTTATGTGGTGTTAATTAGTATCAATGATGATGTTAATTAGTATCAAATATGATGTCCATGAACAATATCCTGTATTATAATTATGGTTGTATGGTCTCATAATTTAATTTAAATTTGATACCAATCATAGCTCAGGTTGGGTTACCTCACCCTTACATTGAAATGGTTAGAATTGTTAAATTTGTTTACCCTCCCGGATCTATCCCCCTTTCCCGTCACACCAAACCAGCGAGACACCAGGAAAAAGCCACCATTCCACTTTTAACCAATGTCAAGCCAGGACTGTTAATGACAGGATCAGGTGATGCCCATTTTGCGGAGCGTTACAGCATAAACTTTCTTTACATTGTGTATTACTACACTCTGTAGAGTAGGTGCAGTGGTTTTAATGACATGCTATATTATTGTTAGATAATAATGCTATATTATTGTTTTAATAATATATATGATAGTGATGTGGTGGAATGGTGCACAACTTTCCATTCCTCCATTATGTTGCGTATGGGTTTAGCATGGGCCAACCTGAACTAGACCTAGGATTGTGTGTAATATTCTATTTAGTAATACTTCATTTAATTTATTTCACTTAGCTTAACAAATTATTTATTGTTCATGGACTCATAGTTGAAGGTAGTGTTAATGGATAAAATTTAGATTATTTTTCGCATAAAATGCTATAAGTGCAGGAGGCTAAAGCACATACTATACTCCATCGAAATACACATGATGTTATGGTGTGAGCCTATAAGCATATGCTATACTTCACTGAAATATATATGATGTTGTTGTGAGCCTATAGGTGCACGAATCCTATTACTCATTAGTTGTTTGGCTAAGTGCCTGAGATCAGAGTTGACCACATGAACCACAGTAAATGATTATTTATGAAAGTTACATGTATGTTTATCACCGTCTTCAAATATTAAGAGTGAAATGATTGGAATAAGGATATGTATCCATTATAAATATATGTTTGTTTAGATTATTTTTCGCATACATATTATTTTTCGCATAAATGCTATAAGTGCAGGAGGCTAAAGCACATACTATACTCCATTGAAATACACATGATGTTATGGTGTGAGCCTATAAGCATATGCTATACTTCACAAAATATATATGATATTGGTGTGAGCCTATAGGTGCACGAATCCTATTACTCATTAGTTGTTTGGCTAAGTGCCTGAGATCAGAGTTGACCACATGAACCAGAGTAAATGACTATTTAGGAAAGTAACATGTATGTTCATCACCATCTTCAAATGTTAAGAGCAAAAATGATTGGAATAAGGATATGTACCCATTATAAATATATGTTAGTTTATTTATTATGGCCTGTTTACTATGTGAATGTAGTTGCATTTAATTAAACTTAGTTCATTTAATTATCAAGATTTGTGTATATTATGTTCCATTACCATCCCGGTAACTGGTAATGGATGTTTGAGTGGAATCGTATTCAACGGTATGAATAGGTTCGTGTGGTTGGGGAATGTTATGCTATGATTTTATTGACTTT